>CM028382.1:24172207-24233555 GCA_013146195.2 Codonopsis lanceolata | reverse complement strand
TCGTGGTGACGAGAGAGGAAAACGTTAGTGAGTTGTGTAACTCCTCAACCGATGATTGGACTAGAAAGCAATTTCACCCTCACTTAAGAAGTTTTGAAGTTGAAACAGTTTTGATGGAGGGCCGAGATACTAAAGGCGGAGCGTTGGCTAGAAAGCATGTAGAAATCTTTGTAGTTTTGGGTTATGCGCCCGAAGAGATGGTGACCCTAACGTGTTTAAATTAGCGGTGTGGCCGAGCATTGGTGGCTTGAATACGAGATCATTGGAGACGGCTTGGAGTGCCTCAAGTGTGGGAAAACTTCACGATGGAGCTTATGGCGGTTTATTCCGGCGGTGGTTCGGGAAGAAGAGAGAATTCATGGCGCTAGAACAAGGAGCTATGGCGGTGGCTCGGTGTCGGCCGAAGTTCACGGGATTGGCTCGCTATTGTGGTTACTTAGTACGAGATGAGGCTAGGAAGACCCGCGGGTTTGTGAAGGCACGAAGATGAAATATCATAGGCAGCTTCGTTCGTTACAACTTACGGATTACAGTCGTGGATCGTGCGTATGCAATGGAGTGGACATCGAGGAGTATGCTCAAAGGAGCCTCGGTACTATTAGAGACAATGATGGTAATAGAGGCGGGCGGCACCTCGAAAGTTAATCAAGAAATTACCGCGTCTTGGTAGAGGCGAGTGATGTTCTACCTCTGGTCGGAGACGACGAGGCGGCGAGTTGATATGTAATTTTTGTATGAGGACAGGACATGTCAGAAACGAGATGGGGTAAATCAGGGAAAGTGTTTTGCTTGTGGCGGTGATCATGTTCGTGAAGGATTGCCCGGAAGATGAGGGTTAATCATGCTGGGAGTACTAGTCAACAATCCAAAGGGCTCAAGAGAATGGTGGGTGGACTCCGCTTCCAGAAAGTTTGAGGGCGGTTGGCCACTTGAAGTTTTGAGCCTATCCGAAATAGGAAGGTATATTTTGTATATATATCGTAAATTATACCGTTGCTATTACTATTATCGTTATTATGAGTACACGTTTTAATCGGTAGCTCATGTGCATTCATACATACATTATATATGGCGATAGTAATATTGGTTGTTTGCTCGATCGGGAATAATACCCCAATGTGAGATTGATATACGATATGGTTGTTTGTGGATTACCGGTAGGTAATCGCACGGGCGTATGGATTCTTGTTTAGTCTATATATATATATATATGAGACTATGCTATATATAGAGTTGTGGTTTGTGTGGTTATATATAAAGCCATAGGCATATATATATATATATGAAGCATGAATTGTATATTGATACTTATCGGTTTGGTATGATGTTTGTATATTCTATGAGGATATGTTTTATGTAATGAGTAATATTATACTATATTATTGTTAATGGTTATTATGCGAGTAAGATATACACTTGATTTGTGAGAAGGTTGAAGGTTGCGATTTAGAGGATAATCACTGCACCCGAGAGATAGACGCTTCACCGTGAGTATTGAGACGTTAACGTTGTGTTAGGATGCTTAGTACATTGGTTGTAGACTTGGTCTAGAGCTTAAGAAAGGATAGTTTTTATGAGTATGGACGCACGGGCATTAGTAGCCTTTCGATTCGTGGCGATTACCGAGAAATTATCTTGGTTGGCGTACTAGGTATACGAAGTTTTTGCGATAGCTATAATTATTGTTTGTCAAGGTAATAGACCTTGTTACTTGGTCTGAATTTTTATTCAGCCATGCGGCATTAGTTGTAGGAAACACCTACTTGATGCATTACATTTTAGTATACTAAATTCTCATTTCATCATTATTATCTCATGCTCATTCATTTCCTTAGCATAGGAGACTATTAAAGGATGCTTAAAACCTTTTAATCATGAACCTTGGCATCCTTGTAACGGAAACTTTTGAGTATCAATTTAGCAGGTACCCTAAATTGGTGATCAAAAGTGGTTCGTTGTTGGACTAGGATTGGTATGAATTATGGTAGAAATTGACTATACCAAGTTACCAAATGGAATGGACTGAAATGGAATGAATTTTTAAAACACATCATTAATGTGCTATTATGTGTTCTCACCCGCGATGAGGAAATCGCGAGTATGATTTGCATGGTTTGAAGTGCCGATTTGCTTATCTTTGATTTGTTTGTAAATTGCTCCATAGGCAATTATTATTTCCTTAAAGTTAGAACCCCTTGTTCTTGAATCTCGTGTTATGCCCCGAGACAAATAGTTTCGGTAGTTGAACGTGTTCTTATGTTAAAGTTTGGGATTTTGCCTTCATGATTGGTGTAATGTGTTCTTGCGTGTATTCGCGACTCAAGCATGAGTCATATTGTTTCCGATAGAAGGTGTTTGATGTCGTGTCTATCGAGAGTTCGTAGACTTTTGAACTTGGATTATTATAGCTCGACCCTCGTGTGTATTGTAGTGGTAGACTCGGAGATTCGAGTCAAAGTTGGTGGTTTTGAGATCGAGTGTTAACTCGGGATTAAGACCAGACAGTGATCATTGTCTCGATGTAGGGTGGTTGAGTGTGGACCTAATGTTGGTTTGTATCATGATTTAGAATTCGGGACGAATTCTTTTTAATGGAGAGGGTGTGACGCCCGCTCCTTCGTTATCTCGGTTTTGCGTGCTATACTTGCACCTCTTCCTTTGTTGACTGTATGTTTGGTTTGCGAGAGGGTCTAGATATGTATGAGAGACCATATTAAGACCAAAACAACATTAAGAGACTCCATATAGTTGTTGACTTGCTAAAGTCGCAAGTCGTGACTCGACGATAGTCGGAATACGACGCGATTGAGGGGTTGCTTGCGTTTGTGTTCGTGACCTCGGTTTGGGTCCTAGACCTCTTTAAGATGATTTATTAACATGTTTAGATGCATTAGACTTCAAGTTGGAGGTGTTCCTTAAGTCTATCGATGATTTGGAAGTTTTGGAGATAGCGTTCGTCTCTATCGCGTAGTTCGGGAATCGAGTCGCGTAATCGCCTCTCCTTTGGGATTCTTATTCCCCTAGTTGTTATTCAACTTTCTAGAAGTGTTTAAGCTTCTTCATTAGCCCTTATACTTGCCTTAAGAGTCTCCTTTCGTTGCTCGTTCGATTGCGAGTTCATTCGTCGTTCGGTTGCGTTGTTGCACCCCTTCCCGGTTTCGCTCCGAGTTGTTTCGGGAGTTGTTCGGGTGTGTTTTAGACTTGTTTTGAGTTAGGTTAAACCTTAGAATGGTTGCCCAAAAGTTTGGGACCATTTAGATCAAGTTTAGATCAAGTTTTAGAGGTTCGGACGGCCGCAGCGGCGCACCTTGTGGCGCCCGCCTCGAGATCTTGGGAGTAATGGCAAAGTGGTCTGAACTTGGGAGTAGCCTCTGCTGAGGCGGCCGCATGGGCTTGGGTGAGGCGCCCGCCTCCGGTTCTGTTACGGATTTTTTTCCCCTGTTTCGGAATTGGACGATTTGTACCCCTTGAACCCATATCTAAACCTATCCTAAACCTCCTTAACCCTTCCAACTTAAGTCCTAACATCCCTAACTAGTTTTTAATGATGGATTAAGACTACATTAGTGGCCAATTAAGCCACAAATCAAATTAGAAAAGGGACCACAAGTTGTTGACACTTGTCCCACTCAATTTTTGGACCAATATAAGCCACATTTCAGATTTTTGACTCTCATTCTCACCCTCACTCTTCCAAAAACGAATTTCATCTTCTCTCTAGCTCTTCCATGGCTTCTTGGAGCTAATCCTTTGGTCTTCAATCATCCATTCATCATTTGCCCAAGCTACCTTCATTAAAGGTGTAGAGCTCAAGAAGAGGAGCATTTCTATCCGATTAGTTTCTTCCATTGCTTTCTTTGGTGTAGTATAGCAAGTAAGTTACTTCTTCTTCTTTTGATTTTGTACCCATTGATCCTAAGGAAAACAAACTCTATGCTATTTGAGGTCAATGGGTACCCATACTTGCCTTGGGTGATTTTAACTTGTGATTTGAGCATGTGAACTTGTCAAAAGCATATGTAGGATGACCTATATGATTGTTGAAGTATAATGTCACTCTTCATCTTGTGTTTCTAGGTTTATGAACATGCTAGAAATCATGTTTACATTCCATTTGGTTTATTGTGAAAGTATGCCTAAAGTTTGGGGCTTTGAATGTGTGACCTCACTAAGTTGTATGAGTATGACCATCTAATTGAAAGTACGAAATTCCTAAAATGGGTATAGGGTTATGTTGGGTTTTATGAATTCTAGGGTTTGTTAATCAATCTCGAATTATTGGAGGAATTGTGTTATTTGGAGTGGGTATTAGTGTGTAGGATGAGTTGAATGATGTTGTGTGTTGGGAGAAATGGGTTATTCCTTTGTTAGGGTTTTATGAATTTTGAGGCTTGGGAATCAAGCCGAATGAATTTTAGTGGTTGTTATATAATTGAATGGAATGTTAATTTGGGGATTTCTGAAACACATAAAGAATGAAAGGTAGAATTAAGACTCAGCGGAGTCATTATGAGGCCAATAATGTGATAACAAGCTTTGGGTTGAGACCTACGATGTTCGGGTCTCGTTAAACATGTTTGTGCTTGCAGAGTATCTCGTTGTGTCCAATTGGGACACTCATGTTATAGAGACCTATTGGGAATTTGTTTAGAACGTGCTTGTAAAGCACGGAGTATTAGAGACCAACCCTTGGCCTCGAGTACCATTTAATATTGATTATTGGATGAGTCCACTATAAGGAATTTAGTCGCGAGGATATGAAAATACTTGCGGATTTAGACTACAGGGTAGTCTTGTCATTCATGAGATGGGTCTTGAGGATGTCGACTATAAATGATGAGCGGGACTTTGGTTAAAGTCCGGTGTGCCTTTAAGTGAAGCTAAATGCTAAGCCTTGATTTGTGGTGGTTCTTAGACTAAGTAGTAGTCTTTGATTTAATCTTGAGTAGAGGACTTTAGTAGACCTCATATGGTAAATTGTGAGCTTATATGCTACTTTCGATTTGGTGATGACTTGAGGAGTATGAGTACCTCATTATGTGGTTCTTTGACTAAACTTATAAGTTGGTTGAATTTGTTAAGTATGTGCAAATATGTGCATTGTTGAAATTGGTGTGTAGAGCTTTATGTCCTACTTGATTTGATATGTCCGCTATGATCGGTCTTGGTTCTTGTTTGAGCATGAGAGTAATTATCTACTTGTGCATTTCATAAAAGCCCAGCTGGCATTATTTGGATTGGTTTTTAAAGTCAGGGTAGGACGATACATCGCCTATACGAATCATAAGATTCGTATTCGCTATGGATCGCCGCACTGGACCTCACACACCTCCATTGTTGGCCCCGGGGAAGTTAGCCCATCTCGTAACCAATAGAGCGAATGGATTATGCTAAGCTAGACTGAGAAAGGGCTGCCCTTGCGGTGTAGCCGCTCAGTGAAAGTCGATGTAATCACAGAGCATCGATGTGGCACGAACCAGTAACATTGTGTATTGCAGGAGCAACACAACGAAGCTATTTGGGTACCCTCTCTATCCCTTATGTGGCTTACTATGAGCACTTATATGAAAGATAATGTGCTATATGTTTTATGAAGTTTATGTTACTCGATGACTTAATACAGGTTTATTGTTGGTATATGATAAAGATGCCATGATTTTATATATGCTTGTGCATTATGCCATGCCACGACATGCTATGCCATACATTTGCATTTAGTAACTTCTTGGGTCATTATGACTCATTTCGTGCGTTTGTTTTCCTTAGTCTTTGCGATGGCTCGTTGAAAGTGCAGCGTTGAAGCTTCGGGCGCTTGATCGATAACAGGTGGTCTTCCGGGCATTAGCTTGGGGTTATTAGTATTATTGTATTTGTTATCTTGTGAGATACGGTTGTGAAGTTATGTAAACTTTACTTGGGTAGTTAAGTTAGCATCTTATTATTGTTTTATTTTGGGAGCCGGTTCGGTTCGGAGCCGTTGTATTTATTAGAAGTTATTTGTTGACTTTCAGAGCAAGGTTTTAGCTCGATTGTTCTAGTATTATGTTATTGCTATTTACGTCCCCGACAACTTTGGTCGAGACATTGGTTTAGTGGTTAGCATTTTATCTCTTACACTTTTAGTTGATTTATTCCTCAGGCATGTTATAGCCGTAGAGTTGTTACTTATCGGGTTGGGATCTTGTTGCTTGGCGGCATTAGGTTGCTTAGATGGGTTGTTGTCAGTGCGCAATGTTGCGTCCACGCGAGTAGATTTGTCGAGAGATAGTCGTCTCTCGGCCTTGTTCTCCTTAGTTTATTATTATAGACTTTGGTCCCACTTATGATTAAACTTCATGATTATAGTTTTTGGTTATTCGGTTTTGCCGTTATGGCTTTACTTCCCTGTTTAGAGTTTGTTGGTTAAACTCTTGACTCGCACCTCTACGCTTAGCGGGTGCTTGTCCGTCTTCTATCTTGTCTTGATGGCACGACCTTGGGATTCCGCATTGAGTCGGATTCGGTCGTCGCTAACCTATGGTGCTATCATGCGCTAGCATTAACCATTTGCTTAGCGGCCACATTAAGGTGAGGTGAAAATTGAGGCCATGGCTTGAAACTAACCCCTCTTGATTGCATGCCGGTAGAGTAAAATTTTAGGTGGGAGATAGGGCATCAGTCGAGTGAATTTTTTCTATGTTGGGCATTTTGAAATTTGGGGGTAGTACGGCTGAAGGTTTTAATGCCAGTGCCCGCGTAGAGAATTCCCCTTTGTTGAGAAGTTTGAGCATCATTGTTTTCATGTTTTCCATGTCGGCTTCCATTTTGGTGGCTGGGGGAGTTGGTATTTGGTATATGCTAGTGGGATTAGGGAAGGCTGGGTTAGTTTCTGGCTGTGGTATTTGGTAAGGATATTGAGGAGACGTTTGGTAAGGGTTCTGGTAAGGATTTTGGTTTTGGGTAGGATGAGGATTTTGGGTTGAATAGAAATTTTGGGTTGGATATGGATTTTGGGTTGGATATGGATTTTGGATTGAATGTGGATTTTGGGCTGGATAGGGATTTTGGGTTGGATAGGAATTTTTGGTTGAATGTGGATTTTGGGTTGGATAGGAATTTTGGGTTGGATATGGATTTTGGGTTGGATATGGATTTTGGATTGAATGTGGATTTTGAGCTGGATATGGATTTTGGGTTGGATATGGAGGAGAGGATGAGTAAGGGTTGATATTTGCGTAGTAGGGATTAGGTGGAGGATTTGGATTTGGAGTAGTGGCAGTATTTGGCGGGTTAGTGTTTGGCTGAGGGTTTGGATTTGGAGGCATATATGAGGTTGATGCTTCTTGGGGGACTGCTGGGGAAGAGATTACCTCACCACTGGATTTCAAGCTTTGTACCAGATTAGCCATTTGGCTCATTATACGATCAGCCGTTGCACCCAAATTTTGGTCTAGCCACTGCTGCATTGCTGGAGTTGGAGCATACCCGGGAGCCCTTGTATCTGTACCCATACGATTTGTTCACTTTCTTGTCATCTTTATGCGGATCTGACCCTCCGAAGATGCGTACTTGTTTCCCGTACCAACCGGCCAGTACTGTCTTTGCCTTTCCAAATTCGGGCCAGGTTTCTGAGGAAATGGGTTTGGATGTATCAGAAGGCTGGCTGAAGGCTTTCTGGGTTTGGAGTACAGCATGCCTTTATTAGTATATTTTATTATTATTATTATTTTCCCTACAAATTGACAGGATAAGCACCTGCTTAATTTTGACAGTCTCAGGACTTTTCCTGGAACAGTGGATTCTTTCTCCAAAGTATATGATCAACGTATTCCACCTGCCTTTCGACTCCCCAAGATCGGACTGATCCTAGGCGAAGGGCCTATACTCTTTTCAGGATCCACCATTCGAAATGGTCTAGGTCGAGCATTTGAAAATAATAAATCAGCCCCAGTGTATTATTTTTTTGACTTGCGCACAGATTTTTTTTGACTTGCACATATTTTTTTTCTACTTGCGCACATTTTTTTTGACTGGGGCTGACCCACAATTTAGAATGCAAAAACCGGTTGGTCTTTGAAGTGTCCTGAAAATCTATATGCAGTCTAACGTTGGCTCATGCAGGGGGTAGGCTGGCCATGGTGTAGGGTAGCAGTTCGGAATATATTTATATACATGTGCACGTGTGTGCGGTATCTAAAAAGCAAAAAAAAGAGTTTTTTTTTTTTTTCAGATATAGAAGTAGAAAATAAAACAGATGCGGCCTGTCTTGCTGTTATGTATGGATTTTCTCGGCTTTTTATTTCGGGCACGAGAAAGCAAGCATGCCATCAAGAAATAGAAAGAAAAATGGGGAATCTATCTATTCTTAAAAAAAAAAGGGTCCTAATCCCCAAAATAAAATGACAGGATGAATGCATATATATACATATTTTGCAGAATGAAAATAAAGCAGAATAAAATAATATAAGGTCGAAAATGAAAAGATTTTAAAAATAAAGCTCCGGCCCTTTTGTTGTGCTGCCCGGAAATTATTGCACATAAAATATTGCATATATATATAAATATATATATATATTTTTTTTGAAAAATACGAATATTTTCAAGTATATCCGTAACAGTATTTGAAATGAAACTGCTGCAAGATGGAGGATCATATCCACAAATATAGACACAGATGTTAAAGGAACGCAATATTCAGCTGTTTAAATTAATATAACAAGCATACTTTAGCCAGAAACAAAAGAAAAAAAAGTTTTGGTTACTAAGTCTAGCCCTCCATTTTTATTTATTAAAATAAAAACGATCTCCCCAGCCAGTCGCCACCTTGTGGGTTCAGGAAACTTGCCCCGCGCCCCGCGCCTTGGATAGGGGGTGCGGCGTGCGTGCGGATGCGGTGACATCCACTTGCTCCGTTCCACCCTCCCTTGTCTAGGGAGGGACGAAATCAAAAGTGCGGGAGGAGTCTTTGTCGAATAGCGCGTTGGAATGCGCCTCGGTTGCCTTTTAGTGGATTTTTGATCCAATATGGGAGCTTTGGATTTTCTATGTCAAGTTATCCCTTTTTTAGGGGATACCGGGATATAGGAAACATCACCTTTCCATTCCCATCCTCCCTTGTTTGGGGAGAACGTGAAAGTGCAAAGAAAGATGTTGCGGCGCCCCTTATGGATTTTATGAAAATAGCCTTATGGCCTATTTCGGATCACTATGAGTGCTTTGGGTTTTCTATGTCAAGTTATCCCTTGTTTAGGGATACGGAACATAGGAATACATCACCTTTCCATTCCCATTCTCCCTTTTTAGGGAGAGAAAGTGCAATGAAAGATGTTGCGAGGCCCATTTGGATCCAAAATGTTTTTAGAGTCGCCATCTTTATTTTAAGGCAAAAATAAAAGCAAAACCGAAAAAGAAAACCAGAGATGAAGAAAACGGGTTCGGAGGCTAAGTTACGAGTTGGGAAGGTGCTAGGCACCCAACTCGCCCTTTCGGTCTCAAAACGGTTTTTGGCTAAAGTATGCTTTTTGTTATATTTATTAAACATATAAATAAAGCATTAACTACCTACAAATACATCCATTACATCTATATTATTTACAGACTTGCAACGGTCTCTTTTACAAACAATTACAAATATACTTGGAAATATTTGGCCATAATATGACTACATTTAGTATTATTTCCTAACAAAATCCGGGCGGATAACGCTATATATTTACATTAGGCCGGATTGGAAATAATATTGTTACAAATAAAGACTTTAATGAATAGATAAAGCAAATAATTACAAATATATCTGAAAACATTTGGCCATAATAACGGCTACATTTAGTACTATTTCCTAATTAAATCCGGGCAGCACAACTGCTTATATGGCTACATTGGGCCGGATTGGAAATAATACTATTACAAACAAATGTAAGACTTTAAAAGTAAAAACTTACAGACAGCCTAGGGTGTGCTCGCTCTGTCCCTCGGGGAGAGAGAGTCTTTTTTTTGTTGTTGAAGTTGTGTGTTGTGTGTTGTGTGTTGTGTGAATTTGGGGGCGTGGCGCTCGAAAGTTACTTTTCGACCTCGGGATCGGGGCAGGGTAACTGTTTGTGTTTGGTTGTTTGTTGGCTTGAGGTAGGCTGAAATCGGGTAGAATAACGGCTTATTTCTGAGCGATTTGGCCTTTTAAATCGGCCAGAGCAACTGCTCTTTCCACGATTTTTGAACCTGGGGAAATAGGGTGGATACCTAGCTGGGGGGCTAAGGTTCACTTCTACCGGTTGGTTTTGTGTTTGGAGGAAGTTTGGCAGAGTTTCGAGGCTTTTGAGGTGATCGCTCACTATCTCACATCGCTCTCTAATTCTCCAGCGTAACGAGAACGCGGAGAAGCTTTACGCAAATTTTCTGTTGTGAAATGAGGAGCCGAGCCTCTGTATTTATAGGAGAAAACAGGGACACCGAAGGAATTAAATTTCCTTCTTCACGCATCAAATGCGTGTACACTGCGCTAGAAATGTTGTGTTTTGCGGCAACTGTAGCAGGAAGATTTGCCGAAAAGGAGGATTTGGGCGCCAAGCCCATGAAATTTGGGCTCCATGCCCAAAAAATTGGGAGCCATGCCCAATTTCAATGGTGGCCACACCCATTTTCCGAACTATGCCTTTTTTTGAGCACTTTGGTCCCTGCAATTCGTCCTTTTGCGCATCCTGCTTTGTCCTTTTGCATTTTTGACCCTGTAACTTGACATTTGTTAATGTTTTAACAGGTCTTGATATTTTATGTCATGTCACATACCAGGGGTACGAAATTGGGGTGTCTACAACTACGTGCTACACACTAGAAGGAAACTTTATTTGGACTATTCACTAGCTGAAAACTTCAATCAGAAAGCTGGAAAGCAGGAAGCTGATATCGTTGTAGCAGCTAAAATTACTATAGCAGCTGAAGGTACTGTAGCAGCTGAAGATACTGTAGCTGCTAAAGTTACTGTACCTAGTGGCAAGCTGCTGATGGTTATTGTGGCAAGTGGCAACTGATGGAAGTTACTGTAGCAAATTGAAGAAGTTGATGCTTGCTTTGGTCAGTTAGTTTGTCTTAAGTTTTCTTAAACAATCAACTGATGTCAGGACTTTTACTTTAAAATAAAAATGGAAAAAATGACATAAACTTTGAATTCAAAATCAACTTTACACGTGTCGCTTAAAGAGGGTTTTTCTTTCCTTGCTGCTTTATTTTATAAAGTAAACATAATAGAAGACTTTTTTGTCATTGCATTAAATACTCTACAGTTTATAATTGCATTAAATATTCCACAGTGTATCATATCTTCTAGCTAAACCACTCTATTTATTATCTCATGCTAGAAGATATCTACTCTTCTTATTTTATGTAAGAAGATATCTAATCACTATCTTTATGAATGTATATTCTTATACTAGGTGATATCTTCCATCTCTCAACCTCTTCAAAGATCTCGGCGCATTTAATTGAAAAGATCTGATCATCATTTCTTTAATGAGATTCAAAATTCAACCTTGCTCTCCAACGGCTCTAAATTGAAGATCTCTATATAAACGTTTGAAGAAAGGATTGAAGACAGATGTTGAAGCTATCAGTCATTACTCACATAATATTCCTTCTTTGATCTGCTTTAATCCAAGGACACCCAACATATTTCTTAAAGCAATTTTTTTTTTTTTTTGATGTGTTCTAGTCCTCAAACAATTATTAGATATTCTTTCACTTCTTGTTCCTTTCTAATTCTTGTTTAAACAATCAATGTATTCTTCCTTCTTCCGAATCTTTAGAAATACTTGATTGTTGTACGAGTTTGATTGTTCTCACAATCTTACTCATCAAACACTGGTTTTTGTTGTACACAGATCCATTAGTGATCACTTAGAATTTCCATATATTTAGTGCACTTCAAAATCCAAGTTTGACCAAGTTGGTAGTGGACGTAGCAGTTTATTCTGTGAACCACTCCAAATATTGTGTTTGGTGTACTTGTTGTTTTCACTGTTTATACACTTAAGCAGATGCTATCTACTTAAGTGTTTAATATTTACATTCTTGAATTCTTTGCTTAGTTGATCTTATATATATTGTCTTTCAATTCAGTCTCTATACTTTTGTGATCAAAATAAAACCAAATCAAACTGTTTTTCGTTCAGCAGGTGCTACCTGCTAACATCAGCTGCTGAAAACTTATCTTTTCCACTGCAACTTTTGAAAGTTTTCAAAATAACCCTTAAAGTTTTTAGAAGGCTATTCACCCCTCTCTAGTCTTATTTTGTTGCCTATTGGACTTACAATTGGGATGAGAGCTTTACTTTTTGACAAATCTATTTTTCCAAGTCTAACAACTTGAAAGATTGATCATGACAACTTCAAAAACTTTTCAACCAAATACTTTTATCCAATACATTTTTGATAAAGATCACTTTCATATATGGAAAGAAAAAATTACAAAATATACGAACAATATTGATAAATGACTGATGGAATGTGTAGGAAATGTCCTAGTTCTCAAATATATTATTTCATTTGTTTCATGAAAAAATTTCTTTGGATTATTTTCTCAAAATTGCTTTTGCAAAAGACATATTTCAAATATCATTTACTTTAAAAAACCTTTTGATGTCTTTAAACTGAAAGTGTTGATATATTTGCTAAAGAGAAATCTTTTATACTGACAGAAGTTCATCTTCTCAATTGTCAGTAGGAAAGAAAGTATCTGGTAGTAGCTCTCAGTTTGAAAGTTGAAGGATCATCAATACTTTGTCTCCAAAATTTTAAAAGGTATTCATGATTTCCTTGAAAACATATTTTTCCAAGGGAGATGACTAATATAATTACTAAAGTTCACATGCTGAACATAAGTAAGACATACAAGAAGCCTACCTCAGTGAGAAAGTTCTTAAATTCTATCATTACTCTCCAAGATATTCATGCATATCTCGAATGCTCATATCTCCCTTAGCAAGTTCACTCATTCCTATGCTAAAATTCATTCTTTTTAACTTGAGTTGAACATTTATTAAAGATCACACTTTACTCAGCTAAGTTACTATTTTAATGTTTCATCTAAAAACTTTTCTTGAAAAACTTTGCTTGTTGGTCCACATGGATGTTCAAATAGGCTAGAGGGGGGGGGGGGTGAATAGCCTATGATGCCTATTAAAAACTTTTCTTCTTGTTTTCATAAAGTGGAGGTTTTAAAGGCATAAGCAGTTTGCACAGTGAGCATGTCTGCTGATAGTACTAACAGCAGACTTGCTCTTAGCGGAGTAATGAATGAACTCTACCGGTGAACTGCGAATAAATCAAAAATCTGTTTAAAGAGTTTAAGAGCAGCAGAAATTGTAAGGCTTAGATTTAGAGAGAAGTCTTAACTGGCTGTATACGAATATATGTTCAGAACAATAACACACTTAATTCTTCTTCCAGATGCAGGCTTAGGAAGTCATGGGAGATTAGCTTTTCAAAGGATTAATCAATTTATAAAAGCTCATAGAGAAGTAAAGGCTGAATATTAAAAGATAAACCATTTGAAAGAAATTCTGAATCTATTCAAGGATAAATTATAGAATACATCAACCTAGATTCTTTATGTAAAGTTTTTGTCCTCTTCGTTCCAAGCCTTAATCTTTACTTAATTATTCATAGACAAATTCTTAAGTAAAGAGAGTAGGAGGAGACGACAACGAGGAACAGATATGAGAAGACAACTTTAAGGGTTGTTCAAATAAAAATTATCTGAACAACTGAGGGCAGAGCACTCGACTTCGTATGATAATCTGTTATTGCATAATCAACAACATTTGTATAGGAGTACAAATATGAAGATATGATTGTAATATTTACAGACAACTCTTCATCTTCCTTGGGCACCATCTGAAATCTATCTTCAAATCGATCCAAGAGCTTGACTTCTGGCTTTAGGAATAAAATCTTGAAGCTCTGTCAGAGGCTGAGTTCTTCGAAGAAGGATGAAGAACTCAAATCAAGAACTGGGTTCTTGACCAAGACACCGATCTCTGTCTATAGAAATTTCTGATCTCTTTCTTCTCCAATCCTTTTCTTCTTAACTACCCATAGAGAGTGTTTTGTTAAGGTCTGATTTTGCTCACTGCAATCTTCTGTGGAGATCTGAGATGCTTTGGTGAAGACGATCTCTGGTAAATCTCACAGCTTTGTCGAACTGGTTCTTGTTGCAGATGGTCGTTTTTCTTCAATTCGACTTTATGTTTGAAGAAGAAGGGGGATTTCTTTTATAGATCGGGGTCCATTTGATCGTTGAGATATGATGATAGATTTTCTATCCGTTTGAAATAATGTCATTGCTGAGGACTGTTGGATAGAGATGTTGTTCACCGGATCTTTGACTATTGGATAAAAGCTTTGTCTTGCAGATCCTGGAACTTGTTACCCGTCAGACTGTATGATCAGTCTCTAAAAAGTAAGTCTGAATCATAATGCACTGTCAGGTGGTCTGTCCAATAAAGCAAATTCTTTTGACTTTTCCAAACCACGTGAGTGAGAAAGAAGATCATGCAGCATCAGAGATGTCAGGCTTCATAAAGATTTGAGTGACTTTTGAGGTTTGAACATTTTGTCTCTTCTTGATCTACTGCAGTCTTGTCTCTTTGTAGCACGTGCAGATCCAAGTCTACTGGTGTGATGTTCAGTCCAAAGAAGCGAGTCTTTTGCAAGAGAGGACTGCTGGTATGAACAATCAAACTGTAGCATGTCTGTTGGTGGCGAGTCTTCAAGGTATTCTATTGCGCTCATGACAAGTCTGCTAGTGACGAGTCTTCTGAAGATCTTTGACGCCTTAGCATGTCTGCTGGTGCTGGTACATATGAATTGCTAGTGTGTTGATCATCATTACGAAGTTAGGACTTGATCAGGACAAACCTAATATAAGACCTATGTGATGTCAAACAAGTTGCCACACTAATCGGTACGCGGAGCCTTTAGCCACTTGTTATGACTCACGGTAATGAGAACAAGCAAATCAAAATATTCAGAATATGCTAGAAGATAAATTACTTATCAACAATCATATTCCAACATTGATATATTTATATCTCATTTATGAACTTCATCTTTGTATTGAGAAACCTGATCAAAACGTTTATGCCTTTGAATTGGTTTCTATTTCCTAAGTGATTGAAATAAGTCTGTTAAACTTATTGTGTGATCAATCACTAGCAACTATATGTAGGATATTTTTTTAAAATCTTTAGAATTATCTTATCACCTTCATTTGTTTTGTATGCTCTCAACACTTCAATACTCTTTTATTTCAAAACTGCTGCTCTTAATGTCATACTTGCTAAGTCTTGTTACTTATATCTTTATAGATAGATTTGTCTGAATCTATTGAAATTGACCTATTAATACATTCATTTGAGACATTATTGAGATCTTATTTTTTGAAAAAAAGATAACATTCTTGGGTATGTACTTGAATTGTTGTGTAACGTGTAGCCACATAAAACTTGTGTAGTGGTGGTGGTGCTTGTATAACATTTCTATGATACTTACTGGATTTATTTGTGCAACATGTAGTCATATAAAACTTGTGTAGTGGTGGTGGTGTCTGTACAAAGATCCTATAAACCCAGGGTACTTCATATTTAAGGAATGCGTGTACACCTTTCTATCTTTCAAGTACCTGCATACTTTTATTCTTAATTATCTATTCTTATTAAAAGAGCTCTCAAGATTTTCTTAAATGAATATGTATATATATTTTTAGGGGAAGCAGGGCGGCACCTGCGAGAAATTTATTAAAAAGGAAGAGCAAACAAACATGAGGGGGACAACTAGCCTTACCCAACAACGGGGGGACAAAAGGGTCTGACCTCAAAAAGGAAATACAACAACAATGAAATTAAAGACACTTTCTAAAATTATAAAGACCCAAGCGATCTTGATGTAAAGCATGTCGGGCATCACAGGGAAGATCAACCATGGAATTATAACTCTGAAATCCTTTGTGAACATGAGCAACCGCAGCAAGTTTATCGACAACACAATTCTGTTCTCTAAACACATGATGAATAGGGAAATTACCAAGATAAGTACCACAATCACGGAGCTCATATTCATACATCCACAGAGCTCGATGCTGATGTGTTAAAACCCCAACCGCAACCAGCGAGTCAGATTCAACTATCACATTGTGAATGTTGAGATTACGGCAAAGACGGAGCCCATCCCTCAAAGTTTTAATCTCTGCTCCCGTATTAGTCCAACCACCATAAAAGGTCGAGAAGGCCAAAACCACATTCCCTTGAGAATCACGTAAAATGCCTCCACTAGTGTAATTGCCACGGACTGTAGAGCCATCTGTATTAAGCTTGAAGTATCCAATTTGAGGAGGAAGCCAACAAACCCAACAACCTTTCTTCAGAGCAGGAGTAACGATGGGGAGGCCAAGCCGTTCCATCCCCAGCCTGGCCAAAGTTGGAAGCTGAGATTTAGGACGATAAACCATAAGCATGTCAGCTAAACTACCCTTGACACGAGTGATGATTTTATTCAACTGCATAGGACTCCCTTAAAAAACCGAAGCACACCTAGCTTTCCAAATTTCCCAACAAGAGAATAAAAGGATACCCAAACAACAAGCTCCAAACTGGTTACGACGGGAGACGTCGAGCACTAAGTAGAAAACAGATGATCCAAAGAGCCATAAGATTTGCATTTGTTAAAGTGACCTGCAAAGAAACCCCAGACAGCTTTGGCAATATCAGAATATAGGAATAAATGTGTCAAGGATTCACGGTCCGGGAGAGAACAACAGTGGCACTTAGAAACGATAGGAATCCATTTAATATGAAGCTGCATGTCAACGGAAACAGCTCCATTACATAACTTCCACATAAAGCAGCTAACTTTGACAGGAATCCAAGGTTGCCAAATCTTGGAAGCCCAAGGGATAACTGGAGAGTAATGTCGAATGAAATCCAAGTAATCCGAGGAGGTGAACATACCCGAGTTGGATAAGGTACAAATGAACTTGTCGGGGACCTGCTGATCACAAACAACATTTCTAATGATGAACAGATAACTTAGCATCAACAGGCCGTGGGCCTTGCAGGATCTCCCCACTCCAATTGTCTAGCCAAAAGGAAATACGACCCTCACCAACCATCCATCTACCAAGAGCAACCACCAAAGGAAATTGATCCATGATTGCTTTCCATTGAGGAGCCGCCGATGGGGAACTTGAAAAACCTATCTCCCCTTCATATTTCCTATACACAAATCGAGCCCAAAGAATATTACCTTGTATGGCACTCCATGCCATCTTAGCATGCAAGGCAGACATAACATGACGGAGGGAGTGTAGACCAAGACCACCTTCACAGAAAGGTCGACAAATGGTAGACCAAGCAACCCAATGAGTCCGGAAACCCCCCGTCGAACTCCATAAAAAATTGGCCATGTGGGATTTAATCCGACGGATCACCGAATCCGGAACACGAACTGCAGCCAAAGTGTGTAAGGGAATACTACTCAGGACAGATTTCAGTAAAATAAGACGACCCCCCCATCGATAAAAGGCGAGCTTTCCAACCAGAAATCCGACGAATAATTTTGAGCTCAACATCTTCAAAGTAAGAACGTTTAATTCTGTCGTGATATAACGGAATACCCAAGTAACAGATAGGGAAAGCATGCCTACTACATCCCGACCAAGCAGCTATCCGACGAGATTTGGCATAGGAGCACGAGGAATGAATATAAAATCCGCTCTTATTCAAATTAATAAGCTGACCAGAACTTTGTTCATACTTGGAGAGGACTTGACAGAGGGCCATAATAGATCTTTTGACTGCATTACAAAAAATCAGCATATCGTCGGCATACAAAAGATGAGAAATCAAGAGACCACCCTGACCATGAGAATAAGGAAGAATATAATGCTCAGAGACTGCCTTATTAAGAGTAACTGAGAGAGCTTCTTGAGCCAGGATGAAAAGAAGAGGGGATAGAGGGTCCCCTTGACTCAACCCCCAAGAAGAAGAGAAAAAACCAAAACAACCACCGTTAACCTTGATAGAGTACCAAACATTACCAATCAACCTCTCAACTAAGTCACAAAATGCAGGACCGAAGCCAAGAGATAAAAGAGATTTCCGAAGAAAATCCCACTCCAAGCGATCATAGGCTTTACTCATATCAAGCTTGAAGGCCACGTTACCCCCTGGCTTTTCCAACCAATCCTGTGAATCAACTCCTGCGCGATAGCAATATTTTCTTGAATGCATCGACCCTTGACAAAACCCGACTGTTCCCAAGAGATAATATCTGGCAGGACTGAGGCAAGACGGGTAACAACGATTTTGGAGATGATCTTACTCGTGAAATTGCAAAGACTAATGGGCGGAAGATCCGACAAACTCATCGGATTATCCATTTTGGGAATAAGAACCAACGTAGTAGCCGACATACCCCTCTGCATCAAAGCGCCAGCAAAAAACTCTTGAACCGCCACTATAACCTCACCTTTGATAATATCCCAGTAACCCAAAAAGAAATGGCATGTAAAACCATCAAGGCCTGGACCACTATTAGGGTTAAGGTCCTTAATCGCCTGCCAAATCTCTGTTTCCAAGGGTATATGCATAAGATACACGTTATTTTGGGGAGTCACCTTAGCCTGTATATGCTGAAATAAAGAATCATCAATAACGTGCGAAGCAGACGAAAAAAGATTGGAAAAATGGGAAACCGCAACCTCCCCAATCTTATTAGCATCAGAGCTCCAACTTCCATCCTCCAGTCTAATCTTAATTGTGTTTCTTCGGGCTCGATCACGGAGACTAGCATGAAAGAAAGAAGTGTTATGATCCCCATTCTGTAACCATTGAAGACGAGCTTTTTGCTGAATAAACTCAGTATCCCAAGTCAGGAGTTGAGTAACCTCCTGTTTAATCACCTCTAGATTCCTAGCGAGCACAGGGTCCCATGCCTGTTGAAGCTCCAATTCAATTCTGTTAACATCATCTTGTTTATAGGCTAACCTCCAGTGAACATGTCCAAAAACATTCCAATTCCAGGATTTTAAACCTAAATGAACATGTATTCTTTTATCAAATCAACTAAGATTTTTTAATTTCTATCTTATCAATTTAGGACTTAACCAGTTTCTTGTAAGTTCATAATATGTGACAGATATCTCTTGACTTACAGGAAAGACACTATGAAGGAATTATACAAAGACAAATTATCTCTGCCGATGGCAAGACAAAATGACTCAAAGTTCAAACCAAGCACTTCATGAAAAGAGATATGTCTATGCAAATGCAAATATATTCTCAAGCTGATGAGGAGTTCTTAAATAGATCTTGATGAAGACTGATCTTGATTTATACATCTTCAGTTTTTAACTTTCAGTATCTAACCTTCAGCTTCTAAATTTCAGCTCTTAAACGTTTAGCCTTTACATTTCTAGTTCTTAAACTTTCAGCTTTTAGCTTCTGCAACTACATTTTTCAGTTAGACTGCATACTAAAACATTTAAAAGAGTATTTATTTGTTCTACCACAATCCAAACCCTAAAAGGAAGAGATAAACAAATTTTTGAAAAAGTCCAAAAATCTTTTGAAGCCCATAATAGTGCTTAAACAACATTTTTTTGGCCTAATAATGAAGATTTCATGGGTTAATCCTAGATGCCTCGTAGATCTCATCGAGAGCTTCGATTTGATATGCGATGGGTCCCATAGATCATCTGGAATCAAAAGTTACGCCCTACCGACATAAAAGTCTCAAACTTTTGATTTCTACTATCACCTTTTTGGTCCAAAATTACATCTAACACCCCTAAACTTCAATTTCGTCTCAAATCCTTAAAATTTGATACAATCGAATTTTTTGAAATGTGAATTATGCATGCTTGTTTCTTCATAAATATATTTGCTTGAGATTTTAACACATGCAAATGCAAGCTTGACATTCAGTAGATGCTCAATTTCTCATCAGCCGTTATACTTGCTGATGGATGACTATTAGCTAAGATATATAAATCATTTTTCATCATCAGTAGAAGTCTTATACCTTCCTGTTGACAGAATTATTAGTTGCTACTAGCTACCAGCTAATCTCAATAAGTGCCTCCATCAAACCAAAAGCCTCAATAAAACTTCATTTTGAAAAATGTCAGCTGTTGTTATCTGCTGAATCACTCTATCAGGTGATACACATGCTGATCATTGCATAAAATTCACTATTTATCAACTACCACGACATCTACTGATGTTAATCCATCAGTTGGTTTTAAACAATCCAGTTGTATAGTGTCAACCGAAGAACCTCAAGCTGAACACCCACCTACTGAAGAACCAGCTGATGAAAATCAAACTGCTGAAGATCTAGCTAGCATCAACTGATAATCCTACAGAATCACAAGTTAACCAAAAACTACTGAAGAACTTTCTACTGAACCACCAGTTGTTGAACCATCAGTTGTTGAAGAGTCAGCTACAGAATAACCATATGTTGAAACTGATGTTGAGATAAACCAAGAGTCAGTCCTGTCTCACATCATGGAATATCTTCTATCTCACAACAGCCATGACATGTTGTTGTAATTCAGACTCCTACTGCAGTCTCTCTAATGATACGATCTTCCGACTGACAACCTTCTACTGACAGTCTACCAACTGAAGCTCAACCAGCTGATGTTCTACCAACTGATTCTGCAACAACAGAATCACCGAGCTGAATGAAAAACTACTGAAATTTTTGTTGAACAAAATGGAATTATTACAAATGGTTCTGTTGTAAGGATGCCAATTGATCCCATCTCTAAAGAGTAAAGCTGCTGTTGATATTCTTCATTCCTCATTACCTACATCCAGTAGTTCTGATCAAATACTCTCATCCCACTAGCAAGAAGACATTATTTCTTGATGAATCCTTTACTTATGTGCCAACATATATTCACCAAAATCCTCTATTTGCTGAACCTGCTCCTTCACCTGAACCTTCACATGTTGTCCCCTCAGCTTCTTCAGCCTCTGCCATACCTGAAATTCCAGAAGCCATGCATGATAAAAAAGACAGAAAACAAAAGACCTAAAGAAGCAAATCTAAGCAGAAGAGCAATAGTTTACTGAAGCTACTGATGTTGATAAACTTCACCTTACTGATGGTGAAACTATCCTCAAATGAGCTGAGGTAAGTAACTCTATTCAAAAATGGCTCTTGGTCCAACTCAACAAAATTTAGGTATGAACTTTATGAATTGTTAAAGATTCTTGTTCTACAAAATTCTAATCATACCTAAATACATGCATTATCAATCAGTTGCACATGCTCTACACCATTATAATTTATTTGTGTAAACTGAATACCTATATATATTATAAAATTGATGGATCTTCATCTTTTGTCCAAATTTATATCTACTGATCATATTTTCTTAAATTATTTTTCCAAAGTATTTTCAAAAGCTCTAACATTAACTAAATCATTTATTTATAAACTTTTTAAATTAGCCTGATGTAAAATTGGTTCTTAAACAAACTTCTTTGAAATAACAAACTAATGATCTCTCACTTTGAATTTCTTTTACTCAAAATATGATTGATGTTAAGATTATACATCTTGTATATCTCAAAATGCTTTGCTGAATGATATTTGCTTTTAATCACAAAACATCTGATATATTAATTCTAAGAGATTAAGGAAACACTCACCCTAGTAAATGTCTTACTAGCTGATCTATATTGACTATTCCTTTTGACCTTAGACTGTACTGATAAAGATAAGATGCAACAATATTCAGCAGGCATGATATATTAAGTATTATGTATCTATATCAATCTTAACCCGTGTTCTTTGAGATTCAGAATACTCCACAGGTATTCTCTCAGAGAATCTGATCAAATCAAGTTAGCTTTAAGATGGTCACTTTTTCAGTCAAAACCCAACTTTCAAAACCTTCGGTTCAGAGCTTCAGCTGAAATTCAGTAAGATAATCAGTAGATTGTCTACACAAAACCAAATCTGTTAGATCTATCAGATGTCCATTAACTGAAGATGTTGAAAAGAAGAAAATCTGAAGACAAATGTGGGATCTACAACAGAATCATATCATCTATCAATATCTACTATGTAGAACCCACTATAGTTTTTAAAGGAAGATTATTTTCAAAAGGAAGATCAGTATGATACATCATCAGCCACCCCACTGACTGATGCTCCATCAGGCTATACGTAAGTCAAGAAGCACTTAGTTAGGAGGAGATTTGGCAAATCAATGGCAAAAGGATGATTACAACTGAAAAACCTCTCAAATATTTGTAAGACTAGTCCATCATTTTTATCTTGATTATATCTTCAATCAACAATGGACAAGGTAAGACATCTATTATACATAAAGAACCTAAGTATGTCTTCTACATATTATAAAATGATTTTTTTTGCATTCTCGAAAAATTTCAAACTGATTTACTTCACATGGGGATTTATTGGATTTATAAATTTGGTAAAATGTTTTACTAACTCCCCCACGAATGAATCTGGTCAAACAAATTTTTTTTAAACTCCTTGAATTTAAGGATACATTTTTAGATTTTAAAATGAGCAGTTCTATACCTCATCCTTAATTCTTATCAAAATATTTTCACATCTCTCTATCTGAAGATCTGAATAAGAAACATATCCTTGAATTCCCTCATTACTGAATCTAATGATATTCATCTTTTTATTCAAAATATCTCATCATATCAAGATTGTTTACATGCTTCATAATATATTTTATCTTAATCAATTTTGTTATATCCATCTCCTTAAAATTTCATAAAAACTGATATTTAGATGTTAAGCTCTTATCTAATTTATCTCATGTGTTTTAATCTCTTATACCATAATAAACCCCACTTATTCAATCTATTCACTCATGGTAACTTTTACTTGATATTAACTTTAGATTCATACTGATGATAAATACTCCAAAAATTTTATATCATATCCTATCTTATCATCAATCTCAATTTAACTCTTTGATTCAAAAAAAGATTGTCACTTATCAATAACACTTTATATATGTGCTTCAATTGACAAATTGATTAGGTTTTTTTCTTATCGTTTGTTTAAACTGTTGAATGTTTTTGGTTAAAATGTCAACCAAAATTCTACTCTTAGGAGGAGAATAATTGAGGAGAATCTTGTGATTGGGCATGTGTCCATTAAAAAGGAGAATAATGGATACATGAAGGATTCATATATAAAAGGAAGAGAGCAATGTATGCTATGATTAAGGAGAAGAGAAATGGTCAGATTTAGGAGGAGAATGAAGATAGAAAATGAACACACTTGCAAAGATAAAGGAGAAAAATATTAAGGAGGAGTCACAATTAATCAAGGATAAGGTTATACTTCATAATATTTTGTTTTATCCGTATTGTTTACTGCATTTTTTTTAACAAAACTCTATTTACTTAAATCTTTGGTTTAAATATATAGAGATCATTTTGTTTAAATTGATTGCTACATTTTTAACAAAACTTTACTTGCTTAAACCTTTGGTTTAAACATATAGGGATCATTTCTTACATTCATGCACATGTTTTTTATACATATCATCGTGCATAGAATTTAAACACTTAGTTTAAATAACATACTAACCCAAGATTATAATTCTATCCTATGTTATTTAAATTATACCTTTTACTGTGTATTTGTTATTTAACTTTCTAGTCTTTAAATACTTAGTATTAGGAACTATAGTAAGGTTGCAAATATATTTCACTGAAATATGCTGATATATATAAACTATATTGTCTAATCATATTTAAAATATTAGTCTTCATGTATCGTAGTAATGGCCACAAGCAAATAAGAGGAGATTGTTGGGAATATTAACATGATTAATTATTTAAAACCATTTTGTGTATATTCCCTTTTAAATTGGATTTGCTTGTACCCATTACTTAAGTCTTAATAGATTTCCTATAAATTTATTTGTTAGTAGACTACTTTATTTGGACTGTTCAATAGCTGAAAGCTACAAGCAGAAAGCTGAAGATACTGTAGCTGCTGAAGTTACTGTACTTGTGGTAAGCTGTTGATGGTTAATGTAGCAACTGATGGAAGTTATTGTAGTAAATGGAAGAAGCTGATGCTTGCTTTGGTCAATTAGTTTGTCTTAAGTTTTCTTAAGCAACCAACAGATGTCAGGACTAAAAGTAAAAGTGGAAAAATTGACATAACAAAAGCCTTGAATTCAAGATCAACTTTACACGTGTCACTTAAAGTGAGTTTTCTCTTTCCTTATTTCTTTATTTTATAAAATAAACTTACTTTTTCCATACTGTTCAATAGAAGACTTTTTTTTCATTGCATTAAATGCTATACAGTTTATCATTACATTAAATTTCCCACAATATATTATATCTTCTAGCTAAACCACTCTCTTTATTATCTCATGCTAAAAGATATCTACTCTCCTTATTTTATGCAAGAAGATATCTAACCACTCACTTTATGATGTATATTTTTATACTAGGTAATATCTTCCATCTCTCAACCTCTTCTAAGATCTCGGCGCATTCAATTGAAAAGATCTGATCATCATTTCTTTAATGAGATTCAAAATTCAACTTTGCTCTCCAACAGCTCTAAATTGAAGATCTCTATATAAACGTTTGAAGCAAGGATTGAAGATAGAGGTTGAAGCTATCATTCATTACTCACATAATATTCCTTCTTTGATCTGCTTTAACCCAGGACAGGACACTCCACATATTCTTCCAAGCAATTCTTTTTTTTTTTTTTGATGTGTTCCAGTCCTCAAACAATTACTAGATACTATTTCACTTCTTTTTCCTTTCTAGTTCTTTTTTAAACATTCATTGTATTCTTCCTTACTTTTTCAGAATCTTTAGGAATACTTGATTGTAGCATGAGTTTGATTGTTCTTAGAATCTTACTTGTCAAACACTGGTTTTTGTTGTACACAGATCGATTAGTGATCACTTAGAATTTCAATATATTTAGTGCACTTCAAAATCCAAGTTAGACCAAGTTGGTAGTTGACGTAGCAGTTTATTCTGTGAACCACTTGAATTACTGTTGTTGGTCCACAATGATGCTCAAATAGGTTAGAAAGGGGGGTGAATAGCCTATGATGCCAGTTAAAAACTTTTCTTCTTGTATTCAAAGTCTAGGTTTTAACGACATATGCAGTTAACACGATGAGCATGTATGTTGGTAACACGAACAAGTAGACTTGCACTTAGCTGAATAATGAACTCTGTTGGTGAACTGCCAATAAATCAAAAGCCTGTTTGAAAGAGTTTAAGCAGCAGAAATTGTAAGACTTAGATTCAGAGAAGTCTTAAGTGGTTGTACACAGATATATGTTTAGAACAACAGCACACTTAATACTTCTTCCAAATGCAAATTTAGGAAATCATTAGAGAATTGCTTTTCAAAGAATAAGTCAATTTCTGAAAGCTCATAGAGAGGTAAAGACTGAATAACGAAAGATGAATCATTTGAAAGAACTTTTGAATTTATTCAAAGATAAATTACAGAATACATCAACCCAGACTCTCTATGATTTATTTCTGTCCTCGTCGTTCCAAATCTTAATCTTTACTTAATCATTCATAGACAAATTCTTAAGTAAGGAAAGCAATAGGAGACGACAACGAGAAACAGATATGAGAAGACAATTTTCAAGGTCGTTCAGATAAAAATTATTTGAACGGATGAGTGCAGAGCACTCGACCTTCTATGATGATCAATTATTGCACAATCAACAGCATTTGTAATGGAGTACAAATCTGAAGATATGAATGCAATGTATACAGACAACTCTTCATTTTCCTTGGGAAACATCTGAAAATGTATCTTCAAATCGATCCAAGAGCTTGACCTCTAACTTTAGGAATAAAGTCTTGAAGCTCTACTAGAGGCTGAGTTCTTCGAAAAAGGATGAAGAACTTAAATCAAGAACTTGGTTCTTGATCAAGATGCCGATCACTGTCTATAGATATTTTTGATCTCTTCTTCTTTTCTAATACTTTTTTTCTTAGCAATCCACAAAGAATGTTTTGCTAAGGTCTGGGTTCGCTCGCTGCAATCTTCTGTGGAGATCTGAGATGCGTTGGTGAAGGCGATCTCTTTGTAGATTTCACAGTTCTTTGACGAAGAGGTTCTTGTTGCAGGTGTCTTTGATTCACGATTAATTCGTTTGGTTAATCACTCATGTTGAAGAGAAGGAAAGATTTATTTTATAGACCGGGGAGTTTTTGATCGTTGAGATCTGTTGATAGATTTATTTATCCGTCGAATGATTTGTCTTTGAGGACTGATGGATAAAGATGTGGTTCGATATATCTTTAGCTGTTGGGTAAAAGACTTTGTTCTTTAGATCTCCCAACTGCTACCCTATCAGGCTATATGATAAGTCTCTGAAGGATAGGTCTGATTCATTGATGCACTGTCAAGTGGTATGTCTAATAAAGTATATTCTTTTGACTTTTCCAAACCACGCGAGTGAGAGAGAGAGAGAGAGAGAGAGAAAGAAAGAGAGAGTCTTGCAGCATCAGAGATATTAGGCTTCATAAAGATTTGAATGACTTTTGAGGCTTGGACATTTTTGTCTTGTCTTGATCTACTGCAGTCTCGTCTCTTTGTAGCACGTGCAGAGCCAAGTCTGCTGGTGAGATGTTTAGTCTAGAGGAGTGAGTCTTCTGCAAGAAAGGACTGTTGACTGCTGGTATAAACAATCAAACCGTAGCATGTTTGCTGGTGGTGAGTCTTCAAAGTATTCTTTTGTACACATGACAAGTCTACTATTGATGAGTTTTTCGAAGACCTTTGATGCTACACAAGTCTGCTGGTGGCGAGTCTGCAAGCTATTCTTTTGTGCATATGACAAGTCTGCTGGTGACGACTCTTTCGAAGATCTTTAACGCTACAGCAAGTCGGCTAGTGTTGGTGCATATGAATTGCTAGTCTGTTAATCATCATTAAGAAGGTAGGACTAGATTAGGACAACCTAACCTAAGACCTAAGTGTTGTCAAACAAGCTGCCACACTAACCGGTACGCAAACCTTTTCGCCACTTGTTATGATGACACACGGTAATGGGAACAAGTAAATCAAAATATTCAGAATATGCAAAGTGATAAATTATTCATCAATGAGCATATTCTAACAATCTCCTCCTATTTTCTTGGAACCATTACAAAATGACATATGTAAAGCACTGAAGCATTTATCAAGACATATAAATAACATGCCCACAATGAATAATCATTTGATCTGAAGGCATGCCCTATGTTGATAATTACAAGAGCGATGGCTTTAGTATAGTCTACTATTGCTATTACAGACTCGATAAATCAAAGTACTGAACATGTAAAGTAATAGTGAAAAACATTTTAGATCACTTAGGATATTTATGTGAAAAACAATTATGATCTAAAAAGTTTTTGGGTCCTTACTTACACAAAGATTTTTATATATGAAAGAGTATTTTAGTAAGCAAGAGTAGCAAATCCTTAAGTAAGTATTTGTTTTGAAGGCATTGCAATAAGGATTGCTTGTGATACCAATTTGAGAAAATACATGATATCAATTAAAGAACGTTTAGCACTTTTGTTGAAAAATATAGGATCTTTGTTGAAGGTAAGACTCAACAAAGATATTTTAGTAAAAGAGTATTTTTCAACAGAAGTGCCACAAAGGCTTATTCAAAATGAATTACAGAAAATCATTTTGAGGGGTAAGTGTCACATTATATTCTTCTTCCAAGAGTAAGTTTGGACAAGGGGAATTTTGATGATTTTGACCCTTGGTATGAACTTTCCTCCTTCGGTTCATGAATTCTCCTCCTAAGGTTGTTATTCCTCTATATCTTGGACGGTTATGTCATAAACTTTCCTTCTCAATTAATAACTCTCCTCCTGTATGACGAATATGTCATAACTCTCCTCCTTAATGGTTGGAAGCAAGAGAGACAAGAGAGATAAGAGGATAGAAAGATAGCAGACACAGAGGACTTAAGAGAAAACAAGGTTAGATTGATAAAGTACCAATTGAAAAGAAGTACAACTTAATTGGAATCCCCAAAGCTTCCAGTACTAGAATCTATAGAGTACACTTTATCATCGTCAGAAAAGCTTCGTTTTCCGAAGAGCTTTCGGGCTATCAGCAGGTCTCCGGTGACAAGAAGGCGTTCATCCTCTTGGACTGTAGAAAGAATGGGCTGATAGGAGCAAAGAAAACGGAATATCATCCTAGCATGCTTTCAAATGCCAGACCTATTTAATCGTTTTTGCAAGAAAGACCGGCAGAGGAGAGAGAAGACGATTTTAGACCAATTTAGGTCATGAGATTCAAGAACAGCAATGGTGTAGTTTCGAAGTCTTTTGGTGTCACTCTTTGAGCCTGATTCGTGAAATAGAAGGCATCGACTCATAATTTCACCAACACATTATATATCTAAGGGATAATTGTTAATATCCCAAGTACTGTAATCATCTCAAGAATGGTAGTTAGTGCACTGGAGCCATGATTCCTTGAGGATAGAATCGTCGAGAGAATCAGGTCCAATAGAAGGAAGCTGGAAGACTCGTTATAGGCTTTCGGCATTGAGGACGATGTTAGTACCTCGAATGCGACCAATGACTCTCTTACCATATCTAGCCAGATGAATCCTTAAATAAAATTCATCAACCAACTAAAGGCTGTAGAATTCTTTATGAAATGTAAGAATGGAGACGAGTCCAGAACTGTGAAGAAAATCGATAATCGTTCCTCCAACAGTATTGTCGAGGAGAAATTGTTCTCCTTGAATTGTGTGACTTAGAATGTAGGACTGAGAGCCTCTTCTAGTAACGAAGGGAGATACAGGAAGAATAGGATGACCAGAGACACTGTTAGACAACGAGGTGGCCATGAAGATATTTCTGAGGAAAGATTGCTAATTGTTGGTTGTTTGGAAGATTACTACGGATAGGAAGAAATAAAGACTTGGTACTTTCGGAGGACATATTTATTGGAAGAAGATGATTATCAGGAATCGACGTTTTGGTATCCGGTTAAGAGCAGTAATGACAGCCATACCAAAAGGCGAGGAAATCATATCGAAGCTCGAATTTGAACGGACATTTGATTTTTGGTGGCGGCGATTCATGATGAAGAAATTAAGTCTTTCTTGAAACTAGTTTTCGTTGACAGATTTTGACTTATTTTAAGGTTTTCTAATACTGATTTGGATTGGAAATTAAGTCTTTCGGTATTATGGAGAAGGGTAGTGCCGATATTAATGACTTCTTCTTGAATAATAATAGTCTTAAAAATGCAAACCAATAGGAAATAAAATAGATTGAATTCTAAATTTCCAAAAGATATTATGAGGCATTTTGACAATCCTCGGCAATTTCTCAGATCTTTTGAATTTTTTAGAATTAAAAATGATTTTGAAAAATAATTTTATGTCCCAAATAGCTAGTGGATAGTTTACGAGGCTTTCTGAATCATCTACACAGTCCTCAGCAATCTCCCAAATCCTTAGAATTTTAGGACAGAAATATATTTCAAAAAAGGTTTAATGTTTCTTTCAAGAAAATATTTTGCAAAATAGCAATGATTTTGTGATCTTTGTTTCCAGAAGATATTTTACGGGGCTTTCTGAATCATTTACACAATCCTCAGTATCTCCCAAATCCTAAGAAATTTTAGAACAAAAACACAAAAAGCTTTTGAGACAAAAGAATTTTTGAAAGAGTTTTGAAGTACTTCTTGAAGATCTACCAATATTTCCAAAGGTTGTTTAAGTCAAGAATATCATCACGATAAGGTGATTAATAGAGATGAAGATCTACTGAAACCAATTGTTGGTTTGATAAGTTCAGTAGAGACGAGAATCTGCTGTTATGATAGATGAAGTCTGCTATTAAGAAATAGTGATCAACAGTGATGGAAGTCCGCTGATACTAATTGAGAAAAAGAAATGTGAGCAGCAGAGGTGAAATTTAGCTAATACCAATTGAAAACAACCATGTGTTCATCAATGACTAAAGTCTGTTGATTTCTGAGAATGTGATAATGGATGTAATTAGCAGTGTATGAGGTACGCCGATACCAATTGATAGTAAATTATGAAAGGGTCGGCAGAGATGAGAATCTGCTGATAGATGGTGATTAGCGGGGATGAAGGTCTGCTGATACTGGGTGTAACATATGAGCTTAGCAGATATGAGGGTTTGCTAAATAATGATGGAACATCAGACATGGAGGTCTGCTCATACCAATTGATTGAAGAACATTTCAGCAGATTATCCTTTTGTGTGCCTTGGATTCTAGAAGGATGAACCATAAGCTTTATTGGCATGTCTATGCTCCTCCTCAACAGAATCCCGATTAACTAAGAAGAACATTAGAGGCAAAATGGAAGATAAGAGTCATCTTAGTCAGAGCACTTGTATCACAAGGAAGCAAGTAGCTCATTCTTAATTTGGAAATTAATAAGATTGAAGATACATATTTCGCTTCTTAATCATCAGTTAAGATAATGACGATTCTCATCAGATGAAATAGTCATCTTACCAAGATAGGAGAAGAAATAGATTATTGAGCTAAGTTGTCTTGATGAGAGGAAACACTAGATGCTACTAGTTCCTCAAAATGTTATCATGCCAACAACAGATATGAGGTCTACTGTTGCGAAGCATTTTGTAATGAGACCTGATTTTGGGGAGAATGAACGAGAACATCATGGGTTAAGGCTGAATCTTACATTCCTGATAAAGGGGTTGCATTTGGAGCATCGACCTTCCTAAAGAAATCCAAAACTATAGTACTTCATATTCCAACATTATTTCTTCTGAGGAGATTTCTACCAGTACTTTAGACATTTTGGAGCAAAATAAGGTTCTGTTTGAACTGAGTCGAGATCAATTTTAATATACCAGTTGATCAAATCATAATATCAGCCGTATATACTAGTTGTTATTATGATCAAAGCAACTTAGTCTTTGAGCACTAGAAGTTTTTTTTTATGGAAAAGATTAATATCTTCTGTGTTGCCTGAATTTGATCTGTAAGAATAGATTGGATTTATAAGACTATTATTTAAAAAGGTAGATCCTGGTTTCTTCTCATCAGAATTATATATTATTGAATAAGATTACTAATGTTTAAGGATTGGTTTGTTGTTGGGTTAATAGCAGAGTTATGTTTGATGTTGTGGATTCAGAACAAAAGATATGAGATAGAAAAGCAAGAATTGAATCCATAAGCAAAACATAAACTTTCATGCTATCAAAGGGTGGGCAAACAAAAGCAGATAAACATGAAGTAAAGTTGTCTTGAACAAGTTCTCATTTAGATCAAAATATAATAGATTACAACGAGGATCTAATGATTACAAGATTTGATACAACTTCTGAGGACTTAACTACTCCTAGTAAACAACTAATCTAAACACCTGATACATTTTAAAATAAAAAAAATGTTACAAGGAGATGTTTATGAAGACCATGGACCAAAACTGTTTAACCAATTGGCAAACAGAATATAGGTGGTATCAAGTGGCTGGACCAAAGAAAGAGCGGGGCTCATCCTTTTTCTCCTCATTGGCAGGTTTTCTCTATCCAAGGTGCTTTGCATAAACACATTCTAGATTTTCTATATATCGGTTCTGATGCAGGCACTCATCCTCTGAAGTTTGAGAGGGGAAATCCGAGAAGAATCATGTTTGGCTCAAAGAAGATGATATATCTTCACTAAAGAGAATGAGCATTCAAACGTGATCATGGATGTAGAGAAATTGAAGAGATGTGCTTAAAGGTTGTTAAGATAAATCTTCATGTAAGAGAAATCCTCAAAACTAACCAAACAACTTTCGGTGGATAGGAAAGGTATTACCAAGTTATTGCGAAGAAACTTGATCGAATACTAAGAATACTCCTAAGTAACATTTTGAAAAGAAGGAATATTGTATCAGTGTCTATCATAGTTTTTGGAAGTAGTTTGCAAGTAATAGAGATGAAGTGAGAAAGTCTCTATAAATACTTGCAGATGCAAGACGAAGGACCGTTAATGAGATGGATTCATTAAGTTCTAGGCGTCCTTTCAACCACTCATAATAAAGTTATAAAGGGTAGTGTGAGAGATGATTTTAATTTCTAGATATCCTATAAAGACTTCTTGGAAAGCCAAAAAATTTTTAAAATACAAAACAACTTTCTTGAGAAGATAAAAAGTTTGTGATGTGACAAAACAACTTTTCAGTAAGATTTTGACAAAACAACTTTTTCAAAAAAGGTTTGATTTTGACAAAATGACTTTTTCAGAAAAAAGTTTTGAAAAAGACGTCCACTTTTTCAAATGATTTTGTTTTTATCGAAAATCTAAGAAATTGTCTTTTACTTTAGGAAATAGTAAGTTTCAAAAAGTTTAACCTCTACCTTTGTAGAAATAATAAAAGTACCATGTATATTGTTTATTGTCTACTAAAGTGAAAACTCCTATAAGTCAGTATATTGAATTGATCTTATGAAGTGCTGCAAAGCAAGACTGTTCGACAAAGATGAAGGATTGATGTTCACGAAGATAGAACAGGTCAAAGATAACTTAAATTACTTTGACGAAATGACATCAAACCAGCTAAGAAAAGTAAATCATACTTAATAGAGTAGATAAGGAATATTAAAGCAAAGTATGATAAGCAGCTACTCAAGCATTATATTTGCAGAGATAAATAGAGAAAACATAGCATGCAAATATAAGGCTATGCAGTGATGATATATTCATGATCCTTGTTAGTAAAAAAAGAGAGTAAAAACAGAGAAAGAAGATCAGATATCAGAACCCAGAGGGAAGAAGATATGACTGAAAGGAATGAATAAAATCATGTAAGTCAGTCAAGCATAATATCTTATGCTGTTAGAGAGAAAATAAAAATTGCTTATTGATCTTGAGAGAATCTGTGTTCCTAAAAAAAATCAAGAAGATTATTAGCAACATTTTATGAGCTTTAGAAAGCTCCAGAAAAATCTAGATGCATGAATAAGTTTTTCGAATAATCCAAGGAATGTAGGAAGAAGGATCTGGATTTTGAACATCTTATTCTTCCTTGATCTTATGTGCTCAGAGAAAGGAAAAGATCAAATGGAATGGATGAGCACTAGTCATGGGATGTACCTTAAGCGACAGTCATGTTTGGATCGAGGTAGCTGTTCTTCAGAACGAAGCTTGTGGAATCTGAGCTAACATCTGTACTACTTGATAGATGTTGGGTAAAGAGTAGATTTCCTTTGCAACAACTTATAAAGTCTTTAATTCGTATCTCTTAGAAATTGATTGCAAATAACTCTTTGAAATATAGGTCAAGTTCCCAAAAACTAAATATCATATAATAGAAGGATCAATCAATGTTTCATGACATGAAGTTTTTGACTCTTAACCTTTTTCATAAGAAGAAATAAGAATCTTTAAAATTCTTTCACTAGGAAGTTGCATAATTTTTTTTAACTAAGAAATTTCTCTCGAGAAGGTGTTGGATTGATAACAACCGTTAGCCTTATGTCAAGAGAATTTGAATCAGATTTATTTAAGGTGAAGCATCCATCAGAGTGTTATACATCTGAGAGAATTTTATTCATGGTGCCAATTGAACTGTCATATGAATAAGTTTCTCATAATCATCATGGTAATTGTCTGACTCAAGAGATTTTTGAAAACAAAATAAATCTTAAAGTGCTTATGTATTTCAAAAATATGTCTCCAGTGAAATCCTTGTCAAAAGATTGTTTGAAGTAAGAATGAAGAAAAAAATTTCTTTTGACATGCATTTGGAGTGACCAATTGAGGATCAAACTCTCAAGTAGTTAGACCTAGCATACAACTTATAGAGCTAGGCTCTGATACTAATTGTTGGTCCACAATGATGCTCAAATATACTAGAAGGGGGTGGGTAGCCTATGATGCCAGTTAAAAACTTTTCTTCTTATAATCAAAGTGTAGGTTTTAACGACATAGGCAATTAACACGATGAGCATGTTTACTGGTAACACAAAACAGCAGACTTGCTCTTAGCCGAGTAATGAACTCTGCTGGTGAACTGCCAATAAATCAAAAGCCTGTTTGAAAGAGTTTAAGCAGCAGAAATTGTAAGGCTTAGGTTCAAAGAAGTCTTAAGTGGTTGTACACGAATATATGTTCAGAACAACATCACATTTAATCCTTCTTCCAAATGCATATTTAGGAAATCATTAGAGAATTACTTTTCAAAGAATAAGTCAATTTCTGAAAGCTCATAGAGAGGTAAAGGAATGAATAACGAAAGATGAATAATTTGAAAGAACTTATGAATTTATTCAAAGATAAATTACAGAATACATCAACCTAGACTCTCTATGATTTATTTATGTCTTCGTCGTTCCAAATCTTAATCTTTACTTACTCATTCATAGACAAATTCTTAAGTAAGGAAAGAAATAGGAGACGACAACGAGAAACATATATGAGAAGACAATTTTCAAGGTCGTTAAGATAAAAATTATTTGAACGGATAAATGCAGAGCACTCGACCTTCTTTGATGACCAATTACTGCACAATCAACAGCATTTGTAATGGAGTACAAATCTAAAGATATGAATGCAATGTATACAGACAGCTCTTCATTTTCCTTGGGTAACATCTGAAAATGTATCTTCAATTCGATCCAAAAGCTTAACCTCTAACTTTAGGAATAAAGTCTTGAAGCTCTGCTAGAGGCTGAGTTCTTCGAAAAAAGATGAAGAACTCAAATCAAGAACTGGGTTCTTGATCAAGATGCCGATCTCTGTCTATAGATATTTCTGATCTCTTCTTCTTCTCTAATACTTTTTTTCTTAGCAATCCACATAAAGTGTTTTGCTAAGGTCTGGGTTCGCTCGCTGCAATCTTCTGTGGAGATCTGAGATGCGTTGGTGAAGACGATCTCTTTATAGATCTCACAGTTCTTTGACGAAGAGGTTTTTGTTACAGGTGTCTTTGATTCACGATTAATTCGTTCGTCAATCACTCATGTTGAAAAGAAGAAAGGATTTATTTTATAGGCCGAGGAGTTTTTGATCATTGAGATCTGTTGATAGATTTATTTATCAGTTGAATGATTTGTCTTTGAGCACTGATGGATAAAGATGTGGTTCGATAGACCTTTAGCTGTTGGGTAAAAGACTTTTTCTTTAGATCTCCGAACTGTTACCCTGTCAGGAAGTATGATAAGTCTCTGAAGGATAGGTCTGATTCATTGATGCACTATCAGGTGGTCTGTCCAATAAAGTAAATTCTTTTGACTTTTCCAAACCACGAGAGTGAGAGTCTTGCAGCATTAGAGATATTAGGCTTCATAAAGATTTGAATGACTTTTGGAGACTTGGACATTTTTGTCTTGTCTTGATCTACTGCAGTCTCGTCTCTTTGTAGCACATGCAGAGCCAAGTCTATTGGTGAGATGTTTAGTCTAGAGGAGTGAGTCTTCTGCAAGAAAGGACTGCTGGCTGCTGGTATAAACAATCAAACCGTAGCATGTTTGCTGGTGGCGAGTCTTCAAAGTATTCTTTAGTGCACATGACAAGTCTGCTGGTGACGAGTCTTTGAAAGACCTTTGACGCTACAGCAAGTCTGCTGGTGGCGAGTTTGCAAAGTATTCTTTGGTACATATGACAAGTCTACTGGTGACGAGTCTTTCGAAGACCTTTGACGCTACAGCAAGTCTGCTAGTGTTGGTGCATATAAATTGCTAGTCTATTAATTATCATTAAGAAGGTAGGACTAGATTAGGACAACCTAACCTAAAACCTATGTGTTGTCAAACAAGCTGCCACACTAACCGGTACGCAGACCTTTTAGCCACTTGTTATGACATACGTTAATGGGAACAAGTAAATCAAAATATTCAGAATATGCAAAGTGATAAATTATTCATCAATGAGCATATTCCAACAATGCGTTTGGTACACATGTTGTTTTCAATGTTTATACACTTAAGCAGCTACTATCTACTTAAGTGTTTAACAGTCACATTCTTGAATTCTTTGCTTAGTTGATCTTTTATATATTGTCTTTCAATTCAATCCCTTTACTTTAGTGATCAAAAGAAAACCAAATCAAATTGTTTTACTTTTAGCAGCTGCTACATGTTGATTTTACATCAGCTACTGAAAAAACTTATCTTTTTCGCTACAACTTTTGAAGGTTTTCAAAATAACCCTTAAAGTTTTTAAAAAACTATTCACCCCCCCCTCTAGCCTTATTTTGTTGCCTATTGGACTTACAGTAAGCCTTAGGAAGACTGCTGGTGGATGTCAAGTCTGCTAATATCATAAGACTTAGGAATACTGCTGGTGTCAATGGCTTCTGGCACAGTACGAAATTTGCTAGTCCGAGGCCTGTGTCTAATAGAGTTTCCATAAAATGTATTCGTCCCTTCCCGTAGTGCTAGGAAGCTTTACTGTACATCTATCTCCTAGGATCTAATAGAGACACCTGAGAGACCTTTAGCATGAAGGTTTCTAACGAACTGAATATATGCAACGAGACTGTTTATATTGGCTTGAATCGAAAACGATTTGATTATAGCTATTAATCAGAAACGTTTTTGATTTTCCTATTAAACACATGATTAAATTTGGTACTATATTGATTCTGCCATCAATCACAGTAATGAATGTTGGAGTTATGAAAACAAAAGAAAATTTAACAAAACGTGGGCTAGACTGAGTAGGAAAATTTGATCTGACATTCGTATCCGCAGGACGCGCTCGCACATGAGTACGGTATCCCGAAGGCTAAATTGGACGATCATTTGTACCCCACCCTACAAGTGCATGCGCAAGAGAGAGCTTCTACTCTACACAAGCTTACCCTTACCACATAAAACACTTGTATATAAACCGATCAAACTTTTGTTAATTTTCCAATGTGGGACAAACCCACTTCCAACTTCTAACACCACACTTTAAACAATCATAACTTATTCATCCAAACACCAAGCTAGACAAATAAATATATGATTTCGATGTTCTCACGGAGTAGAACACGTTTCCATAATTATCCTTGTCATTACACAAATGACTCGTAAGGAAATTCGTGCCACAATAATACACAATTTCATTCATATTACATAATTTTTCCAACATAATCAACTTATGATCGACTCATGAGTCGATTAATCGACCCTTGATTTGATCATGCATTGATTAGTCGACCCATGAGCGGATCATCACTGGGGTAGAAAAGAGCGAGGAGAGCAAGGTTAAAGTTTAGGGCTTTCAAAAATGGAGATCATGGCGCTATAACAGAGAGATTGAGAAAGGAAAACGTGAGAGAGGAGGCGAAGAGTATATGGGGTAGAAAGATAGGGTTATTTAGGATTTTGGGGGCATTTTTGGTAGTTTATAAGTTTTTTGGGCAAAGGCTATAAAAGATAAAAGGATGGGTCAAATGGCCAGACTATTTATTTGGTATTTTCTGTAAAATTGATTTCCTTGACCCGACCCACCATGTGTTGGTGGACTGAGCTGTGAGAGTGTTGGGTCTCGTCTTACGAATTAAGATCCGTAAAACAGTCTCATAGGAGATCTACTCCTTATTTTTAATGATAATGTGTATGACTCTGGTTGTAAATAAGAAATCGAGGCTAAATAATTCAGAGAAAGGTTGAATTGAGTTGCAGTTGAGTTTTATATTGATGGGGTTGTGTGACATCACCACCACTTGGGCCTTAAAGGGGTGCAACGCAAAAGGACTATTGGAGTAAAATAACTTTGGTTATTTTCTTCCTCCTTCTTGACGTGTCCTAACCTTTAGGACACATGTTGTTATTGCCTTTCTAGGTAATTTTTAGGAAGCTTGGTAATTGCCTTCTATAAAGACTCAAATAAGGCATGACCTAACTTATAGGACTTAAAATTTTATTTCCATAATAACTCTTTCCTAATCCTAACATTGCCTTGTTGAGTGTTTGACTTAAAAGACAGGTTTCCTAGAGCTCTATATAAAGAAATGAACGACCTCAGATATCTTTACCCAAGTTGAGAATTTTCAGAGAGAAATTTCAAGAGACTCATCTGTTGTGATGTTCACTCCTTTAGTCTACACTCTTTGTGTGTGTTTACAAGAGTGTTTAGTATAGAATAGATATATCTTCTCTCATAGGAGTTTTCATATGGTTTTCATATTGTAAGTATTTACAATATTTTAATCTAGTGGAAGTTTTGCCACAAGGCATCGTCTATAAGTATTTTACTTGTAGACATTAACCACAACTTGATGTCGTTCTGATTGATTGATTGATTATTTGTTTTAATTATTCTGCTGGAATTTATGTTAATGATACATTAGATGAGGCATCATTGGGAGCATCATCAGTGAGTGGCTGTGTTAGTTTAGTAAAGTTTCTGAATCCTAGCTGCATATAGCATCTGAATTGATATCAAAGCAAGTATTTAGATTTACTAATTGTTGGTCCTATTGTAGGCATAATGGATTCTCAAAATGTTTCGGTCTTTCGACATTTTACTCTTGATAAGTTTAATTATTCAATTTGAAATGATAAGATGCCGGTCTACATCAAATTCATTGATGAGCAGGCCTGCACTCAAAATTTTAATTTTATTTCGTGTAGCACTTGTACTAGATATGTCCATTATGCAAATCAATGTGCCAACACATTATGCAAAGAATGTTTGAATTTTGTCTCCACTATTAGTGATAATGATAGAGAAGAAGATGTGGGAGATCTGATTACTTTTTCTATTTTTGAAGAGACAAATGCTCTTCATGAAAATCCTGATCGGATATACTCTGATGAGATTGTCAATGATGCTTCATTGGTTGACAGATTGTTAGATCTATGGTGTTTCAACTCCTCAATAGTTGAAAACTTTGAAAGTGTTCATTATGATGAGTCTGATTGTGAGGATATTAATTTAATTGAAGAGTATAAGCCTTTATATGCTAATTGGCGAAGAAAGTGTGTCAAAATGAAAATTATGGATAACAATATTCATTTTCTCTTAAATGAGAATGATGAACATAAAGTATCCATAGTTAGATTGGAAGCATTGCTCACCAAAAAGGATGTTGAGATTGAAAAATTAAAATTCGAGTTTGAAAAGGCTAATGAGACTTTGTCCAAATGTAATAGAGGTAAGACCAAGCTTGATGAAGCTTTGAGTGTTGGTGAAGAGTGTACTACAAGGTCGAGTTTCAAACCTATGGTTTTTGTCAAAGAAGGAGAGAGACTTTGAGGTTTTTCTCAAAAACAAAACAGGTTTGTGAAAAATTTGAAACATATGAAGAGGAGGTTTGTGTGTCATTACTGCTATGAACCAGTTCATATCAAACCATTTTATCACAAAAGAAGGGCTGATCTTGCTAAGCATTCAGTTTGAAACCAAAAAAAATTTGGTGTCCAGAACATGATGGCGTACCTAACGAGGCATCATCCGGAACATCATTAGGAGATTCATTTGCCAAAACAATTTTCGTCCTATTTGCAAACGCCTTCCAGAACCATGTGGGTTCACAAAGCTGATATGAACTATCAAGTTACTTTTACATCTTTCAAATCCAATATGTCACAAGTATTTGGTATTTTGATAGTGGCTAGTCTCTTCACATGACATGTACGAAAGAAAACTTGACAAACTACACAATTTGCAATTGAGCGGTTATCTATGGTGGAGGTGCAAAAGGAAAGATAATTGACAAAGGCACTTTGAATGTTGACGGATTACCTAAGCTCAAAAACGTGTATCACATTGAAGGACTTAAAGCTAATCTGATTAGTACTTCCTTCATTTTCAAAATATTGTTTACTTTGATCTGACACACAGTTTAAGAAAAAGTAATTGAATGCATTATTAATATTGGTGAAATGTGTGGTTTCATTTAATTCCCTTGAGTATGTGGCCATTATTAAACTAGGTAGAAAAAGTGATGATAAAGTGATAAATTAAAGTATTTACTTAAAAATGAAAGTTTTGAAAGATGACAATTATTTAAGAACGGATGAAAAATGAAAGGTGAGCGATAATTTGAAAACAAAGAGAGTATTAGTCAACCGTGTGATGATTATTTTCATGTGAGGTTTGATAAAACATCATGTGAAGCTTTTGATAATGCTAACAAGAATAAGATCTTCTGATAACTATCACTTGAATCAGTGAGTGAGTGACTATGTCAATTTAGTGAAGTTTCTGAATCATAGTTTCATACAGTATCCCAAGAACTACTAAAATTTTACTAAGTTGGTAGTCAGTAGTCTCTGAATATTCAAGCTGAAATTGTACATTTAGCTTGAGCATATCACACAAATTATTTAGAAAGAGAGTTGAATAACGAAAAGATCATTACTCCAGTTTGACTCATGTTCAATTCGTAAAGGAAGTGTACAACTAAATTTTTCTTCCCAGAATACCAAGCTACTCGAGGCCGACTTTGATAGAAAGCAAGCTCGTTTAAGATCGATAACAAATCAAGTCAAGCTTGAACATCGTTTCAAGTTCGTTAAGATTATCAAACATATATGGAATCGGCTCGGTTCCACTTGCAACTCAAAAATCTTTCTCATTACTAAAACGTTGAAGATTTGATGTTACATTTCTGATCAAAATTGAGAAAGTTAGATTTATATAAAGAGAAAGACTCCGGAAAATTGATTTTTTGTGCTTGATTTTTATACGTGGAATATTATTCCGGTATCGCCGTAGTATACACTAATTTAACAAAATCGAAAAATACATCTAAATTGCCAAAATCCCAGTTGAAAACATCTGCCCATTACTGCAAGGAGACTTTGATACATCAGCAGAAGAAGCTGCTGATCTTGAAGCCTCTGAGCTACATTTCTCTAGGTGTTCATCCTTCACTATCTGCCTGTATCTGCACTCCTTACTACAAAATGCTTTCTCACCCCTGCATTTCCAAAATCAAAATTCATCATTAATTCCCTCACTTTCATACATTAAAATTCCTAGAATATTACATGGATATGAGGATATCCTATCAAGGATCCACCACCTAACCAGTTTTAGAAATCAGTGGTTTGGACCAGTTATTCTTGCCCTACAGATTTTATACTGACCCACTAAGCTGTGAGAGTTGCATAGGATACTCGATGGCTAAACGTAGGATCTTCTTATAAAGAAGAAAAAAATATTTGATTTAAGGAAATAATTAATAAAATTTGTAGAAATTACCTGTACATGTAAATATCTTTGCCATGAAGTTTTTTCTTGCAAAGGTGACATGAACTGAGAAAATCACTATCCGGGTACGCCGTAAAATCGTCAAATCTCGCCGGCGATATGTGAAAAAGACATCCACCACCGTTACTTTTCCGACTGACTCTACTTTCTTCTTCATAATATTCATAACCATCTCTATAAACTCTAGTATAGGATGATTTGTTTGGATTGTGTCTAGTCACATATGTATACTCCTCTTCCAAGCTATCATCCATTTCGTCTTCAACAACTGCTCTACTGCTGTTCGCCACACCGGCGTTTACCGGAATCGGGTCCGATCTGCTGAAATTCCGGCTGCAAAACGAGTTCTTGGCCGGAATTTCAGCTGCAACCTTACCCGATTTCTCTAAGGCTGCTACTATTCCAAGTCCAACCCCACCAAAGTCATAATTCTTTAAACCTCTTGGTGACTGAATCTTGAAATCCAATGGAGTTCTTGGGCTTGTGCCCACTTGGTCCATAAGCTGCCCGGTCTTGTTGCCGGTACCCAACTTCCCGGTGATCAAGTTTCCGATCACCGGCCTAGCTTTCTTGCCTATCATGGCTAGTGTTGAAGCCACAAATGAAATGATAAAAGTGTAAAGAGAGGAAGTGTTTGTTAGTGTCAAAAAGTTGGAGGCTTTTGCAAACACTTATAGGAGAGAGGTTTGCCAAATATATTATGATGATGAAGTGGTTAGACTAAGCCCACTGCCCATTGTTTGGTTTGAAATTATAGGTTGATGATCTCACATGAAGACTAAATAGAAATCATTGTACTCCCTCCGATTCCAAAATTATCGTATGAATTGATTTGATGTGATGCGTAATTTAAAAAATACATTTGATTGAATTATTAATATTAATTTGATATATAATTTACTTTAAAACTTATATGTATGACTTATAATAAAAATATGATGAAAAATTAAGAATAAAGTGATAAAAATATTATCTTAAAAAATAAAAGTTTCAAATAAGATAATTATTTTGGAACCGATAAAAAGCAACATGATAATAATTTTGAGACAAAGTGGAGGGAGTATTACTTTTGTCTATAAATTATTACACAAATGATAGTGACAGAATAATTTTTAATTTCTATTTTTCTTATCAAGCCATAAAGTAGTTTTGATTTGATTAGATTATATTGGGGTTAAAGATTTTAAAATTGAAAGATTATAGCTTCATAATTGAATCTCTAGAGTTGTAGATTTCTGAATTTCTTAAAGAGTGTTATCTTGATTATGCAATCTCTAATCAAATCTTAGCATAAACCACACAATTAAAAATTCATGTATATCTTACAATTTCACCCGAACTCGTAAATAACTCATCATTTTATGATTTCTTAGGTCCCAAAAGATTGTGAATTTTGATTTATAGGTTTTATATTCTAACTTTGAGCGACATGAATATATTTCAACACAAAATTTTATGATAAAAATTTGAATAAGACGATTTTACGGATATTTTTTTTGTAAGACATGTCATTTTTATCCAATCAACCTTGTGTTATTGGATTAAATCGTAAAACAGTCTTAAAGGAGACCTGCTCAAATATAATTATGCAAAACAATGCATTCTCTTTCCAAAGATCTCAAGATCGGTTGGAGCAATAATATTTAACACCAAATTTATTTAAATAATTAGTATACAACTACTTTCACATAAAAAATTGTTGATACAATCACATAAAGAGATTTGATAAATACGAAATTAGTGTTGCATAATTTTATGGGCTAAATGCACTATTAGTTCTTGGACTTTTATCAAATTCATCATTAGTCCTCTAACTTCAAAAGTGATCAACATGGATGAAACATCGCCATTTATATTCATCGATAGTCCCTAGCCGTAACGCCGTTAGTGTATTGTCGTTAAGTGAGTATGTGTCACTCACATGCACAAAAATTAAGGGCAAAACAGACTTTTTTATTTTAAATAAGGGGTCAGTTTTTTATCATCATCAAAACAGGGAGCTATGGATAACATCATAAAAATAAGGGGGCCATGTGAAAAATTTGGCTCCCACTTCACCACCTTCCACTTCAGCTTCCGCGACCTCTCCCTGTTATCGCTCTCCTCCGCGAACAAATCCTTCCTGGTCACCCTCCCCAATGAGTACTCCCTCTTCTTCGCCAACTGCACATTGGAATCACAAGTCATCATAGATGTCCACACTGAATTATACAACCTAGACACCGACGGCATCAAGGATTACCTTCCAGTCGGCTTGACTCAGCTTCCAACAATTTACTTCACCACTTTTCTTGCTTACATTGTATTTCTAGGTTTCTGGGATTACATGTGCCTGCAAATTAAGGTATCGAATAAGATCGGGATCCGTACACATGATCCATCTTCTAATGGGTGGATTGCTCATAGTGAAGCCTTGAACTTTATATGTGTTGCGGATGACAAACATAGATGACGCGCTGGGGACGTGGGCTTTGCGGAGGAGGAAGATGAAGACAGAGATGATTTTAGGGAGAGGGGAGGAGAAGACTTGGGAGCACATGGAGATGGCGCGGCAGAGATGGGGAAGGGTGAGGCTGACGGCAAAGATCGGGTGAGAGTCTGGGTAAAAATGAACTGAGTATTAAAATTTTCAATTATCCCCCTTATTTTGATGATGTTATCAACGAACCCCTTGTTTTGATGATGATAACAAATTAACCCCTTATTTGAAATGAAAAAAATATATATGTTTTGCCCTTAATTTTTGTGCAAGGAAATGTTACATGCTCACTTAACGACAATACACTAACGAATTTAGGGCTAAGAACTAACCGTAAATAAAAAGGACGATGTTAGGTTAAGAGTGATCACTTTTAAAGTTAAGGAGCCGATGTTGAATTTAACCAAAATTCAGGGAGCAATGATGTATTTAACCCTAATTTTTTATAGTTATTTTGTTGATTATACCAATGGTAGGTACGAACTCTCTATTATTAAAATAGATTCCAAAACCAATTTTTTTATAAAAATGGGGTCACTTATCAGTGCTCAATTTTTTAATAAAGGTCCATGTCCAATGATTGTGACCCGATCCCGAGGACTGGCCCACAAGGGCTCATATGTCGACAAAAAGAGATTCCGGTGACGGTGAACCGCCGGCATGGGTGTACGTGTCAGAGATGAAAGGAGGGGTCTAGCAATAATGACTTTACTGTAGTGGAGACCATTGGTGGGTTCGGAGACCCACTGGTTTTGGTTTTTAATGTTTTGTTGTTTTTCTTTGAAATGGTGTACGTGAGCCTACCTATTGTGTCGATACATTACTAGCATGGTCACTGTTGAGTTATTGTGTGTAACCATTTATTTAATCAGATATTCCGTAGACTTAAATTACAATTTTGTTACATTACTATCATACTTTTGGCAATAATGTAACGTATTCAATTTAGTTGTTGTATTTGGTTATAAATGATACTTTGGTAACCAGAAATCATTTTTATCGTTAAGCTGGATAGAAATGATCGAAAAACATAACGTTCTTTTGTGTTTGGACCATGTTGTGCATGTGCACAGATTGAAGTCGTACAATCATACTTCATCCGTCCTAAATTATCGTCCTAATTGATCCGGCGCACAGATTAAGAAAAAACAATTGTCTTGATTATTAATATTGGTTTAATGTGTAGTTTCCTTAAAAGCACATGTGTATGTGGCTCATAATTAAAGTATGGTGAAAAAGTAGGGGTAAAGTGATAAAAGTGATGTTCTAAAAAGATAAGTTTCAAACTGGACAATTATTTTAGAACGGACGAAAAATGAAATTATGACGATAATTTAGAGACGGAGGGAGTATTTGATTCAACTCCTTACTTGAAGACATGCGTTTTAAGTTTAAATTAAAGGTGAATGTGTAACATTCACGTGAGTAACATGAGATTTATGTAATGGTATTTTCGGGTTTTTATAAATGTTTAAAGTTTTCAATTCAAAAAATTGAATGAAGTGATGAAGGCAAAATATAGCCAAGTATAATAACTAAATTGAAAGAAAAAAGTAGAGTTAACTTATTGTAAAAGTGTAAAAATAAAGTGATCAAATTGTAATTTAAGTCTATTTTGTATTCACTCTTATCGGACATTCATTTGGAGAAGGGGCGGATTTAGTACGCAAACGAGAATTAGTTTCATATCTAATGTAATTTGAGAACAGCTTGTAAAGAACCCCCCAAAAAACAAGAATGTTACTCAGAGACCCACTGGTTTTTTAACTTAAATGTTTTTTTGTTTTTCTTGAAATGGTGGAAGTGAGCAGGTCGATTGGTCTGTATTCATTACTGAGTTCTTCTATGAAGTTATTCATATATTAGTTAGATATTTTGTATTTAACTCTTACCAAGTACATATGGAATTTCTATAGGTCCGTGATAGATTCTGAAATTAATTTCGAAAACAATTGTAGATTGGGAATAATTTGTGAAAAATAAAAATAATATAAATAAGGGTGATAATCGGGCTGGTCTCCTATAGAGAAAATATTACCGCAAAAAGTTCACTATATTTGTTTTAAACCGTTAAAATATACTTTTAAAAAGAAAATCGAAGATACCTCTAATGAAGGAAAGGCGTGCGAATAAAGCCACAACCCAAATTTGGGCATCGTAATGAAAAACATTGGGTATCACTCAAAAATTTGGGCGTCAAAATGCAAAAGTCACTGTCCAAATTTGGGCATCGCTCAAAACAATGAGTATCGTTCATTTTGGAGAATACAACATGGGTTTATTGAGATTAGAATGACTTGGAATATATCATGAAATTCGATTCTATAGCGATAATTCATATTTGATCAATTTTAGGAGTCCTACGTATACTGTGATTGCTACATTTCTACAATTTTAATTCATATTATCGCATTTTACACTCATCTTTCAAGCCATAATAGAACAATCAAAGCCAACGACGCAACAATCGAAGCCTTCGACGCAACAATTTCACACACACACACACACACACAATTTCACACAACCTGATCTTGATCTCTATCTCGATCCTGCTCCCTCTGTCTCATACAATTTCACATACATCGAATGACAATCAGTGTGTTTTTTTTGTGGGGCTCTAAAACATTTATATCTCAAAAGCAATTGTTAGATGGTCGCATTTGTTTATGTAATAAAGAAACAAAGAAAACAGAAGTGAAGGCTTCGATAGCTAAACATATTCTTCATGGAGGAAGTCGAAATGAGAAAGATTAGGGTTGAAGCCTCGTCAGCAAATCAATCTGTCATGGACGAGATTAGGATCTTTATCAATTTTCCTTAATCTCTATAACTCAAATCCTATTTACTGGTCTTCCCTTTCTTGAACCCGAAATTGATTCGCTTCCGATAGAGAAAGAAAGTACGATCTTTCAGGAAAAGCAAGTAGTTCAAATAGATAAAAAAAAATAAAGGAGAAAGGAAGAAACCCAGTCATTGAAGACGACAATAGATATTTTAGGAACAATTTTATTAAAATAAACTTTAACGATCGAATAAAAAAATAAAGGAGTGAAACTGTATAACTTTCACAAAAGGGGATCGGCCCACGGTTATTCCTAAAAATAAAATGGTGGAAGTGAGCCCACAGTAGAGCTTCCGGGCCTAATGTTTTGGAGCCGAAAGCGACTTTGATGGTATTGGGGCTTTCTAGATTTATGAATTGACGTAATTACCCTTTCCATTTTGGATGACTTCCTACTTTCTAGATGATTTTTCTTTTGGTCAACTTTGGGGTCTCTTTAAATGCATTCAATTTAAAAAGGGTAAAAATTGATTTCATCTACCACGTCACACATGGTAATAGGTAATGCAATTAAGGCTCTTAAAAAACTCGGCTGATAAGGGCAATTTAATAGCCATTTCAAGGTTTAATATGATTAATAGAGCCAATTTTTAATGTTTGATAGATAATATGTGGTTTGAATTAATAATCTAAATTATTCGAATATGACTCTTATCCTCTTGCTAATTATACCAAGGAAGAAGGTGGTATTATTAGCGCTCTCGCTAAAAAAACTAAGAGATTAATATATTTTATTTCAAAACTACCCTCGATATATAGTAACGAGATTAATAACAGGTGCTAATAATACCCGAATTAATAATAATGTTTATTTTTACCTGACTATCAAACAAGTCCTAAGAGAATGACTTTGGACTACTCATTCAATCCATTTATATCGAGCAATGATAGGAATACAATAAAATTATACTATTTTGGTTTCACCTAAAAAGTCTATATTTAAAAAATTCTAATAATTAATGGATATATTACTAGCATTATAGTTGGTCATAATTACAATAATGTTTGGGTACAATTAATACATCAATATTAAATGTGGATGGTAAAGTTGAAATGTTTTGAAGATGGAAGACATGATTTTTGAATTTGACTTTCTGAGTAAATTATTTCAAAATAGTATAATAAACTTTTTGTTTGAACGGAGGGATTAATTTTGTTATAAATCACTATTGGCAATTGTCATTTGTTATCTCACTAGATCTTTGTGTTTCGTATTCGTGCTTATGACACTATGTAAGCAATATAACACCAAATCAATGTATGCTAAATACTTTGTAGTGGACGACTGTTCAAAATATTAATTATAGAGAATGACTATATAATTGGGAGAGAAAAATGGGAGAACAAAAAGGGGATGACTGGTCAGAATATTAATTATAGGTGATGACTTTGTAATTACAAAGAAAAAGAGGGAGTTAAAAGAGGATAACTACCTACATACAAGTGAGGGTTAATCATAACAATTAGAGTTTCTAAATGATTGACTTTGAGCCCGTAGTTAATTTTTGTTAATTTTGTCAATTGTAAGTGCGAGAATGAGCTCTATTGTATCATAGATTGTTTACTGCCATGACTCATAAAAAAAGTAGGGGTGAGCAGATGCCCATCAAACCTATTAAGATGGGTGACAATTTGTGTTATCGTGTTGTGTTTATTGTATTTTTCATAAATAACAAATAAATGTTATTTTTAACTAAATTAAAATTTTTTGTACCTTTCATGTCGTATCGTGTTGTGATTGTCTTATCGTGTCATTTCTCTATGTAATTGTATTTTATAATCATATTGTGCTATCGTATCGTTTTAGTAATTACCTCCCCTATCCGTCAAGCCCATCAATGCCTGACACCCAAAGCCATGCTCATGGGCTATACATAATCTTGAGCTTTACACGTGTTCAATGCATGTGGTCTCAGACACCGCTGACCCTCAAAATTTTCATGCCCGTTTTGGCTGGCCCAATCAATCCTTAATTTATACAATTTAAAATATTATTGTCTTAAATTAGCTTTTTTATTTAAAGGAGACATTACCAATATTGAAACCAAAAGATTAGCATTAAAATTTGGAGTTTTATGAAAATGATAAAATCTAACTTCTGAGCTTTAATTAATCCATTTATTTGAAAGCCACATTTACCAATTTTATGGAATTATTCTTGCTGCCAGATTAAGCAATTGAGCCTCAAGCTTGCACAAAATAGCAAAATCCTTAATCTCCATGCTCCAAAGGTCCATTTTTCCTTATTGAATCAACTCATTTTCAAACTTTGAAAAGCACTGCCACTTGATCTATCTTAAGTTTCAAATAATTATATAAAATAAGACAATCCATCAATACCTATCAAAGCTCGTGTCCGCTCAACGTCTGCCTAAAACCCGTCTACTTAAGCACATCGATTAATTTGCCAAGCTCTTAGAATTGATACCCACCACGTGATGGGATCATACGACCCATGCATATGACCATGCACACCCCTAAAAAAAGTATATATCCAACCAACAATTGCAAACAATGTTTTGTAGCATAAATTTTGTGACCTTTTTGTGCCTTACATTTCTCATTTAGATCTTGTATGGTCTTTCAATATATAAGTTATTATAATTATGTTGAAAGCTAAAAATAAAATAGAGAAAAATAAGTCAAATATATTGAATTTGTGAGAAGTTCAAAATCATAATTTTGAATCTTGTGGTTGAGATCGTCCTCTTGATTGTGATACTTATATTGTTTCTTTGACAACCAAAAATTCGTTAGGGAGAATCTAATTAATATAATTGTGATCATATTATAGCCTTATAAAACAAAATTTCGTGAAATTCTTTTGAACTCTACAAAAGTCTCTGATGTAAATAAAACAGTCAAATAAATTTTTTTTATTTTTTAAGAATGATGATATTTTTGTATTTATCATTAAAAATGTTACAGTTTTAATAACATAAAAGAGGGAAATACAATTGTAAGAAAAATATAAAAGAGGAACAATAATTCATAATTTTAATTTTAATTGATTACAATAACAGATAATTCTAATAATACGAGGGGCAAATGAGTAAACTCAAACTTTCCGCCCGTTGATACTTTTCGAAACCAGGAACGTTATTTTGCTTTAAGAAAGGCCAAGAGAGCAGGTCCCACCATAAATGTCAGCATCGGACACTAAGTTCATAATTGATTCGTTGGCAGCGTCTCGCTGGGCCCGGGGGCACGTTGCACTATTAGAGCATCCTCGTTTATTGTTTTTCATCTTCTTATTTATAGAAAAAAATGATATCATCGCCACCTAGGAGAGAGAGTTAGCAATTAGGAGAGTGAGAGAGTTTTTTCTTCCTCAATAGGAAAAACAAAAAGAATCTTCTTATATGCCATGTGTGTGTGAGGGGAAAATATAATATTTTTTATTAGGATGTGTTAAATTTAATATTTTTTGTGTAAGAAAATGTGTAACAAAATTTACAATGAGAAGATATATTCTTAAGTGGGTAAGAAAATAAAAATATGTAGGTGGCAGTAAGACCCAGCTAAGAAGATGTATAAGAAGATTATACAATGGAGATGCTCTTAGACCTTTCTCTGCGATCAGATTGAAAAAGAAAATTAGACTTAATTCTTAATTTAATCATTCTACTATTTTAAAAAGTTCGATAAACTTACTCTATAGTATTTTTTCATACTTTAATAATTGTATTTGATCCGAACATTCAATAAGGTCACTCAACTCTTTTACGTCAGGGGTAATGTTTGAGTCACACTCATTTTGCACCAAAATATAAGTACTCTATGATGTGGCACACTCTCATTGGCTGGAGTGTTGGGACCCACAAAATGTCCAACCAATGAGAGTATGTTACATCATATAGTACCCATATTTTTGTGTAGGCAAAACACACAAATGGGCCACCCAACTTTACCCCTTTTTGTAATTCGGCAACCGAAAGTTTGAAATATTTATTTTGGCCATCCAACTTTTGTTATGATGCAAGTGAGCCCATTTTTTGGATGGACGTTAGATTTAACCGTTAAGTTATGTCAAATATCTCTTTTACCCTTCTAAATACATTTTTTGTGTGATTTTAGAAACTCAAAGGGTTCCAAGTGTCTAACTGAAAAAAAAAATTAATCACATATGCCATTTGTACAAAGAGTAGGGGTCAAAGTGTAATACAAAATAAAACTAAAAAGGTTACCGGCTCCCCCCACTTCGTCTTCCCCAACTCCCCCATCAAGGCCTTCCTTCGCATTCTCACCATGTGTCCAAATCCCAACAATCGACGTAGATCCTTTCACCTTCTCCCCCATCAACATCTCCCCCAGCGATCTTCATCACCCTATTTCAATTTCACATCCGCCACTGCCAGAGTATTCTTACATCGCTGACCATCTATCAGCCGCCATCTCCCTTTCTCAGTTGCAGATCCAGCAATCACCAACTCAGCTTCCACACCCGTCATGTCTGAAGCAATTCCCAATCTGCATGCTCTCCCTCTCTTTGTTCAAACCCAGCAGCCATCCCTCCCATCTTCATCCCACCTTCTGCGCCGCTCGCTGCCATCAGCCATCTCCGCTTCCTCCTTATTCTCCAGCGAATCAGCCCTATCTGCCGTCTTCAGTGCTGCCCCCCGCCAGCAAATTTCCTCCATCCATTCGCCCCATATCTCTCTCCTTTGTTCAATTCCAACCCCTATGACCTTCATCTCAAGTGCTGCCATCTTCTCAGCCGTTGTTCACCTCGATTTCGGTGAAGCAGTTCCAGCCTGATCACCTGCATCTCTTTTGTCGGGCGTCGACAACAACCTCAATCTCACGGCCGGCTTCAAATCTGTCATCTCCATCCCAGACGCGGGTTTGCAATTCCGGCGAATACAACGTATCATCCATCGGGTTAGTCTGTATCTCTCCCTCGTCAGTTGCAAAGCTCATCACAGTTAATGTTTGAATTTCGGAATTCTCTTGCTCAATTTCAAGTAAGATTGCTTCAACTTTTCTATTAATAGTTGTAATTGAAAATATCATTATTGGAATTTAGCTGAAAATATGTTCATAAGCATGCTCTGGTTTATTGGTGATTTTGTCAGAATTCAATTATGGTGGTATAATGTTGGGTTAATTGCTGTTCGGCTCCTTCCATCTAATCGACTGAGACCTCTCTTTTCACATCTTGCAAACACCAAAGAGAGTTGATTTGTATGAACAAATCTGTAACCCAGAGGATGAAGATGAAGATTGTTTATCCAAATTTGTAATTTTATTATTTACAGTTGGACCCCTTCATAAACTTACTTTTGTTTTTCTTTGAGATTTGACTTTGACTTTGATAATTCAATGTTATAATTGTCCAAATATAAGGGCAAAAAAGAGCTTTCACTCAAATTTAACGTCATGGGCTAACGCCCGTTAGAAAATGGGCTCGCTTGCATCATAACAAAAGTTAGATGGCTAAAATAGATGTTTCAAACTTTCGGTGGCCGAATTGCAAAAAGGGGTAAAGTTAGGTGGCCCATTTGTATGTTTTGCCTTTTGTGTAAAATGAGAATGGCCTAGCATTGCCCAGTTATGTTTGACATAAATTATTAAAAAGACTAGAATACCCTCACTAGATAGTAAATTTTGCAAACTCAATTTTCATTCTATCTCCCCTCTTCTTTCTCTCTCTAAACACTCTCTAAATCGATTTACCACCCAGCTACAAGAATCAATGGAGCTTACTCTCAGGCTCAGCAGCTGAAGCAACACGAAGGCACAGATTCATCATAACTACGTTAATATGAACTACAAGTTGTTTAATAAAGCACTTGCTAATACGCTTATGAAAAAGCCCTAGAAATATAAAGCACACCAACTGTTTGTATAATTGTTTGTACTAAAACAAACTGGGGCAAATCATTCATATTTGGTGGAGACATCGTACTTCTCCTGTAATTTGGTAATATCTTCCTCCTCTTTCTAATCAAACATTCAAATTTCTTGTTCATCTTGGGCTGCTGGTAAATTGTAATACAAAACAATCAAGTAGCGACGGTCTTGGAGTCATAAATATCCTCGTAGACGACGACGACGGTGCCGCGAGTGTCCTTGTCTGATGGAGCTGAAAATATTATGATAATATTTGGATTGATTCTAATTATATTTCTTAGCCTTGTAATTATTTCTTTCCTTCATTATGTGATCTTGGATATTAGGATATTCATTTGTAAAGATCCGTTGAGATCTCGTAGCCTCTCATTGTGTATATATATAGGGCTATTTGCATATCAAATATAAGAAGAAAAATATATGAAAACCTTTTGCCAAATTGCCTTGAAATTTATCATTGTATCAAAGCAGGTTTTACCCTAAACAGCTTCCGCAATTATTATTTTTTCATCATTCATGGCTGGGGTTAGCGGCGAGAAGGCAGGGGACAAAGCCGCCAATGTAACCACGGTGGACGTGATGTCGCCCTACTACATCGCAGCTTCGGACAACCCCAATATTGTGTTTGTCAGCGATTTACTTCGCGACGGAAACTATGCGAACTGGGCAGATGAAATGGCTAATGCCTTGTCCGCAAAGAACAAATTTGGTTTCGTTGATGGATCAATCTCAATTCCCAAGGAAGGTGCAGCAGATTTATTGCTATGGCGATGTTGTAACGCCATGGTAAAGGGGTGGCTAAACAGTGGAATGGAGAAGGACATCCGGAATAGCGTCAAACACGCGGCAACAGCGTATGAAATCTGGGAAGAATTACGTGAACGCTTTGGGAGTGAGAGTGCCCCAAGGGTGTATGAACTGAAACACGAAATAACTCTGACCTGACAAGAGAGACTTTCCGTTTCATCATACTATACAAAGTTGAAGGCACTATGGGACGAAATACAAGCAATTTCACCCATTTTGAAGTGCAAGTGTGGGGGATGTTCTTGTGATATTTCAAAGCAGTTGACGGAGATGAAGGAGAAGGAGAAATTGTATGAATTTCTCATGGGCCTTGATGAAAGATTTGGGACGGTCAAAACCCAAATTTTGAGCACAAAACCGATTGTTTCTCTAGGGACAGCCTACCATCTAGTTTCTGAAGACGAGCGACAAAAGCAGATCACGTCGACAGGAATGATGAATATAGAGGCATCAGCGTTCCAAACAACGGGAGGATCACGACAACGCAGGGAAGAGAACAAGAATGGTCACCGAGAAAGGCCAAAGTGCAGCCATTGTGGAAAGTTTTATCACACAGCAGAAAGTTGCTATGAACTTATAGGGTACTCGGACGACTGGAAGAAGAACCACAGCAATGGGACGAAAGGGGGAGATGGCCACGGTAAGATGAAGGGTGGTGGAAAGATCGCAAATTTGGCCGACACTGGAGATAGTCCCATACCCGGATTGTCCGTAAAGAATTATGCCAGACTTGTTCAATACTTGAATATGGGTCAGACAACAACAGGTGGTGATCAAGGAAACAACACACCGACTGCAAATATGGCGGGTAAGATTCCTTTGACACCATGGATTATTGACTCGGGAGCAAGTGAGCACATTACGTGCGATGGCAGAATTCTCAAAAACCTGAGACAGTCTGGAACAGAGTTACCGGTCCGGATTCCTAATCGTGATTCCATCCCAGTTCGTAGCGTTGGTGGAACTAGTCTTCCAAATGGGATTAAAATTAATCATGTTTTGAACATTCCTGATGTTGATTCTTATGTTAGATTTATATCTGATCAGTACATTACATTAGTTTTATACTTCAGTGGCTAATCGGGCTGCGTATCGATTAGCGTGGCAACTGTGTATAAAACTTTGCCTTGTATAGTTTTCATAGGACTTTTTCAGGTTCAGCGGAAGACCTCTTCACAGCTTCACCGGAAGACCTGCTCAAAGGTTATGATCGGTAGACCTCGTGTCCACCTACTCTTGTACGACGTGTCCTATCCAGTAAAGATTTATTGGATTAATTCAAACTTATTCCAATATGATTATTTGAATTAAATCCAAGACATTCTCTGACATGTCAAGCCGCCAAAAGCAACTTTCCGAAAAGCAGGAAGACTTTTCGTCTGAGCGTGAAAGCGAGGAAAGCGGTGCCCCTACTGCTACAACTCTCGAGATCGACACCAAATCGCCCACCTTTTGAAGATCTCGAAATGATTATCGCTCTAGATATCCGTGAAGACGAAATTCCTTATTGACCCCATGCATTTAATGCATTTATGAATAAGATTTGTTGAAGTCTTCGCCCTCTCCAACGGATTCTTTTGAAATGCACTGCTATAAATCTTACCCATTGAAGGCTGGAACAACAGACAACCTGCATGTAATCAATCGAACACTTAAAGAATTGCTCTGAAACTTCATAACTCCAAGTCCTTCAGCTCAGTGCATTCAATAGATCCTTAACAGATCTAGAAGTCCTCGTCAACAACAAGAAGCTGCTCATCAACACTTATTGCTTTAATCTTCTTGTTGTTAACTTCCATTAACTATACTTCAGCACGAATTAAATATCCTGTATTTATAGATATTTAATTCCCTAGACCCAAACACAAGTCAATATTTTGTACACGATCCATTAGGGATATTCTTTGTAATTGATCTAAGTGGAAAACATAGTGCACAATTTAAATCCAAGGTTGATCGCCTTGGTGGTGGGACGTAGCACTCATTATAGTGTGAACCATCCCAAAATACTTGTGTTATTTCTTCGCTTGTTTCTGCTTTCTTGAACTGCTTAGTTTCATTGTTTATATTATCCTTTTACAGCAGAACTTTAGTAAACTGTAAAAGGTCTACCGGTAGTCCTTATCGGCAGACCTGGAACAACTTCCTTGAAGGTCTTCCGCTACTTGTTTCTTTTCTATAGATTGCAAGTAACTTTCAAGAATTTACTCAAAAGTTTTTAAGTGTCTAATAAGCTATTCAACCCCCCTTCTAGCTTATTATTGTGCTCATTGGGACCCACAATTGGTATCAGAGCCTTACTCTTTGAAAACAAGTTTTTCCAAGACTAAACTCTTGAGAGATACGATATAATGACACAAACACACTATATGTTGCCTACATCTAATGCTAACCACGTCCCAATATTGGACGAAGGACATTTTGATGTATGGAAGGATAAAGTAATGAGATTCATGAACTCTATTGACAACAGGTTATGAAAATGTATTACTGCAGGTCAACATATACCAATGAAGGCAAATCTTCTAGCCTCCATCGCTGGGAACCCTGCAGAAGTTCCTAAAGAAGAATCGAGAATGGACGAGAGGGCGATAGAAAGGCTGGTAGAACTTGATAGCAAAGCAATCAATATAATCACCGACTCTCTAGACACAAGCACCTACTACCAAGTGATTCGATGTACAAGCTGCGAAAAGAGATGTGGGAAGCTCTTGTAGAATACTTGGAAGGAGACCAAGACACAAGAGACAACAGAAAATATACATACATCCAACAGTTTGATTCTTTCAAAAAGGATCCTAAGGAAACCTTGAGACAAGCATACGATCGATTCAGTGAGGTAATAAATAGTTGCTTTTCTCTTGGTAAAACTTATGACAAAAAGGAAATGAACATGAGGTTTCTAGGCTCTCTAGGTAGCTTATGGCATGTTAAGACCACGACTATGAAGGAATCTAAGAACTTAAACGAGATGACTCTTCGTAGTCTCTACGCAAGTTTAAAGGTTTATGAACTTGAAGTTAATCAAGCTCTAGAGCAAGACAAACAGTTCAGAACTGTGTCTTTGCCAGCCATGGTCCAAGAAGAAATCATTGTTGAAAACAAACCTCCTACTTCTTCCTGTGAAAATGATTTTTTATCTGATGAACAATTTGCTATGTTTGTTAAACGTTTTCAAAAATTTGCAAAATATGGAAGGAAGAACACTCACCAGCAACCTTTCAGGAAAAATGGTGCAAGCTCATCTAAGGAAGAGCTTGTGTGTTATAACTGTAGGAAACCTGATCATTTGGCCTCAAAATGTCCTAAGCCAAAATTTGAAGCATACCGAAAACCCTCTTTTAGAAAATTTCAAAAGCAAAAGGGTATGTTGGCTGAAGACATAGAAGACAAACAGGTTGCTACATGGTTTGAGACTGATTCAGAAGAGGAGGAAGAGGATTGTGAGCAAGCTAATATATGCTTAATAGCTCATGATTCAGGACCTACCTATGACTCTGAAAATGAAGTTGTAGTTTCACCAAGTCCTTTGGACAAAAATGAAACCAACAGTGATAGCTTCAGTAAGGAAGAACTTCTCAAGGATAATCAGGATATGCTTGAAGAATTTAATTCCTTTAGAGTAGCCTATTTAAACTAGCCAAAAATTGTGAGAAACTTACAGCTGAGATTCAAACTCTCAATAGCTGTCAACAAGAGAGTATCAAACTGAAGGAAGAAAACAAACTTCTTCATGACAAAATTGATCCGAGCACATCAAAGGACTTGACCTAGAGAAAATTGCCTTGCAAAAGACAATTGACTCTGGAATAGCTCAAGGATGCATTTGAAGAAATCCTTACAAGCCAAAAATCTAGCAATGATAAAACATGCATAGGATATTCAGATGTGTCTCTTCCGACAATCTCTTAAGTCATAGAGAAAGGAGAATCCTCCGAGACTGCAAATGATATATCTTTCTCTAAGCAGACATTTGGAAATATAGGAAACAAGGCCTTGGTTATTCAAGTGTTCCTTACGTTTACCCCAAAGTTCGAAAGGAAAAGCCAAAATGATGAATCAAATGAGAAACCTCGATAAGGTAACGAGAGAAAGTGAAGTTCCAGCAAACTATGCCAAGGCAAAGTCTCACGACGTTAGACCTACTAAACCTCTACCCGGTAACTATCAAGTTTGTCTATGAAACAGCAAGCTTTTACTGTTGAAGGTAAACTTAAAGGTATTCTACCTAATCCTCTGAAAAGGTAATCAACGTAAAAGCTAAAGCTAAGTCCGTTGGTAACCTACCTAGGAAGATTCGAAAAGAAACCAATTAAGTCTACCATCAACAAGCAAGCTGTACCAAAAATGGATGTCAAGAAAAGGAATAACCATAAGCACTCTTCAGTTGAAGACTCTAACAGTTCTCTGTGGACTTTCCATTTATGTCATTCTTGCCATTGCTTAGGCCATCGGCACCGAGAATGCCTGCTAAGGTTCATCCCAAGATCCGAGAGACCTAGTTCTCTCAAGGTCAAGCGGTATGGGTTGCAAAAGGTTGCTAATCCTTAGGACCCAAAAGAAAATAAAGGGTACCTTGTTTGCTTTAAAATTCTTTTCAGAATGCTTCATGGCTATAGAATCGAGAAAACAAAGACATCGGTACCTAGGCGATTGTGTTCAAGACACATGGCTGGGAGCGTAAGTCTTCTACGTATATAGCTGAAGCAAAAGGACCCATTGTTATTTTCGGAGATAATGCAAGAGGAAAGACAATTGGATATGGCTCAAATACTAGAGGAAGTCTCTCCATCAACAAAGTTTCTCTAGTAAGTGGTTTAAAGCACAATCTTCCGAGCATATCCCAATTGCGACAAAGGACTTCTATGCCAATTCAATTCCAACCGGTGCCTCATCAAAGACAGTGAATCTGCTCTACAATCTTGACCAGGCAATAGACAAGGAAACGTCTATGTCGTGGACTTAAATCTTCTAGGAGATTCTCAACACGTGTCTAGTAGCCAACAATGTTCGTGACAACGGTATTTATGGCTATGGCACAAGCTGTCTCGATCACCTCAACTTCAAGCACCTCTCCAAGCTCTCCAAAAATGGGCTTGTCGAAGGTCTACCTACTGTCCTGCCGACCATGAAAGAAGTTGTAAAGCTTGCCAACTAGGAAAACTTTCCAAGTCTTCCTTCAAAAGAAAGTCTGTTTGTCAACAAACGCAGGACCTCTTCAACTCTGCATATGGATCTCTTTGGACCTATTACAACGGCCAAGATTTCGGAGACAAGTATACACTTGTAGTAGTTGATGACTACTCTAGATTCACTTGGATTGAAACTATGACATCTAAAGATGAAAGCGTATGATCTAGTCACCGCACTTTTTAGAAGACTTCAAACTCAAAAGCTTGAAGACATTTGTGACATAAGATCGACAATGGCCGAATTCAAGAACAATGGTGTAGAAAAATACCTGCGATGACCATGGGATCGGCCACAACTTCTCTCGCGCCGGTACTCTCAACAAAATGGTGTAGCTGAGCGGAAGAACATAACACGATTGAAGCGGCTAGAACAATGCCGCGAAGCTAAACTTCCGAAGTATTTTTAGGCGAGAGCGATCAACACTGCATGTTTTACCCATAATAGATCCCACGGTAAACAAGTTTCATAATAAAACTCCATATGAAATATGGAGAGGAAGATCAAACATAGGATTTCTTAAAATCTTCGGTGTAAATGTTTTATTCTTTATAATGGAAAAGAATATAGAGGAAAATTTGATGCAAAAATCAGACGAAGGAATTTTTTCTGGGGTATTCCAAACATTCAAAAGCATTTCGCATTTTCAGTAAATCTAATTTAAAAATCTTAGAATACATGCATGTTTCTTTTGATGAATATGACTTGTTAGAGCCTAGAAAGGCTCGAACGTTGCTAATGATTCTCGATAATGATGAGGCGGTACAAATACAACATCTACTTCCACTCCTCATCGAAAAGGCGACAGCTGAGAACTCAGTATCGCTAACCCTTCACCGGTGAGCGAGACCTCTTGCGTACCGATAACAACTCTTACGTTGACCTGAACCCATCTCTTGTTTTACCCCAAGCACCTTTCTGAGATCACTCATCCTTCTTGTTCACGAGAAAATTGAAGGTTTTGAAGATCTATCTCTTCGAACTAGATTTTGGTGAATCTCCTTCTCAACCAACTCGGAATTCTTAAGGGAAGAACCCACGGGAAGTGATCTTCCTCAGCGATTATTGAAGCAAGAGATCATCCCATTTCTCAAATCATTGGTGATCTCAACCACGAGGTTAATCACGAGAAATAAAGTTAGAAACTATGTTTGCTTATGCATTTGTATCGGAACTCGAACAAAGAAGATTGATGAAACTATCGAAGATCATAGCTGGATTGAAGCTATGCAAGAAGAAGGCTGAACCGGTTTGAAAGATGTAAAGTGTGGAGCTTAGTTCAAAGACCGGCGATCATCCAGTCATCGGCACCAAGTGGGTTCGAAACAAAAAAGAGATGAAGATGGAAATGTCACGAAACAAAGCTAGATGGTTGCACAAGGCTGCAAGCGAGGGAAAAGAAGAATTGACTTTGATGAAACTTTTGCTCTGTTGCTAGACTAGAAGCAATCGAGACTTTCTAGCTTATGCCTCGTTCATGGACTTCAAAGTGTATCGATGGATGTAAAGAGTGCCTTTAGAATGGTGATCTTCAAGAAAGCTGTATCGTGGAACGACCTCAAGGATTGTCATTTCGAGACAAAATGGATCACGTCTACCTTTCAAGAAAGCTCTCTCTGAACAAGCAAGCTCTAGAGCTTGGTATGAAACTATCCAAGTTCTTAATTGAACAAGGATTGAGAGGAAGAATCGACTACTTTATTCATCCTCAAGCACAAAGGCCATTCTCTTACGGTACAAATCTATGTGAACGACATCATCTTTGGATCAACTAACAAAGCTTCATAATTCGGCGATGCAACAGCAAGTTCGAGATGAGCATGATGGTGAACTTACCTATTTTCTAGGGCTGCAGATATGAGACTTGAGGCGGAATCTTCATCAGCCAAACCAAATATGCAAAGGAACTAATCAAGTTCGGTCTTGATTCAGCCAAAGGATTTGAAACTCAATGTCTCTCGGCGCCATCTTGACAAAGATGAAAAGGCAAAGAGAACATGACCAAGTACCGAGGAATCATAGGTTCACTTCTTTACCTTCTTGCTAGTAGACTGACATTATGTTTCTTTGTTTGTGTTTGTTGCTAGATTCGAGGCAATCCAGAAGTCACATTTGCTTCTGCCAAACGTATCATCGGATATGTTTCAAAAACAACAAATCTTGGCATCGGTATTCCAAATCCAACAACTTCAATCTAGTTGGATACTCGGATCTGATTATGCGCCTGCAAAGTGAGCGGAAGAAGTACCGGTGGGACTTGTCAATTTCTTGAAGCAGACTTGTCTCATGGTCTTGCAAGAAACAAGGATCGGTTGCAAATTCAACCAGAGCGAGAATACATTCTTTGCAAGTAGCATTGCTCTCAAGCTGCTATGGATGAAGCAACAACTAGTGGACTACAACATCAGGCGCAGCTTGCCCAATCATGTGTGACAACACATCGCCATCTCGATCTCCAAAAATCCAGTGATGCATTCCAAGACAAAGCACATTGATATTCGTTATCATTTCCTCAAAGATCATGTGGAAAAAGGTAACATCGGTTTGGAATATGTTCGCGAGCATCAATTAGCGGACATTCTCACAAAACACTTGGATGCCACCCGGGTTTGCTTATTTAAGGAGAAATCTTGGTATGATTGATCCTACTGCTTAATTTTAATATTTTGTTAATGTTTCTTTCATGGTTGGGCTTCCGTTTTAGACTAATCGGAGGCCGTAAGTTCTCCTTTACAGGAAGACTTAAAAGGTTAGTACTCTTACTTAGTCTATTTTTTTTTTTTTGTGAAGGGTTTCTAAAACAATAAATTTTGGTACTTAAGAAAATATCTTAAGTTCCCGTTTTTCAAAGCGTATTTTCTCGCCTTTTAAATAGTCCTTGAGCGAGTCATTTGCCAAACTTTGAATCCAGCACGACAAAACATTTCTCTCTCTACTCTCTCTCTACTCTGTGTAACTTC
>CM028382.1:23960219-24172107 GCA_013146195.2 Codonopsis lanceolata | reverse complement strand
ACTATTAAATTAACATTTCAAATATTATTTTAATTTCAATTTCAATTTAAGTTAACGTTAAGTTGTAATTTGAATGTTTTATTTTTGTAATTATATTGATGCTAATCATTTTAATTATTGATATTATATTATTAAATTAACATTTCAAATATTAATTTAATTTAATTTCAATTTAATTTCATGTATTTTTATATTTTATATTAATTAGAATTCAATTTAATTTTTTCATTATCGCGACGGAAATTCAATTTTATTAAATTTTAACGCTTTAGCGACGAATTTTTCCGTCACGAAATTCAATTTTAATTAAATTTTTAAACGCCTTTTAGTGAGCCCGGATTTTTCCGTCGCTGAAATTCAATTTTAATTAATTTTTAAAGCCTTTAGCGACGGAATTTTCCGTCAGCTGAAATTCAATTTTAATTAAATTTTAACGCCTTTAGCTTAATGACGGAATTTTCCGTCAGCCGAAATTCAATTTTAATTAATTTTTAAAGCGTTAGCTTTAGCGACTGAAATTTTCCGCCGCTAAATTCAATTACAATTAATTTTTTTAATCCTTTAGCAACCGACGAAAATTAAAATGCCGCTAAAGGTGCTGAAAATAAAATCAAAATTAATTTCTGAAATATTCAGCGACGGAAAATTCCGTCGCTAAAGGTCACCTTTAGCGATGGAAAATTCCGTCACTGATAAATTCCGTCGCTGATGTTCAATTCCGTCGCTAATGATTAATTCTGTCGCTGATTCCGTCGCTAAAGGTGGCCTTCAGCGACGGAAAAATTCATTAAACGATGCAAAATTCCGTCACTAAAGGTAAAATTAAAATTCGCTAAAATTAAGAATTAAGCCGATCCGAAACCTTTTTTCTAGTAGTGTCTCTCTCTCTCTCTCTCATCCCTATTACCTTCATAAACCCCTAACCCAGTTCTGAGTTCTGACATGATTGAGCTAGAATGATTTTGAGGTTTTAATTATCTTTAAGAAGTTATCAGAAGCGAGATGGCTTAGATAGTGATCGATTTAAGAAGTTTAAGAGTATTTGGGAGTTTGATTTGGGGGTTTTGTTGTTATGGAAGGGGCTAGTTAGTGGTTAGGGTTTAGGATGGTGTAAATTAGTGAAATACTTATTTAACAACTTATTGATGTTTCTAATTCAATCAATGAATGTTAAGATTTTTTATGTTACGATTAGTTTTTTGGGATTTTGATTTGTGGAATTATCTGATGAACAATGCTTGATTAAATGGTGACTGTTTGTTGAATTAAAATTAAAATTGTGATAAAAAAAAGAAAAAGAAATAAGGGGTAGGGGTAGGGGTGGGGGTGGGGTTGACTTTGTCTTCTTTTTTTATTTTAATTTCAATTTCTTTTTTCTTTTTATTTTATATTTGGTTAATTTCCAACTCAGTAATAAATTGACAACATATATATTCATTAGAATTAGTGAGGGCATTTTTGTCATTTCATAAAAAACGAATGTTCCTTTCAAAGAAAACGCCAATAAAGACTAAAATAAAGCTCAAAGTTAGATTGAAGAGTTACCATAGAAAATGATCAACATTAAGTACCATACAAATAAGAAATTTCAAGTTCAGAAACCAAATTATATAGTAATCCTTTAAAAAATACACATTTTTCACTCTTTTCAATTGAAATGGATCAGTTGTAGGGTTCGTCGTGGCAATGGGACGTTGGTGGGAATTAGGAATTGCGTTTTTAAGGGTTTAGACTATTTAGTGTTAGAATAGTGTGGTCTTTGGTATTTTATGGGCATACCCGTCTTTTCCTATGGTTAAAGCAGTAAAACTAATATAATATTCTCTTCGTTTCAGGTAAAGAGTCTACTATTTTGTTTTAGTATGTTTCACTTAAAGAGTCGACTTTCAAAAAATTAAAACATAAAAATGTCAATTTATTACTAATGAATTACTAAAAATGTAATTTAAAAAAAAATTGACTTTCAAATAGAAACTCTTTACCCGAAATTGAGAGAGTAGTACTCTCTTTGTTCTTAACTAATTGTTCTTTTTGAATTTTTTTGTTTGTTTTAAGAAAAAATGTCATGTTTTTAAATTTTCTTTTAAGAAAAAATGTTTTTACTATTTACCCTTACTTTTTCATTCTACTTTAATAATAGACATGTTCATTAAGGTATTAAGGGAACCAACATATTATATTAATATTTATAATAAAGTCACTTAGTTTTTCTATATCAGTCAAACATGATAATTATTTAGAACGGGGGAGTAGCATATGCTCACAGAAAGGGTGGGAACCTCACAAATTAATTTTTGATCATTTCCATGAATTCACCAACACTTCAAAAAAAAATCAATTTTTTTAATAAAATACTTCTCATACTTATGAAAGTACAATATTTTTAAGGAAAAATTGTGGGAAAATCTCATTATCAAAGTTTTCAATCGTTCCAATCCCCTATATTTTTTTAGTAACCAAAAAAATGCACTCCTTGCTTCGTAATTAGGCCTGACAATTACAATCTAAGCCCCGTTAACCTACCAAACCCGACCCGCTAATTTTTTGGTCGAAATGGGTTACCCATTTCAACCAAAAAAAACTTAACGGGTCGCTTTAGGTTGGTTTAAAGCGGGTTGAACTCATTACCCATTTCGACCAGTTATTTTTTTTCTATATGAATGTAAATTTTTTGATGAAAAATTGCATTTGAAACGGGTCGAACCGTTCTAACCCGTTACTCATTTCAACTAAACTCATTACTACCCATTCGATTTTGGGATATAACGGGTCACAACCTGTTTCGACTCATTACCCGTTTCGACCCAACCCATCCAATCACCAGCCCTATTCGTGATGCACAAAATCTTGCCTTGCGATGCATCATTTGTAGATCGTGATGCATGAAAGTATCTTATTTTGTACACTAAGATGCATAATTTTTTGTATCACGATGCCTAAAATATCTTTTCTCAGTTACAAAACAAAGTGAACTGGAGCGGTTGAAAAACTTTGAAGAGAGACCGCTCCAAATTTCTCCAAAGTTTTATTTCTTAGAAATTATTTTCATTTAAACATTTTGCAGATGTCATCTTTTGAAAATAAGCGAAGCCTTAAAGGAAAAACCCAAGATAAATTGAGCTCAAGGTCCAGACATGTAACTTGGAACTAAAGTGTGCTTTATGGGCTAATTCATGTTTAGAGTTGTCATGAAACTTGTGTGCATGAAATTTGGAGAAATTGTTGTCTTAAACATTTAACCACTTCAATCTATTTTTTTCTTTCAATCGGAAAAATTATTTTTATAATATTTTTAATAAAATACATAGATCCGTCTTTTTTCACAGTTCCAACATTTCTTCCTCTAACATTTTTTTTCCACAGCTTCAATGTAAAATTACAATTGTTGTAGCAACAAAACGAGGATCGATTTTTTAGAAAAGAAGAAGACGGAGGAGGAAGAATAAGATTTACGATGGAGGAGGATGTAGAAGGTGAAATAGATGCAAATGAAACCAGTTTAAATCGTTATGCATCAAATTTCAATTGTGATGCATCGATTTGGGTTAATTGTGTATCAATTTGAAGTCATGATACATGATTAAGAAATGGTAATAGACCAATTTGAATCGCAATGCATCGATTTGGGATGCTAATGCATCGATTTGGAATTGCAATGCACCACTATAAAATGAAAATAACAGTTACACAATTTGAATCATGCATTGCCATTCAAAATCATACATCGCGATGCCAAATCATGAATCGCGATGCACATAATCTTGCCTCGCAATGCAGGAACTGATGTTTACGGCTTATGTGTTCGTTTCATCAAGGGTATATTCGTTCTTTCGCACCAAAAATGTCTTTTTCAAAAAAACATGGTGAATTGGATGGATTGAAAACTTTTGAAAAGGGACCGGCCCAAGTTTCAACCTTGAAATTTTCTATCTAACCATCGGTCATATTAAATTTTATTCCAACACGTATTTTCATATACAGAAGGCAATGTAAAATAATAAAAACACGTATAAGCTAAGAATGAATGATACATGGAGTGCGATAGAAGATCTAAATCTCAATATGTGGTGCATTTCTACAAAAAGACCTAAATAATCAAATATTTATGAAAGATGAATGAGCAACAAAATGTATCAATATGTTTAGTTTACAACAAGCATCGTAGTGTTGTCTGAATATGATACAACTACTAATGCATTAATGAACTGTGCCGTACATCAGCTCACACTTTCGTTGGTTTAGTATTAGGTAAAAACTTGAAAAAATTGCGATTGGTCTATTTTTTAAAAAAATTAATTGGTTAAGTATCTTTTGTTGTTTTTTACCCAGTAAAAATCACTTTTAGACGCAAAAAGACTGCATTAACTTTAATAAGCATGAGACGCATGCATCTCATTTGAATCATAGTGCATATGTTTGTACATCACGGTGCAAAACCTACCTTAATGAAAATGAAACGTGTACGTATCCATTTGAATTGCGGTAGGTTTGTACACCGCAGTGTAAAACTTATTCTTCAAATTTTATTTTTTTACTACGATATATAAATATATGAATGTTAACACTGATGAATCACGTATATAAATATGTAAACTGGGATACAAAATACATATTTTACTTTAATTTTTTGTATAAAAAATCATAAATGTTAACACTGATGAACCATAATAAATGTATATGTGAACCACAATACAAAATATATGTTTTACTTTCAATTTTTGTATTAAAATACATCAAAATATATCAAAATACATCAAAATATATCGAAATACATCACTATGAAAATTTATGAATATCTGCATGGAGAGATCGAAGTGAAGAAATAATTCATCTTAGGTCAATAATGAGTAACTTTTGTTGTGATGGTATGCCCCAGATAAATCTTCATTGTGAGAAATCGTCATAAATCAGGTTCATGTGGTTGTTTATCATCAAGTTCTTTCTCAAGCTTTATCATCAAATTCATAAAGATGAAAGAAGAAGGAGATGTTTTTTTTTTTTTTTTTTATCTAAGATTGTGCAACATTTGTGCAACGGATAGTAGACTCAACCCAATTGTAAAGTGTTTGCACGATCATCCACTTTAGAAGGTCATGGTGAGGGAATTGTCAGAGTAGATCCTTGTACCTCATCCAAGCTTCATAAAGAGACTCACCGCTTCATTGTGTGAAACTGGTGATGTCAGTCCTCATTTTGTTTGTTTTGTCGTAAGGAAACTACTTCTCAAGAAATTTTTGAGCCACTGCATCCTAAGTAGTTATAGATTGTGCTAGTAAGGATGCTAACCAATTACTAGCAACATCCCCCAAGCTAAATGGAAATAGGCAAAGTCGGATTACGTTGGAGGAAACCCCATTGAACTTGAATGTATCACAAATTTGGAGGAAATTCTTGAGATGTGAATTTGTACTTTCATTAAGCAAACCCATAAATTGTTTTTCCATCACCATTTGGATAAGAAAGAGCTTGATTTCAAAATTGTTTGCTTCAACGGTCGGTCTCCTTATGCTTTCTTGGAAACCGGCCATAGATGGCGAGGCAAATTCCTTTAATATCTTTTGAGCCGCTTCTCGATTTTCTTGGTTTGTCATTGCTTGCCTCCTTTGAGTATCGAATGTGTGCTCGATTTTCGGGTTAAGATTTAATAGAATTGAACCTTGACTTCAGTTCTTTCGCATAAACCTACAAAAAAGTTTCGCAAAACAAACTACAACCAAGTAAGACGAACAATAAAAATTAAAAGCGACTTAATTAAAGCCACAAATCCTTGGTAGTAATATTAAGAAAATACACTAAATTGTCCACGACAACAGCACCAAAAACCACCAACGATCTGTAGCTCAACTGATATTGTTCACTTCTTCTAACGGAGAGGTCGGGTGTTCAAGTCTCACAAGAGACACCCTGGACTTTACAACTCTCAATAGAGAGGTCGGATGTTCAATCCTCTTCTGAGGTACCGTTGTTGTTCAAGCCTTACTCAAAGACCCCATTTAGCTACTCAATTATCTTAACGGAAAGGTTGAGTGTTCAAACCCTACCAGAAGCACCCTGATACTTCACTACTCTCAATCGAGAGGTCGAGTATTCAAAACCTCACCAAAGGCACCATTTATTCGAGCCACACCAAAGGCATAATATATATATATATATATATATATATATATATATATATATATATATATATATATATATATATTTGTAGCCTTGAAAGGCATTAAAATAATACAAATTAAGGGATGGGTACGGTCTATATCCCCTCCAACCTTTAAAAAAAAGAATTAAAAAAACGACGCCAAAAACCTTATGTGCGCAAAAACTCAACTCGAGCAAGAATACCCAATCGTATCAAGTAATAAAGTATATATAAGTACGAATTATCGATCTCACATAGAATATACGTAATTCTCACTCCAACTAAGTACCAAAATTGGGCTAATTAATTATATTTGAGCTAAAATAAAATGAATTAAAAACTAAAAATAAAAACAACTAAGAAAACAATTAAATCTAAACTAACGCGCAAGTGGTTTGACAACGTCAAATCAAAATTAAAAAGATATAGGAGTGCAATATTTCTAGTCTAGCTGGTGTCTAAATTAATCCTCTTTTTGCTTTTCTTTAACTTATGTCTTGGTAGTCGGACGCACTTTAATATTCACTACGGGCTCACGCATCTTATAGCAAATCTAGTTACATCTTTTAGTTACGGGCTCTCGCATCTTATAATAAATGAGAAAATAACAGCATGTCAAAACAAACACCCAATGACTATCTACGTACGATCTCCTCTCAGTCTCACGTCACGCAAACAATTATTATGAGTTTTGGAATTAATAGGACGAGCTCTCGCATCTTATCATATAATTCAAGTGATCATCTAATGGTGTCTAAACCATTAAAAACATTAAGAACACACAATAATAACCAAGTACATGAATAATACTACGCAAAAATATATTCTCTCTATTTTTCTACAAATCATGTTGGTAGTCGAGAACACAAAATTGGTTAACTACGGGCTCTCGCATCTTATAGCAGCCCTAATCTACCGACCTTGCGAATGACTAAGGTGGATTGATCACGTGTCAAAACAAGTCTCAATGTGGCTATCAGTGTATATCATAAAAACACTAACTATTAAATTGAGTGGTCTGAAATACAAAGGTAGCTATCGCGAATCCTAGGCATTTCTAAAATCATTTAATTAATGGTCAATCAATTAAAAGCATTAAGTCCACAAAATAATAATCGAGCATGAATGTGTACTAAATAAAGAGAGACATTAAATTAACAACACTACATTGGACATAGAAAATAATTACATTCCATAATTAAGTTAAGCACAAACCAATTCCATAATTTACAAGATAATTAACACAATAAATTATAATAAATATCTTGAAATAGAGATAGTAAGAATTAAACCGAATAATGCACAAATCCAGGATTGACACCACTTACAAATGCTTCTTTGACCCTTAATGATGTTTCAAATCTTTAAAGGTGATCAATATTCGAGGATTTAGTGAGAAATGGTGGAAAATGGGGTTGGTGCCCCATTTTAGGAGCAATGTCCCGAAAATGGGAACTTGATTTTCTTGGTAGCTGGCTGGGAGTATGTTAGGAGAAGGCAAAGAGTGGTAGACAAGATGAGGGGTAAATTAGGGAAATCATGTAGGATTTTGGCCTTTTGGGGCAATTAAGTAAGGAAATGGGGACTGGGTTTGACCAGGGTCAAGGCAGCCCAATGTGGAAGGACCACGGGTCATCCATGACAGAAATGGGCGAGATAGTGAGGAGGATTGGACTGGAAAAGCAGGCTGGTTGGCGAAGGTGGGCCGGACAGAACTGGGTCCAAGAGGGAGGACGCAGGCCAGACTTGGGGGATAAGGCGGTGCCGTGGCTGCCTTGAAGGATCGACAACGCAAGATGAGGGAATCAGGAATAGGCGCCGATATCCCCTGTACTTAGGAATGTTACTCCGGTACCCCTAGGGATTCTGGACTATGCACCGTGAGTTCTTCCTCCTCCAGGCTTCTCATTTTCATCCTCCGTTAACACTGTTAACGCTTATTTGCCTTGGAACTCATAACGGACTTAACGGACTTTGGTCGAATGACTTGCAACTCAACTTTAAAGCTCGGAATTGCCTAGAACTTGGTGCTAAACACCATGAATACTCGATTAAACCTTGGAAACCTACATTAAAGCTCAAATACAAAAATAATAATATTTCTAATGCATAATTAACTCAAAATCGAACAAAATAAAAGGAAATTTAAGGAAAAATTCGTGAAAATCTTGGGCTCATCAATAAGTTCAATATATTGCGACGCCTAGTGCATTATCCAAATAAGAACAACATTTACTAGGCTCGTGCATGGATCATATGTAGAGGATCGGGCTTTCGGACTCATGACATTACTTAATCATACACTCGAAAAGAAATGATACATTAGAGGCACATGACAATGATAACTGTTATTTAACAGATTAAGTGGAATGATAGATCGTTTACAACGCAATAATGAAAGTATAAGATATTTGAAAAACGACAAAAAAATACAAAGACAATTTATGAGATAAGATCAATATAGTGTAACGTCTCGCGCATCATCAAAATAAAGAACAACATTATATAATAAGCGGACCCTTTAAGAATATGAAAAATTAAAGTTAACTACCCTCAACTATGGTTTTAGGTTCAAATTGGCCTCTTAATTACCAATTGAAGTAATGTTCCCCCTGAATTATAATGTTTTCTTTAATTGCACCATCTGCCATTTTGGTGTTTCAATTTACCATCTCTTACATACAAACTACGACGAGAGTCTAAGGGCAATAAGGATTAGATAGTTAATTAAAACACCAAAAAACTTTATGATTAAAAAATATCTAAAAATTATCAAATGAGCATTGGTGGATATTTTTCGTCATCTTAAACGGCGATGTTTAAATAGTAGATTAATTAAAGAAAGCGTATTAATTAAGGGACATTGCTTCAATTGTTATTTGAATGGGGGCAATTCAAACCTAAACTGTAACGACTCGAGCCCGAGAGCTCGGTCCGCTAAGTATAGCCCACACACTGACTCACTGAGCACGCAGCACCTTGGGTCATCAGGACCACCACAAGCCGACCCAAAAGTCCATGGATGATGTTGGTGCCCAGTAGTATTGCATGGCTACCTTATAAATCAAACACAAGTTCCACATCTACTCGATGTGGGATTGGGGTATTACAATCTCCCCCACTCAAATCCTTGACGTCCTCGTCAAAGCCGAATTGTACCCGGGGCGATGTAGGATTCAAGAGGTGGCTCCCACCTTCTCCGGAATCGTACCCCGGGCGATGTAGGATTCAAGAGGTGGCTCGTACGGGGATCAAAAGGTGGCTCCCACCTTCTCCGGTGTAGTCTCCCCCACTTCAATCCTTGACGTCCTCGTCAAAGCCGAATCGTACCCCGGGCGATGTAGGATTCAAGAGGTGGCTCGTACGGGGATCAAGAGGTGGCTCCCACCTTCCCCGGAATCGTACCCTGGGCGATGTAGGATTCAAGAGGTGGCTCGTACGGGGATCAAAAGGTGGCTCCCACCTTCTCCGGTGTAGCACTTTGGCCCGCACAACACTTTGTTCCCACATTTTCGTGCGGGACCCGCTCTGATACCATTTGTAACGACCCGAACCCGAGAGTTCGGTCAGCTACGCGTAGCCCACACACTAGCCCACTGAGCACGCAAAGACTTGGGTCATCGTGCCCACCACAAGTCGAACCAAAAAGTCCATGGATGATGTTGGTGCCCAGTAGTAGTGCATGACTACCTTATAAATCAAACAAAAGTTCCACATCTACCCGGTGTGGGATTGGGGTATTACATAAACCATAATTGAAAAGTGTTAAAACATATACTCCATTTGTTTCATCTAAAGAGTTATGTTTAAAAAATTCAATTATTAAGAGATATCTAAGAATCATTAGAGTTTAAGTGTTTAACATAATTATAAAAATGGTTGAACATAGTTAATATGGTTTGGTAAAAACTTAGGTAAGACGGTGTTACAAATATTTTTTCATAAACGGATGATCTTTACCCAAATCATGATATATTAGTGGGTTGAGCTGTGAGAGAGTTGCGCTTTGTTTTACGAATTAAGATTTATAAAACGATTTTACCAAAAATCTACTCATATAATTTTACCCACAGGGTAAAATTAAAAGTTTGAAAAAATTATAATCATAATTTTAAAAAATAATCTCATTAAATAAAAGATTTTAAAATAAAATACTCCCTCCGTCCCTAAATTATCGTCTTCCTTTCCTTTTTCGTCCGTCCCAAAATAATTGTCCACTTTGAAACTTACCTTTTTAGAACATCATTTTTACTACTTTACCCTTACTTTTTCAATCTACTTTAATTATGGGCCACATACACATGTGCTTTAAAAGAAACTACACATTAAACTAATATAAATAATCAAGTCAATTGTTTTTTCTTAAACTGTGCGCCGGGTCAAGCAGGACGATTATTAAGGGACGGAGGGAGTAATAAATTCCTCCCAAACGGAATTCATGATGGAGTGGACTTTTGCCATCATTGAATGTGGGTTGAATAAAAATTTATTGCAAAATTAGTCTACGCATTCGTTAATAAAGAAGAAAGATAATGTTTGTTAAAATAAAAAAAAGAAGAAATAAAATGAATAAATAAATAAATAAATAAATATACTCATCCACTTCACATGATCATTGTTCACACACATGTTTCATCCACACGATTTAGGAACATGTTAGAGTCATCATTCATTATTCATTCATCGCAAAATCCGGAGGAACTAGTCAATAAAGACAGGTAGAATGGACCCCACAATTTACTATTATAAAAATTAAAAATATATTTTCGCTACATAAATCTTTAAATACCCATTATGAACCTATTAAATATGTACAATATTTTTTTATATTCTAGATTGATGTGAACAACGTGACACTATAAAGACGTCTCATAATTAAAAAAATATTTATATTTTAAAAAGGTATTAAAAAAATATTCGTTGATTGCTACATAGCATTAGTCGAACAAAAATAAGTCACTATTTGTATAAGCCAATTTTTTGTATATTTTATATTCGAACAAAAATAAATAATATTATTAATTCGAGTATTATTAATACTCTAGCTACTAATCTTTTTTGTATATTGTGTGTAGTTTTGAAATTAAAAAAATATATATTAATTTCAATTTTTTTAATGAGCGTGTTAATGATATCATCCTCTCCGTTGGTATAATTAGCGAGAGAATAATGGCTTTATCCGGATAACTTGAGTTATTAGTCTAAATAATCTATTGCATACCAAACATCATGTAACGCGACTTATTAATCGTATACTCCCTCCGCCCCTAAATAATCGTCCTAGTTGACCCGGTGCACAGTTTAAGAAAAAACAATTAACTTGATTATTTATATTGGTTTAATGTGTAGTTTCCTTTAAACCTCATGTGTATGTGGCTCATAATTAAAGTAAAGTGAAAAAGTAAGGGTAAAGTGGTAAAAGTGATGTTTTAAAAAGTAAGTTTCAAACTGGACAATTATTTTGGAACAGACGAAAAAGAAAAAGAGGACGATAATTTAGGGACGGATGGAGTACATCTTTAATCTTAACTACCAAACGAATACATAAGTCTACTCTCTCCATTTTTTAAGTAGCGGTATTTTTTGACCATTTGATTTGAAATGACTAATTTTTATATGAAAGATTTGACGTATATTTGTTTATTTTTTAAAATCATAAAATATGTAATCCATAATTTTTTAAAAAAACAATGAATGATGTATTTCATCATTTTAAAAATAAAATAAAAATATAGATGCTAAAAATATTTTTAAAAATTAAAGAAAAAACTACTAATATAATGGTCTAATCTTCATCACAAATATAAATAAATATATCTCAATGGGATCGTATTCCATTCACAACTATGGGTGACATTTCATTGTTCTTTCCTTCCAATGATTCCATATAATATAGTAATATTTAATTGTTGGAGAATGGACTCCTCGTATATTCTTTTTTTATTTCTTTTTCTTTTCTAAATTAATGTACAATAAAGTAAAATACAATTCATACCACTCCCGTGACTTCTTTATTAATTTGCCATTTCGTCACGTTATTATTTATCCCCATGATAAAGAAGGCCATGGCAAGTACAACAAAACTCCAACCACCCCTAGTTGTTCTTACTTTTTCTTTCTTTCATTTCAAAATAAAGACTTATGAATAGTTTATTTTTGTAGATTCTTGTTAATTTAGTACTCCCTCCGTCCCTAAATAATCGTTTGAGTTGATCCGGGGCATAGTTTAAGAAAAAGTAATTGACTTGATTATTTATATTGATTTAATGTGTAGTTTCCTTTAATGTCCATGTATATGTGGCCCATAATTAAAGTAGGGTGAAAAAGTAAGGGTAAAGTGATAAAAGTGATGTTCTAAAAAGGTAAGTTTCAAAATGGACAATTATTTTAGGACGGACGAAAAAGGAAAGGAGGACGATAATTTAGGGATGGATAGGAGCACTGGCGGATCCATGTGTTCCTAATTGGGTGCAAGTGCACCCAATTTTTTTTAAAAATTATTTATTTTTACCTTGTAAAACTGATGTTATTTTACAAGGTGACCCACCTTTCAACATGAGTTAACTTTAGTGAATCCACTTTAAAAAATTTCTGGATTCGCCACTGGATGAGAGTAGTTTTTATGAAGATTGGATAAAAAAAAAATAGAGTAGAAAATAATGAGATCAAAGAGGGAGAAATCAAGTAAAGGATTATGATAAAAATTTAAGTAAGACGGTCTTGCATATACTTTTCGTAAGACATATCTTATTTATCCGACTCATTAATTGAATTATGAGAGAGTGAGTTTCATCTTTACGAATTGAGATCCGTAAGACCGTCTTATAAGAGATCTACTCAAATATTATATACAGGAAAAAAAAATCACAAACTTAAAACCAACCATAAACACAAATACATCAAAATTTCCTTAGCAACCCCAACGAAGGAACTTCATACACAACCAAGCCATCAACTACATCCACGAATACATTTGTCATACTTAAAGTCCACGCAGTGGTTCGGCTCCCGATGGTTTGGTAGGGGTAGCATGGTCTCAGTGGTGTCAATGTAGAGCATCTCATGTTTTGTCATACTAAAAGTCCATACAATGGTTCGGCTCCCGATGGTTTGGTAGGGGTAGCATGGTCTCAGTGGTGTCAATGTAGAGCATCTCATGTTTTGTCAAACTAAAAGTCCATACAGTGGTTCGGCTCCCGATGGTTTGGTAGGGGTAGCATGGTCTCGGTGGTGTCAATGTAGAGCATCTCATGTTTCCAATGGGGGATCCACACTAAAGTTTCAGTGGGGTCACAAAATTTAACTACGACATTGAAAGTTTAGAAATCATAATTTTTAACGGGTTCCTACCCAAAACTATGTTTTTATAAGGCACATTTTGAACATAATATAACAAGATCAATCAAAGAGAAAAGAGAGAAAGAGAGAGAGACATTGGGGTCAACAGACTCTTGAAATTTTATTATGACAACATTGTATATGCTCTAGATTTACAATTATATATAAGCATACAATATCAAACCATAATACGACTGATTTGTCATCAAATGCGGTTGCATTACTCCATATAATACGACCGCTTTGTCATCGAATGCAGTCCTTTCTCTCCTGAATGCAACATCTCTACCGACAGAAACATCCTCTGATTTTCTACCAAAGTAATACGATCATTTTGCCTTGGAGTGTGACCGCTTTTCAAAGCGGTCGCTTTGGTCAAGCATGATGCGACCACCTTCCTTAAAGAACTTAGCATGTTACTAGAGTAATCGAGTCACACTGTTTTTAAACATAAATCATCTAAAAAAATTTAGTTGTTTGAGAGAACATATATATATATATATATATATATATATATATATATATATATAAGTGGCTTATTGGTGGGATCCACATAAATTAATCTTTGCATCTTTCTGAAGTGTTGTGGCATCCCACTAAGCCTGGTATAAGTGTTTCCCAGACAATCCATGGTTCCCTTTGATTTGCGATTCATGAATTTGTCTGTGAAATTTTACAAAAACAGGAAACATGAGACAAGCTTTGATTGGACACCACTTTAGTGGAGCATCTTGCAGGTAAATCAATGAAAATATGAATGCTGCTATGTGATCTTGCAGGTAAACAAGTAACTATTTTCATCATTTTGTAATAATTAATCATTAAATTAAAAAATAATAAGGACGGTAATACGAAATAAAATATTCCCTCTGTTTTATAAACTAGAGTTGTTTTTTCAAGCGGATGCAAAAAATAATACTCCCTCCGTCCCTAAATAATCGTCTTGGTTGACCCGACGCACAATTTAAGAAAAAGTAATTAACTTGATTATTTATATTGGTTTAATGTGTAGTTTCCTTTAATATCCATGTATATGTGGCCCATAATTAAAGTAGAGTGAAAAAGTAAGGGTAAAGTGGTAAAAGTGATGTTCTAAAAAGGTAAGTTTCAAAGTGGACAATTATTTTGGGACGAACAAAAAAGAAAAGAAGGACGATAATTTAGGGACGGAGGGAATATTACTTTCTCGCTTTAATTGATGAGTTTTATTGTCACATATCTATAACAAATATATTATTATAATATTTATAATAAAGTTAATTATATTTAATTTGTTTGCTGGTGACACTTTTTAACAACGGACAAAAATTATAAAAGTAAAGAGAAATAAATTTATTTTAATAATTAAAATAAAAAAGAACATAATATTTTTCTTATTCCTAAATTATTGTCTTGTTTTGAATTTTTAGAATCAAGCTTAGAGATTTTAGATGAAATTTTGACTTATATTTTTTAAAAACTACGAATTACTTGTTTTATGATTCTGAAAAAATATATATAAAAAATAGACTCAAATTCTATTTAAAAATTGACTCTAAAAATTAAAACAGGATAATAATTTATTGAACAATTGAAAAGGAAAAAGAAAGTTTTAAGGAAAAAAAAAACTATTAAACTAAAACCACGAATGAGACCGTAGCCGTAGGTGTAATTGTTGGAATTAGAGCAACAATATAATTATGAAATCAACTACTACGACTATGCATTTGTTTATTAATACTATTGTGGCTGCCCCATTATCCATCCCTACAGCCATTTCTGACCTGACAACCCAAACCAATTGCTTTCAAAACCTCCCATGTTTTTTTAGGACTAAATGCATAGTTATTCATTGAACTTGGGTCAAACTCACTATTTCTCCTAATTTTAAAAGTGATCATCATTAATAGGGATGTAAGTAATTCAGTTTGATTTAATTTAGCCCAAAACCACGAATCAAACCACCCTCTATTGGTCCCAAAAAGTTTAAACCGAACTGAACCGAACCACTTGGTTTGGTTTGGTTCAGTTTTGTGGTTTATGTAAATTGCTTTTAATCAACTTAACTATCTTTAAGAATAAGAATAAAAATAAGATTTAATCTGGAATTAACATTAAAATTAGATAATAATATACTCCCTCCATCCCTAAATAATCGTCCTAGTTGACCCAGCGCACAGTTTAAAAAAAAACAATTGATTTGATTATTTATATTGGTTTAATGTGTAGTTTCCTTTAAAGCCCATGTGTATGTGGCTCATAATTAAAGTAGGATGAAAAAGTAAGGGTAAAGTGGTAAAAGTGATGTTCTAAAAAGGTAAGTTTCAAACTGGACAATTATTTTGGGACGGACGAAAAAGGAAAGGAGGACGATAATTTAGGGACGGAGGGAGTAGTAAAATTAAATTATCATAAAAATTACATACAAGTTCCAAAATAAACACAAACAATGAAAGACATAATAGTTCTCAAACAATCACGATTTTGTTTGGTTTAGTACGTGTGTGTATATATATATATATATTACGACTAAATCAAAATGATCTAAAAGTTTAGAATAGTTAACAAATGATATATATAATATTCATTAATATAATAAATAAATAAAAATATATAGGTTGGTTTGGTTTGGTTTGGTTTGTTTCGATACCAAAAACGTGAACCGAACCAAACAGTTTTCCAATTTTTGAAACTGAAACCGAAACCGAAACCTAACCGTCTTCGACTAAAATCGAATGGTTTAGTTTGGTTTAGTTCTGTGGTTCGGCGGTTCCGATTTACACCCCTAACCGTTGACCAAAACATCGCTCTTTTTGTTCACTGCTAGTCCCCAGCCCTAGCGTCGTTATTGTATTACCGTTAAGTGAGCATGTTCAACTCACATGCACAAAAATTGGGAACAAAACAAACCTTTTCATTTCAAATAAGGAGTCAGTTTGTTATTAACATCAAAACAGGGGGTCATAGATAATATCATTAAAATAAGGGGATCAATTGAAAATTTTAATACCAAGTTCATCTTTACCTAGATTTCCTCTCGATCTCTGTCGTTGGCTTCACCCCTCCCAATCTCTGTCGCGCTATCTCTATGTGCCCCCAAGTCCTCTTCTCCCCATTCCTTAACATCATCTTTATCTTTACCTTCCTCTTCCGTGAAGCCCACGTCTTCACAACATAGATTAAGTTCAAGGCTTTCGTGATAAGCAACTCGCTCATTAAAAGATGAATCATGTCCTGATCCTGATCTCATTTGATAAATTTGCAAGCACATATAACCCCAGAAACCTAGAAATATGATGTAAGCGAGAAACGTGGTGAAGTAAATCGTTGGAAGCTAAGTCAAGCCGGCGAGAAGGTAATCATGGACGCTGTCGGTCTCTAGGTTGTATAATTCAGTGTGGACGTCCATGGTTACATGTGATTCTGATGCACAGTTGGCGAAGAAGTGGGAGTATTCATTGGGGAGGGTGACCGGGAAGGATTTGTTCGCGGAGGAGAGCGGTGACAGGGAGAGGTTGCGAAAGCTGAAGAGAAAGGTGATAAAGCGAGAGTCAAATTTTACACATGTCCCCCTTATTGTTATGATGTTATCCATAGCCCCCTTATTTGAAATGAAAAAAAATAATATGTTTTGCCCTCAATTTTTGTGCATGGGATTGATACATGCTCAATTAATTGCAATACGCTAATGACTCTAGAGTTAGAGATTAGCGGTAAATAAAAAGGGTGATGTTTAGTTAATAACGATTACTTTTGAAATTAAGGGACTGATGATGTATTTAACCAAAATTCATGAACTAATGGTAAATTTAGCCCTTATTTTTAAAAAATTTCAAACGCAAATGTCTCCTCTACAACTTGTATTTTGGTTCTGAGCTACTCTTCAATAATTTCCTTCCTTAATTTTTGATTTGCCAAACAATTAATTTATTTTTCTCTTGAGTACGTGTAAGTGTGAGCCCCATTTACCCTTGGTTCAGCCATTAATACGGATCAGGTTAAAGGGATTCATATTGATGTTCTAAGGTGTCGTTTGGTAACTAGGATTAAAATCAGAATTAAAGTCAAATAAAATTAATAAGCCAAGTTACCTAATGTTTGATACGCAATAGGTGGTCGTGACTAATAGCACGAGTTATCCGGATAAAGTTATTATTCTCTCACTATTAATACCAAGGGGGAGGGTGGTATTATTAGCGCCCTCACTAAAAAAAATTGGGATTAACATTTGTAATCTCAAAACTACTCCCGATATACAAGTGGAGATTAATAGCGAGGACAATAATAATACTGAGATTAATAATACTGTTTATCATTATCCGATTACCAAACAAGCCCTAAGTTTTAACCTTTTACTTTTTTGTCATTCTAATAAGTCATTCACTTTCTAATCTTTCTTCTTTTTTTTTTTGGAATTTAATTTTACTGTTTTATTCTTGATTTGATTAATAAATTTAATTATTGAGTCTCACTCTCACATGAATGTCTTTCAAAAATACATATTATTTGAATATTTATAATAAAGTAAAGTATTTTTTCCATTTTCAAATTATCGTTCTCTTTTTCTTTTTTGTCTGTTTTTAAATAATTGTCCTTTTTAAAAAAAATTTCTTTTTGGAAAAAAAAAACTTTTACCACTTTACCCAAACTTTTTCTACCTATTTTAATTATTGTCACATACTCAAAGGTATTAAAGAAATCATACATATCGCCAATATTTATAATACAATCAATTAATGTTTTCTTAAACGATGTATAAATTAAAACTGACAATATTTTGAAATTAGAGGGAGTATTTATTTTTAATATGTATGTCAAATCAAATGGGATACGTTTTTTAGAGTATCACCATTGTGAGATTTTTATCAACTTTCAATTAAAAAGTTGATAAAAATCTCACCATTGTTGTATTCTTAATGGCCGGCTAGGATAGAAAATAAATTTAACTTCTTAATTAAGAAGTTAGGGGAGGAGAGAGATTGAAGAGACAGTCATCAGTGTGTGTGGTGGGGAGGTGGGAGGTTTTGTTTTTATTAAATGGTGTTAAATTTAATATTTTTTTTGTGTAAAAAGATTATATAATGGAAAGATATATTCTTAAGTGGGTAAGAAAATAAAAATATATAAGTGACCGTGGAACCCAATTAAAAATATATACATTGAGGATGCTCTTATGATGAAATTAATAACTGACATATACTTTAATACATTTCTTTATTCAAAGTTGAAATGTTCAACTCTTATTGCAGAAATATGGGAATCCCTTTTAGTGTTCAGACTTAAGACTGATAAATCAATGATAAAATTAAATAAAAAATCTTCCACGCAACAATAATTTCAAAAGCAAACACGTTTTTCAGAACGACTAAAAACGACCCAATTTACTGCAAGTTGGCAGAAGATGAAACATCGTTTTTACAAATTAAGATTCGATCTTAAAGAATCTTCCATACTCTAAACTTATTTTTAGGAGACCCAATTCTTTCAACAACCCTATCCTCCTCCCCGCCCCACCACCACCAAGGACAAAAAGAAAAAAATCAATTACTCCTGGTACATTCAAGGAAAGCAAATGAATATCTGAACAAAAAATCATTGATTCAAGATCACTTAAAGCTGGCTATATAATGTCATACGCAATGGAGAAGATCACTTAAACCATAACTTTACTTACAGAAGACTATATTATGAATACAGTAAGAAGAAGATGTGAAGAAGACAAGTTAGATCTAAAAGCTGGCTCTTGATAAAGCCAAACACCAAAAAAGAAATTGCCCCCAAGAAAACAATTTTAGGCTCAGTTTCTACCCGTATCACTAATTCATAGAACCACATAAAATGCCTATAGCTAAGCCTCGAATGGCAGTGGAGATTGCGAGGCTAATCCGAGCCATGATTTGCCTTCGGCTACCTTGGATGGCGCTGCTTCTGCTTCTGCTTCCGCTGAATTCCCAGTTTGATATGGTGCTCGTGCCGTGATTCTGTAAAAATTCAATGAAAAACCAATCAATCCCAAACTCAATGAATTGTTTCCATTAGAATCAAATGATTTTTCATCCCAATCGCGTAAATGCAGCAACAGATTTATCGATCCGATTTAGAAAAAGAAGCGATCTTGATTTCAACCGGTGGATCGAACAAAATTTTACGTTTTAGCAACCAAGAAATGAAACAATCTGTTGTATCGGGTGAGGGCTTACCGATCCTTTCTCTTCTCCAAGAACCTAGTGAGTGAAGCTTTCCTTGCAATGGGTAGATCTGTTACACCAAAAAACAAAAAAATTAATTTTGTTTTCTCCAAACACAAATACTAGTGCATGCACCACAGTATCAATGATGATCACTTTTTCCCATGAAAATTTTGAGGGAGAATCAAGCTGAATTACCAGAGGCAACAGGCGGGGGAGTCCGCTGAAGCTGAACGCGTTCTTGAACGATATTATAGGTGAAACTTGGCACAACATTTGGGGTAGGGGGAACCACCAACTTGGAAGGTTCAGCTGGTTTCTGGACTACGGTGGTAGAAGGGAACCTATTTGGGCTCTGCTGACTTCCTTTGCTAGCTAAGAGCATAATTTCCTTTGCTTTCTCGGCAGGAAAATCATTGAACACGATCACTTGACCACCATAAAATATAGTCATTTGTGCAGCAGATTCAGGCTTCGGTTTATTCACGCTGAAACACGAAATCACAAATTAGTTAGCAAAACCAAAAACAAACAAGAACTACGCAATAACGCCGAGATCATGACTTAATAGGTAAAGCACACACCTTAAATCAGCCATGTTTGGGACTTCTTGCTTTGGGGGAGTGGGAGCAGCAAAACCAGCTTGCTGAGGAAAGAAGTTGATGGAGTTAAGGTTTCGAGGAGCCGGAACAACGGAATTCTGACCCGATTTATCAACGGTGGGAAACAGATTCATGGTGGCAGCCGAAGGAGTTGCAATTCCTCCTGAAACATTTCCAAACAAAAAAGCGATACATAATCAGATCCAATATCGAATTGTGGCTAAATTTCCTCTAATGAATTCAACTAACTTAGGGTGTGTTTGTGCATTTGTGTGTGTGTGTCTCTCTCTCTCTCTATAACTATTTGCGGATAAAGAGATCTAAAGACTAGTTCAATCGTTTGAGCGAGAAAGAATGGGGAGAGATTCACAAGGTCGAGAATCATTCAAAATTTTGAGCGTGTTAACAGGAGAGAGAACGTGAAGCATGCTTCCAAAATATTGATCTCACCACAAAATTTCATATCCACAATGAATCAAATTTTCAACGCTAAAATCGGCTGCCTATTTTGAAAAATATAAAAAATAAATTAAAAAATCACAAAAATTGCTGAAATGAATCTTTTTTTCTTTTATTTTTTTTCAGATTCTCTTCAAATGTTGAATTCGAAGAAAACAGAGTAGTAAATGAAGTTTAGTGGTGGTAGTAAGCAGATCAATCCGAAACTAATCAATCAATAAGCTATAACGAAAAAGGAAATTGTGATTTCCGAGAAATTAATAAGCAAAAACAATTCATAAACAGAAAATTCAAGCAAATTGGCGCCTAATATAAGTAAACTGACATACCGGTACTGATACCGAGGTTGAGATCTCCAAAAGTGCCCTTCTCTTTCAAATACTGACTCAACAGATTACAAGTCTGCGAGAAGTTGGATTTCTCCGGCGCTCTAACCATTTTCTGGCCGGAAAACCTCCCGGAATCCACAACTTCCGATGAACTAGGCATAATTCCTGTCAAACTAGAAAGCTTCTTTGAAGATCTTGAACCGTAACAAAAACAGCTCGCATAAGAAGATTATATCAATCAATCAATCAACCAAAAGCTTTCTCAGTACATTAAAATAGCAATCAAAACACTGATGAACTGAAATTGCCAAAAAATAAATTCTATGTATCTTTCTCTTTTGGTTTGGATGGAGAAGGGGAAAGCATAGAAGCACGAGGAATATATGGAGGGGCTTTTTAAAGGCGTGTTTCGCTGAAACTTCATCTGATGGGGGATGTTTGATTATGGAGGACTACTCTGACAACTTGTTTCATTATTTTTATTCCTTTTTTATTTATTTATTTAATATGGAATTTGATTCAAACACGTGCTTAATTTACTTAAATATCATCGGTCCGTGGGAGTGGAGACCACAACTATGTGTGTGTTGCGTGTTTCCGTTTTTATCTCCCAAGGGCCACAAGACCAAGTAGATGTAGATTCTTTTTTCTTTTTTTTTTTTCAATTTATTTTAAAAATCACTTATTTCTTCACCTGTCTTTTTTGGCCCAAGTTCCTCCTATTAGAGATTGATATTTTTGTATATATATATATGATTAACATCAATAAAAAAACTATATCATTATTCATAATAATTATTTGTTTCTACATGGTATCAGATCAAAGGTTATAAACATTCTCTCCCAACATCGTCTTAGATGTTGCCTCGCCAACAAGTCCCCAATGGCCGCCATCAACCAAACCCTCACCACCTAAAATCTCGATGACCTAACTCAAACCTTCCAACTCATAAACATCACCAAACTCACCTGTACCACCTATCTAGTTTGGAAACTCCAAGTTGAGGCTACTTTCATATGATATGATCTCTACAAGTTTGTAGATGGATTGCACTCATGTCTTCCCCCTATCATCCTCTCGAAGGATGTTCAAACCTCAAATCCGAAATACCTACCATTGATTTGACAAGAGAAATTTTTGTTTGGTGCCTTTGTCAGATTTCTCTATGCCCTTTTGGTTCCTCTCATCCAACAAGAAATCATCACCTGCGATGCATGGCGAACCCTTACCCACATTTATACTCCCTCGACTTATGGTCATATCAAGCAGATTAAAGACCAGTGCCCCAACTATCAGTTAGCTGCTACCTCGGTACATAATTCACCTTGCTCTTCGTTCAATGGATCTAAGTGGTAGTCGAGGGCGCACCTAGCGACGACATCAAACACACAGAGACTATGAGCTGGGTTCTTGGCAATGGTGCTTCTCTCCATGTCATCGCCGATCTTGGAAACCTCTCTATACACTTTCCTTATGTTAGCTCTAACAACATGGTCATTAGTGATGGTACTGGGTTCTCTATCTCCAAAACTGGTTCCACCTCCCTTAACACATCATAACACGCTTTTCAATTACATAATGTCTTATTTGTTCCTAACATAAAAAGAAACCTTATTTTCATATCTCAATTTTGCACCATCAATAACACCTCAATTGAGTTATTACCTTCATCTTTTCATGTAAACGATCTACTGATCAAGAGCATATTGTTGATCGGACAATCTAAAGATGATGTGTATGAATGGTCGTCTGCTACCCCAATTCCTTATCCCTTAGCCCTTACGAGTTCTAGAGTATCTCTCCATTACTGACATCATCATCTTGGTCATCCTTCCGAAACCATCCAACATCATATCTTGTCCATTTTTGGTTTAGCATTAGACACAACTCGTGTTAAACAAGTTCATTATAATGATTGTTTATATGCAATAAAAGTCAAAAATTCATTTTTCTCAATGTACTATTGTGTCTACTTGTAATACCCCAATCCTACATCGGGTAGATATGAGACTTGTGTGTGATTTATAAGGTAGTCATGTGCTACTACTAGGCATCAATATCATCCATAGACTTTTGGGTTGGCTTGTGGTGGGCCTAATGACCCAAGGTGCTGCGTGCTCAGTGGACCAGTGTGTGGACTACACGTAGTGGACCGGACTCTCGGGCTCGGGGCGTTTCATAATGGTATTAGAGCGGGTCCCAGTCCGAAATGTGGGAATAAAGTGTTGTGTAGGCCAAAGTGCTACACTGCAGAAGGTGGGAGCCACCTCTTGATCCCCGTACGAGCCATCTCTTGATTCCTGCATCGCCCGGGGTATGATTCGGCCTTGACGATGACGTCAAGGATTTAAGTGGGGGAGATTGTAATACCCCAATCCCACATCGGGTAGATGTGAGACTTGTGTGTAATTTATAAGGTAATCATGCGCTACTGTTGGGCACCAATATCATCTATGGACTTTTGAGTCGGCTTGTGGTGGGTCTGATGACCCAAGGTACTGTGTGCTCAATGGGCCAGTGTGTGGGTTACATGTAGCGGACCAGACTCTCGGGGCTCGGGGTGTTACACTACTTCTCCGCTTCAAACTATTTACTCTGATGTATGGACCTCGCCCCCTTCACTTTGTTGATGACTTCAAATACTATGTGATCTTTGTGGATCATTAGACCTACTACATATGACTTTACCCCTTCAAACGTAAGTCTAAGGTTGCTATTATCTTTCCTCGCTTTAAAGTCCTTGTTGAAAACTTTTTCAAAACAAAACAGTAGCCTTCTACTCGAACAATGGTGGTGAGTAGATTGATCTCAAAAAGACACAGGCCTCGCAGCTTACCTGTTCACGAATAACATCTCTCATCTCACCTTGCCACCCCATACTCCGGAATACAATGAGTTTACGATGGGTTCTTCGAATGTCATCATGGTCACATTGTTGAAACTAGTGTATTGTTCGAAAGATATTGCGCATATAGCGATAACAACATTGTGATACTACCAACTAATAGAAATGAACAAAATTAGCAATATCGTTGATGTGAGAGAAAGTTTAATGATGTGTAATAAGTAGCATTGCTATCCATAGATGCAAAGTTGCTAATTTTGATTTTTAATTAAAATCCTCTAATTGAATCTTAAAATAGTTTGCATCATTGATGGTTATATTTTATATCATGTTTATTGTAAAAATAATGAAACTAGTAAAGGATTGTGTTCTTCTCTTTTACAACATTTGATTTTAATTAGATAATACAGTATCCAAAAAAAGCTATATTAGCCTTCACAAAAATTTGTTAGATTAATGTTGAATTAAAAATATGTATATGCTAAAAAGTCAATTATGAATAAATCAATTATACCTTTAAGCCATGCATATGATAAATGTAGTGTCATATACATGTCTTAAAGGTATAATTGATTTATTCATAATTGACTTTTTAGCGTATACATATTTTAAATTCAACATTATTCTAACAATTTTGGTTCGATTCGATTTTATGGTTTGACATAAAATCTAATTAATCATCTTAGAAAACATTAAAAATTAGACCTATAAAATTTTAATTGGTAAATTAACATCAAATATTAATAATAAAAAAGTCAAACTTCTCTTACAAATATCAAACATTTACAAACAATAAAATACAATTCAAGATATCATTTGAATCCATAACATTTGGTAAAACAACAATGTTAATTATATATATGCCGAAAATACATATATATTATATATAATAAATAATTAAATAAAACATGGTTCGGTTTGGAAACATAAACCATGAGCCGAACCGAACTGCTCGGTTTTTAAATTTTAAAAAACTAAAATCAAACTGTCTTGAACCAAAACCGAACCAAATCAGATAATTCGATTTGATTCGATTCGGTTCAGTGGTTCAGTTGTACACCCCTAAAATGTAGACAATTCTGTCTAAATACCAAATAATTTGAATTCATCATTAATGAAGAAAGTGGAGAAGCATTTGAGGGGGTGACAATAGCAGCTCTCTTTTAAAAAATATATAGAAAATTACAACATGAGAAAACGTTATTAAAAAAAATGCTAACACGTTATCGTGATTATTTCAAACTACAATATATAAATAATTTGATCAAATTTTAAATTACTAATCTATTTATTTAAGTGTGGATATTGTTACTTTATTTTTGCGACATTATTTTTTCACATTGAGCATAAATAAATGTTAGTATTTTTTAGTTTACTCATACGTGAGAGTCGTAAGGAGTAACTTAAAAGAGAATGACAATCCATGATTGAGATTTGCAAACAGCCATAACTCAAATGATAATTTAACTACTAGAGTGTCATCTTTTACGCGACACATAAATTATTAAGAAAAAACTTAGGATTTGTTTGGTAATCGGACAAAGATAAGTAGTATTATTAATCATAGTATTATTAGTACACTTCTTATTAATCTTTATTATATATCAATGGTAGTTTTGGGATAACAAATGTTAATTTCTATTTTTTTTTAGCGAGGGCGCTAATAATATCATCTTCCCCCTTGATATTAATAGTAAGGGATAATGACTTTATCCGGATAACTCGTGCTATTAGTCCCGACCACCTATTGCGTACTAAACATCAGACAACTCGTCTTATTAATCTTATCTAGCCTTAATCCTGGCTACCAAACGACACCTAAGTGACTTTATTATACTCCGTCCGTTTCGGGTAAAAAAAAATTACTATTCCATTTTGTGATATTTCATTTAAATAGTGCTTTCAAAAATTAAGATATAAAAGTGTCATTTTATTACTAATGAGTTATTAAAAGTGTCATTTTTTTAAAAAATTTAACTTTCAAACATGGACTCTTTACTCAGTACGAAATGAGTAAATATTACTATGTTATGTATTTATTTTAAAGCCCGCATACAATTAGCATAGGTGGATGAAGATATTATAAGAGAATATAATATGTTTGTAATACATTATAATTATCTTTAGTTTATTTTTCCTTAATTTATTTTTATTTAGGTTTTTTAATCCTTTTTGTATTTAGACTCTCTAGGTTAAACTTTTATATTGTATATATATATATATATATATATATATATATATATATATGGGTGACAATGCCTGGCACGGCACGAGCACGAACCAATAAGACACGATTATAAAACACGATTACAGAGACAAATGGCACGATAAGCCCAGCACGACACGACACAACACGAAACACGACACGAAAGACACGAAATTGTTAATATATTCAAATTAATATTTATTGTTGTATTTATGATCAAATAAGATAGATAATATTAAAACACGATAATGAGGCACGAACACGACACGATAACACGAATTTCCACCCCTATATATATATGTTCTTTTTTTTTTCCCTCCTAAGGGGGGCATGGGAAGGGATCGAACCATTATTTATAAACTTTATTTTTTCTACATATATACTTTGTGGTATCATGTGACACCACTCAATTGCATATGAAGAATTATTTTGAGCACATGTATGTGAAGTTGAGATAGTTGAGTTTATAGTTCTTATTATTATTTGAGTGCCTATACATAAGAACATGGGATCAAATATCACTACCCACAACATCTAATTATTGTGTAATTGAAGTTTATTCTTGTAATATTTGATAAAAAAAACTATGGGAGAATCCATGTTGATGTAGTCATCCCTCTCTTTCTCTTGGAATGCTTCATCGATTACACACGCCTACGAGTTTGTTTAAGGGACATTATCAGTGATACATAGGGCAAAAACATTGTATTCATATCCATTATATATTGATCTAAGTTTATGTCTTGGTAATGGACATAGCAACATTTAAGTTGAAAACCACTTCAAATTGATGTCTTCTTTATCTTCTTGTATATTATAAACAAACTAGTTTTTATAACTTGTGCGTTAAACGCACGTCATTCTTTTTTTTTCAATTAAATCGTACCTAAACAAAATATTTAAACCTGAAGGAGGGAGGAACATTAGGTCATTGACGGTGATACGGTGCGGATGCTTGGACCGACAAATCTGTCCCAGCTATTTTGGACCAGCTCTTGGCCGAATTAACCTCACCAAAACAGCCCAAGAAAACTCCCGAAACCCCTCGAAAAAATCTGCTCAAAAGTTAATAGAGTTTCCCTTACAATTTAGACCCCAAACCCTAGCTTTAATACAGATTTTAAACAAGTTATAATCTGCCCCAAACAACTAATCAGAATACTCTTACCCACAATACTTCCCTTAGCCCGAAAGCCCTAGGAAGAATTCCCAATAGCCACGCCTTTGGAAACACACGAGCTGCCCCAAAACCGTGCACCCAATCCTTCCTCGAAACACACCCAAACTGTCATAGATTCAGCCCACGTTTTATTGTTCAAGCTGCCCTTAATCTGCCCGGAATACTCCAAGCAAACTACTCCCAAATCTGTCCACTTTCCTTGGCTGAATTCCTCAAGGACTTGCAAAACAGTCCATGCCTTAACTTGATCAAGGCTGCCACGAACCAACAAGAAAATAAAAAGGATAGATTACGGGTTCACCGGTTAGGCTTCACTCACCTAACGTAAAGAATCTCGACGATTCAATATCTCTAGGCTTCACTCACCTTGAAGAAGACGAAACCGGTTTTTAGAAGAGCACAAGCCGTGTTCTTGAAGTTGTTTATTCAACGTCCAAAATCTCCCTCTATTGATTACTAAGATGCCTTATAAAGGCTACAAAATAAACCCTAATCTATTAATGAAAACCCTAACTAATTATGAAATAAATAAACTAAATAAAAAAAGAAACAAAAACTAAAAATCCCAAAAAATACAAAAACGAGATTTTAATTATACCTACACTAAGTGATTCCTTTTTCTTTTAGGATTATATAATTCGGCCCCGTGTTTAGTTCCCTTGCAGTCGTGAGTTGTCCTAGCCCTTTTGTATGGGTTGCCTTCCATGCAATTAACCACACTTTTTCCTTTGTCCACAATGCCGCCCACTTGATGCCACACCTTGCACGGACCAGCCCGCTTGGTTCAGCCCCATGTAATCTTCTACCAACCATGCCACCCTTCCAAGTGTAGTCGTGCTCTTCCCATGTTTCCTTTATTGACCTGTGCCCAACTTTCATGCCCCACGTCCACGACCCTAACCCCCATGCAAGGTTTACAGTTTCTTGGCCCCTTAACCCCTTTGCCACACTTGTTTTAACTTCAATCCTTAGCTGCCATGTCTCTTTTCCCCCGTACGAATACATCCCCTCATGGTCCTCTAGGTGCACATTGTCTGGCCCCCATGCTCCTGTCATAGACGGAGGCTAACATAATTAATTTACCTATACTTTTGATGTCCCTTTCCCCAACCGAACGAGCTATGTGATGAAACCTCGCACTTAAATCCCACGTCTCATGCAAGTCAAACAAATCATCACATAAAATTACAAGTATGGCATTCTTTTACAAGTCCATTGAATATGAAAACATATTTAATATATTTTGTGATTAAGCACATATTTTATAATTTGACAATTAAAACACAATGAGTGCTTAATTTTGAACACTCAATAGTATATAAAATAATATTTACATCCTTTAATAGAATTGAAATAACAGAATTTGAATAGATTTGATAAATTTACCCGTTTTTAAAATAAATGTATGACATTCCTTTATAGATATAGTGACCAAGTATATATATATATATATATATATATATATATATATATATAAAGAGGATCCAAGTCTGGAAAGTTTCCGTCAAAATGCACTTTTTAGATTTGGAAACATTTCTCTTTTAAAATTAAATAACTATTTACTTGAAATAAATTGGATATAATGCTAAATACTCGAAATAATCCGAAACAATATCATTTTTTATTCCTTTATACATATTTTGATTTGGCTTGACATAATTATAATTTGTTAATAATCTATATGCATGTGGAGACCTGATATTTGCTGATGCAGTTTTCAATCTAGAAACATTTGTGTTTGTGAGTTTGTTTTAGTTATTATTGATAATAAGTGCAGCTAAATAAATAATTCAGATGATGATATATATCTAGTAAAATTACAGACCTTATAAATACATATAAGCTATCAAGAACTAAGATCTAAAAATTACAAATATATATTTTAAACAGTATTTTCTTAAATACATATCCATAATTTAAAATTACTAACCTAAAAATTATAGATCTAAAATGATATGTATTTGTTTTAAACACAGATCTAAAAATTACAGATCTGTATTTTAAAATTACAAATCTGATGTATTTTATTAAAAAAAATTAATAAACTTCATAGACAAACATATTTGTATTTTAAATTAATAAATACGTCTAAAAATTACAATTATGTAATTTTACAATTACAGTCCTAATAATTTCATTTATTATTATTATTATTATTATTATTATATATTTATAAATAAATAAATATATATATATATATATATATATATATATATATATATATATATATATATATATATATATATATATATATATATAGTAATTATTAGTAATTTCAAATGTTATAGTGGTAGTTATAATAGTTGTACATGTTAACGACAAAATCTTGTATATAAAGATGTATTCCAAAATTTATAATAATTTTTTTTTTCAAATTTATGTGATTTTTTATCTTTAATTTTATTGTTTATTAATCTTTTTTTTATTTTGTCCATATTAAAATTTTTAATTGTATGTTATTCAACTTTAACTGAATATATAATTTTACACATGTATACAAACTGTGCAACGTACGGGGGCATCACTGGTTAAAAATTTATAATTCAATTGCAAGTTATATTTTTATTTCTCGACATAACAACTTAAAAGATAATTATTTTTATTTTTAATCGTATTTTTTAGCAAAAAAATTAATCATATGTTTTTTTACAGGAAACATGTTCAAGAATTAAAAGTAAATATTTGCACTATTTTTATTTTCTTGTAAAATCCCATAAAAACAATGCCATACTTGTAATTAAGTTCTATTGCTAAATAAAAAGTGTAGATTAGATTATAAAATATTATTTTAAAATTTTACTTAATAATACAATCAAAGACTACGTGGTTCTTATATTTTTTTTCTTCATTTCCAGTTAAAATACGATTCTTGACCTTAAAACTTAAAAGATAAGGGTTGTTATTGTTTCTACATAAAAAAATATCTTATACAAATATAGTGGATAATTATAAATTTATAATAGAAAAAAGTTATAGTTCAATTTCGAGTTATCTTATATAAATTTATAAAACTACCCTTTGCTAGTTATAACCACTAAAAGGATATAGTTTAATTTTGAGTTATCTTTTTACTGCTCGGCATAAAAAATTAAAAGATAATTATTATTATTTTTATTCGTATTTTATAGGAAAAAATTAATTAATATGTTTTTCTTACAGGAGACATGTTCAACAATTAAAAGTAAATATTTGCATGATTCAAATAAGTGACTTTTTGAAGGGTGTCTACGTCCTAACACAAACTAATTTGAATGATTATTAATGAATATAATGGATAATTAATTAATATAGTGGAAATAAACTCTACCATTTCAAATTATACTAAATGTGTATATATATATATTTATGACGAGGTAGTTAAATAACATATCTTTGAAAAACTAAGTAGAATGCAAATTTGAGGCTTAATTTAAAAAAACAATTACTGTATTTTTTATTTTGACAAAGAAAAATAAAATATGTCATGTTTGAGTGGATGGTAGTAATTTAACTTATTTATTTTTACTTTGTGCATATTGAACTTATCGTTGGAGGATTAAATATGAAAAAAATGATTTCTTTAATAAAGAATTTTTTTATATTCTCTCTATTCCGGGCAAAGAGTTTATTATTTTATTTTAAAATATTTCACTTAAAAAGATAAGTTTCAAAAATTTGTTTTATATTCCCTCTGTTTCAGATAAAAAGTTTAATATTTTATTTTAAGATATTTCACTTAAAAAATCAATTTTCATAAATGAAAAAAAATGAATTTTCTTAAAAATGTTGACTTTTATATTGGGATTCTTTTTCTAGAACGGAAGGACTAGTTCTTAATTTTTATGTTATGACCAAATGGAAAAAAATTTAAAAATACTCCCTCCGTTTTGAGTAAAGAGTCTACTAATCTATTTTAATATATTTTATTTAAAAAGTCTATTTTAAAAAATCAAAAAATAAAAATATCATTTTATTACTAAACAATTACTAAAAATATTATTTTTTTAAAAAAATTGATTTTAAAATAGAGATTATTTGCCCGGAAAGGTGAGATTAGATAAAGAAGAAAATGAAACTAATTGTCTAATACTTTAAAGGCCAAAATACGAAAAACACCCTGAAGTTTCTACCAATTTTTAAAACGGTACCCAACCTAAGGTTTGTGCCATACGCATGCCTGACATTACAAATTATCCCATATTGCACCTAGGGCGTTAGAAAAGCATGCGCATCTCACATGCGAGGTATTTTTGATGAAAATGACAAAATTACCCCTGCATGTGAGATGCACATGCTAACTTTCTCTAACGCCAAAGCAATATGTTAGAATGCCGAATACACAAACCTTAGGCTGGATACCGTTTTAAAATTTAGTGGAAATTTTAGGGTGTTTTTCGTATTTTGACCTACTTTAAAAGAGAAAAAAAAGAGAGAGAGAGAGAGAGAGAGAGAGAGAGAGAGAGAGAGAGGGGATAGGTTTTTTTGGGAACAAAAGAAAAGGCAAAACCGGCAAATGCACGTGCCCTTTGAACCAATACAACCGACACGTGGAACGAAATTCCGCGTTAAGCCAAGTTACTCACGACGCGGAATGCGCCGAAGTTTTGTGGTGCAAATGGCCTATAAACCTAGCATCTGCCGACACTTGGCATAATCATAACCGTTAAATTAATGAAAGCATTTTCCTCGTGATGGGATGCTATTTTTTAATGACAATATTATATTAGTATTAAATTTTGTTGTTTACCGTATGGATGGGTTGTGAAGAATATGCGGATGGTCCCCACGTGAATAATTGACAAATAGTACACCGTTTATTTTAAAATAATTGTTATATTTTGAAGCTGCACATCGTGTATAAATAAATGATTAAGTTTATAATATTTGTATAATACGTAAATTTTTTTAACACTTTTGATAAATTAGAGATAAAGTAGTAAAATTGTTTTTCTGAAAAGAACATTTTTAAAAAGGATAATTATTTTAAAATAGATAAAAAAAAATAAAAGATGATTATTATTTAAAAACAGATGGAGTATTAAGAATGGTTGTAGTTTAATATGTTGTGACTTGCTAATAGCATTGGGTTTATGAGGTTTTAATATTAATAAATTACATTTTAAGGTTATATTCTTATTTCATTAGAGGGTTGAAGAGGAGTCCAGATCTTCTGTACCACTTTTGTGTACCACTGGTGTACCACTTTTCATCTCAGCCATTGGTTAAGATGCAATAGTTGGGATGCAATGATTGAGATGAAAAGTGGTACACCAGTGGTACACAGAAGTGGTATAGGAGATCTGGACTCGTTGAAGAGAGACTTACATCGATTTTTGAATGGAAAGTAGTCAGGTGTCATATATACACATTTTGTGGGGTTATTTATGTCTTTTGACACTTGATTATTAAAGGTAATTTCATTTATCATGAAAAATATGTAAGCATATGAATTTAAAGAACATGTCACATGTGAAAACGTCGTCACAAAGAGGCACGTGGATGGAATTCGAAGACATTTCATTCAAAAGTTAGGCACGTGGATGGAATTCGAAGACATTTCATTCAAAAGTTAATAGAAACCTTATTATAACCCTCAATAGCAACAAAAATACAACCTTATACGTGAATGTACAAAACTGAAACAACAGACATCTAAGTGTGACAATGAACATATACTTGGTGGTAAAGTGCAACTAATCCTCGTATTGATTTGTCGGTCACATTTTAAAAAATTAAATTTAGTAAGTTTTACTTCGACTACCAAAGGTTCATCAACTATTCAATGAGCTCATACTCTTTTTAAATAATGGTAAATGCCATAGGCCTTGCACTCCATTTTGTTCATTTCAAACCACTCTGGTTAGTCGTGTCGACCAATCTCAAGGGGATTAGTTTGTTCTACTATCATCTTATTGTAATAATGTGAGTTATCGTTCGGTGGCTCTTCTTAGATATGCAACAACGTGGATACTTGCTACTAAACAATTAGGAATAGGGGTAGTTGCTTCTACCCAGTCTTGGGAGCAAGTTAGTGGGTGGATCTTTTCACCCTTGTCGGAATCTCAATTAGTAAGGAGATGCTCTAATAGTTTATTATGTTTTATCTTGGGCTTTGACAAACTCTTTCATTGCTCTAACTCGCGTGTTTATGAAACATATAACTAATCTGAAGAAAGTGTCAAACAGTATTGCTCCAATTGTATATGATATATGTAGGTTGGCAGTGGATTTACAGGAAGATGTTGGGCAATGCTAAAAAATGAGCTTCTTTTATAGCTGTAAACACCACAATTTCGTACCCCTACGCTACAATGTCCTAAAAATATACATTATAAATTAAATGAACTAACAAAAGTTAGTTAAGTTACGTTTCAGGGCAAATATTACTTAACGGAGTGTAACGGGACTTAACTGAAGAGAACCAAGAATTCAGGGGGGGGAGAAATGAAGAATTGAAGAAAAACAAGGAAGGAGCTGCTCCCATGCCCAAGTGTGGCGCCTCCTTCCTTTTCTCTTCTTCCAATGAAAACACTATCGTTTATAATAAGGCACGAGGCGGTTGCTCTCTGTCTCACTCTCCAGCCTACACCTGGCGTCATGCAACCGTTTACCCGCTTATAAATAGAGGCCTCCAACATCTTCATTCTTCACTCCTAAACACACAGAAAACACACACAACACACTTAAACACACACACACACACACACACACACACTCACACACTCACACTCACACACACAACGCTCTCCCTCTGCCCACAATAGAAGAAGCTAGCCTGCCTCCTCCCATATCCGAGCAAGCGAGCATTTCCTCATCTTTGCCCCGAGCAAGCTTCCTCACCCCTAGCGAGTCATTTGAAGATCCAATCATTGCTCCAGCAAGCCGATCCAAAAAAACAATAAGATACTGTTACGTTGCCACACGACAAATAAAACACGATAGACACAACAGAAAAAACATGACAGACACGATAGACAAAACACGACAGACAAGACACGACAAGACATGATAGACACTACAGACACGATAGACAAGACACGACAAGACATGATAGACACGACAGACACGACAGACAAGACACGACAAGACAAGACAAGAAAAAAGACTTTCTTTCTCGGAATTATAAGGGAAGCACACCTAAAGACTTCAAACGCCCAGTGGCCTAAAGCCTAGACGTATATACCGAGTTCAGATAGTCACGCTTCAAGAGGTAGGTACCACCTACTAGTCTGCTCACGTTAATATAAATTAAATGTAGAATAATCATATTATGCATGCTGCGTAAATATTAGAAATAAATAATGTGATAGAAAATAACATAAATATTATGCATGCATGAAAACAAATGTATAAAAAGTAATTGCTTTTATATTTTAAAATGTTGTTAGATTACAATACATTAGAAAACAAGATTATCTAAATACAAATATAGCCGTTATTATGACATTTAAACAAAGCGCCGCTATTTTCAATGTGTGTGTGTGTGTGTGTGTGTGTGTATATATATATAAAGTACTTTTTCTAAACTAAATACATTAAAAAACATGTTATTTTATTAAAACCCCAAAGATGAGACTGAAATGACGAGTTGGGTGCCTAACCCCTTCCCAACTCATAGCTTAGCTCATGAACCTACATTTTCTGGTAACATTTGATTTATCTTTGTTTAACGTTAAAATAGAGGTGGCGACTCTGTATTCATACATTTAGAGTCCACGAGGAAGCCGAGCGTATTCCACGCGCTCAAAGTTTCCAAACCTCTCGCTTTTCAATAGCGAGGGCTGGTCGCGAAACGGGGTTCTCACAGTGGCGACTGTATTGGAGACATTATTTAAAAGAACAAAAGAGGGATCGACTCAATTTCTTTCTTATGTGGGTTGCTAAATTTATTTACATACTCGATATGCTTTCATGCGACGACCCGACCCCGATCCCGAGGAGTAATCGCGGGTCAAGCCGTCCAAATAAAGGACATGACAGGAAAGCAAGGACTCAATTATCAAAACTAACGTGAAACAACATTAGACACGTAATACAATTCGGCTAAAAAAAACCAGAATAATTTAAAACTTTGAAACCTGGTATAACAATTAAAAGCAAGTAAACAATTCTTCGACGACTTTACAACCGGAATCCAACAACTAAACAATTCATGCTAACATATATATACCTCGACGGCTAAACACACCGGAGAAACAACAAAAGTAAATAAGAGCTAATGGGATGCGCAGCGGAAGTCTAAACAAGTGAACCATTTACAAAAGAGCAAGGCTCGGCCTGCAAGTGCCAGTAAACAAACTAGAAACATAAGTAGTACTACAAGTTTTAATCTACAATAAGAACAAGTTACTATAATAACACATTCTCAAGCGAAGTCTAAATGACTTGCTTTAACCCAAGTGTCCTTGTAAAAGAGAAACCAAAAGAGCCAAGAGAACTAACGCAACCACCTCTACGAAAGCGATCACGGACAAGAGTGTACAAGGATCCTCAACGAGACGGGCCTGGACGATTCGGATCTAAAACAGTAAAAGGGAGGGGGTAAGTCATAAAAGACTTTGTAAGATACCAATATGCATGACAGGATATAATGCAAGACAGACATAACACGTATCATATTTGATTATCAAGCAAGATCATACTATCACGTAATTCTCATGTAGCGATGCACATTGTTTTCATATAAGTGCTAAAGTAAATCACATAGGATACGGATATGTTATGGAATCGGTGCCGCTTCGCAGATCTTGAAATAAACAAGGTGATCTTGAATGTATTTGTCAGATGTACGTGTATGATACATCGACCACGATAGTATCGTTCCAAGAGCCCTTTGGTCACGACGAGGTACTCTTCTCCACTGTGATAAGTAATGAAGGGTGTGTGCAAGGGTATGGTGTGGCGACCCATCACTACCATGAATCTCACAATTCATGATGGCGATGCATCGTTGACCATCGAGACAATTCATGTATGCCAACTGGACTAATGGTACGCCAAGTAGATATTTACTTGCCACTAAAAATAAAGTAAGGAACGACAAGAGCAAACTCGTCTGAGTCAAGTAGATGTTTACTCACGTAATAAATCATGTAGGGGGCGAATTCGACAAGAGCGAACTCGTCCAATCAAGTAGGCATGTCACTCTACGATATACAATTCAAGCATGAGGATCAATCACATTAAGAATTCTCGAAAGCTAGTCTACAATTCAATTGAACTCTAAACATCGTAGGGATTGATTGTAGAGTCGGTATTGTTCAATAACTCTCTAAATGCAACTCCGTTGAGTTATCGCTAAATTATCATCAAGTAGAGGATGAAAGCTATATGCATTTCATTGCTCTTTTATATGTTCTCAATTAATTTACAATTAGACTACTAAGTCACTCATGACTTTAGTCTATCATGATCAAAGTTCCCAAATTTATGAACCCTAGAATGATCATCTTTTTGAAGTTCCAATTTACAACAAGTCCAAGAACAATAGTTATTCCAAATTGAGTTTAGAACACATTTCATACTAGACACAAGTCCAAAATATCAATTGTGAGCAATTAACCCAAAATTTACAGAAGTTTATCTTTAGAAATTTCAAGTTATTAACATGGTGCATGTCTCCTAAAGCATGTATCTAGAAACTATCATGAAGGGAGCATGCTCGATATTGAGCATACAAAAACAGGGGATTGGAAGCTTACCTTGTTCAAGATCAAATGGTTGGATGATAAAACAAAACAAAGATTGTTAAACTAGAGAGCAAGGACTTCGATTTGGTGGTCTCGAATCAAAAATCGGATGGTCGGATCTTCGGTAATCATGCAACCAAGGTGAGGCACTTCAAGACTCTCTTTCTCTCACTATGAACCCATCAACATCAATGGAGGATGAACAATGGCTGTCAAGTTGAGTTTGGGAAGGTTGAAGACACAAAAAGGTCAATCCAAGGTATGAGTTATTTGACTTCTAATTGGTGGATTCATGAGTGCCCTTGATTAAAACTCATCAAAGGGTTGAAATTAGACTCAAAAGGGTCACAATTAAAGTTGGGGTTTGAATTGGGTCGGATATGGTTCAAGGGTTCAAGCTAAAACTCAAAAATCAGAAAATCTCGTAATGTTGTCAAAGGGGGCAGTGGCCGCTTGCTCAAGAGGCCCAAGCGAGCACTTGGTCTTGCTTTCATAAATGGTTTTGTATTGGAAAATGCACAATCGCTCAGCCCTTTGATTGAGCGAGCACTTGGTCCTCTGGATGGTGAAAATGGCTTGAAACATGGTTCAAAAGATACCCAACTCACCCACAAACATTCCTAAGGTCAATCCCTACACAAAGCACAACCGAAACACTCTCGAACAGCCCTCGAAACATGCAAGAACGAAGATCGAAACACACAACAGAATCAAACGATGCAAACACCAATCAAACTGAAACTAAACAAGCTTACTTTAACATCCCTAAAACATGTTAAGGACTACAATACAAGGTCTAGAACTCCAATTCAACTTCCTAAAAGTCGAATACACAAGTAACACAACCAACGAAGGCAAACCGAGAGACCTTAAAAGTCAAAAGATCAAACGAAACAACAATTCTTCTAAACTCTCAACCAAGCATATCATGACTAAGATTGGAGTTATAAAACATGCAAGAAGGGCACTAAGACTCTCTTTTATCTTTACCCTCCACTTATGTTGTAAGTATATTGGTTGTGCTTAACTATTTTTATAATTATGACATATTTAATTATATTAATATATATTTTAATAATTAAACTTTTTTCAAAAGTGATTTCTTTAGTGGAACCAAGACAATAAATAAATAAAAGTTTAAGAAAAAAAAATAAAATCTCAAAACAGATATTTCTTCTTCATTCTAGGGGAGGAACTATTCTAGTGATCAAATGGTATCCAATCTCATAGAGAATATATCTAGAGCACATTATCCTAGCAGCATTAAAACTTTGAGTATTATGGACATTACGTCCTTCCGAAAAAATATCAATTTTAAAAATTTTCTTTTTGGGATATTACTCGATCCGTCCGTAAATAATGTTCTTGTTTGAACTGACACAAAAATAACAAAAAGCAATTGATTCAATTATTAATATTAGTATAGTATTCCATTTGTTATGGACAAAGAGTCCCCGTTTAAAAGTTAATTTTTTTTTCTTCAGAAAATTACATTTTTAGTGGTCCAATAAAAAAAAAAAATACTTTTATACCTTAATTTTTGAAAATAGACTCTTTAAATGAAACATCTTTTAATGAAAGTATACTATTTATCCAAAACGAAGAGAGTATGTAATTTTATAAAATCAATGTGCATGTGAAACCATTATTTAACTAGTACTAATATATAGTAATGGTAAAATGGGAAAAAAATTTATTAAAAAAAAGTTTACAAACAAAGACAAATGTTTTATTGGAATGACGAAAAAGAAGTACTAGACAATAATTTAGGCGCAAATGAAGTACTCATTCCATTTTCAAATTATCGTTTATTTTTCTTTTTTTGGTCTTTTTTTAAAAATTTCCTTTTAATAAATACTTTTACCATTTTATCTTTATTTTTTTATATATTTTAATTATGACCACATATTCAAGGGTATTAAAGTAAACCACATATTGTAAAAGCAATATAGGCATGACCTATTTTGGTCTTGTTCTCACCTTTCTTGGTCCTAAAGTTTTGGTTGATATTTGAAAATAAAATCTTGGCAATATTTTGACTTTCTTGATCCTAAAGTTTAGCCATTTTTGGAAACAAAATATTCCTAAGATTTTTTGTTTTCTTGATCCTAAAGTTTATGAGTAATTATGGAAACAATATCTTGGTAATATTCCTTCCAATATTCCTTCTTACTATTTTTTTTACACACATTTCACCAATATTTGTAATACACTCAATTATTTTTCTTAAACGATGTGTCGAATCAAAATAGACAATATTTTGAAAATAGATGGAGTATTAATTTTACCATTTTAACCTTAAATTTATCTTTTACTTTAATTAAACGAGGAATCTCACTTTTAAATGGGTATCAATGGAAAACACACAACTTTCTAACATTTACTTCTTCCGTTCCGGGTAAAAGGTTTACTATTCCATTTTGAGATGTTTCACTTAAAAATTCAACTTTCAAAAATTAAGGTATAAAATTGTCATTTTATTACTAAAGAGATACTAAACATGAAATTTTCTTAAAAAGTTTGACTTTCAAACGAGGACTCTTTGTAAGTATAGACACTTCAAATTTGTACATTTATTTTATAATGTCCTATAAAATATTATTACAAATTAAAAATATACTAAAAGTTACTTTTTATACATTTCACGGGGCAGAGCGTCAAACAAAACTAAACAATATCTTGGTAATATTACTTCCAATATTCCTTACATTTTTTTTACACACATTTCACCAATATTTGTAATACACTCAATTATTTTTCTTAAACGGTGTGTCGGATCAAAATAGACAATATTTTAAAAATAGATGGAGTATTAATTTTACCATTTTAACCTTAAATTTATCTTTTACTTTAATTAAACGAGGAATCTCACTTTTAAATGGGTATCAATGGAAAACACACAACTTTCTAACATTTACTCATTCCGTTCCGAACAAAAGGTTTACTATTCCATTTTGAGATGTTTCACTTAAAAATTCAACTTTCAAAAATTAAGGTATAAAATTGTCATTTTATTACTAAAGAGATACTAAACATGAAATTTTCTTAAAAAGTTTGACTTTCAAACGAGGACTCTTTGTAAGTATAGACACTTCAAATTTGTACCTTTATTTTATAATGTCCTATAAAATATTATTACAAATTAAAAATATACTAAAAGTTACTTTTTATACATTTCACGGGGCAGAGCGTCAAACAAAACTAAACAATATCTTGGTAATATTCCTTCCAATATTCCTTCTTACTATTTTTTTACACACATTTCACCAATATTTGTAATACACTCAATTATTTTTCTTAAACGGTGTGTCGTGTCAAAATAGACAATATTTTGAAAATAGATAGAGTATTAATTTTACCATTTTAACCTTAAATTTATCTTTTACTTTAATTAAACGAGGAATCTCACTTTTAAATGGGTATCAATGGAAAACACACAACTTTCTAACATTTACTCCTTCCGTTCCGGGCAAAAGGTTTACTATTCCATTTTGAGATGTTTCACTTAAAAATTCAACTTTCAAAAATTAAGGTATAAAATTGTCATTTTATTACTAAAGAGATACTAAACATGAAATTTTCTTAAAAAGTTTGACTTTCAAACGAAGACTTTTTGTAAGTATAGACACTTCAAATTTGTACATTTATTTTATAATGTCCTATAAAATATTATTACAAATTAAAAATATACTAAAAGTTACTTTTTATACATTTCACAGGGCAGAGCGTCAAACAAAACTAAACAAGGCTTAAAAAGACGAACGATAACGAGCAAAGGGGAAAATGAAACATAAAAAGAAGGAGAAAACAATTTGGAGCGCCGCGTCCCAAACTACAAGTGTCGCGCCCAAATCAGTCATATGTCCCGTCTCGATTTGTTTTGGCCAGCCTTCTTTCGTTTTGAAGTCTTCAATGAAATCACCTCTACCGGTTCCCGAGCTACATTTCCTCCTATAAATAGAGACCTCGCCCTCCCTCAAAACACACACCTTTTCCTCTCTCCGTCAGGCTGCCCCCTTTCCCCCAAATCCATCTCTTTTTCTCTCTCTGCCAATCCTCCCTTTCTCTTTCCGCCAAGACAAGCATTCTCTCACCCAACACACACACACACGACATACTCACGCACGCACACCCAATCCACGCACCCCGACCACAAATATATAGTCATTACGCTTCTCAAATTCTTGCACGCCTATCACAAAATTATATAGCCGTTATGCTACCCAAATCCACGTACGCCTATCACAAATATATAGTCATTATGCTGCCCAAATCACCGTAAAAATGCCAACAAACACTGTTGTTACCCTGCCGAAACTCTACCTAAATACAACACCAACTTTGCCTATTCTGGACAGAGTGCAGCATACCCGCCTACCACAACAACAACTGCAACAACAACAACAACAATAGCAATAAGACTTTATTTCTCGAAGGATATGAGAAGCAAACGTAGACCACTAAGCCTAGGCGTACCGGGTTTAGACACTCACGCTAAAAGAGGTAGGTTCTGTCTCCGTAATTATTTATTTCAGTTGTAAATATAAATGTAGATGTATATACGTTGTGGATCTGTAAATATTTTTATTATGAGTACATGTTATTAAAAGTTTGTTTTCTATTACTGTTTATATTTTAAATGTAATAAGTAGTTATAATTTCTTCTCATTTAATTAGTTTCTTTTTGTTTATACATGTAATGTAAATAAGTTGTGTTATTATTATAGTTTTTTTTATTCATAAAATTGCTTATAAAATAGTTATTATTATTCTATAGTTTTGTTATTTTAGTTGTCATTTTGCTTTATTTTGTTTAATAAAATATAATGTAACTTTTCTTTATATATATATATATATATATATATATATATATTTTTTTTTTTTCTAGACTAAAATGTGTATGTAATAAAATGAGCATATTGGCAAACCTGTTTTGAGACTGAAAGAGTGAGTTGGGTGTCTAATCCCTTTCCAACTTGTAACTTAGCTCCCGAACCCATATTTTTTGTATTTTTTTCGTTTTTCTCTGTTTAACCTTAAAATAGAGACAACGACTCTGTACAATTTGTTTTTATAGTCCACAATAAGGCCGATCGTATTCTACACGCTTAAGTTTTAAAATCACTCATCATTTTCACGTAACGAGGATGGTTTGAAACAGCTCGAAACGGAGGGAGTATAATAAACTTAAATATGTCTGGAGTCAAACAATTGTTTTATAAAAATAAATGGAGAATATCTAAGTTTTTGGAATATATTATAAAGATGCTCCCTCCAATTTTCCAACCAAAGAGCTTACAAAATATTACCCCGTTATGGGTAAAAAGTTTATTATTCTATTTTGAGATGTTTTATTTAAAGAGTTAATTTTTAAAAATTAAGGTATAAAATATTATTTTGTTATTAATGAGATACTAAAAGTATCATTTTTTTAAAATGTTCGATTTTCAAACGGAGACTCTTTACTCGAAACGGATGGAGTACTTAATTAGAACTATTATACTGACAATACAAGTGAAGGGTAAATATAAAAATTATAAAAATTATACTTATTGTGAAAGTTAATTTTTTATGTGAAACATATCAAAATAAAATAATTAACTATTCGATTTGAGTGGGGGGAACATATTAACAAAATCCTTCAAAAGAAAAAAAGGAAGAAATCTATTTATGGAAATGTTTGTTTAGTTAAGGAAAGAAGAGATTTTAATTTCAGGACATGTTTGTTTATTTTTTGTTTGGTGAGGTGAAATTGGTGGGTGAGGTGCAAAGTGGGGGATTAGAATCATTAGATAGATAGAAGGGAGGGGGTGGGATCATCGGTGGTTAGAGAGAGATAAGGGAGAGGGGGTGGGGGGCTGACTGACGTGTCAAGGCATTTCCATTTTCAACCTCATGATATTATTATTCGTTAATGTTGTAAAAATCGCTATGTAGTCGATAGACAATACATCAGGGCCTAAGCGAGGCCTAAATTAAGTTCAATAGGATTATGTGTAGGAGTCGATTTGATCGATTAGGTGGCGATTAGGAGAAAAGACGGTAATTATTTTCTCCGATAATTAGAAAAAATCTACGGTGGTGGAGAGGTGCCTAGCACTTAGGCTAAGCTAAACGACAAGTTTTAGAACACTTATATTTGTATTCATAATGCTTGGTGCACCTATGTACACTTTGTGATAGATGAGAAATCGATGAAAAAGTCTAATACTCCATCAGTTTTCAAAAGATTGTCTACTTTGACCTGACACATCGTTTAAGAAAAAATAATTTATTGTATTATAAACATTGGTAAAATGTGTGGTTTCCTTTAACGTCCTTGAGTATGTGGTTATAATTAAAGTATGTAAAAAGAGTAAGGGTAAAATGATAAAATTGTTTTCTTAAAAGGGAAAGTTTTGAAAAATGACAATTATTTAAAACGGACGAAAAATGAAAGGTGGACGATAATTTAAAAACGGATGAAGTACTTGATAGATATATAATCAACATTGAGTTGATTATAATTGCAAAAATATTTGAATGAAAACAATATATTAATATCAAATATAAAGACTAAATTTGAAATATTATGGAGATTATAGAGTGTGGCGGATGCATAAAAATATTTCATTGGAGTCACAAACTTTAACAATTACATTATAAGTTTTGAAAACACAATTTTATTATATAAAAAGTTTCGAAATCACACTTTTGAGTAGTCTTTACCCAAAGCGACGTTGTTTTTATAAGGTAAATTATTTTTTATATAAGCGGATCCCTTGCCCCCTTACTCTAAAGGGTGGATCTGCTCCTAATTATAGATTTACTTTTTTAAAATGAACTTTTAAGTTAAATATCTCTAAATAATATTGATGATTCTTTTGCGTAAAATAGATAAGAGTACTAATTTTTTTATCAACTTTATTAGGTTTATCATCAGGATTACCACTATGGTGACAACTATATCTTGAAGATACACATGCACCTCATATGCACTTTGCCTTTAAGGTAAAGTTGTCACGAGAGTGGTAATACTAATGATAAACTTAGTATTTTTCTTTTTTTATTTATAAAAATATTTTTTTTGGTCAATAGCAAACTCGGTACCGCGAGCAAGAATTAGTATAAATATTTTTATTGGCAAATGATAGGCTCTGTATGAGTTTCTTAGACCAAGGTCAATGGAGGTTTTTAAAAATTTTAAAACCAAATCTTGCAATCCAACGTTGATTTTAAAAAAATCTAAACCAAATCATTAATTGATTTTGAGAAAAAATAATCACTAGAAGAACTCAATTGACTCCAACTCCAAGGCATGAGCCTCCTACCCCTTCCCCCCATTTCCACTTCCCCTCCTTTCCATGTGTTTTTAATTCCTTTCCATGTGTCAACACTCAACATTGTATTGGTCATTATTTTATTTTTTCTCATTGTCTTTCTTAACAAAGTTTCAGCTAAAAAATGTATTTTATTTTTATTTTTTCCCCAGAATTAAAATATACATTTTTACCTAAAAATAAAAACTTGGTTTGTTTCATTTGGATATCAGAAAAAAATTATATGATTTTTTCAAGTTTTTCTAACCATTTTTTTTGTAAAAATATTAAATTAATAGCGATAAAGATGGTAGGATATTTAAATGTATTGGATTTTGTACCACAATTGATAAGGTTTTTAGGTTTTAAATCAAATAAATATCTAAAAAATTATTTTATTGATTTTTAATAAATTATGATTGATTTTAAGTTTGATTTTGCAAAACCATTGAACATGCTCTTAGGGTCAACGGTATGTTCCATAAAGTAAGCGAGAATTTGTTTCAAACGTAATGTAATGCGACTATGTGAGGACACTATGTTGAAGAAATAAAGACTGGAGCCTCCTATTAGCGCCTAGCATTTATTGGATTAGTTGAGACTTGAGACATAATTGGGATTTAGGTGGAGATTAGAATTAAGATATAATTACTATTTTTTTGATAATTTATATCAAAAATAAAATATATTGATTACAAATTTTTTTTTGGTCATTTTCTCAAACATTTATTTATATTTATAAAATGAAATATATATATATATATATATATATATATATATATATATATATATATATATATATATATATATATATACAAACCTACCACTAATCTCAATTCCCAACAACCCCAAAGCAATAAATCAATCAAGTTTAAAACTAAAAACAAAAAAATATTACTCCACCTACCTTTACCCTTACAACTCATAGTCTAACTTATCATCTTTAGTCTCTCCTCATTCTAAATTCTGAATCCCGAGACAGCCCCCTTCTTTTTCTTCTTTTTTTTTTCTTCTACTTTCTTCTCATTATCTGGCAGATCGACAACCTATTTTTCTTCTTCTCTCTCCCCGGCAGACCGACTCTCCTCATTTTTTTCATCCTCTAATGTCTTTCCTCATAAATCTAAAACCCTTTAATCTATCATCTCTCTCAGCCCACCAAATATCCACAAAATTAAACACTTTTTCTTTCTACCTTCTTCTCTTCCTCACCATTACCACTCCTCGTTCCTTCTCCAGTTTGCCCCACTTCCTTCTCCGATAACCGCATGTTACAAAATCAAAGCTACAAAAATAAATAAAGGTCTGCGGGGTTTCGCGCAGGCGCCGATTAGACGGCTACTAAGAAACTCGCGACGGTAGAAAAAAGCCTAGGGCCTAGGCGAGCTAGGCGGGGAGTTTTAGAACACTGTTCAGAAGTATCGCGAATGCGATATAATACAAACTAGTTTATTTAATCCGTGCTCTGCACGGGTACAATGTGAGATATATATATTTTTTGTAATAATAATATTACTTTTGGACATTATAATTAGATTGTTAATCTCTTCCATGGTTATAATTTTTTTTTCTATTGTTACTAATATTAAACGGTTTTTTTTTTACCTAAATACTTTTAAAATTAACATAAGTTTCTAACTAACGTGAGATACACATTAGAAGTCATTTAGTAATAATAGTAAATTTTTTTGATTTAAAGACTTTTAAAATTAACAACTAACTTGATAATAATATTAGAATTGTTAAAAACTTTTAAAATCATAATTAATTTTAAAACAATATGAGATACTTATTTTCTATTTTTATTGGTAATGAAATTTAAGTCTTTTATCTAAAAACCTTTAAAACCAACACCACATTCTAACCATGTGGTATACATATTTACTATTAGTAATAATAGTAGTAGATAAAAGACTTTTTAACCAACATCTATTTTTAATATAAAGTGATACTTTGTGATCAAAAGTAACACATTTAAAGACAAAAACGACATTTTTAAAGAAAAAAAATGATACTTTTTAATGACAAAAGTAGTAATTTTCATTAAAATGCAAAGTAACACTTGTAGGGCCAAAAGTAATATTGTTAATGTTAAAAGGTGACACAATTAATGCTTAAAAACAGCACTTTTAAGGTAAACGGTGTTGATTTTTATTTATAATGCAAAGTGACATTTATATGGTCACATGTAACACATTTTATGTTAGAATGTGACACTTTTAATGCTACGTAAAGTGACAGTTTCAATGTTTTACGCCAAAATTGACGGTTTTTATTTAAAATACAAAGTAACATTTATCAAAGTAAAAGTGATATATTTAACACTAAAAGTAGCACATTTAAGGTAAAAAAGTAACATAATTTATACTAAAATGTGACATTTTTAATACTAAAAATTGACCATTTTTATTTATAAATATGAGGAGTGATGTTGCATTTTTCAAAATTCGAGGGATTGCGCTGAAATTTATAAATCTTGACTCATATAACATGAATAGGTTGTTTTACGGTTACAGATTAAGATCCGTAAGACCGTCTTGCAAAAGATCTACTCAAAATAATAAATTCCGACAAGGATTTTGTAGCTAAAGTTTTGTGACCTTTTTAGTATTGATCTTCAAATTATATAATTTATCTATAAGCATTTTTATACGTATTACGTTTTGCATATCTCTGCAACTCATACCGCAAAGGTTTTGACAAATAAAAGTGTATTTATTTGACTAATAAGTAAGTATTTGGTTTTGAATAAATCATTATCAAACGCTATGACACGTTCTTTTAACGTGTTTTTTTTATATAAATAAATGAGCAGTGTACTTAATTTCAAAGCAAAACTAAAGCCTCACGTTTGTCAAAGAAGAAACAATTTTGTACAATTTTAATTTCAGAAAAAATAATTAATAGTTGTTGTAGCAAAGGTCACTTTCTCTTCCAATTACCCAAATGATTCATTACCACTACTTCCATGTACGTGATAATCTTTACGATTACAGGCAATGAGTCCATTATTCTATATTGAAGTGTTTTATTTAAAACGTTTATTCTAAAAATATATTCTTACAATTTTCGTAATCTTTTATTTATCCTCTACTGATGCTGTGAGTATATTTGATGTGGTTAAATATTCGAATGACATTAAAATATCGTTTGATTATTAGACTTTTCAAACGTGAATTTTTTGAGTGGAACCCAAAGAACACTTATTTAAAAAAATTGTACTTTGACTCGGCTTATGAACTAAAAGAAATTGACTTTATTAATAATATTGATATAATATGTAATTCTTTAAAATTTACATGTATATAACTTATAATTAAAGTATTAATAAAAAAATTTAAAACGAAATTTTACAAATAAAACAATATTTTAAGATGAACAAAAAATAAAATAAATAAAATAAAAATTTATTGACAAATGGGGTAGTTTGTTTTTTGGGAAAGAGAATTTAGCTATTAACGTTTCTTTTCCGGCTTCGGAATCTAATCTTTGCTTAGAACGTCTCACTCACCCTATTGACTTATCGTCATTTTATCGTCTCGCCCTATCGTCGATGACAATATTTTTCAAAAAACAATTTTATATTATATAAGACGGATCCTCTTAACTCGATCCATCGTGTGTTGATGGTTATTTATACTTTTGTATCATGATATAAAAATGAATTAGATAATTTCCTAGTCTATTTTTGAATACAGGTTTAATTTCTAGTATATTTTGAATCGCGGTTAATGAATTTCATTGCATTAATTTTACAATCAAAGTTTAATTCTAGTTTGAATCGCGGTTCATAAATTTCATTGCATTAATTTTTACACCACGATTCAATAGTTTAATTTTATAGTCTAATTACGATGTGATTCATAAATTTAAGTTTTAAATCACGATAAAAAATTAAAAATCGCATTCATTTATCCCAAAGTGTCATTTTTCGGTTTTTTTAAAACAACACTGGACTAGAAGAGTTATAAACTCTAAAAAATGAACCGACTCACAATTTTTTCTACAAATTAAGATAAAATCCATAAGACGGTCTCTTAAGAAAATTACTCATAATCAATTCATTGCTCAAAGATTGTCAATGTAGCCTTACTTTTTATACCTATGCAAAAATAATAATAATAATAATTAAAATAAAATAAAATAATTGTTTGGAATTAAAATATAGATTATTGACTTATTATAGCATCTCCAACAATAAACATTTAAAAAGTTTATCCACCATGTCACATCATTATTTTAAAAACCTTTTTTTTATAAACTTTTCTTCACTATACATAAACTTCTAAAAACTTTATACATTGAACCCAATGCTAATACTTTTATTTTTTATAAATATTTTCTCTATCCTTTTGCCAAACTTAAAACAATAAATAAATCCACCATGAGATGCATCAACGGTTGATATTCCTGAACATTTTTTTCAAACCTTCAAGTGATGCTTTGACATTTTATTATGATCATAATAAATCTAAGTCTTTGTAAAGCTTTATGAGCATTACAATCAAAGATTGACTTAAAATTACGTAAAAAATTCTCTAAATCGACATTTATATTAATTTATAAAATTGTTCAAATGTGCAATCACTTCCTATATATATATATATATATATACACACACGTGTTTGTGAGTGTGTAACTTTGAATGAAAACCAAAAATAGTGAAATTTCTTGGCAATTTCACAACAACGTACATTCATGGCAATTGCAGACAGCCACCTAAGAATTCATTATTGTTGCATGCCATTGTTGTCTGCAAAGAATGATGGTTAGGTAAGAGGAAGAGTTGGGAAATAAAAAAAGGAAGAGTTGAATGGTTCAGTCAACAAATTTATTAACTATTAACTATTACTTTTTTTTTTTTTAACCATGTTGAATCTTGGGGTAGTAGTTTCGGTCCCTCATTGTTATTACCAGGAAAATCGCGGTGACTGAATGATACAGAGTTTGAGAACATGTCAATTAATAACACATACAAGGTCCAACCTCAGAAAAAAGCAAATTGCTTCCACCAAGTATCGAACCCACGCTGCATGCCTTAAAATCTTAGGAAGAGTTGAATGGTTAGTTTGAGATACATTTTACCATATTTAATTTTATACGTGTTTCACTTTATTAAAACTTCTTAATTCTTATCATTTTCACTTCACTATTATGGCTAGAACTTTTAAAGTGCTACAATTATTCTATTTTCTTCTAATCTTCTATGAACTGTGCAAATCCAATAGGATAAAATCTCTTTCTGTGATTTTTATTTATTTTATTAATAATTAAATTTTAACAAACAAATATTTTTTAAATTTAAATTTATTTATCAATTCTAAATAATCTCTTTCAAATTCAAATTATGTTTATCTCCTTTAAACAATCTTTGTTCCTATATCTATAAATAATATTAGACGATTGAAATGTTTACTCTACTGTCATTTGTAAGAGAGTTTAACCGTTGTAATCCATCTCTCAAATTTCTTAGTTTTCAAATTGTTTAGTAGTATTTTTTTTCTCAGGTTTTACAATAGAATACACATACACGCTAAAAGTAAATGAGAAAATTAAGATACATATATGTTTGTGTGTGTATAATATTCAAGAATTTTATTATTAACCAGGTTAATCGACATTTTTATAATATTATAACTTTCGTCCATTTTAGTAAGTTTTATGAGTAAAAACATAGCAAATATTAATGTAATATTATACTACATGTAAAGATCATGTGATTAGGTCTCTTGATTTTTGTATCTTAAACTTTTGATAAATAAAGTTGTTTTCAATTAAGAATCTTTAAACTTTGGTCACAAATTTGAATAATAACATAATTTCATAATTAAGAAAAGCTAATTATTTTTAGGAATTATAAAAATAATAATCAATTTCCTACTATTTCAATTTTTATTTATTATAAATTTAAGATATAAAGTATTCAGTTGTTAACTCTAAAAATTATTAACTATTTTGATAAATTTAAGAAACTATTAATTTCATTATTTTATTTTATCCTGCAGTAAATTGAGTTGATCAAGTTGTAGTTGGTTAAGTAAATTTGAAATTCATTTTACGCCCGCCCGTCTCTGCAACAATACCATAAGATAATAGATTTATTTAATTAAAATTTTTATATTGTATTAAATATTCATAAATTAATTTCGGTATTTAACCTATTTTTAGATTTGTTCAAAATATTATAATTATAACGAGTTTGAAAAATTCTCTTATTATAAGCAATTTTTGCCAAAAAAATATATTAAAACTATGCATCGTACGGGTGTAACCTAGTTTATGTAAAAATGATTACCAACCAACAAATTAGGCACTTACCCACAAATCTTTATGGAGTAATAACCACGCTTCCTTAATTTTTAAATGTAGATCGTAAGATTGATTCTTACTTTCTTACAACTTAACCACATATATATAATGGATCAGATCAAAGGGATATATTTTACATAAAATATATGTAAGACAGTATTTCACAAGTTTTTTGTCAACTAGATATTATACCAATATTGATTATCGAGTCAATTATTGTTTTTAATTATTGTGTGGAATCAAACAGAACAATAATTTTGGAACGGGAGAGTAATACTATGTAAAAGCATCCAAGTGGTCGAACTCTAAATCACCCTCTGAACACCACATTTTATGTTCGATTTATATTTTTTCAATACTAAAATAGAACAATTCCAATAAGTACCATCTATACAACCCTATAAAAATCTTAAATCTCTCCAATCTCAAGTAACAAATCTAACTACCAATATATTTTTCATCTTTTTTTCGTTTCTATTTTCCCACCACAATTGGAACTAAATGTTTTATATTTTTAAATTATCTATTCTATGGAAAAAATGTTGTATATTTTTTTTAAATAATTATTTTATCTAAAGAACATGTGTGGAAAAAATATATTAATTGCGCTATAATTCCATTAAATTCCTCCATTTTCAATATTCCAATATTCAATTTTTGTTTCAACATCAGATCCACCCAATTTATTCTCTCCAAAAGAAGCCTCGGCACCAAATTTGAAATACTATATGCAGCTAGGATTCAATAAAAAAACAAAACTTGCTGAAACAGTCACCAATGATGTATCCAAATGATACATCATTTCATGAGTCATCAAGTGTAAACAACATTGGAATAAAAAAAAATAAACGAATCAAACAGAATGACACCAAGTTATAATTTATGTCTAAAAGTAAAAAAATTGTTGACGATGCCTCAAGGCAAAACTTCCACTAGATTAAAAGATTGCAATTGCTTACAAAATGAAAACAAACCGTTTAGAGAGTGAAAATCATTATAAAAACTTATAAGTGAGAAGATATAATTAATCTATGCTAAATACTCTTGAATACATTAGCAAATCAAAAGAATACGAAGAGTGTAGACTAAAACAGTGAACAACGAAACTGAAGAGTCTTCTGATGATGTATCATTGGGTTGCTTATTGGTTTCGTGACGACACTTCTTCGTGTAAAACTCTCTCTGAAAATTCTCTGCTTGGGTAATCAGACGTCCAAGGTTGTGACTTCAAATCGTCTATCACACTCTCTGTCACATTCCATGTCCTATTGAATCTCGACCGTACACGTTCCTTGTTATTTTAGTCAGTCTTCTTTTTATAAGGAAACATGTGGGGCTGAGATTCAATGGGATAAATGATGTGACAGAGAGTGTAATAGATGATTTGAAGCCCAAGGTTGTTCCTTTATGTCATTGAGCTCTAGGAAACATGTCTTACAAGTAAAACAACTTACCGAGGCAATGTTAGGATTAGGAAAAAGTTATTAAGGAAATAAACATCTAATTCCTACAAGTTAGGGATTGTCATATTAGAGTCCTTAAAGAAGGCAAAGACCAATCTTCCTAGTAATTACCTAGAAAGACAGTAACAATATGTGTTCTAAATGAAATAGAATACGACCAAAGTGCGAGAAAAACCCACAGTTATTTTTCACCCTAACAATATCCTCCTTTGTTGTTGTCTTTCTGGTCAAAGCAAATACCATGAGCACCCGTGAATAACTCCCCTTGAATAAAACAATTCAAAATATTCATGATACTTAAAATTATCAAATACAGTTTAAAGTAAACAAATATCTAACCAAAGTACAAACTCCCCCTTCATTCAATATCTCCCCTTTCATTTACTTCCCCTCTTTGAGCAGAAGAGACAACAACATGAACATCCAACCATTCCTTCAGAGATCAACGACATTTAATTACAGAGTCTGGAATTGGAAAAAAAATCAACAATTGTTGATGAGGTAGTGAATGACTCATCATTGGGTGTGTCATTGACTAGAGAAGCATGTGTTGCACTTGGCGACCTTGATTCCATGGTAGAGGAGTTGGGTTCTTAAACCGTAAGCCTAGCCAAATTGTTAGTACAAACCCAATATAATCCAAACCCAGTTAGAATATAAAGGGTTAAAGCATGCAACGATTATAAGTAATTAAGGGGAGTTTAAATGAAACTCAACTACTTACCATCCAATGTATTATAGGTGTGCAACAGAAATTTTTTTGGACATGGAAACAAGATGATGGAAGTCAAAACAAATTAGACAACTAGATTTCTTGGTCAAAAACCAAAAGAATTAGGAATTCCAAATTTAATCAAGATAAAATACGAAACATAATTAAATGCTAACTAGAATATGATGACAAACCCTAGGCGTGCTTCTACCAAATTTTTGAGTATCCAACAAGCTCTTTCAAAACAATCAACCTTCGACATCAATCATTTTTGAACAAGAGAGAGAGAAGCACTTGTTTGCACATAATTATCTAGGACATAAGAATCACATGTATGATGTAATTACCAAATATGCATGCCCTAGTGTGTATGCCTAGAATGATAAAGGAAGAATTAAAGACAAATGCGCACACACGTGATTGACTGGAACAACTGATGAGTTACCAAATGATGCTTCATTTGAAGTCTCATCGCAAAATTAGAGTCAATGAGTCAAAAATCGTTTATCCCAAAAGTAGAATTTCACACAAATTTCTCTATGTGAATATAGCTTTACTTTATTTTAAGCTTCTTTTGGCCACTAGGTAGCTTTCACACTTTTCTAAGGATAGCCCTCTTTCATAAGATTAACCCATGGGAGCATGAAGCTCGTGCATGCACCACAGTTCTAAGTGAAAAGCTACAAACCTTGTACACATGTAGCTCTTTTTTTTATGGGCTTTCATTTTTGAACTTTCACAAGAGCACCTCCAAACTTGCCAAAAACTGGGAGAAGGAGTAACAATTTGAAAAATGACCCACAACTGATTTAACAAGAGAAACCATAAGCAACCATATACAAAGGGTAAGAAATCAGATGAAACAATCGTGCAAACCTAAATGCAGGATGCGTATATATTTTTTTTCAAGTGTAAAAATCAAATGACACACAAAAGCATAGATTTTCTCAAGATTAAAAATCTCTCAAAATAATATGTTCTGGTGAGAATATCAGCCGACTTATTTTTAGACCTAACAAACTCTATGCGAATTATGCCTTGCTCAAGCAAATCTCGAATAAAATGACATTTAAAGTAAAAAAAAATAGTTCGAGAATGTTTAAACAAATTTTTCGAAATATTTACCACACTAGAGTTGTCACAGTACACAATTAACGCATCACTGTGTAACTCAAAATCCTCAATCATCTGGTTTATCCACAAAAGTTATGTATAACAACTACCCACTGCTACAAATTTAGATTCAGCAGTTGATAGTGAGACACACTGTTGTTTACAATTGTACCAATAAACCAGTAAATTTTTCAAATAAAAACAACTATTGGTTGTACGTTTTCTATCATCAATGTTTCCGACCCAATCAAACACACTAAAAATAACCAAGTAGGTATTAGCTTCCTCGGCATTGTATCTAGCGTACAAGCACACACTATACATAATAATTGAGTGACTAGCAGTTATGTAAAACAAACTTCCTATCATACTCCTACACAAAATGTGGGATAATCCGATTTGAGTTTTCAAATGTAAAACACTCTCAAGATTGAATTTCTTCACGAAGTAATGGGCATACTTGGCTTGAGAGATAAACATTCTGTCACGTGTTAAATTTCTCAACTCATATGACTTATTTTTAGAAATATATGTTCCAAAAACATTACCGGAATCGGGTCTAGGAACCAAACACATAATTTTTCATAAATGTTTCCATAAGCAAAAATTTATTACGTTCCTTTCGCATGGTATTTATCGACAGTTCATCTTTTAAAGTCTCAACCACAATTTTATGCTCAATATTGGAGACAAAACAATAGTTACTTATCTTTGTGTTTTGGACAGACAAGCATGTTAATCCCACCATTTAACGGTAGTCTACTATCTCTTCTCTCCTTGTGTGTATTCCATCATTTACATCACCAATGACTTGGGAGAGTGGATGATTCTTTTGAATCCTACTAGGGATATCCCTGACTCGATCATTAACCACCCCCCTCTCATTCAATTCAGTTTGCTCAAGTGATGAAACTGTTTCAAGAACAACATCTTCGGATGTGCCATCCGATGTTCCAACAACTGGAGCAACATCATTCTTCCTTGTTGTTTCCTCATTATAAATACTACCAATAACCTGAGATATGGGATGAACATTCTGAATTTTTCTGAGAATGTCTCTACTATGATCAGTAGCATTTTCAAGTGCAGATTCTGTTTCAAAGTAAATTTCATGAATTGTTGGGGCTGATGATGTATCCGATGATGCATCATCATGTGTAACATTGGTACTCGGGTTTTCTGCAAAAACAAGATTTTTCAGTTTTGATTCAGGAATAAGTCCAGAGGCAGTAGGATCTAGAAATTCAGCTTCTGAAATTTCAGTAAATGGTGTAGAGAACTCTTTTCAAACAAACCTGTAAGATCATCTTCAACAATTTTGTGGCCAAGATCAATGAGGTCATAAAAAATAACATTCGTGGATTCCATAATAGTATTCGTTCTAAGATTAAAAACTCTATATGTATGACTATTAAGAGAATAAACCATGAACAAACATTTGTCACCTTTGGAATCAAAAATGGAAAAATGATCCCTATCATTCAACAAATAGCACACACACCCAAACATATGGAAATGCGTCATATTTGGTTTTCTATTATTCAAAATCTCTTATGGGGTCATGGTGCAACCCGGTCTCAAGTAGACACGGTTACCAACGTGACAAATAGTGTTTAAAGTTTCAGCTCAAAAACGTTTTGACAAATTTTTAGAACTCAATAAGACTCTTGCCTTCTCTTGCAATGTATGATTCTTTCTCTCCGTCACTCCATTTTGTTGTGAAGTTTTGGGAGCGGAGTACTCATGAGTAATCCCCTTCAAATCCGAATAAGTGGAAAACGAGACATTTTCATATTCCGTGCCATAATCTGATATAATCTAATAATCCTTTTTATTCTTAGACGATACAAGTTCATAACACGGCGGTACCAAACTTTAAAGGCCTTAAAAGTATCAGATTTTTCTCTCAAAAATATTACCCATGTATGTCTAGAAAAACCATCCACTCACACAAAAGAGTACTTCTTTCTATCTAGACTCTCCACCTCAATGGAACTGATGAGATAAGTATGTATCATCTCAAGACTCTAGTGTAGGGATAATATTGAATTATAGGGTGTGAAACTCTGGTTTGTTTTCCCTTTTGGCAAGGTCCACATACACTAACATTCTTAGTGTTCAAACGAGGCAAACCCCTTACAGCGTCATATTTCACAAATTCATTAAATTTACGATAACTAACATGTCTTAACTTTTGATGCCACAATTCAGTTTCATCAATATTCGTATTATGACAAAAATGAACAATATTAACCATGTAGCAATTATTTGATGATCTTGTAACTGCAAAAACACACTTATTAGACAAATCATAAACCTCACAAGACTTCTTGTCAAACTTTACCTAAAGATTGTCATCACACAATTGGCTAATGATAATCAAATTAGCTTTAAGCCCTTCAACGTGATATACGTTGTTGAGCTTAGGTAAGCCATCAACAGCCAATGTTCTTTTTCCTACTATCCTACCTTTTGCACCTCCACTATAGGTGACCTTACCTCCATTGAACAATGTGTAGTTTGAAAGATGTAAAAGAAACTTGATAGTTCAAATCAGCTTTTGGAACCTACATGGTTCTGGAAAAATTTTGCACATGAGGTTTTGTTTGTTTCGGCTGATGATGTTCCGGATATGCTACCCGATGAGGTTCCTGATGATGCATCATTGGACACGTCATCCTGTCCTGGGCAGCAAACATTTTTTGGTTTTTAACCGAAATCTTAGCAAGATCAGCCCTTCTTTCGTGAAGCAGTAATGACACACATACCTCCTCTTCCTAGGTTTATAATGTTTTACAAACTCTTCCTTTTGTTTTGCAGAAGAATATGAAGAAGATTCTCCCCCTTCTTTCACAAACACAATGAGTTTAAAACCTCGTCCACTAGTACACTTTTGACCAACATTGTCAAGCTTGGTCTTACCGCTATTCCCTTTGGACAAAGTCTCATTAGCCTTTTCAAGTTCAGATCTTAATTTTTCAATTTCATCATCCTTTTTGGTGAGCAAGGTTTCCAATCTAAATATGGATACCTTGTGTTCATCATTCTCATTTAAGAGAAAACCAGTGATGCACCCGTGCGTTGCACGAATTGTACATGTGTATAAAATTATATACTAAATTAAAGTTGAATAATATGTAATTATATTTTTTAATATGAACAAAATAAACAAAAAATAATAAATAGTAAAATTAAACTTAGAAAATCCTATAAATTTGAAAAAAATAATATAAATTTGAAATACTTTTTATATATAATAATTTTCGTTCAACATGTACGACTATTGCAACTATAAATATCACATAGTAACTCTAGACAAAGCTACATACAACTGATGATAACCAAAAACATGTTTTCAAATGGACTCTTATAGTAGACAATGACTTACCATGGTTTTTATTCATAAACATTGTGTAAGACATAATAAAAAAAAATTTATCTGGAATTTCAAAGAAATTTTAGGATCAAATAGTATCAGTGACATTTTTGGAATCAAAAGAGTACCACCAGAATTGCCCTTTGAAAGAACTCAATATTCTAAAACATGGTTTCTCAGCCTTATAACAATTAATCTCGTGTCATTGCATAACTTAAGTGAATAGACTATGTTACAAAACAACATTATTTGAGTTCCAACCTTCAAATTTAATTCACAATTTGAGATTTCAGAATATGTAATTCAATTAAAATATTCACGAGTATGTATAGTTCAAATTTAACTCACTTTTTGAGATTTCAAAATATGTATTGTTCATTGATGTGATGTAATTAAAATAAAATTACATCATAATTTTTATATGACTATTTAATTGAAATCACACAAAAAAACATGTATATCTTTCAGCAACATAACTTATATGTTACATTTCAATTTTCAATTACATAAATAATTAACAAAAAGAAAAAGAAAAAATGTCACTCTAATTTGAACATGACATAAAGTTCTCGATATTCTTACTTATTTGTAATAGACCATCATAAAATGTATTTTTTTGTTTAGTTTATTGAGTTTTGTCTTCTTTTCAGTTGTGTAGTGTGCATTCATCTAATATTTACAAAATCTCAAGCATATATCAATTCATTTGCATATTGTCCGCTTCATACATTGAATAAGTTCCATACTGACAACTTGTCATAAGCGGGGACACAAAATCTAGTGATAATTTAAACTAAGACGGACCCAAACTAAAAAAACAAACAAAGTCAGGCCCATGAGTATTATTTATTTATTTTTTGTTTTAAATATTATAGAACTGTATTTCAAGATCTATTAAAAACAATCCTAAGTATTTTTATTTACCTATTTTTTATTTATAATAATATTAAGCTATTCAATATTTTTGAATAAATACCATTTTTACGAATTTTGTTTATAATTAGTTATATGCACATGAACTCTGTCTGATTTATGAATAGTTTGCCTAGAAATTTGATTTCTACTTTATTTTTGTGTAATATTTAATAGTTATATGGCTTTGGTATGTAATTAGTTACATGTCATTTATATGTCATGTTCGAATTTAATTCTCCAAATAAAAAAAATAAACTCAATTGGAATAGTTTCTATCAACATCATTAAATGATATTTCTCAAATTCAATTTCAATTTTTTTTTTGATATAAACAAAACATAAGTGATTCCATTTTTGAAAAGTGACTTTTGGCAGGAAATTTCTAAAAAATATGCGTTTCTGTTTTTATATATACTACAACACAACCGTGTAATGCACGGTTCAATATTGATATAAATAAAATAATATAAAATTTTAATGATAGCCATATAACCAAATAATAATATGAAAAATCACGAGTTCAATATGCATATAAAACAAATTATAGAAAGTTATGTTAATAAAAACAATAACTTTTTTTTAACATATCTTTAAATTGATATCGAAGAGACATGTTCTTGACCAAAACAGTTTACTTTGTACAATAAAAATTGAAGTTAATCATAGAAAATTATAATCAAAGCACTCGTGTGATGCATAAAGCCTATATTCATATCAATACAATAGTTAAAACTTTAGTGCTAATAAAATACACAAATGATTGCAACATAAATATTATGAGTTCGATGTGTAGATTCGAATATCATAATTTTTTAATATTAAAAGATTATTTTGTTTGGCTCTCATGTAGAGTTCAATTAAAAATCTAAACGTATAAGCAAATTAATAAAAATAAAAAAATTAATGAAAATCAAAAGTCTTTTCTGGATATAAACAATAAAATTTACATTGAAGCTCACAATTCCAATTCTAAACAATGGAATTGAGGTTCACTTTCTCTCATTCTCTACTCTGGAGTCTCAACAAAATTTAAATTCACTGATATGTTTCCCGTATTAAAAAATAATATTAAAATATATACAAATAAATATATATAAATAAAAGTTACATTAATGTTAAAAAAAAATTGATAGCACATGTAATATCAAACAAAAGGCAAATTGCTTGTGATATACTAACATGTTTTGTCATAAAACCTTAAAAAAACTACACTTTTTAAAATTGGTATTTTTTACAAAATAATTCAAGTATTATGGTTCAATTTAAAAATCAGATATAAAGAAAAAATAATTAAAATAGTATATAACCAAGGAAAATAAAATGTAGGAGATGGGTCAAGGAAAATGAACCAAAAATTCAAATGATCGATAGATAGACATTGGAAAATTTGGTTTAAACTGTGCTATGGATAACTTTTAGACCGTGATCCGGTAAACACTCATAAAATCATGTTGTTTTAGTTGATATATATAAACGAAAAGAAAACACTTTTATCCTAGTTTCACTACACATTGCAAAATTTTTTTACGCATTTTTTGCAGCGATGACCAATCCCAAGGTTACCACCTAAAGAAAGTCCGACAACGGAAGCTATGACCACCGACTTACCAGAAATTTGTTGGTATGTACATGTTTCTAAAAATATTTCAAAAACTCTGTTTAACTTCAAAACTTATTTATTAATTTTAATTAGTGATTTAGTTCAACTAACAAACAAATTCGATCTGAATGTTGATTAATTTCATCATTAATACTTTTTTTATATCTGAATTTTTAAACATGTATAAGTAACTAAAAAATCAAAAATTATTGGGTTTTCATTTTATTTTTTACATATAGCTAGCTGTCTCAAAAATTGGTCCTATCTTGATTTATAGATTTTTTTTTACAATAATAACTTTGGTTACGATGAAATAGAGAACAAATGTCAGATCTTGGTATTATTATTAATTGATTCTCTGTGAATTAGTTTTACTTCAATGTGTGTGTATATGATTTAGTTTCAAAATCGTTGTTTTATTGCATCTTTATTTTTCCTAGCTTGGATGTTGATGCAAAGAAATTGACAAAAAAAAACTTGGTTTTGTTATCTCTCATGTTTTTAATATGCATATTTTTCTTAATATACTAAATAAGAATGTGAAGAGGTCTTGAAATCATTTATCCAATCAGCTATAATAATGATATTTTCTATTTTCAATTTTCAATGCAAAATGTGGCTTATATACAAATTAGAAGTGTTTCTAAATTTGGAAAGTTACTTTTGACGGGAACTTTCCAAAACTTGTTCCTCTCCTTTTATATATGTACTAGATCTTCATGCCCCGTGACTATGGTACAGTGTCAATATATCTGATTTTGTCAATTGAAATAAAAGTACCGAAATAGAATGTGCGATTTAAAAAAATGTTACAGTTGAGGGGTATATTGCTTTAAGTGATAGTTAAGGAATTGATGTTTTATAAGGAGTGATTGTTCAAAAGATTAATCGCATGGTGTAATTTTGTAATGCGAAGATAAAACATATGGGAAAAAATGATGACTGCTCATAATATTAATTGTAGGGGGTGATTTGTCATAGAGAAAGAAAAAATAAGGAGTTAAAAATTGATAACTACTCACATATATGAATGTAATGGTGAATCTCAATCGTTACTTTTTAAAGATAATTTAATCTCAACATCTGAATAGCCCTAGTCAATTATTTAGCTGTTTTATAATATAGATAGATGAATTTGTTTATCCATAATTTTCATTTTGACACACATTTTTTTTGTCAATTAGCATATAAAGCCTTGTATTCTTAAATCAAATTGGTATCCTCACAATCAGATTCATTATACTTAACACTTTTAGTGTTCTCAACTATTGAGGAGTTGAAACACAAAAGATCTAGCAAACTGTCCTCAGATGAGGTATCCGATGATGTATCATTGACAACCTCATCGTTATGAATCTTACCAGAACTTTTTCGAATAACATTTATTTCTTCGAGAGCAGAAAAAATAATCAAATCTCCTACATCTTCTTCTTCATTACTATTAGTGTTTGTGGAGACAAAACTCAAACTCTTTTTGCTTAATGTGTTGGCACATTGATTTGCAAAACGACCATAGCCTGAACACGCACGACATTGAACATAATCAAGGTTTAGGGTACAGGCTTGCTCATCAATGGATTTGATGTAGGTCGGCATCTTATCATTTAATTTCGAATAATTAATCAAATCAAGAGTAGAATGTTGAAAAATCGAAACACTTTAAGAATCCATCATGGCTACATCAGAACCGTCACTTAGGCTAAGCATAGACTCTGATACAAAATGAAATGTTATGTGCAGTTAGGATTCAATAAATAAAAAAACACTTGCTGAAACAGTCACCAATGATGTATCCAATGATACATCATTTCATGAGCCATCAAGTTTAAACAACAGCGGAATAAAAAAATAAACAAATCAAACAGACTGACACCAAACTATAATTTATGTCTACAAGTAAAACACTTGTAGACGATGCCTCAGGGCAAAACTTCCACTAGATTAAAAGATTGCAATTGCTTACAATATGAAAACAAACCGTTTATAAAGTGGAAATCATTATGAAAACTCCTAAGTGAGAAGATATAACTAATCTATGCTAAACACTCTTGAATACATCAACAAATCAAAAGAACACGAAGAGTGTAGACTAAAATAGTGAACGGTGAAACTCATGAGTCTTCTGATGATGTATATTAGGTGGTTCATTGGTTTCGTGACAACACTTCTTCATGCAAAATTCTCTCTAAAAATTCTCTACTTGGGTTATCATAAGTCCAAGGTTGTTCCTTTCTTTTATAAAGCTCTAGGAAATCTGTTTTCCAAGTAAAACAACTTACCAAGACAATATTAGGATTAGAAAAGAGTTATTAAGGAAATAAACATTTAATTCCTACATGTTAGGAATTGTTATATTAGAGTCCTTAAAGAAGGTAAAGACCAAGCTTCCTAACAATTACCTATAAATACAATAATAACATGTGCTCTAAATAAAATAAAACACGATCCAAGTGGGAGAAATAACCCATGGTTATTTTTCACCCCAACAAAATTACTTTTCCCACTAAAAAAGCTATTTTTCCCACTAACAGCTGCTGTATATTTTAAGGGTAATTTAGTTGATTTTAAAGAAATCTGCTGTGGTAGAGGGTAATAACTTTTAAAAAAGGATTTAGAGTGTTATTAAAAGGCACTTGTGGACATGGGTGGATTATTAAAAAAATTGTTAAACGTAATTATTATTCGTAAGCTCTTTTATAATTATGGAAATAAGTAAAGCTCGTCAAGTTCTTGATTATTATTAATAAATTTATTTTATATAATTATTACTGTTTATAATACTTTTTAAATATTTAGCACACCTAATAATAAAAGCCTAAATTCGCCTCGTCCGGATTAGAGCCGTCAAAATGGGTCGAGACCCGTTGGGTCAACCCAAACCGTTATTTAAAATAGTGGGTTGGGTTGGGAAATTGACAACCCATAAAAATACGGGTCATATGGGTTGAACCCGTATGAGTCACAGGTTGAAGTGGGTTGGGTCGGGTTTTTAACGGATTGACCAGTTTAGAGAATACCTTTTTTTTTAGAGAGAATACATGTCTAGTATGCTTTCATTTTTACAGAATAGTCTTCATGTAATCTTTCATTTTCTTTTATTATTATTATTTTTGGTTTTACTTTTTTATATATAACAAATATAAGGTTTCTTAAATTATTATATAGCAGTCAGTTTGGATTATACTGATCTATGCCATATTGTTATTCTACATGAAGTCATGTCTTGACATCAAAGGTTTTTTTGTCATGTATGAGGAATGCCCATAAAATGTTTGGCAGAAGTCTGAAATGAAGATTCAATTGTTTTAGTTTGTTTATTTTATGTTAGTCGACAACAGTTGAGTTGTTTACTTGATTTTGAGTGGTTGTATAGTATAGAGAAGTGGAAAAACAATGGAAAATTAAAAATAAATGAAGTAGTCTTTAGGTAAGAAAATTTGGTGGGTTGACCCATTTGACTCACAACTCATGTTGGGTTGGGTTAGGTTGGTGTTTTATTGACTCGTCATCTAGATGGATCGACCCGTCCCACACCGTTATATGATAGGTTTTTTTGATCCGTAGATTAACTTAACCCACCAACTCATTTTAACAGCTATAGTCCGAATGCATTAATAGCTTCGAAATTCCTATTTCAAACCATAATTTCTCTCTCAGTGCATTATGAATTAAAAAATTTGTTTGAATAGGTCAGTCTTCGTCAACCGACACCCTTACACCAAAGTCAAAATGTAAAAGTCAATGTCGGATAGTCAGTGCCTGTGCCCCAGAAGGACCAAGGACCAATACTTCTTGAAATATAGCCAAATTGCCTCGTGCCCTAATAGTTGACTAGCGGTAACATCCACAGCCTTGTGCGCAAAAGTCAGCATGTTTGTTACACTTATTTTCAGATTTTTTCGTGGAAAAAATTACTCCATAATTGAACTTCCATTATTGATTTTAATTTTTTTTTTTTTACCGTTGGTTGAAGTCAAATCCGAATCCAAGTGACGGATTGTTATCATTTTCGACTTTTTTTAAAGTCAAATAGAGTGTTTTTCTAATAAACAATTTAGGTTTTTTTTAAAAATATCATAAAACACATAATTTGTTGTATTTTTTAGTTCTATAAATTATGTGTTTTAAATATATACGTCAAATTTTTCAGTTGAAAAATAATAATTTTGATTTAAAAAATCAAACGAAATAATAATTTAGAAACAAAGAGAGTATAATTATTACTTTTGTGAAATAATAAATCACATGAAGATTCGTGAATCCAACCACAAACAAATAGAAATACAAATACTTAAATCCATTGGAGTATATTTCTCAATGGATCAAATACAACTAATTAACTACATCACAATTTTATTTTATTTTTTTGCTACATTTAATTTTTTAATAATCATCAAATTTGAGTTGAATCAAACAAATATTTCAATGCTCAATCCACACCCTAATTTTTTTTAAATTGGAATCAAATAAAATGGGGCTCGAATTTCATCCGATGTTGATTGAAGTAATTTATCAAGCTACTAGATCAAAACTTGGACGGGTATGAGATTGTCATTATAAAACTATACAAATATGAATAATCACTTGATAGAACCGTTGATAAAAGAAAGAAATGTCGTGTATGAACCACTTACTTATTCTTCTGACTTCTATGTACCCACGAGACTCATTTGAAAAACTAGTTATAAATTCTGGTATTCAAAAGAATTTATATTTAATTGAAATAATTTCATGATTTGGATCAAATGGAGTTGTTAATGATTAAATTTACCTTCGTTACCAATCCAATTCATCAAGCTATCAAATCAACAAACTTGGATCGTAATTGGACAAGTCAGACAAAGTCAATTCAAATCCTATAGAAACGATTTCAGATCGAATGATCCATTAACATGATACATTGAAGTCCAATTGAGTGAGAGAATCCTTGCAAGTTTGCATTGCATAGGACGAAAGGCCCAACTAGCTCACAATTTGGCCATTGTATATAATTTGAACCTTGAACTTGATATTTATTCCTATCAAGGTTCTAGATCTTCGACGTTTCTCATAATGGTCCTTAAACTCGACTTCCCATAACAGTTTATTAAAGACACCGTCTTACATGTATTTTCCGTAAGACGCATCTCCTTATATACTGGTGGGCTGAGCTATGAGAAAGTAAAGCTCGATATTATGGATTAAAAACCACAAGACAATCTCATGGGAAACCTACTCTTCCTATAACGATAGTCCCAGAACTCGACTTCTATAATATCATGCAAGAATTAGGTGTAACCGCTCTTTATATTCTACAAATTAGATTTTTTTTATTTTTGGAAAAATATATATTCTTTTTGCTTCAACACTACCGTATATACAATCTGGAGAGGAAAAAACATATTACAGAAGAACGGGTGAAAGAAAGAGGCCACTGACAGAACAATGTGATCCTCTACACTGGGCAGAACTGGGCACTTTCATCCTTCTTTCTCCACCCAATCTCTCCGATATAGACTTGCAACAAAAGCCATATCAACCACCGAGACGAAAATACAGGCCTTGGAAAAAATTTAAAAAAAATCTCAAAAATCATAATCTATGTCCGAAACATTTTGGGAGACGGACTTCTTGATAAGCCGTCCTTGCTCATCGTACAGATCAAGGTTCTCACAGGGGGCAGGGAAAACGGACCCTATCACACGACCTTCAACATAGGCACACTGGAATATATGCTTCTTCTTGTATGTGATTCCCACTGACATATCTCGGAAAGTAACATTTCGTATGAAGATATCTTCACTACCATGGATACGAACAGGCACACGAACTCCCTCCCCATGGATTGTGGTGTAGCTTATGTCCTCAATTACTGGAAATGCCTTTGGGTCAAAACCTGCGTCAGGGTGTTCATTGTAATCTGTTTTGATGACAATCCCTACCCGGACATTCTCAAATGTAAGATTCCGGTATGTGATATGTCGAACATAACCTCCTCTTCCAGCTGCTGTCTTGATTCGAACAGCACGCCTTGAGTCCCATACTAGAAGATTCTCCACGGTGACATTTGACACCCCACCAGACATCTCGCTGCCTATTGATATTCCGGCACTGTTAAAGTTCAGAAAACATGTAGATCTGTATTACTTTTTGGGTATTACATGAAAAGTTTTGAAGAAACCATATGACATATGTTGAAACATGAACAGTCGGGTAGAAAGAATCAGGATTATTGCTTCACAACAGGGTAGAGCTCGGTTTAATGACAAAGCAGAGTTAACAGATGCCAATATCGAGATAACAAGTAATTTCAGTCAATAATCACAACTCAATGTTGTTCTCCTGAGCTAATTATCAGAAATAGCAATATATGCATCAAGGCGACAGAGATGCAATGGAGTCTTAAACTCGTCCAATGTGCATGCATACATGAAGTTTATGTGACACAACCAATATCCAAATTTCATGCATGAACGAGTAATTGATGCATCCAACAAAAAATCTCCATCGCAAGAAGCTCTCACCTCACCATAGAGCGAACTACAAGGTTCCGAATGAGAATGTTCGTTGAAGGCCGACCATAAGCAATCCCATATTGATCCCAACCACTCTTTATTGCAATAGCATCATCCCCCACACTTATGTAGCTATCCTCTATTAGCATATCTTCACATGAATCTGCTTAGGCCCACAACAATTATAAGAAGTAAGGAAAATGAACAAAAGGTATAAATAATTAAAAACAATCACAACGCAGTGTTGTTCTCCTTCCTTCCCCTTTGGAGAGTCCCTATTCTCCTTTTTCAGTTGTTCCATTCTGAAAGTCCATTTTAAATCAACCTTACAACTTCTATAGTTTTCTAACTTTAACCCTCAATTATCTAATGAAGAAATTTGGAAAAAATAAATACAAATCGGTATGTGTAACAATGGAAGACAGTGCAATAACGAGCACTTCCAAGAGCAATCACGCATTACAAAAATCTTTGACTATAACATTACCAACAGATTATTATCTTAATTCACACACACACAAATATATATAATCACATGAACAATAATAAATTCGACCAGTCCAATACCAATATAATTGTTCCTATTTTTAGAATCTTCTTAAGCAATTTATAAGAAGCTGCAAGAACATATATCACATAATACATCTTCTAAATGCCTTCCTTTGCACTTAAATCAAAATTGATTGAACTGACTGATAAAATGACAAAACCTCCAGGAAGAACTCCCAGTGATCAGGTCAAACAAAGTAATAGATATTTCATTGGCAGCCCATTCTACAGAAAACAGAAAGCTGGAAGACCGTTTCTGCAGAATGGGGGCTTATATACAATTGGAGCCAGTCGGCTCATATTAAGAGGACAAAAATTGACACAACACACTAACCAGGATCAATGCCATCAGTGTTTGGAGCTTCAGAAATGGGAGCCAAGATTGTCATATTTCTGATAGTTACATTCTTGCAGTCATAAGGATGGAGCGTCCAAAACGGGGAATCACGTAGTGTTATGTTAGATATCAGAATGTCACTTGACCACATGATCTGTACAAGTGGGCCTCTGGTGTAGTTGAGAAGCTTCTGGCGATACTTTTTCCACCATGCTTGACCCTGCCCATTAATGGTACCATTATGCCCTGTTTTCATAAATAACATAAATATAGCAAATCAGTCAAAGTCAGTTACTTCAAAAGGCCACTAATACATTAGATTTTTCCACTTGGAAGAGAGCTGTACGTGAGAGTAATTCATTAGTTGGTATAAATCAATATGATTCTAGGCTATAGTTTCTTTTTCTAGGTTATGTTTCATACTAGATATGGTAAGTGAACAAATACTCAAAGGTAGTGTAGGCTGCTTTCTGGAGATATCTTCTATATATGCAATATTCGACATGGACTTGCTCCCTATTTCTCGCTGATTGCACTCAATCAAAATTTGGTCCTTCCATTGGCTTCATTTTTAGCTTTTTAGAGAAAAAAAAAATATTTTTTGATAAATATATTTTTTAGTTTTTTAGAGAAAATATATTTAGCAACTACTTGGTTACACGCTAGAGCAAGTGCTCAGCTCAAAACAGTAGGCGTCATCAGTCTACTATGTTGCACGGACACGGCAAGTTCCCCGCGAATTCCGAGTCGGACACGGCCAGGACGCGGACACGGCAGATTCGGCCCAAAATACGTTTTGGGGCCGAATTTGGATTTTCGGAACTTTTGGACACGGACACTGGTGCGAGGCTTAGGGATTAGGGAATCGAGATACGTACCTGAAGCCGGAAAGTCAGACGCGGTTGCTCGATCGACACTTCGACAGTCATGAACACTGACAGTTCCTCACTTCTTCATTTCTTCCCTCAAATCCCGAACCATAGCCCCCTCAAATTACCTCGTCGCCGACGCCCACCGTGTACTAGGGGTGTGCAGGATTTTTTTGGAACCGGACCGAACCAATAGAACCGGACCAAACCAATCAAAACTGGACCGGACCAATACTTTGGTTTAGTCCTGGATTTGAATTTTCATAAAACCGGACATTTGGGTTGGTCCCGGTTCTCGAACTAAAAAAACACGGAACCGGACCGAACCGACCCAATAGGTTGTTTATTTATTTATTTTATTCTATATATTGTATTATTATATTAGTATATATATTATATATATTAATTCCTAATACTTTCTTTGTTCTACTTTTTAGTTGTTACTCTTTTATTATTTTGTTTCCACCGATTTGTTATGCTATGAGTTTATGAGTTCGACATTTTTAATTGTTGAATGTATTTTTATCGAATATTTTTTAATTTTTTTATGAAGTTTCAGTCTTAAAAATTTTATTATGTATTTGTATTAAACAGTTAAAAAGTAAAAAACCATAGTATTGGTCCGGTCCTGGTTCTCATACATCTTTGATTGGTTCTGGACTGGACCAATGTTTTGGTTCTTATACATATTGGGTTGGTTCCGGTTCTAAATTTTTGAGAACTGAGAACCGGACTATTGGTCCGGGTCTCTTTTTTTTTCCAAAAACTGGACCAACCGACCAAGGTCACCGTGTCACCCGTTCCTTGCCCCTTCGAAGGCGACCTGCCGACCTTCTCTCTGTGTTGCGTGACTATCTGCGGCGCAACCTTCTCTTCAGAATCGTCACTCGTCCAGTCGTCCTCGTCGATCTCCTCTCTTTTATTCTCTGCGTCTGTGCAAGTGTGTAGTCTTAGTCTCTCTCCTCCGTCCTCTCCACTCAAGTCAACAACTACACTAACTTAGTCTATACTGTTAAGTAGTACTCAACAAATTACCCTTATGACATGACTGAACAGTGAACAGTGAACATGAGAAATTGTGGTTATAGCTTTTAATATTTATTATAATTTGGTCCTTATATTTTGAATATTTACATTTTGGTCCTTATAGTTTGAATATTTACATTTTACCCCCGCACCCGTGTCCTATATTTTTTGAAAATCACGTATCCCCGTGTCCGCGTATCCGTGTCCGTGCAACATAGTCGGTCTACACCCAAAGATCCAATCTTCATCCTTGTTTCCTAAGATCCCTTCAACTATGTTTAGCTTGCAACATTCACCTATCCACTCCTGATTTCTGCTGAAGTTGATCTGGTATAAAACATGTATATATTCTGAAATGTGATAACGATTAAGTTCACACCCATTCCAAAGACAGATTTACTTTGATAGGATTCGTGGCCCACACAAATCTAAAAAATAAAAATGTACAAACGAATGAAGCTTACTTGAAAGTATAAGACAATCAATAAGAAAGAGGGGAAGAGTGCAGACCTGTAATCACAACATCTTTAAGATTTTGCCCATGAATCAGACTCCCATATCGAGGTCCAGGATGCTCTCTACCATATCCATAAGAAGGCAATGGTGGCATTAAAGGCCAGTATCTCTCATCCTGTAAAACCCACAATTTAAGAAATATAAATACATTACAGCCTAAACTTCAGTCAAGAAAGAACTGAATTCAAGAACATATTATGACATAGCCAAGTACGCAGCCAGGTTATTTGTCCATAATAATCATGCTAAGCATATCAGCTACATTTCCAAGTTTTCATTCAAGTACTTACAGAACATGATAATCTAAGCAAGGTCTAGAATAGGGTGTTGGAAGAGAGGGGGGGGGGGAATAAGTGAAACATCGCAGGAAACACAATATAAACGGCATGTTATGCTACGAGTGTCGCACATGGATATGTGCCTTGACCCAGAATCATTACAAGGGTGGCCCACTAAATGATAGGGTTTGGGAAAGGTCAAAGGACCCATCCATACCCCCTGAGTTCAAAGACATGATCAACAGGTCATACTAGGGCAACCTTAATGGCAAACCCTGCTAAGGGCCAGATATTTTAATGTTACAGAGAAATGGCAATTCATTTCCTATAATTTATCAGTCTTCTACATGACAATACGATGTTCAGTGAGGGTACTTATTCATTATAACATGTAAGAAGGGAATATATAGAAACTATAATGTGCATTTTGGCAACATTATTGATTAATTTAGCATATCCACTGCAGTGTTGACTGGATTTTTATCACAAGAACTTGATGCATTTTGAAGAGTTTAAACTTCAATGGCACAGTTTGTAGGACAAACTAGCCATGCATGTTAATCATCCAATCTTGTGTAGCATTAATATAATATCTGCATGTCTCGCACTTAGAGCTTTACCTTTGCACAATCAATCCAAAGCCTAGATAAAGGAAGACTCCACATTACACAGCCAAACAGCAACCATAACTAAGTAGCACCAGTATGAGTACTAGTTTACTACAGTTATGGGAAGGAGGATAAAAGAGTTGATAAGAGAAAACCAAACTTCCTTAGAGATTTTTTTTTATAGGTAAGTGTGACCCATTGTTGGTAGGGGATTGGAACCAAGGATCTCAAAGTCTTGCCAGACTGCCTTTGCCATCTCTCCCACTCCTTGTGGTCCTTCCTTAGAGATTAAAATGGGAAAATACTATCCCACTTATTTTATTCATCGAGACTTACTATTCTAACCCCTTTGTCCAAAATTGAGTGTCCCTTTTTTGAAAATTCTTGTCCCAAAATGAATCCCTTTTTCTATGACTAAATTCACCTTTGCTATCTATCATGTCCCACCACTTGCAATACTAAAGAGTGGACAACAAAAGCATTCATGCACTACTCCCTCCGTTCCGGGTAAAGAGTCCTCGTTTGAAAGTCAAACTTTTTAAGAAAATAACACTTTTAGTAGTCCATTAGTAATTAAATGACCTTTTATGCCTTAATTTTTGAAAGTAGACTCTTTAAATGAAACATCCCAAAATGAAATAGTTGACTCTTTGCCCGGAACGGAGGGAGTACTAAACTAAAATAGCTGAAGAGTCAACTTCCTTAACTCTTGCAAAACCTAAAAGTGGACACACAATTTGGGATGGGGGGAGTATTACATCACGAGCATTTGTATAGTCGAAGAGATACTTATTGCCCAATATGTGATTCTCCAATATAGTAAAAGACACCCAACTAATACTAAATTACAGAAGTACACAAAATTAAAGAGCTCTTTAAATAAAGCCCTACATTAATAATAAATTTTACCAACCCCATTGTTTTGTTGAGGTTGCAAGTTGAGGTAAGAAACTCCTGTTTTGGCAGTTTAGTGTCCAAGATTGTCTTTTCTGTGCAATGAGGGGACTAAGTTGATGGCAATTCAATTTAATGATGGAACCGGTCACATGCCATGAACACAACCATTTTAAAGATTGTTTTAATCTTTTAGCATGGCACATGACTAACAAATTGTTTGCCCGTACTAGCACTCTAATTTAAAAAGTGATGCCCCCGACAAACACCACGTTGGTGCCACCAATTCCTAGATTCATTATCCCCCACCACCAACACAATCTCCTTCTCAACCTGATCCCATCGTCTCCGCCCACTGGAAAATAAACCTAGAGTTCATTTGCTGTCATTGACCCATCTCTTCATACACATGCCATAGGAGAAACCCTACCAGCCGACCTTCCTTTGACAGCCACCATCAATGATGAAACTTAGAATGTGACATATAAGTTCTTGCCCCTATTAAAGGTTTACGCTGATTAAAGAAAACTTTGAATGCAACAAAAGGATAATTGGCAGCTCACAGTGTTGGACCAAAACTTCATTGTTGAGAGAACTGATGCAGTCCTTAGAAGCCTTAGAATCATTTCTCAACAACCCAAGCAAGAGGTATGCAAGAAGAAATTTAAGCTTTAGTCAGTCGTGAAGTTAGGATTTTGTTGGAAGGGGGTCAAGATTATTTTAGGGGCTCAAATGGAGGTCAAAAATAGCACACAGTGCAATACTTTCTTAAACAAAGGGGGTCAAACCGATAAATCCTTTTAGTAGTAAATAGACATTTTTTACTAAGTATACAGGTGATGAGACGATTTTTTCTCAAAACGTAAGGCAATCTCCTTGCAGCGTTTATGGCTTTGCCATGGCTCTAAAGAAACACCAACATAATAACTGAAAAAGGAGATGTCTTTATTTGATATCAATAATTATGTTAAAAAGGAAGCTAACATGAGTAAAAACTCCTTCAATATCACTTTGCCCCCTTTACTGAATAGTAAATGTATGAATCAGTACTATTCAAATTAACAAGGCAGCTAAAATAAACATCACAGATAGGTACTAGAAATAAGCCAAATCCTCTTGAGCTATCAAGATTCTAAGATATTCTTCTCCACTCCAATTCCATCATTTCCTTACACAAGGACCAACTTTGACGATTTTCACAGCACTAAAAGCTAGTTCTTGATGATCAAGGGAAAAAAGAAAATGCCCAATCCACTATTTCTTATCTCATAGACAGAATGTACATCCTCAATGAGCCTCATCTTAGACGACCAATTATGTTATAAGAGTATCAAAGAGACTAAGTCAAAGTAACTCCTCCCTCCATTTCTTCTTAAACAGACCCTTCTCACCTTTTAGTTGTCCAACTGACAATATTCTAACTTATATCATACATTGATCAAAATACAAAGTTGGGATACTAATAGGAGGTTATGTTATAATGATCTGCTTCAGGGGCAATTCTGCATTTGTAAACGGTTTTGACGAATCTAAAGAGTGATTAGTTACTCTACTAATGGGTATTTAAACAAGAATTAACTCTTGGAGCATAATCACACAACCCAAACTATACTATACTACATTCCATCTTTTTTTTAAAAAAAGCAAGCTTAGATTCAAAACATACCAGTGCAAAAGAAAATAAATTAGAAAAACAAAACAAATGAATCACTCACATCAACACCAAGTATAACCGAATCTTCAGCAAGGAAGAGTGTCATATGACTGGTGAGATTAAACGGCGCCGTTAACCAGTTTCCAGCAGGGACATTAAGCTGGCCCCCACCTTTTTTACCAAGCTTGGAAATAGCAAAAACGGCCTTCTCAAACGCCTCAGTATTGATGGTGACACCGTCTCCAACCGCACCAAAATCGGTAAGATTGAAAGCCACCGGCCGGAGCTTGGGGAAAGGTCTGGCCGGGAGAGACCGTCGAAATAATACGAAGCCGTCGACGATGTTCCGTTGCCAGATAAAAACGGAGGCGAACGCAACGATCCAGAGTATAGTGAAGAGAGTCTTGTAAGATGAAAAGAAGGTAGGAATCAACCGCCTGTGGTTGTGGAACCGCCATATCGAAGGCGGGGGCGTAAGGGTTTCCGCCATCATATACAATTTATGAAGAAAAAAAATTAAATTTTAGAAAAAAAATGTTCAGGGGAGGAATTGGGGTGTAGAGTGAGGAAGGAGAACAGTGTGAATACATGAATGGGAGGGGATTGAGTAGAAATAAAATTAAGGGTTTGGTGGAAGGTGAGAGGTTTAGATGGAGATGTCAAGAAGTCAAATTCAAAATCAGTAGTTGGAGATGGAGTTGGGGAAGATGGTGGGGGTTGGAGTACATTGAAAGGGAAGAAGGTTTGCTCAGATGGGGAGAAAGCAGTTGTTTTAGGTCAAACTTTAGAAGTTATTACAGGTGACAGATAAATCTAATCTCACTTTAGGCCCTAGTGTACAAAATGTGCCATATGATATAAAGTCATGTAATGTCTAACCACATCAGATACATTTTATAACACAAACATGTGTCTTTACATAAATACAAAAATTAACAAACAACTAAACACACCCTAATCCCTTTATTTTCTTGGGATTCTTTTCTCTCTAACCATTCACTACTATCAAGCAATTTATATTTCTAGCTTTCATATCATGTCCATCCAGTAGAGTGCACTTAAGTTGGTGTCGAATGTGGGATGAGACGTACAATATGACTTTAGTTGAAGTGAACGAAAGGGGAGAGAGAGAGAGAGAGAGAGAGAGAGAGACTTCTCTCTTTAAAATGATATTTTCTATGATGATTGAGTTAAGAAAATGACATGAATTTGAAGGTTGATTCCCATGTCGAGGATAAAATTTACCTCTTGCACAAGCCGTTAGAAGTATAATAACACTTGTAGTGCTATGGTCTTTGCATCTATCATTAGTTATTCCAAGCAATGTGGTACTTACCTAAGAAAGAGGTTATGATCATGGGGCAAAGCGACAATTTCGTCACCTCCTATTTATCTTGTCATATTCAAAGACATATATGTGTATTGAGAAAGTAATCTACCTTTTTACAAGCTTTAAGACTTTGACTAGTCCTATTTTGGGACAAATTAAAACTTCCCTTTTATACCAATATTGTTAAAGAAATAGATCTAAAATATAGGCCCAATTGGGCCTATTCACATTGTTAGCTCATTTACGTTGGTTAGCCCAATAAATTTCTTTTATTTTAGATATAAATATCTCTTGTAATAATTTTTAGAATTCAATCAATTCAATTCAATAATAATCCGTTTTTCTATTTCTCTCTCTCTCTCCTCTTTATCTGTACAAGAACTTCGGCTTCTCTCACCTTCGCCCACCACCGTCAATGGTGGTGGTCCGGCAACCTTCATTCTTCAACTCTCATCCTCTACCAAAACTTGACAAATATATAGGATAATTTATTTTATATTTATTTCTTATAATACAACTTCATGTTATCAAAGGTTAAACTCCAACAAATCCTCCCAATTATCACGCATGGATATGTAGTCTCTAGAAATCCATATGATTAAGGTGACAATATTCCTCTCCTTTTTAGAGCAATAAGAAGTCATTTGCTCATTTCCTTTTTTTCGGTTGGTAGAGGATGCTTTAGGCCTCAGAAAAATTGTAGGCCTCAAATTTATTTATTTATTTTTTACTATTAGTACAAGCCTACTAGGTGACTTTTACATTTCTTCCTAAACTAAATCAAGACATTGCCTATATCAAATACTTTTTTTTTCTTTTTTTTTTTTTGCTAGAATAAAAAGACAAATCGTGAATCAGAGGAAAATAGTTAACGAAGAGATTGCGGAATGGAAACAGAGGAAAATTGAAAGTCGAAAAGACCTTCTGCTTCATGGCAGCGTGGAAGTCGAAAAGAAATGTATTAATTTTACAACGTTTAAATCTTTTCATGTTAAGGCCACGTATTATAGTTCGCTTTAGGCCTCCATAATGGTTGGGCCGGCCCTGGGAGTGGGAGAATAGAGCTTGTTATCTCTTGTTTCTTGATTGCCATTATGATATTCAATAAGAGTTTCTCACATCTTATTTGACGTTTCGCATCTGATGACTTGTTGATAGGTGTTAGTGTTTGAAGCACTAGCAATAATAAAACGAAAATTATGAGAATTGTTTTTTTTTTCATATTATACAAATCAATTATATTAGAGGAATCATTTGTATATTATAGGAAATCAATATAATCATACAAACTGAGATTTCCATTTTGCGCAATACATACGAACTGAGATTTCCATTATGTGCAATACATACGATTTTAGGTACTTTGATTTAAAAAGTTATGGTTGCTCAAGTTTTTTTTTTTTACCTACTATAATTGTTTCTTTTGATTCAATTATGTTGCTCGACAGCCTTGTTTTCCCGTCTTCACAATTTGTCATCTTCTTATAGGAAAAGTCAACATCATAAAGAAAAAAAGGTGCACCAGCAACAATACACAAATTAATGATCATTCATGTCCTGGCTACTTAAATATGAACACGGATAGGGGTTCGAGAGGGAATCCCATGCCATCTAGCTATGGTGGTTTGATCGGTGACCAACATGGTAAATGGGTTTGTGGATATATGGAGAAAATGGGAAATTACAAGTTTGGTTGCTGAATTATGACCATTTTCAAGAGTTATTGCCTCATCAAAAGCAAAGGGCTCCAAAATGTGATCGTAAATACAGATTGTCAAGTCGCGCTGTTATTTATCTAACTATCTAATCTAATCTTTTAAATTTAACTACCTATAAAAGTTTAGGTTGTCTCTTAGAACTTAATGTATGCACAAACTTATCCCTTAACATAATATATTATCCATTATTTAATTAAGGACAATACACAAAAATTTATCTAACTAATCATTTCATTTACATATAAAAGTCAAGGTTGTTTCTTACAAATTAATAGATGGACAAAAAGTAATTCTTAACCAAATAAACCACCCACAATTTAATTAAGGACAAAACAAGTAAATTTACCATGACAACAACTAATGTTTGGACAAAAATAGCCTCAAATATAATAAATTATCCACCATTAATTAAGGTCAAACAAATAAATTTGTCAGAGACTAATGAATTCCATTAATAATCAAATAATAATTTGATCCCTTGACTTGTACATGTTTTAAAGTTAGGTCGTACAGTTTTGAATTCTATTTATTTCGTCTTGTATTTTTATTTTTTTTATCAGTTTCCCCCTCCTACTATTATAGTTACAAATGTCGTCCAATATTTTCTAAAATAACAAAAATACCATTACTCAGTCGAAAGACTAAAACTTTATTTGAAACTAAAAAATAACATGGTATTACTTTCTTAAATAATATGGTTTTACTCAGTAAAGATATTATATAAGTAAATGAAAAAATGTTATTATAATAATAGATTTGTTAGTGAGTATCAAGATATCAAGCAAAAATATGTAGCGTCTTTAGCTATTACCTATGAATAAGCTAAGAGAAGTGAGTTAAGAAAATGTGGCATAGTGTCAATAAGATGAAGAAAAGAAGAACCAATTGATGAATTTGTGTCTTTTGTTACAAAAGAAAGCAAAAATCTACAGTTTATTTCTTTGAATTTTCAGACTACTACAAGCAACCTTAAAAACTATCATACTGCTCCTAACTTATAGATATTACAAACAAACCACTGTTAGTAATCACAAATAACTAGGTTTAAAATATTTTACTCCTTCCCATAACTGGGTTCCAAATATCTAACATCTTTTGGTCTTAAATTGCTTGCTCCTCTTTATAGAACCCGAAGTAGTTACGTGTGAGAATCTCTCTATTCCTCTCCATCAACTTTCTTTTCTTTTACCACAACTCTCCTTTAATTGAAAAATATTGTCACCAATCAACATCCTTTCAAGTAGTTCCATCATAAATTAGATTCTTTTCTTGCTTAGTAATTTGACACCGAAAGTGGATAGGAAGTAAGAAATGAGAAGAAGTCTGACTAATCAGAAGCTAAAGAGATTCTATGTTTCTATTTTAGCAAGGCGGGATGAATGCGTTTCTTGGTGATGGTAATGGCGGTGCTGACGACCGCAAGGATGATGGTGTTAGGGGCGGTGGTGATAGTGATTTTAGGGATGACAGTGGTGGATTAAATGAAATACATCGTTGTGAGATTTCCTAATCATTAAATTTTCAAATATCCATATGGGTTTTAGATTCAATTTGAAATTTTGAAAATTCAAAAAAAATTGAATTTGGGTTTGTAAAAAGTGAAATTTAAGGTTGTGGTGGTGGTGTGTCTATCATTGATGGGTTTTTCAAATGAGTTACTTCGAAGGAAGGAGTAAGGAATTAGAAAAATAAATAAAATTAAATCAAAAAATTAAATTTTGGACTAATTGTGAAATTTGAGGTGGTAGTGGTGGTGGTGGTGAGTCTATGAATGATGGGGTTGACGAAAGAAAGTGAGGGCTAAAAAATAAATTTTAAATTTCATTTTTTGGAGTAATGCATTTTTTTAACTTTAAATTTAAATATCAGAATTTTGTATTATTTAAATAATTATTTTTTTAATTAAAAATATTTTAAATATTAAATGGCAAACTAAATGATGAAATTCAACAAATCCCACTTTGCGCCACAAGCAAAATGACCAAAATAATCCTCATGTACATGATTTTCCATCACTATTTTTAATGCTCATAGACGAGAGAGGACAAAGTGGGACAAATATAAAAAACATGTAGGAAAATAAGACATCATAGGTTGGGAATGACATTATTAGAGGTATATGAAAAATTGTAACTATAATAATACATTGGTTGGTGCGTATTGAGATATAAAGCAAATCTATAACGTGTTTAGTAATTGTGTGTGAATAAGCTAAGAGAAACGTGTTAAGGAAATGTGCTATAATGTCAAGAAGATAAAGAAAAATGAAGAACTTAGTTGACAAATCTGTGTGTTTTGTTAGAGAAGAAATTAACTTATAATCGATAGGAAAGTCGTTTGAAGAAAGTAGTTCCACTTAATGGAAGCTAAAGATATGTTATTTTTTCCATTTTAGCAAGGTAAGGTGGACACGTTTCTTGGTGGTGGTGATAGCTGTGGCGGCATTTGCAGGGATGCTGGTGGTGGTTAGGGGTGGTTGTGGGGGCGATTATAAGCATGACAGTGGTGATTAAGGTGGAATACGACATTGAACAAATGAGTAAGAAATTAAACAAAGAAATAAGATAAAATTAAAAAAAAATTGATTTCTAGGCTAATGGTGTTATTTGAGGTGGTAGTGGTGGTAATAATGGTGGGTGTATGAACGATGGGTGTATAAATTAAATAAATTCTAAATTTAATTATGAGACAAATTAAAATAACAACATTGCTAGCTTTACAACTAATTTTATAACTTTCCTTACTACTAAGTCTTCCAGGGCAAAACTGTTTTTGTTCAAAACAACTTTACGCTTCTTCAAACTATAGTTGTAAGGAAAGTAGTATAATTAGTTTTAAGGATAGTATTTTCCTTACCCATTCTCTTCATTAAAGCCTGTCTCTCTTTTCGATGAATTCGTCGATAAAGGTTATGTGTTTTTTTGTTAATTGCATGTTTTTACTAGGGTTTTTATTAAGTATAATATATACCCTCAGATTTCTACTTTAGGCGCGACTTTTGCATGTGATAGAATAAGGGAGATCAGAGATGGAGTTTGGCTAGAATCGAAGGAGGACGGTGCCAAAGCTGTGATAGGCGTGACCGAAGTATGAAGGGTTTGGGCTGGAGATGGCGGCTATTATGGTGGAGCGAGAGATGGGAACTTGCACCGGAAGAAGAGGGAATAAGAGGGTGTGAGATTTGAGTCTTTTACTTTTAATACATTTACCCCTAAAGCAGATAATGAAAATGTCATTTTTGCCCCGCACGTGGAAGACTATGTGATATTTAACGTGAATATTATAACGTCCATCACAAATAGGGTGGAAAATGGGAAGAAAAAAATGTAACGTCAGATATCATTATGAGACAAACCTTAGGTTGGGGTGCATTATATGATTTGGTGGATACCTTGGGGGAAATTGTAATTTGGTCATATAATTATTTTTGAATTATTGATTATTATTTTTATTTAAAAACATATTTAAAATACTAAATGGTTAGTTATATAATGAAGTTATAACTAAATCTCATTTTCCACCCCAAGAAAAATGACCAAAATAATATTCACGTGCTATGCACATACCATTTTCCGTGGGTTACTATTTTTAACACCCATAAACGGGAGGGAGCAAAGCGGGACAAATAGAAAAATAAAGTATGAAAGTGAGACACTTCGTAAGTTGGGGTCAAATGTGAGATTTAGTGTGTAATTTTGGGAGCTAATCATATGTTTACCCCATCAAAATTAGTCCAAAATACACATTGTCCCCTAAGGTATCCATCAGATCAACTTTGGCCCTCAGCGTAATTTTGTAGCATTTTCATATTCCATATTAAATTTGGTGATTGTTATGTAACGTGTGGTAATCGTAGTGATATCTAGAAATGGTAGCGAATTATGTTTAAGATCGAGAATTTGCTCCAATCAAACCATAAACCATATCAATGGTGCCAAGGAGAAATTTGTTGGAGTTTAAGCTAGGGACAATGAAGACAGATTGAATCATGACACGCCTCTTCATTGTTGTATACATCTGTGATGAGTTCAAATATGAGTTTTAAAATTCATCGTGTATGCTTATGCATTGTGTTTGTGGCCTGGTCATTTAACATTGGCAGCTCTGATAGTTTTAATTTTTTGTGGGTTCTTATTCATGGTGGTCTTGATACCTAAATGTGATCATCTAATCTTGTGTTCTATCTCTCTCTGATATGATTCTGCACTATTTTTATTTATTTTTATATATAAAAAATTGAATAAAAGATTTATACACTTTTTGAGTTTTATCTCACTTAAAATTTAAATAAGATGTCATTGTTGGAGAAGAAGCAGAGAAAGCGTTGTCAGAGAATAAGAAAATGAAGTTTCTCTTTGGGTAATAAAAGCAGAGAAAACATTGTTAAAAAATGACCAAAATACCCTTTCACGTGAAATATAATGTGCACCATAACATCATATTGGTAACCATAGTAGTGTCTAGAGGGCAAACTAGAAAAAACTTATACAATGAGATGTGAAAGAGACACAAAAGTTAGGTTGAGTGGTAAAGTGAGACTTTATAGAAATTCTTGGTGAATTTTGTATTTTAGAGTGTAAGTATATACTTTGGGATTGTGAATTTAATTTTTATAACACAATTTATTATTTTCTAAAGAGAGTCATAAATTCCAGAAACGACATAAGCAAAGTCTCCAACAACAATGTGCTTATCTAAGAAAGTAAGTTTGAATTGTTTTCAATTCCAACACCGATAAAAGTGAATGAATTCATGTTTGGTATTAGAAAAAGATTTTAAAATAACCAATAAAAAATACAAACGTGTAGGATAAATTGCAATATATTGACTAAAAGCTTATATTATAAATGACCGAAAAACAAAATATCGAAAAACCTAAACACACAACAACATAATTTATAAGTTTCAAAAAGCTGTAAAGATTAAAACACAAAAAGAATCTAATAATTAAAAGTAAATAAAAAAGTTAAGAAACTGACAAATTACTTTAAAAAACCATTAACACTACGTGCGTTAACCACATGAACCTTACTAGTATCTATAAAAGTCTAGGTTGTCTCTTAGAACTTAATGTATGAACAAACTTACCCCTTAACTTAATACATCATCCATCATTTAATTAAGAGCAATACACATAATTTATCATAAATAATTTTACAAAAATATCCTTCCATTTAATAACTAACCAAACCTTTAAATATGACTACATTAGTCAAATTGCAACTTTTACATTTAACTAGATTGTTTGCGTAACTCTTTAGTCGATCTCTCCATCTCTCTTCCTGTAACTGCCCTTCCCCTCCTCCTCTTCTTCTTCCCTCCCCTTCTTCGTTTTCAAGAAATTGACTTGGCGGTTAAAATCACATAAATTTTCAAAAGCAAAATATAGGCAAGAAAATTTTCCTAATTTAAGTCACTATCATTCCATAAACTCAATCTGCTTCTATAAATCTTTCTACAAATAATGGCTAACTTTATCACAGAGGTTCAGTCACATCGCTCCAGTCTGCTCTAATGTCAGCTTCAAACGGCTTCTCATATTATACTTCCCTTCCCTTCATCTTCTTCGTTTTTTGGGGGAAAAATCACAGAAAATTTGGAGCGCACGAGATGGGGAAGAAAATTTGCCCAATTTACGTTCCTATTGTTCCATGAACTTAATCTGCGTCTGCTTCCCTTATTTTTTCATTTTCAAGATTTAATCATCTGTAAGTTTCCTTATGTGTTTTAAGTTTTGTTTGATCGATTAATTTGGATTCCAGTTGAAAGTCCTACTTTGTTATCACAGATAATTTGGAGCGCGCGAGCTGGCCAAGAAAATTTGCCCAATTTATGTTACTATTGTTCCATGAACCCAATCTGCTTCCCTTCTTCTTGGTTTTCAAGATTTAATCATCTGTAAGTTTCCTTATGTGTTTTAAGTTTTAACACTTGAGACATTAGTTCAGTAAATCATGTTAGCATCAAAGTCACATCTATATGAAATATCTTTTGTCTATTTAGATGCTCGTATCAAACAATGCCCTACCTTCTACTGATTGATTCATTTATGTCTCAGCCTTAACATGAATGCTATGTTTTATATGATTCATGTTGGACTAGGTGCAACAATAAGGTAATCTAAACTACTAAATGACATATATTCCCCCTTCCTTTGATTACATTATTTTGTTAGAATCAATTTTGTCTTGTTTTAATTTTGTATGGTGAATTGGTGATAAAAAAAATACAGCGGATATATTTGCTGCGGATGCAGAAGATGAAGAGTTGCTTATCGAGGACTTTGGCAATTAGAGCACGGGAGTGAAACCTCTTCAAATGTTAATGAATAGGTACATTTCATACAACTAACTTGGACTAGTGATTTTTTGATCAAATCCAATTGATGTGCAATAGTCGGCTTTTGAACTGTTTGCAAAGTGATTCTAATTGATGTGCAATTGGAAGTTAGGAATAAATGGGCTTAATCATGATGACAGTCCGTATAGGATGTGTAATGCAGTCAAGTGAGAGCAGTATAGTTGGATAAATCTTGATTAGCATCTAATTTTTTTGGGTTGATTCATTTTCAAGGATTGTTTTGTATGGGATGAATTTTTCATTTTTCATTTTTCAATATCTGAACTTTATACCGAAATCCGACTTTGTTGTTGTCAAAGAAAAAAAAACTAATTATAGAATCTGATTTTTTTTTAATTTTTAATCCAATCTTGCTGTTGATCTTTTCCTGATCCAATGTTTTGACTTACTGCTGTCTTGAATTTTGACAAAATTGACTTTTGATTTCTTATATTGTCTCTCTATTTCTTTCCTTTTGCAGTGTCTTGGTAGTATTCGAACGCGGGAAAGTTCATAAAATTCTCAAAGAATAGAACTCATGATCGTTGTTCGTGGCATTTCTCTATCAACTTAAACTTTTTTGGTGATTTGTGAGTAAATTTAAATTTCTGGTCTCTTATTGTCATGAAAAGAGATCTTTCAAGGATCTACACACTTTAGGGGCATTTCGGAAGACTGAAATTATTGCTCATATTCAAAGCTTTTTATCGTTGAAGAACGTTGTGGCTGGTGGAAATCTTGAAGTGAAGAAGTCAGATGGGAGTGCAGATTTTTGGGTTGTAGTTTAGAAAATCTGTGATGTGAGGAGAGCACTTGTGAACAATTGTGAGTAGACTGCACATACTCTAATATATTCTGATACACTTTGTTTCCTCTCCAAATTTCTGCAAAAAAAACTTTGTTGTATACTTTTGGATTGGAAAAGCAAGATAGTAGCACTCTCAGTGACTTAGAAGTTGATGCTTAAATCACGAAGTTGATGAGAGGCAGATAGCTTAATGCGTTTCTGTTTATTTTTCTTCGTATTTACTTTGAAAAAGGAAATTTTTGAAATGATTCCTATCTGATTTGGGAAGATTGTAACATGAATGAATGATAATTTGCTATCTACAGTCTTCATTTTGTAGATATTCCAAGCTAGCTGCTTTTTTACTATCGGTTTAATCTCCCGCTTATAATCTTTGTTTATTCTATTGTCTTCCCGGATGGTGGATTGTACTAGAGTGCCCGAACAGGTAACAGTGAAGGTGGGAATTAAACTAATACATCCATTACAACGAAATCTCGAGCTTGAGCAAATGTTGAAGCGGATAAATTGTATCGGGTTACTTCTTGTTAGTATAGAGGAACTTCTTGTTAGTACCGGGTTACTTCTTGTTAGTATAAAGTCTACTTGTAGTGTTGAGAGAGTCTCGGTCTTACTCCCCCCACATTAAGTACTTTAGCCACCTGGTGGAGGCATACGGGGTTGTAGTGAAGTGCAAGTGTCATGTACTTGAGTTGATTTCCATGCTCTTTCTGTAATCTTTTAGGTGTTATAGCAATTGTGTGGCAGCTCAAAACATCGGTCATTGCTAAGCGACTCGATTGCTATAATAACCGGTAGTTAATTCTAAGCCGATTATGAGATACGTGGAGAATTGGTTTGAATTTCAGAATGCTTCTTGCAGTGTAACATGCTTGAGACACAACATATTTAATGGGAAACTTCAAGGCAGTGATTGTGTACTAGTGATAGTAACAATTGGTGTGAAAATGTTCATTTGTAGTGCTAGTTCGTGATGTAATTTGTCTTGTTCTATGTTACAAAGACTGTTGAAAAATGTTCAAGTAGATATATATTTTGTTTATCTTCGACATGACTTTGTTTCAATTCTTATGGACGATGTTTCGTTATTTAATGTGTTGTGAGTATATTTTATTTATATACGAATGACTTAAAGTTCAAATGGGTTGACCTATCTTAACCCGACCTATTTGACCCGTTTATTATTTTTGGATTGTACCGTGTTGCATCGCGACCCTGATGAGAAATGTCTTAAATATATTTTGTTTATTTTTGACATGAACATTTTTCGCACTTTGATTAAATTCTTATGGACGATGTTTTGTTGTTTAATGTATTATGGGTATATTTTATTTATCCATAAAATAATAAAATAATAAAATAAAATTTTAAATTTTAAATTTTTTAAAAAATTTTAAAATTTAAAAACGGGTTAAAGTGGGTCGACCCGCATTAACCCGACCCATTATGACCCGACCCATCTGACCCATTTAATATTTGGGTTATAGCAGGTCAGGATCCATTTTAACTCATTACCCACTTCAACCCAACCCAATTGACACCCCTAGTTATTCCTTTTAATTTCATTCCAGTGAGAATTTAATGGATGAGGGAATTGGATTAAAAAATCTAAAGCAAAGAAATGTTCATGTGATATTACATGATTTGTATAGATTGATAGGTGTTAGGTTTGGGTGGGGGACAAAATCTTTGCTACCTCCACTTTGGTCCCTATACTTTATATAAAGAAAATGCAGCTTTTTCTAAATGCATCGTTTTTAAAACGCAGCATTTTCAAAACGTAATTTTTTTTCTTGTAAATATGTTTGAAAAACTACTTCAAAACACTATTTTTATAAACAAAATAGTTATAAACGCAACACATTTTTAAAACGCTGCACATTTTTAAAACAATGCGTTTTAAAACACTGTATTGAAACACTTTTAAAGAGAAAACACTGTGTTTTTTTACCAGTGTTTTGGTCAAAACGATCCACCAAACAAGCACTTAAGCGTAGGGATCAATTACTCAATTCTAATAACTTAGTTAACTTAAATACCACTCTGCTGACTCACAAACCCAAAAGTTATTCGTTATAAAAATTAGTTGTAACATTTACCTATTAACTTGTAGTTATTTTTACTCATAACTAGTACAAACCTACCCATTATTTAGTACATGTTTATGACTATCTATTAATTATTACAATTTCACATAACTGGATTTAAGACACTATTTTAATAGCATCTATTCAATTCACAATTTTCTCGCTACTAATTATTCTCAAAACTTAATAGCTTTAGCATAGGAATAATATTGTTTAAATACTTTCAATTTTTTGTCGGAGCTAATTTACTAACTTGACTTGATTAATCAACTTCAATTTGACTTCGTGAAGTCAACTATAATACTACAATAACTTTCTTTACATGAAGGGACTAATACATCATTCCTTCTTATATTGCTTTCGATCATACAGTTTGACTCTATAGAGGCAATAATAATATTATACTCCCTCCGTCCCTAAATTATCGTTCTCTTTTCCTTTTTCGTCCGTCCCAAAATAATTGTCCACTTTGAAACTTACCTTTTTAGAATATCATTTTACCACTTTACCCTTACTTTTTCACCCTACTTTAATTATGAGTCACATACACATGGGCTTTAAAGGAAACTACACATTAAACCAATATTAATAATCCAGTCAAATAAGTTTTCTTAAACGGTGTGCCATGTTAACCAGGACAATAAATTAGGGATGGAGGGAGTAATACTTTTAGGCCACAACCGCTAATTATTAGTTAGCCCACAATCATCCAATCTAAGTTATAAAAAAGTTCAAGGTATAACTGATGACCTTGATCGAGTTGTGCTTAATACAACTGCCGGTTCAGATTGATCCGTAAATATGTAAGTTACATATGAACCCCTACGTTATGAGTTTTGTTTGAATTACCTCATTCACAACCAATTACGCTGTAACCAACCCCTCAGTTATGAGTTTTGTTTTTGTTGACGAGATGATTATCTATAATTTATCCCGAATATCCAATGAGCTGATCCCATACCGAAATCGTGCCTATGGCACGAGCATAGGTACTAGTAACAATTACTTATTAGTCGTAATTTTTATAAGGCTATAATCATCCCATAAACAAATTGCAAACATGACTGTAGTTAGTTTCAAAACCACATATAATTTATTTTTACTCATACTTAACTTCGTAGAGTCAATTATAATACGAATTGAATCCCGAAGAGTTAATAATTACAACTCCATAATTTACGAGTCATAATTTTCATTTGCAGTATCACCATATCCCATTCTTATCGGCTATTTTACCGATTAAACGAAGTATTTATTTACTATACTGTAGACACCTTAATTTCGTACCCCTCTTTATAACATCCTATAAAATATCAAAACCTGTCAAAAATGACTAACGGATATTAAGTTACATGCTTTAAAGTGCAAAAGGACGGAAGAATTAACAAACAATGAATTACAGGGGTGAAAGTAGGGCCGTAAGGGTGAGCTTGGTCCGGTTCGGTCCAGTTTTTTGGAAAAAAAGAGAAAACCGGAACCAGACCAATAATCTGGTTCTCAAAAAATTTAGAACTGAAACCAACACAATATGTATGAGAACCAAAACATTGGCCCGGTCCAGAACCAATCAAAGATGTATGAGAACCAGGATCGGACCAATACTATGATTTTTTACTTTTTAACTGTTTAATACAAATACATAGTAAAATTTTTAAGACTGAAACTTCATAAAAAAATTAAAAAACTTTCGATAAAAGTACATTCAACAATTAAAAATGTCGAACTTATAAACTCATAGCATAACAAACCGATGGAAACAAAATAATAAAAGAGTACCAACTAAAAAGTAGAATAAAGAAAGTATTAGGAATTAATATATATATATATATATATATATATATATATATATATATAGGATATATATATATATATATATATATATATATATATATATATATATATATATATATATATATATATATAAACAACATATTGGGTCGCTTCGGTCCGGTTATGTGCTTTTTTAGTTCGAGAACCGGGACCAACCTCAATGTCCAATTTTATGAAAATTCAGATCCAAGACCAAACCAAAGTATTGGTCCGGTCCGATTTTGATTGGTTCGGTCCTGTTCTATTGGTTAGGCCCGTTCCGAAAAAAATCCTGCACACCCCTAGGTGAAAGTGCAAAAATAAAACAAAAAAGGAAATGGGATCAACCTATAGCACATTTGGGCGCCGCGCCCAAATGTGGTGTAGGGTGCGCCCCACTTTCCTTAATGTACTGGTGCACTTTGCTTTTGGTACAACTCCTTCAGCATAAGGTACAACACTCTGAAACACAAAGATAAAATATCTGCTAATCCTTCGCTGTTAAGGAAGCCCAATCTTAGTCTATAAATACGAGGCTTCGGCCAGTGCCTCAACATACAATTTTACGGAGAGAGATTTCACGAGTGCTGTTACGCTGTGGGTTTTACAATCAAACCCCGAAGCTCCGTTAGGCTAACAAAACCGCCCCTAAACACTTAAACTCTCCGACCAAAGTGAACCCTAGTTATCCTGCTAGGTTTCCGCTTTATTTCATCGGTTCCAAAATCCCAAAAAGAGCAATCGCCCTACCCGAATCTAGACGTCAAATCTAGCCGAAGCAAGCAGCTGCTCTGCCCGATTTGAAACTCGACGACAACGATAATCAAGCCAAAGCAAGTAGTTGTGTCGTTAGGATCCCGAGGCAAAAAGCAATTAAAAGGAGCAGTCACGCTGCCCGAAATCCAACAACAATAAAGAAAAAAATACTTATTTTCTCGGAAGGACAGGGGAAGCACATCTAGACCGCCTAGTGGGCTTAAGCCCAGGCATACCGGATTCAGACACTCACGTTCCAGGAGGTAAGTTCTATCCCCATAGTTATTTATTATAATCTATAACTGAAATATCGATATCTAAGTAAGTTTCCTCTCTGTTTATATTTCAATATATAAATTGTTAAGATATAGATATTTAAGTAATTTCTTTTCTGTCTTTACTTTAATGTAGAAACATTTATATTTTCTTTTACTTCTAAATTAGTTTCTTTTATGTCTTTACTTTAAAATAAAAATAATTATATTTTCTTCATGTTTAAATTAGCTTCTTTTCCGTTCTGACCTTAATGTAATAATATTTACATTTTTTCTGTTTAATTAGTTTCTTTTCCATTCTTACTTTAAATGTAATAATACTTACATTTCCTTTTGTTTAAATTAGTTTCTTCTTCCGTCTTTATTTTAATGTAAAGTAGTTATAATTTCTAGCAGTTTATTTAGTTTCTTTCCTGCATACACTTCAAAATGAGAAATAGTTATGTTTCTTATTATTTAATAAATTTCTTTCTTGCTTATACATGTAATGTAAATAAAGTTTGTTATTATTATAGATGTTTTATCCTTAAAATAGCTTATAAAAATGTTATAATTATTTTTTAAGTTGTATTATTTCAGTTGTAATTTTGTTTTATTTTCTTTTATGAATGCAAAGTTATTTCTCTTTATTTTTTTTCTGTCATATATAAATGTATTGTTATGAGCCAAAGTGTAAAAAATAAAACAAGCATATTGATAAACTCATTGTGAGACCGAAAGGCCGAGTTGGGTGCCTAACTCATTCCTAACTCGTAACTTAGCCCCCGAACCTATATAACCTTGTATGTTTGGTTTTTCTCTGTTTAACCATAAAATAGAGGTGGCGACTTTGTAACACATTTTTGAGTCCATAAATTAAGGCCGATCGTATTCCACGCGTTTCGAAGTTTTGAAACCATCCCGTCCTTTCAGTGGCGCGGATCCGATTAAAAAAGGGGCACTCACATATACGGACGCGTGTACGAATTCCAAGATCAAAACAGTTAAAAAGTAGTAAATTTTTTATCCGCTAGCTAATATATTAACATAGAATCATCCTATGTAGCATATTTTAATGCATACACAAATAAGAAGAATAGTAATTTACCGATTGATGAAATTTCTACGGTTTAAAACTTATTATTACCCTTCAATAATAATCCACGATACGAACCCTTAACACCCGCGGTTTCAATTTGGTGAAACCCGCACTCATCTCTCTTGGCTATGAAGACGGCAGAAGTAGGAGAACAATAACCAAGTCTATTTCTGGCAATCAAGATTACCTAAGCTAATTCACCACCAAGTATGATGTGGTATACTAATAGGATCTCAATTTTTAAATGAAATATTGATATCTCTCTCACCGGTTTCTCCATCTCTTGTACGGGAACGAAGGAGTTTAAAAATGGAGAAGTAGAAGTGGAGTTTTCATTTGAAAATTCAGCAAATCTCAAACAAGAGTGATGAGTCACTTCCAACTATGACATGGTAGAATCTTAAAACCCATCGACCGAGTTTGTCTCATAAAATAAAATGAAGTGTTGAATCATTATACAACTCGAGCAAATCAACCCAAGGAGTGAGTGACTCATGCTCAATATTCAAATCTTATTTTTAGATGAGTCACACGGCCAAAGTAGTACATAAATTCCAAAATATAAGTTATATTTTTATATACAACCCGATATATACATGTGTGTGTGTGTGTGTGTGTATATATATATATATAACAGATTTAATTAATTATTTGGTCCCTCGACTTGTCCGAAAATTTTTGTTTGGTCCTATCATTTTCAAAAGAATTAGTTTGGTCCTACATGTTGCATTTTGTTGCTAGATTCCCCCCTTTCCCCGTTAACGTTTAAATTTCCATCTAATGCATCAACGGAAAGTCCGAAATACCCCTAACTTTTGGTGGTAAAAGTCTGAAGTACCCTTACCTATTTTATTGATATAGTCGGGAAAAGGGGGGACCAAACACAACAAATTAAGACAAATCCAAATACGAACTTACCTGCTTCCAAGAATCCAAAATACGGCCTCATATGTACAAAGCTACTGTCAAATAGCGAACAATTGAAGAGATTGAAGTGAAATCCAAAGAAATTAGTGACATCGCTAGTGATAGGTGTTGGAGAATTGGGTTACAACAATGTTGAAAACTTAACTTGGATATATTGTAGAATCATGCCCTAAACACTTTCTTACAAGAATTATTCGACCCTTATCACATGCCCCAGATTACGCGAATATTCTTGTGGGATAAGACAACAACGACCCTCCTCTTCCAACAGTGAAGAGAAGTTTACTAATGGAGTATTTGTATTCAATATCAAAATCAAAGATTATTCAACACCTGATGGAGTTTTCTATGTATTTCCTTCAATGGTTGTGTCCTTTAGAATTCAAATTATTCACCCCTTGACCCAAACTCGCTGACCGGGCAGCGGGACCCCCGCCAGGGTTATTCGTTGTCTTATGTGCATGTGCACTCCGCACCTCCACAGATCTACACTATAGTATTCCCGAGCTCACCCATCTTTGAAACAAAACCCCGATTACACCAAATGGCCAATGATTCCATTTAAATCATCAACAATAGGTACGATACTATCTCAAAAATTTCTCAATTTTATAAGAAATTTGGGTTCTTGTGTTTTCGTTCAATTTAGGGATTTGAAATAAGGGCTTCACATAAATATTTGGTCGAATGAAGTGGATTTTCAGTTCTTATAGTTTGTTTGATGGAAGATGGCAATGGATGGACCCTCATTTCAGACCAACAGAAGGTACTGCTTTAATGGGTATTTGAGTTAACTTTGTTGTAATACTTTAATAGGTATTTAAAGTATTTAATGGTCTTGGTGTTGTAATTGTGTTTTATGCAGGGACTAGTGTTATCTATAGCTGAGATGCTACCTAACTGTGATCACAGAGCATTTGCTAAACATGTATATGCTAACTGGTTAAATAAGTTTAAAGGTCGACAGTACAAGACTTGTTTTGGGGCAATTGCCAAGTCAACTAATTTAAAAATGTATAACATTGGGTGTCATGAATTGAGGGACTTAGATGAATAGGCCTATAATGACTTGATGCTTAGGAATCCTTCCAAGTGGTGCAAGACATTTTTCTCTACCTTGACTAATTGTGATAGTTGTGAGAATGATATGTCTAAGGGTTTTAATGGGGCATTAGTGGAGGCTAGGGGTAAACCACTCATCTATATGCTAGAGCATTTGAGAATGGCTACGATGAAGAGAATGCATAATAGAATGATGTGGATGTTCAAACTAAGGTATTAACATTGCTTTTGGTACAAGATTATTGTTATAATTATTTGTTATTTGTTCATTTACTAACCTTGGATTGGAAATGTAGGCTGTTGGAACTTCAGAGAAAACATGTAAACCCAAACAAATGGCAATGGCAACATATAATGCAAAAATCAATGGGGTCCATACTGAGGTACTGGTTAATGTGAATAAGGAACAAAATTTGTATAGTATTGACCTTCTACTGACAATCATTTGTTATAGGTTCCTGGTACTTCAAATAATAGAGCTCCAGTTCAAAGGGTTTACACTAAAAATATCAATGAGGGTAGGAAAAAGACCCCTCAAGTTCTTGAAGGTGAGAAAAGAAATAGAGGAAGGCCCAAGAAGATTGTCAATCAAGAACCCACCCATGATTTATGTGGAATTTATGTTACACCAATTAAAGAAACATTCTATAAAGTATGTTTATTTATTTGAATTTTGTACCTCCTTTTGATTTCTCTTTAGTATGTCAACTAACTACATGTTGGTTACTTTTTGTAGGCCCCTAGAGCATTTAGGGCTGTGAATCTGGATACCTATTGTAATACCCATCCCATATTGGGTAGGTGTGGAAATTGTGTTCGATTTATAAGGTGGCCACACACTACCCCTGGGCACCAACATTATCCATGGACTTTTGGGTCGACTTGTGGTGGACCTGATGACCCAAGGTGCTGCTTGCTCAATGGGCCAGTGTGTGGGCTACATATAGTGGACCGAGCTTTCGGGCTCGGGGCGTTACAAATGGTATCAGAGTGGGTCCCGACCGGAAATGTGGGAACAAAGTGTTGTGCGGACCAAAGTGCTACACCGCAGAAGGTGGGAGCCATCTCTTGATTCCTACATCGCCCTGGGTATGATTCGGCCTTGACGAGGACGTCAAGGATTTAAGTGGGGGAGATTGTAATACCCCATCTTATATCGGGTAGGTGTGGGAATTGTGTTCGATTTATAAGGTGGCCACACACTACCTCTAAGCACCAACATCATCCATGGACTTTTGGGTCGACTTGTGGTGAGCCTGATGATCCAGGTGATGCGTGCTCAGTGGGCCAATGTGTGGGCTACACATAGCGGACCGAGCTTTCGGGCTCGGGGCATTACACCTGCACCAGCACAACCCTCATTGTAAACTTTTTGTATGCAAGAAATTGTAAACTTGAACTTAGTTGGCAAAGTTGATGGTGTTGGTTTTTTATTTGTGATACAGTTGGACCCTTTTTTTGTTGTGATCCATGTGAATCTACTCCCTATTTTGTAAATAGTTGGTTATATTGGTTTATAACATGGAGTTGTATATATTTTTGTGATACAGTTGGTCCTTTAAGGTCTGTTGGTTTTACTTGATGTACAAAACTTTAACTTAATGGTTGGTTATATACCAATTAGTTTTAATGGTAACATGAAGTTGTTATGTTGTGTTACTCCATATATACCAGTTGGTTTGAATGTGAATGTGGTCCCTGTTTGTGGTTCTTCTTGGAAGCTTGTAGAATTTGAGTTTCAAGCAATAATAACAATTGTTCTTTTGTGGTCAAAGAAGCATTCATTGATCAGAAAGACATTGTTTACATAAAAAATTCACCATTTCTTAGGCAACATGAGCCTAGTAGTGCCATTTGTACTGAAAATGTCATATACAACTACTAGAACAACAATTGACAAAACCCACATCCTAATATTCCAGTTGGACCTAACTTGAGATTTTAGGAATACAATTTCCATTTCTTTCATCACCAATTATGATTCAAGCCTCTTCACTTCTTTTGTTAGTGTCATTTTCCTCTCCTTTGTCTTGTGCAACTTCAGCTCAACCTTGGTCAACTTGTCTTTCAGTTCAACAACATCTTCACTCATTCCATCATCTGCCCATTCAAAAAATCCACAACCCTTGCAAGTTTTCTAAGTAAATACATAAACACAAACATAACTGATTAGGGTAACAAGAAAATTCCAAACTTTAAAAATCAACTAACTTAAAAATTAATTAATTAAAAATGTACATAATTATGTTTCCAATTCTTACACCCTTATTTTTTTAAAAAAAAATTACAAAAAATTGTTTTATACACTTACACTGTAATTTGCACATACATAGAATAGCTTGTCAGGGTTACTATTAGTTCGTGAGGTCTTCAATGGAGCTGGAGCATTGCAATCACACAAAGGAACACTTACATGAGATTTACACGCGATTGAGCTATGGATGAAGAAACCATTACTTGCCCTAACTTCGAAGATGGAAATTTTATGATCTAAGAAGATGAAGAAGCCATTGTATACGATTGAGTTGTTCATACCTTTTGCAAATGCAGAAATGTCGTTTGAAAATGAAGATCGACTTTTGGAGCTGCAAAATTGAAGATGTCCCGTGGAGATCGAAGTGTTCGAGTATAAATGAATGTATGATGTTATATATGAAAGCATGATCTTTATATAAATTTTGTGATCTAAGAAGATGAAGAAGCCATTGCACGCGATTGAGTTGTTCATACCTTTTGCAAATGCAGAAATGCCGTTTGAAAATGAAGATCGACTTTTGGGGCTGCAAAATTGAAGATGTCCCGTGGAGATCGAAGTGTTCGAGTATAAATGAACGTATGATGCTATATATGAAAGCATGATCTCTATATAAATAAAGGTAAGGTCACTTTCGTCATTTGAAAGCTGTTGAGGGTACTTTGGCCATTTTCAAAAATATTTAATAGAAATTTAAATGTTAATGAGGAAAGGGGAGAATCTAACAACAAAATGCAACATGTAGGACCAAACTAATTATTTTGAAAATGGTAGGACCAAACAAAACAATTCGGACAAGTCGAGGGATCAAATAATTAATTAAACCTACATAATATATATATATATATATATATATATATATATATATATATATATATATATATATATATATATATATATATAATTAGTAAAATAATATATTTAAAGCAAAGTCAAACCAAATTCTTGGTGACATATTCAAAAAGTATTATAACAATAATTTATTTGTTAAAACAAAATTAATTAAGTAAAATCTCAGGGTATTACACAAGCGTGTATTGAAAAATTATTCTACCTTACAAGCTCTAAGGCTTAGGCTAATCCAACTTTTTGGGCAATAACTTTCCTTTTATTCAAATAAGATATTTTCTCATTTTAAGCAACTATTTTACAATTATTTCTTTACAAGACTTCATGTTTTTAAAGGTGAAACTCCAACAAATCTTCCAATCACATATGAACTGGTAATTTACTAAAAATCCATATGATTATGGGGACAATATTCCTCTTCTTTCCTTAGTAATAAAAATTCCTTTACTTATTTCTTTTTTTGGTTGGTAGAAGAGTGGGAAAATAGAGCTTGTTTTCTCTTGTTTTCTTAATCACCTTCAAGATTTTCAACAAGAGCTTGTCACATCTCCTTATTTGATGTTTCACATCAATAATGATATGTGCTAGTGTCTAGAGCTCTAGCAATAATATTGAAGGTCTTGCCATCAGTCTCGTTAATCTTCTTATATCATCATCAATTTAGTCTTCTTCTGGCTTGTCTATCTTCGCTTATACTTCTATAACATGAAGAGACTTTTGTAGAATACACACTTAGGTAATCTTTAATTGCTTCACAACATAAGTCTGCTCATAGTAACACATTGACAAACTTTTTTTCTACTCACAAGTGTGCTAATGATATGAAGTCTGCCGATGGATACTAGTTTACACACCAATCTATCAAGTTATTCTAAGTATTATCGAGGCCTTTGAAGATGTAGCATGCAAGCTACTTACAAAATTATAATGGGCACTCTTCTAAGACTAAGTAGGTGACACAAAAATCTAAATTAAATGAATATTTCTAATTGTCAAAGATATATGAATATTCTTAATTGTTTCAATATTTATGTTATAGTTGGGATGTTGTTTTGAACGAATACACGAATGTCTTAAATATTTGTTTGGATGAATATGTGGTTATTCAATATGATTTTGAATGATATTTGTTTCAGATATTATTTTGAATTTGTATTATTTTCTTAAGCATCTATTTAGATACCAATAATATTTGTAACTTTTAAAATAATTATTCAAATTATTCCTAAGATTTCTCCAAGGAATATTCCATAGTAAGCTGATTTTGAAAGGAATATTATGGAGGAAACTTTCAAGGAAGCTTTAAAAGGTAAAAATATATTAATAATAGTCAATAGATCGTCTATATAATGAATGAATACCAAGGAATATTACTAAAACATATAATCATTAGTTTATTATTTGTGGTGGTAAATAAGTTAATTGTCCTACTTTTCTGTTTTGTCTGTTCTAAAAACAATAGACCTTTTTTCTAAAATTTTCTTTTTAAGATAACAGTTTTACCACTTTATCCTTACTTTTTTTTACATTAATTATGACCACATGCACAAGGATTTTAAAGAAACTACATATTATGTCAATATTTATAATATAATCATTAGTTTTTCTTAATATATGTGTCTAATCAAAATGACGATTAGAAACTCAGATATCACATTGTAATATATATCCCAAGGAAGTTATTTCCTAGGTTATTTCAAAGGGAAAAAGGTTCTCAGCGGAAAACCCATTTTCTCGGTAATTTCCTTGGTAAAATGCATGCAATCTTTATTCTACGCAAATTCAATGATGCCTCAACAACCAAGAAAAGTTTAAAGGATCCAGTGTAATTATGTCATATTCAGAAGCCTACACATTTTTTATTATGTGGTAATAGCATGTAAAATTTTCTCTTGTTATTTTGTACTTTTGTTAATCTTTAGTTTTGATGTTGTTAATATCTTTTATCGTTCATCCTTAACAAAAATATTGGGTCCACCACGGAAATAGAGAAAAAAAACTTTGTTTCATATGATCATATTTGCGTAATTTTTGTTTCCTATTATCGTATGTCACTTCATTACCTCTCATCCATTTCCAAGCTTAGATCCTATTCTCAAATTGTAAGAAATCCTAATTGGTGCAATATTAAAAGAGAGAAAAGTGACCGGTCATTTAGACCCATTGAATCCATAAGTAAAAATGGCTTGAAAGAATTTAAGAGATTTAAGAAACTTGCAAACTATAGACTGAGATAAGGAAGGTTGAAATAAGGAGAGAAGAAAATAGCCTTGAGAAAACCGCAAACCGAACCGCTCCAATCGGTTTCACTATTTTCCAAAACAAATCGAATTGCGTAACACTTGGAATCGAATCGAACCAAATAGTTTGATTTGGTTTGATGATTTAAATAAAAACTTTATTTAAACGAGTCAACAAGGCTCTAAAGAAACCGTATCACTAAGTGACCATACTGAAACTCAAAACTAAATCTGCGGAAGCATTAATAGAGTGAAGCCCCGAGCTAGAAAGCTCGAAACATAATCAAATGAACCCAAGAGAGACAACTGTCTCCCGAGGAGGAAATAAAACTCGCGTGCCGCAACATTGCAAACACATAACAAAAACATCGGGAACCCAAGGCAAGTGAAACAACAAAAACCCAACCTGATTAACAACAACTCAACGACTAAACATGTCGGAGAGAAAAACCAATTAACTATAAATCACGAGTCAAGACATGCCCGGGAAAACAAAGTAAGGAAGACCTAAATTAGTGCTCGACGGACGACAACTAAAACTATAACAACTTATAAAGATTATAAAGCAAAATACTAATCGAGGGATAAAATAAAATAATATCTACAAACTGCACGGCACTAGTCGGCTCAAGATGCTACAAGTATGAAAATCTAATTTGCTAACAATACTACCCAACGTACGTAGGATTTACATAATCCTACACAACCATCCTTGCCGAAATATAGTCAAGGACACTTCCTGAACATGAAACTGTCCTGAAGGATCAATCACGACAACACAAACTAGATGATCTCACTTTGATATAACAGGGAACCTATACACTAAATAAACAAAGGTGTGGGGTGAGTCATAAAGACCTAGTAAGCTATTATATGCACCAATATGACATGGCAAGATGCACAATCATGTAATCGTACTCGATACATTAAGTATATCAAATATATCAAATAGATCAAGAATATATATATATATATATATATATATATATATATCAAGTCTCCCAAATCGTACACAATCAAAATAAACACATAGACCTCATGTTCCGTATAGCACTTTGATGTCACTTAAGTGCTCGTAATAAGACACATAAGAGTTGGAGAAGATATTGTATCAGTTTTACTGTGTTACTCCTGCAATCAAAGTACTAAGAACTTTCTCGGGTAAATAGCAAGCCAATGCGCTCTATTTGTTACGTCAAAGGGGATACTTCCCCACTGCGGCCCACAATGGTGATGTGTGCGGTATCCGGTATGGCGATCCATAGAAATCACAAATCTCATAATTCATGAAGAGAATGCATCATCCCATCATCAACTAATAAACTCAAATTATGTCAGTTGGACTTATATGCGATACTCAAGTAGTTGTTTACTCGCCATTTAATCAAATAAGGATCGAGCTCGACAAAAGTGAATGCATCCAACATCAAGTAGGTATTAAACTATACTAAGGTACTCATGATTAAGTATGTTATTGCTATAACCATTTAAATCACATTTGGAGCTCATATCGAGTCTCGAAATTACAAGTGTCAAGCATGCACGCTCAAATCAACCAAAGTTCCAAAATAAAGTAAATCTAGTCAAATGAACTCTAAATGTCGTAGGGATTGAATACGGTGCCTGTAATGTTCAATAATTCCCTAAACTCGACTATGTTGAGTCTTTACTACGTCTTCATCCAAAAAGGGTATCAATGTTATATGTATTTTTAACCCTTCGCTATGTTCTCAGTTCAAGCATAGCTAGGTTCTCGTTTCAACTAGAAACCCTAGTTCAAGATTCACCAAATCAAATATGTGTTGAAAGCCTAGGTTGATTAGTATCAATTCAAGCCTTAGTTCAATTCAAGTTCACAAACCCATTATCATTGAAACCCTAAGTATTTCAAGAATTAATCAATCTTCAAGCAAGGATATATACACAATAAGTTTTAGTAAGTCATATCACCAAATAAGAAAGATGAATACAATTTCTAAACGAATATTATAATCATGCTTTCACGAGTCACAATATCAATAGATGTAGGAGGTTCATTTCCAACAAGTAACCAAACTAATAACAAATTACATAGCACCCCGAGACTATCTCAATGGTCTAGGATAGTCAAGTGTCAAGAGTACACTTGTGAAAGTCTCATTAGAATTGTAGTCTATTCCATAACCCCAAACCGTCTCAACTCATGTGATAATCATAAACCAACCTTAACAAGTTCAAGTCAATGAGAATGTATCGTAGATACAATCCACTATGCTACGAGAGCATTTAAATAGTTTATATGTCAAGGTCGAGTATACATTCTTCCTAATCTCTTGGAATGGTACTTTATTCCATAAGCCCAATTCAACCGCACTCCACACGATGTTTGTACATCATTAGGTACCCATTCCCAAATCCCGGAATGATTCTAGCATGTATAACGTATTCGAGTTCTAAGACTCATCAAACCCAAATCATTGGAAGTATACAATAGTCATTAACTTTCTTTTACCTCAAGACTAACTAAGTAGACTCTATTGTTGGTTTATGCCCTAGAGACAAATCTATTTCTTTATGTATCATTTTTTATTGAGGTATTTATTTATTATGTATTGTTTGTTTATTCATAGTAATGCATCATAAAGCCCTTAGAATAAATATGTTATTCTTAAATATCCATGGTCAAGTATTATTATTAATAAGGGCAATAATAATACACGGAGACTAGTATGTGTTGAGACTCATATAGTTGATATCAGTCTACACATGAGTGGGTGTTAGGTGTAATGATGTACTGGATTGACCTACATGAGAATATTACGTGGATCGTTACGTGAGTGTCATAAGTGATTCTCATAGTGACAAATGTGTTTGTTGTCCTTTGACTTAAAGTCGTTATATACCCTAGATGAGGAGTTGTATAGTTTGATACCGATAAACGTCATTCTGTAACAAGATGATTATAAAGTCGGATATTGGATATGCCACGAATCATGCTAAGCGATATGAACGATGTAGATAGAATTTGTCCCTCCTACAAAACATGAGTATAATATTTATGGGCCACTTGATGAGTGAGACTATGCATGATCGTACTCAAATAAATCAATATGAGATATTTAGTTTATTTGTTTATTATATAAGTCTACTCAGATATCAAGAAACATAGATTAAACTATAACAAGGATGACACGTTCCATGCCTTGTGTTTAATCAAATATTTGGATAAAAGGAATAAAACTATTTTGGTCACAATCAGTTATTTGTAATCACTGATAATTCCTATTACTTTGGTAGCAATGATGCATTACTAGATGTCACTCATTGTTTATAATTAATTATATATTTGATATAGTAATTAATTATTGCCAAAGTAATTTAGGAACCTATTGGATCACACACTTAGGATGAATTGGACTGGAATTTATTTGAGTCATTAATTTGATTAATGGACTAAATAAAATAAAATATTTAACCCATACTCCTAGTTAGACTAGGAGTATCGCAGGCCCATATCTTTCCTATATAAATAGGAATGCTTTAGTTGATCAAACAAGGGATTTTTTTTAACACACAAACGAATTTAGGGTGTGGTGAAACACTAAATTCGTAGAGAGAAAAATTACGAACTAGTCCTTCGTTTGACGAAGGGTTTCCTACTTCCTACTTTGATTCAACAATTGTCTAGCACAAAATTGTTGGATTAATCTTGTCAAATCCATTCATGTGGATACCATAGAGAAGCCGTGAAAATCGTTTGTTGCGGTGATCGTGATTCAAACATGATTTTATCGAAGATTGCTCGTTCCAATATTCGGGTAAATATTCTAAATCTAATTTATATAATTTGCATGAATCTTGGGATGGTTTTTGAAATTAAAGTTTTGTTATTCCGCCTTGTTAATTTCGATTAAAACCCAACATCTATTTATCAAGTGTCAAGGCATACGCTTCCAGAAGTCATACGATTCACAATCCCACATTCGAGTTCTCTAAATCGCCACAAACCTCATAATAGTCAGGAGTACACCCTTTAGCGAGATGATTCACTATCATGCACGCGAAGCAACTCTAACGAGTCGAAAATCACACCCTCAACCATCCTATCTCCGTAGGACTCTAGAATTAACGCAAGGTCTTACTTTCGCCATTCCGGGACTTCAATTGAAGTCCTCAACATAACATACCATTGGTAACACATACGAATTCTCAGAACATCACATATTCGGGGTCTCGTAATCGAGACCCGACGAACTCAAAAGGTTGTAGGATTTAATCCTAGGGGTAGTAGTAACTCATGAGATCCCTTATTGATTCCGTTGAGTCGAAATGCAAAACTTCACATTTTAGGTCACAAATCCAATTTGGGATTTATTCAAGACTAGGTTTCCTAAACACTTTAGCAATTATATTAGTCTAAATGCCCAAAAAACCCAAATAATCCATATATATATATATATATATATATATATAGAACCCACATGTTCATACATCTTTTTCATCCAAATAGTCAACACATAAGGTTGAAACCTCAATTATAGCATGGCATACATGTCTACAACAACATAGTATACAACATATCTAGATTACACAAGAAAGGGGGGGTAGCAAATTACCAATATCGGATTAAAAACAAAGGAAACAAGAATATAATCAGTGTAGAGGAAGCTACTCGATGAGAAGAATGCGTTGGCAGTGTCGGATCGTCGATTGGATGGTCGAAGTTCCAGGAACCCTAAGTACACACACCAATCTCACCATGATTCTCCCGCACTCCTCTTTCTCTCTCCTAGGTGTAGACACCCCACTTTCGTACCCCTGGAATGTGACTCTGACATGAGATATCAAGAACTGTTCAAAATTAACAACTGTCAAGTTACAGGAGTCAAAATGCGAAAGGCAAAGCAGGATGCGCAAAACAGTGAATCGCGAAGGGTGAAAGTGTCAAAATCGAAAGTTGAATAGGAGCTTGGCACGACCAAAAGACATGCTGGGCGCCGCGCCAAGAAAGGGATAATTCGGCGCCAAAGGGGTACTGTAGCCTCTCAGACTTAACGCATTGTGCAATTCGCGAAGGTGGGTATACAAGTTGACAAAGCCGGCTGAGGAATTCGCTTAATTCCCGATGACTCCCTCTCCTCACCTATAAATACGAGTGCTGGGCTCCCTTTCAGTGTTCAGAAAAAATCGACAACGAAGCTCTGATATTCTCTTCGCGTTCCTTCGACGCCGAGTCTTAGTGAGAGGTGCGAGATAGGTGTGTGTAGCCCACCAAAGCTTCCAAACCCCGTCCAAACTCTGCCAAAATATAAATCCACCGGTTATAAGTGATCCCTATCCTAGTAGTTAGGTATCCACCTCACTTCCCCGGCCCAAAATTCCCAAAGTAAGCCGTTACTCTACCCGAGTAATGAGCTGAAATACATAAAAAGTAAGTCGTCATTCTGCCCAACTAAAAAGGCCAAAACCTTCCAAAATAAGCTATCACTCTGCCCGAGTGAACAAGCCAAAGTCACCCAAAATAAGCAGTCACTCTGCCCAAATCAAAACAACAACCACACAACAACAACAACAAAAAGACTCCTCTCCCTGAAGGACAGACGAGCACCCTACCGCTCTAAAAGGTAATAGCCTTTAAGGGCGTTTTATTTACTTGTTCATTTATTTATTTATTTAAAGTTATTATTTAAATCCGGCCAAATGTAGTCAATATAAGCCGTTGTGCTGCCCGGATTAGAATAGGAAATATTATGTAAAAGAGCCGTTATAATGGCTAAATATTTTTAAATACATTTGTAATTATTGTAAGGAAATGGCTGCAAGTCCGTAAATAATGTAGTCACGGATGTATTTGTTTTATTTTCCTCTCTTTTAATGCTTTATTTATCTGCTAAATAAATATAACAATAAGCATACTTCAGCCAAAAACTATTTTGAGACCGAAAGGGCGAGTTGGGTGCCTAGCACCTTCCCAATTCGTAACTTAGCCTCCGAACCCGTTTTCTATTTCTGGTTTTCTTTTCTTTTTTCTGGTTTTGCTTTATTTTTGCCTTAAAATAAAGATGGCGACTCTAAAACTTTTGGATCCAGTGGGGCCTCACAACACTCCTTCTTTGCACTTTTTCGTTTTTCCCTAAAAAAGGGAAAATGGGAATGGAAGGGTGATGTATTCTCATATCCTGGTATCCCCTAAACAAGGGATAACTTGATGCGGGAAACCCAAAGCTCCCATAGTGATTCAAAACGGGCCATAAGGCTATTTTTAATAAAATCCATAGTGGGGGCGCTGTAATATCCTTTTTTGCACTTTTCCGTTTTTCCCTAAAAAAGGGAAAATGGGAATGAAAGGGTAATGCATTCCCATATCCTAGTATCCCCTAAAAAAGGGATAACTTGATGCGGGAAACCACAAGTTCCCATATTGGATCAAAAATCCACTAAAGCCAACCGAGGCGCATTCCAATACGCTATCATAGACAGCACTCCTCTCGCACTTTTGATTTCGTCTTCCCTAAACAAGGGAGGGTGGAGCGAGAGCGTGGTGTCCCGCATCGCACGCACCCCTATCCAGGGCGCAGGCGCGGCATGTCGGAACCTATAGTGGCGACTCTGCTGGGGAGTTGTTTTATTTTAAATGAAATGGAGAGCTAGACTCATAAAATAATTTTTTTTGTTTTTATTTGTTTCTAGCTAAAGTATGCTTGTTATATTAATTTATGCATTTGAATATTGCGTTCCTATACATCCGTGCCTATATTTGTGGATATGATCCTCCATCTTGCAGCAGTTTCGTTCCGATAATTGTTACAGGTGTATTTAAAAATATTCCTTTAAAAAAATTCGAAAATAAAAAAAAACATATTATATATATATGTTACAATAAAAATTCTGGGCAGCACAATAAAAGGGCTGGAGCTTTATTTTAATTATTGCTTTATTTCCGGCTCTGTATTATTATTTCTTTCTGTTCATTTTTCTTTTTTTATTATTATGTACATTTGTACATATCTGCATTCATTCTGTCATTTTATTTTGGGGACATAGGACCAAATTTGTAATTAATAGGGATAGATAGTTTCCCCACTTTTCTTTCTATTTCTTAAAATATGGTGTGCTTGCTTGCCTGCGCTCAAACTAAAAAGCCGAGAAAATCCATACATAACAGCAAGATAGACCATATCTGTTTTATTGTTTCATGTTTATATATCTGTAAAAAAATAAAGACTTTAGTGCTTTCTAGATACCGCACACACGTGCACGCATATAGGTATATTCCGAACTGTTACCCTACACCATGGCCAACCTTCCCCCTGCATAAGCCAACGCTAGAATGCATATAGCTTCTCAGGACACTTCAAAGACCGACCGGTTTTTGCATCTCTGAATTGTGAGTCAGCCCCTGTCAAAAAAAAATGATATGTGAAAATGATGAAAAAAAAGAAAGAAAGTCAAAAAAAAAGCGCAAGTTAGAGAAAATAAATAAGTGCGCATACATATAAATATATATATATATATATATATATATATATATATATATATATATATATATATAATAAATAACAAGCAGGGGCTGATTTATCATTCTCAGATGCTCGACCTAGACCATTTCGAATGGTGGATCCTGCAAAGAGTATAGGCCCTTCGGGACCGATCGATCTAGGGAGTCGAAAGCGGGTGGAATACGTTGGTCCTATACTGCGGAGAAAGAATCCTTGTTCAGGAAAAGTCCTGAGACTGTCAAAATAAAGCGGGTGCTTATCCGATCAATCGTAGGGAACAAAAAAAAAAAAAATAATATATACTAATAAAAGGCACGCGTACACGAGCCTGAAAGCCTCCACCACCTTCGATACCTTCAAACTCATTTTCCTCGAAAAACCCGACCCAATTTGAAAGAAGAGATAGTCGGCGTTGATACGAAAGTAGTGTCGATCGAGGGTATCGTCGAATCGACAAAGCGTAATAATTCGGAGGAGTATCCGAGCAAGATGGCGGCGAGAAAGTGAGCAAATCCTATGGGTGCAGATTCAGGGGCTGTATGTTCGACTCGGCAATGCAGAATGGTTTGACCAAAAGTTGGGTGCAGCGATGAGTCAAATGGCTAGTCTGGTACAAAGCTTAAAATCCAGTGGTGAGGTGAACTCTTCCCCTACAATCCCCCAAGAAGCATCCACATCTCATGTGCCTCCAAACCCAACTCCTCAACCAAACACTAACCCACTAAATATTCCCACTACCCCAAATCCCTACTATCCAAATATCAGCCCTTACCCGTCCTATCCACCATATCCTCTCCCAAATACCCATAACCCAAACGACCTCCCTTTTCCCATGATTAACCCACTCCAAAATAGCCCACATATGGACCTAAAAAGCTATAACCCACCAGGCCAAGTTACCACATACTTACCTTTCAATGATCCTAGTCGCCCAGCCGAAACCGTCAATAACCCACCAACCTAGAATCCATAAACTGCCCAAAACCCACCAACCCAGACTCCATATACTGCCCAAAACCCACCAACCCAGAATCCATATACTACCCAAAACCCACCAACCCAGAATCCATATACTACCCAAAACCCACCAACCCAGGACCTTTATCCAACCCAATACCCATATCCAGCCCAAAATCCTTATAATGCCCAATATCCATACCCAATCCAGAATCCATATACTGCCTAGAATCCTCGCTGCACTCTTCTAAAATAACCCAAATTGACCTTCCCTAATCAACAAGTATCACCAAAAGCCAACTCCCCCAGCCACCAAAATGGAGGCCGACATGGAAAATATGAAGGCCATGCTGCTTAAACTTCTCAATAAAGGGGAATTTTCTACGCGGGCACTAACATTGCAACCTTCAGCAATACTACCCTCAAAGTTCAAAATGCCCGACATAGAAAAGTTTGATGGGACTGGATGCCCTATATCCCATTTGAAGTCTTATTCCACTGGCATGCAGTCAAGGGGAGCTAGCTTTGAGGCTATGGCTTCCAATTTTCACCTCACCCAAACAGGAGCTGCCAAACAATGGTTAATGTTGTTTGATAGCAGCACCATGAATACTTGGGACCAGATAGCTGAAGCGTTCCTTGAAAGATACAAAGATAACACCAGTCCTGAAAATAGAAAGGACCTTGAGTCGTGCACAAAACGGGAAAAGGAAACTCGCTGAAGTTTGCATTCAGTGGAAAAGGAAGTTGGCACGCACCTTTGGCACACTCGATCCGACCGAGTCATGCAGAATGTTCATCAAAAACCTCCATCCCATTTACCTGGAACATATGCGGTATCTCCCCTACACCAATTTCAAAGAAATAGTGGAGATAGGAGCCCGTATTGATGATGATATACGGACTGGCCAACTAAAGACCAATACGCCTCCTAGTTCTTTCCGTTACTCCAAAGGAAAGACAGCCGTAACAGCACCAGCCGTCAATATGGTAGGGAATGCCTCAACCCCATTTTCTACCCAGAATTATAGCTCTGTTCCATGGTATTATGGGTCGACATGTGTCAATCATTGGAGCAAATGATGGCCCCGAAACTTCGAATCGTATCGATGGTAAGCCAAGCATTATGATGAACCGCAAGCTCCCTAGTCCGTGATATTGCAGGGGCTAATGGCATGAGGAGGAAGCCGTTGGAGAATTATAAGCCGCCAAACCCCCCCGCCTGTGACTTGGAACCATGCCAAGTACTGTGAATACCATCGCTCCAGTGGTCACCTCACCGATAAATGTTATACCCTAAAAAATGCTATCCAAGACCTTATAGATGATAAGGTTATTGAAAAGCCTCCACCCAGACCAAATATAGTCAATAACCCTTTACCTCAAATCAATATGATTGAGGTTGATGAAAACCTTTGTGTGCTCAAGTTTGAAATAAATAAACATCCACTTTCCATATATCCTTGTTCCTATTCCTCCATCCTTATCCATAAAAGAGCCTAGCTGTAATATGCTCTCTTGGGACACCATCCTTGGTAGCCAAAACACCTGTAACATTGAAAAAGCCACTTGGGTTGGTGGAAATGTTAGCCACCTTACCCGATCTGGCCGAGACTACCAGCCAAACCCGGAAAGAGGTGACCACTCTGGAAAAGATCAAGTAACAGATACTGAGGCTAAAACGGTGGAAGATACTTTATTGACTCAGATGAAGAAAACTCAGGCCAACATTTCCATCTGGGGTTTACTATGTGCTTCTAAAACCCACCGTGATACAGTGGCTAAGTCTTTAAGTCATGCAGTCATTCCAATCGAAACCTCCCCAAATGAGCTTACTCAGATGATTGGGAACATTCACTTTGGGAACGTAATAATGTTCACTGATCTAGACCTGCCGAAGGAAGGAACCAACCACATTGATGCTCTCCATATCACTGTGAGAATTTTGGAGAAACGGGTTCCCTGAGTTTTGATAGATAATGGGTCTTCATTGAATGTATGTCCTGCCAGCACGTTAGCCAAACTAGGAACAAAGATATCAGAACTCACTCCTTCCTCGCGCAGACTAAGGCATACGACAACACCACGATGTGTCTTGGGGTGGTCACTTTAATGTTAACCATTGGGCCCTTAAACATGCCATTGAGTTCCAAGTCCTCGGATATACCAGCCACCTTTAGCCTGTTGTTGGGACGCCCTTGGATCCATGGGGTAAAGGGGGTAGCCTCTTCATTACACCAGCGTGTCAAATTCATCCACGATGACCACATAGTAATTATTCTGGCTTATAAGATCGTGGAAAATAAGGAAAATGAGGATATCCCAATCCTCGAAATAGAGCATGAGGACACTGGTATTTTCCTCAGTGGCTTTGAGGTTATCCCCCAAGCTGTAGTCAACACCATTGAATATGGCCGAGAAACTGACATCATCGGAAAGAAAGTCACCTCCCTAGGAAACATGGTTCCCTTTAACATGTTTCGAAAATGAATTATATGCCCGGTCTAGGTCCCAGAACTGCAAGGGTAGTTAATTTAGTCCAGATGAACTTAAGGAATGTATCCCTCCTTTCGTCTAGATACACGCCTACTCAAGTAGCAGCCATGAAACGTAAACGTGAGAAAAGAAAGGCGTAAAGAGAAAAGCGTCCCTATGAATATCCCCATCTCTAACCTTATAGAAAAACCCTAAACGGTTACTTTGTAAGAAAGGGGGAAACTGAAGCCTATCTCATGTTTCCTGAGCCCTGGTTAGACCAGAATGGGAAAAGATGCCCTGGTTGGGAAATCTTTGAGGATGTCAGTATTCTCTCAGATGAAATGGAACAAAGTTACTCGAGCCCCAGAAGATCGCATATAAACTGCCACTATTGAAAATACCGGTCTATAGATCAGGATGATTATGCTTTGGCCCTGCTAGATGATGACGGCCTAGGAGACAATTTTCTAGGTATGATAGAAGGAGGCACTTGTTATAAAGGACCCCCTGCTGAGTTTGAGCTTATTACTGATAAGCCTCTGCAGAATTGGTATACCACGACCGGCCCACTCCTGACGCCCGCAGACCTGGTGGACCGCTTTGGATATACTATCCATATTCCTTCTCCTAGCTTTACGGATTGGTCATCTACTGATCCGCTACCTAAGGTTAAGGATCTCAAACCCCAGGTCCTCAACAATGTAATAAACCATGTACAGTATGCTTTTAATGATAATTTAAATGTCTTTGCCTATTCCTTAGTTGCACCTACATTAAAAGACGCATTAAATAATAATAATAATAATAGTGAGTCATTTAATGAAATGGACCCAAAAGATAAAAATTATCTACTTGAGCTTGCAAAGTCAATTGAGTACCAGGAACAGAGCCATTCATCTAAAGAATTGAAGACACCCACTATCAATGCTGGGCCGACAATGAAATCAAAGAAGTCAGAATCGGCGGCTACCTCCAAGGTCCAGAAAGAAAGGCACTCATTGATCTCCTTAAAGAGTTTGTAGACATATTTGCTTGGTCCGACGAAGATATGCCCGACCTGGATCCAGCTATAGTCGAACACCGGATTCCCACATATCCGGATCCAAGCCCAATGGGAAAGTCCGAATCTGTGTAGACTTCCGCGACCTCAACAAAGCGTCACCCAAAGATGACTTCCCCCGCCCAATATTGATATTGTGGTAGACGCCGTCGCCACTCACAAAGTCCGATCCTTCGTCGACGGCATGCTGGGCTATAATCAAATCAAAATGGCAGCAGAGGACCAGGAGAAGACCTCATTCACTACTCCCTGGGGTACTTATTGTTATACTGTCATGCCATTTGGGCTGAAAAATGCCGGAGCCACTTACCAGAAGGCAGCCACCACCCTCTTCCACGACATGATCCACAAAGAAATGGAGGTCTATGTTGATGACATGATCGTGCATTCCAGCGACGCCAACGGTGCCCATATCAAAGACCTTCAAAAGTTCTTCGAAAGATTAAGGAAGCACCAGATGAAGCTTAACCCCATCAAATGCACATTCGGGGTTACCAAAGGCAAAGTCCTGGGATTCTTAGTGACTGAGCAAGGCATCGAGATCGAGCTAGCAATGATCAGAGCCATCCTGGAAATGCCACAGCCGAAAACTCCAACCGAAGTCAAAGGCTTCCTAGGCCGGTTGCAGTACATCAGCCGTTTCATCAGGCAGCTTACCACAACATGTGAGCCCCTCTTTAAACTCCTAAAAAAGAATACCGACCAAGTCTGGGACGAAAAGTGCTAACAAGCCTTCGAGAAAATAAAAGCCTACCTTACTAATCCCCCTATGCTAGCTCCACCCCATACACATAAACCTCTCCTCATATACTTAACCGTCACAGACACGTCAGTAGGGGCTATGCTCGCCCAAGAAAAGGAAGATTCCTACATCGAAAATGCAATATACTTCATAAGTAGGAAGCTACAGGGAAGCGAGCTAAATTATTCAGCGTTGGAGAAAAGCTGCACCGGCCTGGTTTGGGCCACACAAAGGCTCAAAACCTATCTCCAAGGGAGGCCCATCAAACTCATATCCAGAATGGACCCCATCAAGTACATCTTCGGTAAGCCATCACTGTCCGGCAGACTAGCCAAGTGGTCCTTTCTTCTCAATGAGTGGACATAACTTATGTCACACTCAAGTCTATCAAAGGAAGCGTCATTGCAGACTACTTGGCCGATCTACCTTTGAAGTCCAAAGATGCGACTGAGCATGGTTTCCCAGATGAAGGTGTCCTGGAAATCACTGACTATGACACCTGTTGGCAAATGTTCTTTGACGGAGCCGTAAACAAAAGAGGCTTTGGCATAGGAATCTTGCTAATCGATCCGACTGACTCTCATACTCCGCTAGCTATAAGGTTGGAGTTCGAATGTTCAAATAATACGGCGGAATATAAAGCCTGTATTGCTGGCCTAGAAGAAGCTCTCCAAAGGGGAGCTAAAAATCTCGAAGTCTATGGAGACTCTGCCCTAATCATAAATCAAGTCGAAGGAAGATGGAAGACCCAGGATCCTCGATGCGGCCTCTATCATGCCAAATTAACAAAGACTTGCCGCCTCGATTTGATTCTATCTCGTTCCATTACGCCACGAGATAGGAATCAAGCCGCCACTCTGGCATCACTAGTCCAGATTCCCGCAAAAACTAATGTTCAGCCATTTGTAGTCGGGAAGAAGGTCACTCCGACATACTGTTTCAAAATCAATGCAGCCCCTGAAGTAGATCACAAGCCCTGGTATGCTGACATCTTAAATCTGCTCCAGAAATGTCTCTATCCCCCTGGCCTAGATAAAAGAGGAAGAGTCTCCCTGCGAAGGTGGGCCTCCCAATTTGTGCTCAACGGTGGCAGCCTGTACAAGAGGCACTATCAAGGCCTCAACTTACTATGTGTCAATCAGGCAAAAGCTGAGCAAATCATGGATCAACTACACGGTGGTACCTGCGGGCCCCACATGAATGGCCATATGCTATCCAAGAAAATCATCCAGATAGGGTACTATCGAGTATGCGCAGCGATTGTATCCGGTGGGTGCGACATTGCGACAAATGTCAACGTTTTGCCAATCTGCAGCATGTGCCCCCACACGTCTTATATAACTCCACAGCCCCTTGGCCCTTCTCAATGTGGGGAATCGACGTCATAGGCCAAATTCACCCGAAGGAATCCAATGGCCATGAATACGTCCTGGTAGCCGTAGATTACTTTACAAAGTGGGTGGAAGCCTCTTCCGACAAGATCCTAAATGCCCGAAAGGTGTCCGAGTTCATTCGAGCCAATATTATATACCGCTATGGGGTACCTTTCGAGATAATTTTCGACAACGACTCACATTTTGAAGGGGACGTGAATCGTCTACTCGATGAGTTCAAGATCCAAAGACACAAATCATCCCCCTACCGACCGCAAGCTAATGGTGTCGTTGAAGCAGCCAATAAAACACTTGAAAACATCATCAGAAAGATGGTTGAAACTGTGAGGTTCCCGGGGTGCGACCCGCGCCCCGCGCGCCCTTGGATAGGGGTGCGCGTACGTGCGGATGCGGGACACCACTGCTCTCGTTCCACCCTCCCTTGTTTAGGGGAAGACGAAATCAAAAGTGCGAGAGGAGTGCTCTCTATGTTAGCGTTTGAATGCGCCTCGGTTGCCTTTAGTGGATTTTTTATCCAATATGGGAACTTATGGTTTCCCGCATCAAGTTATCCCTTTTTTAGGTGATACCAAGATATGGGAATGCATTACCCTTTCATTCCCATTTTCCCTTTTTTAGGGGAAAACGGAAAAGTGCAAAAAAGGATATTGCGACGCCTCCACTATGGATTTTATTAAAAATAGCCTTATGGCCTGTTTCAGGTCACTATGGGAGCTTTGGGTTTCCTGCATCAAGTTATCCCTTTTTTAGGGGATATCAGGATATGAGAATACATCACCCTTTTTTAGGGGAGGACGGAAAAGTGCAAAGAAAGAGTGTTGCGAGGCCCCACTGGATCTGAAAGTTTTAGAGTCCCCATCTTTATTTTAAGGCAAAATAAAGCAAAACCAAAAAAAGAGAAAAATAAACCAGAGAAAAAGAAAACGAGTTCGGAGGCTAAGTTACGAGTTGGAAAGGTGCTAGGCACCCAACTCGCCCTTTCGGTCTCAAAAGTGGTTTTTGGTTGAAGTATGCTTATTGTTATATTTATTTAGCAGATAAATAAAGCATTAAAAGACAGGAAATTAAAACAAATACATTCATGGCTACATTATTTACGGACTCGCAGCCATTTCCTTATAATAATTACAAATGTACTTAAAAAATATTTGGCCATTATAACGGCTCTTTTACATAATATTTCCTATTCTAATCCGGGCAGCACAACGACTTATATTGACTACATTGTGCTGGATTTAAATAACAACTTTAAATAATAAAAGAACAAAAAAGTAAATAAATAAATAAAATAACGCCCTTAAAGGCTTTACCTTTTAGAGCGGTAGTGTGCTCGCTCTGTCTTTCAGGGAGAGGGAGTCTTTTTTGTTGTTTGTTGTGTGGTTGTTGTTTTGATTTGGGCAAAGTGACTGCTTATTTTGGAAGGTTTTGGCTTGTCCACTCGGGCAGAGTGACAGCTTATTTTGGTAGGTTTTGGCCTTTTTGGTTGGGCGGAATAACGGCTTAGTTTTCTGGTTTTTCAGCTCATTACTCGGGCGGAGTAACGGCTTACTTTGGGATTTTTGGGCCGGGGAAGTGAGGTGGATACCTAACAACTAGGCTAGGGATCACTTATAACCTATGGATATTTACTTTGGCGAAGTTTGGACGGGGTTTGGAGACTTTTAGGGGCTTCGCTCACCTATCTCACACCTCTCATACTAATATTTCGACGGAATAACAGAGAGACAGAGCTTCGTTGCGATTTTTATCGCGAACATTGAGCAACTGAAATGAGGAGCCGAGGCCTCCTATTTATTGTCGAAGAGTGGGGATTCATCCGGCATTCTGAAAATTCCTTCAGCCGCTTCAATCAGTGGTACACTGAGCTTCGATGGTTGTGCTTTACGCTAAATCGGCAAGCTACAGTGGAAGGCATGGCGCGGCCAATTGGCCCCTCTAGCGCGGAACCAGCTGCTGCTTTAGGCGGCACCAAGGCTACTGTTCATCTTTGATTTTGGCACTTTCACCCCTCGCAATTTACTGTTTTGCGCATCCTGCTTTGCCTTTCACATTTTTAACTCCTGTAACTTGACATTTGTTAAGTTTTAACAGTTCTTGATATCTTATGTCAGAGTCACATACTAGGGGTACAAAATTGGGGTGTCTACAGACACAGGAAGAGACTGGCCAGAAAAATTGCCGCTAGCCCTCTGGGGTTATCGTACTTCAGTCCGTACACCCACTGGGGCTACCCCTTACTCTTTGGCATATGGCATGGAGGCGGTACTGCCGATAGAAGTGGAAATTCCATCATTAAGGGTGATTATGGAATCTGATATAGCAGAAGTTGACTGGGTCAAAGGGCGATACGAAGAATTGGCCCTAATTGATGAACGACGCTTGTTAGCCTTGGAGCATACCCGGGCCTATCAAAGGCGCATCGCCCGAGCTTTCAATAAAAAGTCAAAGGCCGCGATATCCAAGTTGGAGACCTCGTACTTCGAGAAAAACCCCCTAGTTACGTTGATACTAGGGGAAAATGGAAGTCTCCCTGGATGGGACCAAACATCGTTAAGGAGATCCGGTCAGGAGGTGCCGTGCTTCTTACAAACCAGGATGGGGAAGATCTTGTCCAGCCATTCAACCTCGACAAACTTAAAAGATACTATGCCTGAGCTATTCTATCCAGTGGTTGCTTCCCTCTCCAACCCGCTAGGCTGAAAACCCGAAAGGGCGACCTAGGCAAAAGTTAGGGCATAATGAAAAAAAAAACAATAAAAGGAGAAATAAGGGCTCGCTAGGTTGAAAACTCGAAAGGGCGGCCTAGGCAAAAGTTAGAGCAAAAAAAAAAAAAAAAAAAATATATATATATATATATATATATATATATATATATATATATATATAAAGTGAGAAATAAAGAAATAAAAAGGAGAGGGAAGGCACTACTTAAGTCCTCAACATACTACCTCCAAGTCTTCAAGAGCACCAGAGGTTCAACTAACAGAAAAGGAAAACCACAACAAAAAGCTCACATTAAGACACTAAAATATAATTTTACAAGTCCTAAGGTGCATCTTAGGAATATTTACTAAGACATTTATATTATACATTGATTGCATTGTACATATATATATATATTGCCTGTACCCCCTTTGTTGCCCCAGAAACAGTTCCTTTTCTTACAGCTTTAGCCCCAGAGCGGTCCATCAATTTCTACGGCGACCACCAAGCCGGGCCCATATACTCCTTCTGCGAGGCGCGGAAGAAGCCCTAGACTCGCCAACATGTGAACCACCGGAGGTGTCTCCCTCTTCATCGTCAGCATCCCCGTTCTCCTGGGCAGCTGTATTGCTCGGACCAGCTCCATCATCTCTGAAACCAATACCCCATACAGGTGGGGGAGGAGGAGCGGCTATCTCCTGCTCCCATGGATTGTCCTGCTTGCTCGCTATGCTCAGTCGTGGAGGCTCATTACCGCCAACTCTCAGAGCCGTGCCCCAACCAGTCTGGGAGGAGGAGCAGCTACTTCTTGTTCCCATGGGTTATGCTGCCGACTAACATTGCTCAATCTGCGGGGTGCATCACTAGAACCCGCAGTACTCGGTCTAGGGGCCGTTCGAGTATCAAGGCCATGTACCCGCCTGAATTCTGCCTCCAGAGCCTGAGGAACAACTAACCCCAAGCTATCAATGTCTTCACCTATCTCCATTAGGCGAGCATCTACTCTGTTAGTAATATGGCGGCCCAACAAGTGCCTCAGTCCGCGCCTGATAGTGCAAGATGGCCCCTCAACAGCTACCATGATCCATGCCAAATACCCAGGGGACAGAAGCATATAATCAGCAAATGGATAGGCTGCCTCCAACCTCTCAGAATCTCTGTGCCACATGCCCTGAATAGCGGGACCCAGGCCCTCGTCCGTATTCTCCATTCCCATATATATAGGATTGGTGGTGTCCGGGATCACATGCTCTCTCCCGAATTGCCGCAAGATCTGGTCCGGTTGATAAAAAGAAGTCCGATGAATACCCAACATGACTACCTGACTATATTCATCGGAATGTCGAAGAAAACGCCGGATCTCCCAATGGCGAATGACCCAGATTATGTCCATCGAGCCCCGACGATAAAAGTGATCAGCCCAATCAAATTCAGAATAATTGGTCTGAGGAAAATGCCCGCGCATGCCATAAAGTGATGGGTCATATGGTGCTCCATGCGGCACGGGAGCCTGAACCCAGAGGAAATGCTCTTCTAGCCACATATGGACCAGAATGGGGCTACCGGTAGGAACAGCTTCATCACTGGCAAAAGCGGGGCCGCAGAAGGTCTCCGCCAAAATCACCGGAACAATATTCCACCGGCGATCTCGAGCCTGTAATGCCAAGTCAACGACCCGCCCATCGACAAATCCGGGTAGACCCACCACCAGATACCTCCCTACCAAACAGAGAAAGAGCGCCGTCAGCCTACGCCGCAGGTAGTCTACATCATCCTCCCTGTATTCTGTGAAGGCCCCAGGGAGGACCATTACATTAAAAGTTTCCCCGTTGAAGAAACCTAGAGTAGCACTGCGGATAGAGTTAAAAAGCTCCCGGATAGCCATATATGGGCGTCTTCTGTAGGCAGGCACTGTGATCTGACGAGAAGGTGCCACCCCCAACATCGCGCAGAACTCCTCAAAAGTAGGGCACATCTCATTCATGCCGAAGTTAAATAAATGATTCTGAGGAGACCAAAACCTGGCGGCTCCCCTCAACATGTCCCAATTTATAATGACATTCCGCCAGGATAATAGGCACCTGAACCCAAAAAGATGATCAAACCAGTCCCGCTCGTCGGATCGCAGGGAAAGAATCCAGAAATCCAGAGCATTCTCGTAAACTTCAATTTCCAAAGCCGTGGGAATACATGCGGCCATTTATAAAAGCGATGCAAGGGATTTTATACGGCAAAAGAGAGCAACGGAAGACCAGAACAGAGCTGGTGAATTGTAAAGAAAAGAGATGAGCAAGCTGGTGAGAAATCAGGCTGATCTCCGTCTGAATTTATATCAAAAACTGAAGAAACGGACAGTTCGGTGCACAGTACGTGAATAGTAAATGAACAGTGGCTGCACAGGAAGAGCCATGGCACCACCAATAGGCTCCCTTAGCGCCGCAGCATGCCCCCCATTTGGCCGCGCCAAGTGACCTATTACTATGCTGAAAATTCTGCCTGGTATCCTGGTTTAATTGCCCGACACTCCGCTGTTCCTGTGTCTGGTCGCGAGAAAGAAAGAAAGGCTATGAAAGATGGCTATGAACACGGGTTCAATAGCCACAGGGCACCGAAAGAATAAGGGAAGCGGCCATTTCTCTATTCTTGTATCACCAGAAAAGCCCACTCCGATCCAAAGGTGTATTCTCATAAACTCCCTCTCCAAGGGTACAACGTGCCATTACCTTTTAGGTGTCTGGTATAGCTTTATTTTCTGTGTGAATTTAGTTTTGCATGTGGAACATATTGCATCATATACAATTATATTGCATTATATCATAATGTCTGTATAGGGTGCTTTATAAAAAAAAAAAAAGAAAGAAAATACTAATATTCGCAGGGATCCGAAGCTAATGTGCTCGGGACGACTAACTCCTACTAAGGCCACCACCCATGACCCAGGGACCCGTTGTGCCACCAGCTCTGTACACTCGACCTCTGCCCTGGCCACGACTCGACCCGACATCATCATCATCATCATCGTCATCATCATCACCTCGACGTCTAGGCGGCCGTGCTGTGCTGCTCCCCCTGCAAGAGAATTCGTCAGCAAGTTTCTAGTAAAGTTTGCTGATACTGAAAAAGCCCCGCAGCAGCTTCTTATAAGTAAACACGTTCACCTAAAAAAAAGAAAGAGAGAAAATGTATTAGTCTCCAAAAATAATAATAATAATAAATATATATATATATATATATATATATATATGCGTGTATAAAAAAAGAGAGATAAATACAAAAAAAGGGGGTGATAAAAGAATATTAAATAAAGAGAAACAATAAAGGTAAATGTGTCTACCGAACCGAAGCGAGCTCAAGGGACACGACGCCTCCTGGGAATCTCGACATCGTGAAGAACTCGCTTCTCCGTGTTACCACCCCACTGATACTGAAAGGTAGAGAACATATCATCAGACTCTGTGAACACTAGGTTCTCGTCGAGAGATGAAGTAGACGACCCTGGCCTAGCAGAAGCATTAGAGTGCCGCCTGGGCATGACAGGAGCAGGAAGAGGGGGATGCAGCACTAATCTCAGGAAATCCTCATACGCCATCATTGGATAATCTGTCGCTGGCATGAGGTATTTCGCTGTATTGATACTGTTTGGCGCCGTCGGGCTCTATCACCCGAAGGGAGGCCGAGGAGGACCACCGGAAGCACTAAAAACCGATTCGACGGTTCACCCGCTCGCCCATGTATAAGGAATCCACCATAATGGAAACCATCGATCCGGCGGCTGAGTCCCAAAGCAACTGCATAATGCCCCTCCAGACCCTCCCAAGGAAGGAAGTGCACTGTACCAGGACTCGAGCTAACAATCCGTTCCAGCACTCGTTCCTTATCTTTGTAACCACCGTCTTGGGTCGGATAAACCCTGTTATCATCAACATACTGGGACAAGTATGGCGGCTGGTGAACTCGCCGAATGAGAGGACCCGGCGAGAAGTGAAAAAATGAGAAGGCCCAGACCTACCAAAAAAAAAAATATGTGTTAAAAAACATAAAAAGAGCAAAAGAAAAATGTGTGCTGAAAAAAATAAGTAATAAAAAAAAGAAAGAGAGTATGCATAAAAAAAATAAAAATAAAAAAGCAGCAAAAGCAGGAAAGGGCATATACCTCCCACGTCGGGGCAAATCCGTTCAAAGTTTGCGAATCATTCCGGCAGGCCCTATCCATAGGAAGCATACAACTCGGCCAAGCCTGCCTGTCCCTAGTCATAAGAAGGGATCCGCCCAAAATCTGCCAAGCAGGCCAGGACGGAAACTCGCAGGGTGGTAGAGGAGTTGGCAAAGAGCGATGTGCCAAGAAAGAAAAATAAAAATGATCTAGCCACTCGAGTCACGGCATCTATATCATTGGCCGGCACCCGCCCGGCATTGCTGAGAAGCCAGTTCCAAACGCTGCCGATAAGAATCTCATCCGTCGATTTAAACCTTGGCTCGAAGCCCAGGAGGTCCACTACCTCCTCCCTACGCCGACGGAGAGTAAAGTCTGGGGCCAGGGTCTCCCCGATGCTGGTAGGAATGCCCGTGATCGCAGCAAAGTCACACGGGGTCATGGTCGCCTCCCCCCAACTTAAATGGAAGGTATGGGTGGTGTCCCACCAGAAGTCCCTGAGCACATCAAAGATGGGCAGATAGCTGGTAAAATGGCTGAAAGAATGCATAAAGGTACTAAAACCAGAGCCCTCCACCAAAAGCTGGGCTGCCTCGGGCAACATAGCATAAATCTCCATGACATTAGTGCATGATGCCCGCACCCTCGTGAATTCCCTGTGAATCTGAAAAAAAAAATGGGAAAGGAAGGAAAAGGTAAGCCCACTATCCTTATTTTTTCTTGTACAGTTCTTTAATAAATAAGTATGAATAGATAATAAATATGTTGCATGCATTGTACTTCATGAATTATAAAAATGCAACATGCTAAAAAAATCATGATAATAATAACTTTTATTCTTAATGTAAATAGACGCTTACCATTTTTTATAAATACATGTACATAAATTCACATGCAAATAAACATTTAGTCTTTTTTAGAAAAAAAATCATTTTGATATAAATAAACATTTACCATTCTTTAATATATATATATATATATATATATATATATATATATATATATATATAATAAAATAATAAAAACAATACACATACATAAATATACATGTCAATAAACATTTAGTTTCTTTCCATAAAATGTAAAACAAAGAAATAAATAAATAAATAAATAAATATGTGTATTTCAAAATATATGATGTATTTTTTACATTTCTTTAATAAGTAAAAATACATTTAAATATGTTTTAGAAAAAAAAAAGAGAAAGAAAAAAAATCATGCACATTATTTTGCATTCATATAATCATTTTTCATATCTCAGACATCATAGGATATGCATGTTAGACTGCATTCATCGTGTACATAATAAAGTAGGAAAATATTCATGCATCATGTTAATAATCATCCTATAATTGTTTTGCATTACATTTGCATCAAATAAAATAGGTCATGCATCCGTCATATGCATTTTATTGTCCAATAAACTGCATTGAGGATATGCTAAAAGGAAAATAAAATGCCACCAATCATAAAAATAAATATTCTCATGGCATTTACTATGTCCCTGCAGCATAAGCATGCATAAAAAATGAATTTAAGGACATAAAATATACATGTTTTGTCCCATATTTATCCGAAAATATGCCCGAAAATGTGTTTCAGAAAATTCAAATTGTATTCCGAAAAGTCCATCTCGTGATTATATTGCATGCAAAAATATGTTTTAGTATAAAACATGTATCATATAGCCCCATTTTGCATTTAGAGTATAAATTATGCATAGTAGGGTCAAATAGTCACCACTAGTTCAATCATGCATCGCAAAAATAAATCATATAAATTTCATGCACCGTTACTTAATTACATCATTAAGGCATAAATAGGACATGCATATGCATCATTAATAAAGTCAAAAATGCTCCAAAAGTTTCAAATAGTACAGAAATTTAGCAAATCTGAAGTATATCCAGGAAAATCTAGAAAAAGAAAGAAACTTACAGCGGTGAGAGGAAGATTATACACGTGGGTGTTCTGGTCTCGGAGAATATTGCCCCAGTCGTCGGTGGAGTACCGATATTTGAGCTTATTCCGGATCAAGGGAGGAAGCTCGTTCCTCCTTTTGTCAGAATCTGGGTGCATAGGAGCCTTCTCCTTCCTGAATCGAGAAGAAGATGTCATCTGCTAAACAAATCACTGAAATTGGCGAAGGAAAATTGAGAAAAGGAGCAAAATAAGAAGAAATGAAAGAAAAAGAAGGCAGCATCAACAATGGCGGGAGGCTGCACTGAAGGAGAAATGGGAGAGAAAGGAGGAAGGAGCAGTAGCTCCCTTTCCTTCACTCCCGTCCCTAATAAGGGTGAAAAATGAATTTTTCCTTTTCACCCCTCCGAAGTTTGAAGCTGCGACACTTAAGTCCCCAAGTTCCAAAGTTTCCAAAATGGTCCCTGAGCTTAACAAAGGGTTAACGAAATTAATCTTGTTAACCAAAGATTGACGACCATCCATCAGAGGCTAGGTTACGAGGTGGGAAGGGGTTAGGCACCCAACTCGCCCTTTCGGTTTCAAAATAGATTTTTGGCTAAAATATGTTTTTTTATATTTATTTAACAGATAAAATAAAATATTTAAATATATATATCTATATCGATATTATTACAAACTTGTAACAGTCTCCTTTCGGGAGTTACAAATACATTTATAAATATTTGGTCATAATAATGACTCTTTTTAGTGTTATTTCCTATAGAAATTCGAGAAGAATAACTGCTTATTTTTATTACATTGGGCCGGTCTAAATAGCACTTTTTAATAAATAAAACTTTAAATAGCCTACCTTTTGAAGCGTGGGGGCTTTATCCCGTACCAACTAGCTTCTAGTAGATTTTAGGATGCGCTCGCTCTGTCCTTCCGGGAGAGGGATTCTTTTTGCTGTTGTGGGGATTCGGGCAGTAATCGCTCCGAAAGTTGCTTTCGGCCTCGAGGCAGCAACCGCTTGCTTGCTTTTCGTTGTTTGTTTCTTTGGCAGAATCGGGCAGAGCAACTGCTTCCATTTTGCTGATTTGGCGTCTGGATTCGGGCAGGATAACTGCTCTTTTTGGGATTTTTGGACCAGTGGAATAGGGGAATCCTAGCAGGGCAGCTAGGTTTCACTTTGGCCGGTTGGTTTTGTGTTTGGGGGAGATTTGATGGAGCTTTGGGGGAGCTTTGGGGCTAGAGGAGGAAATCTCTCGGCGTTCTCTCTGGAGAGCGATCACTCACAGCGCGGTGAAAAGGTTTAAAAATTTTCGTGTTCAATTATGAAACCGGGCACCTTTATTTATAGGTGGGAGTGAGGATTCCTTCTTCATTAAGATTTCTCTTTTTGTGCTTCATCGGCTTGTACTGCGCGCTGAGAAAATTGCACGAAGACAAAAATGCTAAAGTGAAATGGGTACTATTGGGTGCCACCCACAATGGAACTGGGTGTGGCTCCCAAAGACACCATGGGTGGTGCCATGAGTCTTGGTGCAGCTCCCAAGGGCTTTTTTGTTTTGATTTTTGGCACTTAGGCCCCCTGTAATTCACCGTTCATGAATCCTTTCATTTCTTTTGTACTTTTTGCAATCTAAACCCTGTAACTTGACGTTCGTTAGTGTTTTAATAGGTCTTGATATTTTATGCCATGTTACGTACCAGGGGTACGAAATTGGGGTGTCTACACGTAGCCTTAAGGAACACTACCAACATGGATTCAAACACATCTAAATACGTTCATATCGATCAATCAAAGACCTTAGGTATAACCGAGGCCATGAGGTAGAGCTACGCAAGTAAACTATCAACCGAGTCGCGTTTCTAACAACGTCGAGTTACGAATTGTAACTCTAACAAGTTAACGAGTATGAAACATATGCTACTAGGGTTTTGGTCTCAATGCGGCTACACACACATCTAGACTCTCACAACATGTAAGTCATGAAAGCAAACGAGAAGCAAGTACGCAAATCAAAGAAGTCAAACACAAAAAGATTCGGGGCATTACATTTTCAAACCTAAATCGAACCGTCCTTAACCAAAACCGAACTAAACCACCCGATTCAATTCGATTTCGCGATTTGACGATTTAGACTTATACCCCTAATATATAGTTCATCATACAACATTAGAAGCATACATTAAGACATGATAAGTGTTAGAGGTGAAATTGAGTAGGTCTTCAGTAACACAGTCTTACATATCCTAATTCGAAAGACAGAGCCCCGAAAAGAAAAGAAAGAAGGTTGCTGGAGCGAGCGACCCAATGAAGAACATCACAAATTACCCAGCAAGGAAACAGACCAAGCCAAGAGAGAGAAGCAGATAGAACAAGTGGGAATCGAGATAAATCAAAATATATCAAGCTGGAGCACGAGTGGGTGACATGGCACGCTGTGACAGTGCCACCGCATTAATGAAAACATTATAGAATTGCCCCGGTGCCCTCCTTTCAAATCGTGCTCCAGTGTGATTTTACTTTAAGAACTTGGCTGTCGAAGTCCCTTTACTTTAGTCTTAAATCAACATAAACATTTGATCAATTTCATTTATAATGCAAAGTGACACTTTTAATACCAAAAGCAACATTTTGAAGGTAAAAAATGACACTTTAAAAAAGTGATAATTTTCATTAAAAATACAAAGTGACACTTCTATGACTAAAAGTGACACATTAAATGTTAAAAAATGATGAGATATGATATTACAAGTTAGATCTTGTGATATTATTACAAGCTTTAGTGTTAGTGTCGTTAGATCATATCTACTTAGATCTCTACACCGTTAGATCAAATATACTTTTTTTAAGTAATGACATGGACTTCCAAAACATCACCAATTTAATCATCTAACGACTGTAACACTAAATCTTGTAATAATATCACAAGCTCTAACTCATAATATTATTTGCAAAAAATGACACATTCAAGACCTAAAAGTGATACTCTTTCATACATAATCAATGTTACACATTGAGGGTCTTAAATGAAACTTTTAAAGGAAAAGATGACACATTTAATGACAAAAGTAACACATTTAAGGTAAAAAAGTGACACTCTTTCATTCATAATAACTAAGACTTTGAGTGTATTGATAGTGATACTTTTAAGTCCAAAAAGTAACAATTTTACTGATAAAAGTGACATTTTATAATGAAAAGTGACACTTTTAATGCCAAACGTGACACTTTTAGAAATAAAAGTGATAAATATAATTAAACATACAAAGTAAATCTTTTAGGGCCAAAAGTGATACTTTTAATTCTAAAAAGTAACACTTTTTAAATAAAAAATGAGACTTTTAATGCTAAAAGTGACGATTTTCATTTATATTTGATGTTGCAATTTTAAAAAACTGAGAGGGTATCACTGCAATTTATGAATCTCTGAACTATTTAACATGGATAGCTATGTCTAACATATTAATTAAACAAAAATGAACATGCATTTAGAACAAAACAAATTTAAAAGAGTGACCCTTAACGTAACACCTATTTTACTAAACGTAACACCATTTAATGTGTGAAAATACATAATTGCCCCTTTACACATTTTAAACTATACTAACTATTAAACCCCTTCATTTACTCCCCCAACAAACCACCACCTTCCCAGTACTTGCTGCTTATCTTTAAAAAACAAAATGGGTTATGATTGTAATCATCTTTATCTTCATCTTTAAAAAACAAAAAACTCTCCAAACCTTCCACCCAACTCATAATGGGTTATGATTGTAATCCTAATGAAGATGAAAATGCTAACAAGGAAGATTATTTTTAGGTAAATGTTGATTTTTGAATGTATTTTTACTAAAAATTTTCAAAAAAATTGTAACTGGGCTAAACATCCGCCGTGTCGGGGCACAGCGGATGTTTAGCCTAAGTGTCGCGAGCCACCAGTAGATGTTTTATTAAACAACCGAAACCAAGTAGCGGATGTTTAGGTGTACATTCGTTTATTAAAAGCGGATGTTATCAAATAGGTCCGATTTTTGGTAGCGGATGTATATAATTAAAACCGCTTGTCAGTAGTGGTTATATATCAAAATAACCGCTACTTTGTAGCGGCTCTTTGGTTGATTTTGCTGGAATTTTTTGTTGTTGATATTATTAATTATTAATTTGGTTTTATTGTTATTTGTTTATATGACTACCAGTTTGAAAACGAAAATAATTTATTTCTGGATGTATTTCATTTTTTTGTGACGGATGAAAAATTCATTGATCAAGAAGCAGCAGAAAAATGGGTTAGAGATACCGGGTGTGCCGAGGATATGTACTTTGACGTGTCCAGAAGTAAAACTAAATTTGATAACACTCGTAAAGTTTGGTTGAGTTGTGAGAATGGTGGAAAACCTCGGTACGATGGTAAAAAAAGATTTAAAAGATGTAAAAAAAATTGTTCAAAGAAGCTTTTGTGTAAATTTAAAGTGTATTTGAAGGAAGTAAAAGATGATGGTTAGAGAGTTAAAGTTAGCGAGTTTAACAATGCTCACAACCATCCACTTTCAATTGGAGAAAAATGGCACACTTGTGCATCGAAGTTGACAAAGGCTGAGATTGAAAGGGTTGATCAATGTTATAATGCTAATGTGAAGTCGAAACAGATATTAAATCTATTGAAAAAGGAAAATCGTGATAACAGAAGTTCTAGAAAGCATGTAGAGAATGCTTTGGTAGGTATAAAAAAGAAGAAAATGAGAAATAAATAAAAAAAATGAAGTATTTTTTAGATGAGATGAGTCGACGTTGATATATTTTCTGGTTCAAGTCAAAGTGACTTGCCCAAAAAAACAAAGATGTATTGACTGATGTTATGTTTGCTCATCCGAAGGCTGAAGAGATGTTAACCTTATTTCTATATGTTCTCCTTATGGATTCAACATACAAGACTAATAAATATGATTTGCCGTTATTGAAAATCATTGGAGTTACATCTGTGGGGAAGAATTTTCATGTCACATTTGCATTCTTGAAGAATGAGAAAAGTGAAACATTTGCTTGGACATTACATTAGTTGCGTGCTTTATTAGTTCATGTTCGCCCATCGGATGTCATTGTCACGACTGGCTCTCATGATTGCAATACGAGATTACTTTCCAACGTTTCAGTATATGTTGTGTAAGAGACACATAGCGAAAGATGTCGAGAAGTATGTAAGGAACCTATTGGGAAGGAGAAGTTATGCTGCAATATTTATGAAGAGGTGGATGGATATAGTTGAGTCTAAAACTGAGGAATAATACTTAGAACATTGTCGAGATATGGAGGAGTCGTGGGAAAATATTCAGGAAGTTGTTCGATATTTTAATTCGACTTGGTTGGAGCCCTATAAGGATAGATTTGTTTGTGCTTGGACCAAACAATACATGCATTTCGGCAATCAAACGATGAACAGGTAAAACTTATACGTTTATGAATGCAATATATTTATTGTTTATGAACATTATGTAATTTTTTTTGTAATTGTGAAATATGTTACAGAGTTGAGAGTGCACACTCCCAGATGAAAAGATGGTTATGCACGTCAGCTGGGGGTTTCGATCATATATTTGATCAAATCCACGATGCTATCGAGTTGCAGTTCAATGAGATCTTGGCTCTATTTGAAAGGTCTTTGAATGTAGCCCATCCTTTGACATCTTCAAATTTTCTTCTCCGTCGATTGAGATTTAAGGTATTTTCTCATGCCCTTGAGTTGCTACAAGAGGATTGGAATTCAACACAGTGTATAGATGAGCCAGTTGAGGGTGATTCTAAGAAGTGTGGGTGTTTGTTGAGACAAGTTACTGTTTACCGTGTAGTTGTGAAATGTGGCACATGCAACAGACAAATATCCCGATTGAACCCCATGATATCCATGTGTTTTGGAGGACATTGTCTATGGGTGGAGTTCAAGATATGAGTACATAAAGGGAATCTGCTACTGATTTGATAAAAAAAAAAAAACCTTTTATTAGATATGGACGGGACTCCTGAATCGCTACAATATCACTGTACTAAACAGTTTTTCGATGTTGTACATCCCCCAACTAACATTTCTGAACTAGAAATAGTACGATACAAAGGGCGTCCAAAGAAAAACTCAACAAAGAGAGTTTAAAATGTTAAATGTTTACGTCATATTACTTTTTACATTTTTTATAGTAAATGATTTACGCTTTAATGTTTATAATTATTTTCACCTAAATAGGTTACGAACATGCTAACCGTCAACCAGAAAGAGAATCAAGAGGTAGAGGTAAAGGTTGATGTAGAGGAAGAGGAAAAGGACGATTTCATTTGCATCGACGGGTAATTATATTTCATACGCCTCTCACCTTCCACCATTGATGATCATTTTCGTATCAAGTGTTATAGATGTCAAAGCATATGTAAATTGTGGTTTCCGAGTTATTGCCCACTTTATTTATCACGACGAAGAAAAATGGGATCAGGTGCGTAATGACTTGATCCAGGAACTTACTGACTACTGAGACTTCTATTCAGCCATCAATTTTTTGGAAGGTGACATTGAGGGATCGTTGGTAGGTCTGAATTGGCATACATCTCCGGCTCCAACTAAGCATTGGTTGAATCTGGGCATGCTCGGTGTTAGTCCCAAATGGCACAATAATAAGCTAGAAGTGGGGGGGGGGTTGAATAGCTTATTTAACACTAAATTTTTTTTTCAAATAAATCCTAGAACAAGCACTTGCAATCTATTAAGAAGATTGAAGTAGCGGAAGTCTTGTTAAGGAAGACAGTTCAAGTCTGCCGGTGAAACACTACCGGTAGACTTAACTGAATACTTAAGTCTGCTGCCGAAGGAATAAGTTAAGGGAAAGAATGGAAGTTTAAAGTAGTAATCAACAGAGAGAGAATAACACAAGTATTTTGAGATGGTTCGCACTATAATGAGTGTTATGTCCACCACCGGCAGTCAACCTTGGATTTAAATGTGCACTATTTATTCCACTAGTTCTATTACAAAAATGTCCAATGGATCATGTACAAAATATTTGACTTGTGTTTGAGTTTGGGGAATTTGAATATCTGGGAAATAGAGTATTCAAATGTGCAGAAGAATAGTAAAGGGTTACAACAATAAGAAGCAAATGATTAACAGTTGATGCAGATCTTCTTGTTGTTGTTGAGGACTTCTTTGATCAGTTAATGATCTCTTTGAATGCACTGAATGTATAAGGCTTGATGTTGTTGGAAAGATTCAGAGCATTATTTTTCTTCAAGCTTTAACTGTAGTATTTATAGCTGGGGCATTCTTGAGATCGTTGGTGAAGACGAAGTGAGTAACATCTCTATTAGGTTGCATGCATTAAATGCCTTGGAGTTGTCTGTGGACTTCTTCTTCAACTGATACTGAGCAAGGAATGGCAGAGAGTTGTTTGTAGCAACGGGCAGGTGAGCAATCAGAGTTGCAGACCTGCAGTAGTTGGTACAGTCTGTATGTGTCAGTCTGTTCACCTGTTCTGTCACTTTTCAGGAGGCGAAAGTCTTTATGCTTTTTCGGAAAAGCTGGAAGGATGTGTCTGAGAAGTCAAGCGCTGATCTAGAGATGATTTAATTCAAATTCAAAATTGATTTGGGCTGAATTAAATAATCCACTAAAGCTTGATTAAATGAAGGGTTGGACACGTCATGCTTTCCTAATGCAGACAAGGTCTGCCGCTTGAGGCTGCTTGAAGTCTTTCGGAGAAGCCTTCAGTCGAAGTCTTCCACTGAACCTGTAAAGTCTAAAAACTATTCTAAGGCAAAGTTCTATACACAATTGCCACGCTAACTGGTACGCAGCCCAATTAACCACTAAGCATAGAACCTAATGTAATGTATGAACAAATGCAAATCAAGGTACAATGAGAAACAACACTCGGTTTCATCATTGCTACACGGTATCAGAGGATTGTGACTTGTTTGTCTAATATATCGATTGGTTGCAATACATGGTTGTCGTTGCAAGTCCGGCCTGTTGATGGACAACCGCCACAACCCTGGACCACAAGTATTGACTTTGGGTGGGTGAATTCAATCCACTTCGTAGCATTTGAGATGAAGCCTTCAAGTCCCCTGCCTCGTTTGCCCATTATTCCGAGGTGGGAAGATTCTTGTAACCCAACGATACGACAGTGGCTGCCAATTTGGCATGATCGATTTACTAATTACCTTAGTGTAGAGGGTTAACAGTTAATTTTGCACTTTATATAATGTAAAACATTAATTAATTATGAGTGTTAATTGTTATTTTTGCAAAAGTTTAGGTGGTTAATTGTTATTTTTACAAAAGTTTAGGGGGTTAATTGTTATTTTTACAAAAGTTTAGGGGGTTAATTGTTATTTTTGCAATAGGTGAGGGTGCTAATTGTTATTTTTGCAATAGTTTAGGGGTTTATTGTTAGAAAGTGAACATTTACCCGGTTTGACGACTAGTTCATGAACAACGTCGTTCCCATCAACCACAACAAATAACCGATCGTCCTCAGTTGAGCTGAAACAGTCTCGCCACCCAAATATTCTTGCAATGTCAAAAATCTAATACCACTTCCCCTCACCTTACTATCTACCTTGGTAGTAGCCATGCGTAGGAGAATGGATAGAGATGACTTGATCTGAGCTAACTTGGTACTTGCCAAAATGAGTTTCCTGACCACTGGGATCTATAAAATGTAATGCACATCGTGCAACGTCAGTGTCATCTCCCCGAACGGTAAATGGAAACTGTTGGTTTCTGGCTGCCATCTTTCCACAAAGGCTGATATCAATGGCATGTTCAAGTGCTGTAACATACACTCTCTCAAGTGTCATAGGCTACTCTATGTGATCCACTGAATAGCCTCCATATCATCTATAGTCCAAGGCAATGTTGTTCGGCGGTCCACGGAGCTATGACAACTCAATACTGGCCTCTCCTGTTGAACATAATGAAATAATCCCTCATAAATATTAAAACAATACTACGTAGTTAATTTAATAAATTTGAGTCAATGCTATCATCGTCAATATAATAAATTACCTCGCCATTCCATATTGCAGATGCAATATGACCACAAAATCCAGTAAGTTACTCTGTGTTCTCGGGTCCACCTCCATGTGGCTCCATCAACATCCAACCATACCCATCCACTTCATCGTCTGAATCATCATCGTCATCATCACCACCATTACCACGACCTCATACTCTGCCTCTACTATGTGCTCGGTCCACTCTTCGTCGTCGACCAAAACCCAAATCCTCCTCCTCCTCCTCCTCCTCCTCCTCTTCATCAACTAACCATTGTCTATCTCGTAGTGCAGTAAATACATCAACATTTATCGGACCCTTCCCACACCCGCGTAACATGATTGAACTACCACTGATGCCACCCACTCCACTACCACCCACACCACCCATGTCACTTATGCCACCCATACCACTCATGTCACCCATGCCACTCATGCTACCCATGCCACTCATGTCACCCATGCCACTCATGCCACCCATGCCACCCATGCCACCCATGTCACCCATGCCACTCATACCATCCATTATGTTTAATGAGGTTTCTATCTCCTCATCCTCTCTCATAATAGGTGAATATCTTCTCCCCCAAAATGGAACATTATAAGGAGGCTCAAATGGAATATCGGTGGGGTCTGGACTCCTCCTATCATCTCCGTGAATAGGGGTCCACGCATAAGCACCCTCATCCCCCTCATTAGTGGTTGTATGTGTCTGATTAGCAGCTTTACTGCGTTCTGAAGCTGTCACGACCTTGTTACGTACTCTACCCAGATCATCTGCCTGTACTGGACGTTTCCCTCATCGACGTCCGGGTTCCATCTATTACAAAAAAATAAATACAAGTTAAGTTATAAAATGATAAGTTATCTATAAAACATTATATATATATATATATATATATATATATACACAGACACACATATTACATTTATTACATAAGTTTTTTTTTTAATACATGTTTTTCAAAAAAAACACAAATCGTCCCCCATTTTTGTTTCTATTTCAAAAAAATAATTATAAATTCTATAAATATATATATGCACATATATTACATAAATTATCTATAAGTTATTAATATGGTTTTTTTACTAACTTAAGGTTTATTTTAATAAGCGCCACTCTAATAACACTTAATTTATCATTGTTAACATAACTTTTAAATATGGTTTTTTACAAATTTGAACTTAAGTTTCAAGATTACTCTTATTTTAAAATGGTGAAAAGTCGTTAGTATTTCAGAGCGCCCATGAAGGTAAAGGTGGGTCCCGGCTGAGTTTGAATTTAGTGCCCGAAAGAACTATAAACCACTAAACAAGAAACGTCAACTGCCATATCATATCCCTCCCTCTGCTTCCAATCCACAAAAACCGACCTTCCATGGCGCTGGCCACTACTTCCACTTCCTGCTCCACCCTCCTAACCAGGTCTCTCACTCTCTCTCTCTCTCTCACACACACAGTTAGAACAACTGAATCAATGCTAACAATTTAGCTGTTACCAGTCCAACTACATTCACTTGCATCTCTTTGAATTCGGATTTTGCTAACAAGCAGTGGCGCATATATAAATTTTCTGAAAATTTTAGTGAAATTATGCTTATTTTTCTGCAAATTTATTGAAAGTACACTTTTTCCTGAAGAAGTTTAAAGTCATATTTTGATATATTTATAGCAATTACTTGATATATAAGTAAAATTAAGGTAATTTTGTTGTGAAGCAGTGGTAGGGAATAGGGATACAATTTTTAAAATCCTAATTTAGGTGTCAAAGCATGTGATTGGTTAGATACCATATCACTTAACATGTTACAGCACGGTTTAACCAATCACATGTTAGCCACATAGATTAAGATGAAATTTTTGTACAAAAAAATTGTATTTGAGATAGCCAAAGGGGAAAGTATAGATTTTCTAAACTTTGCTTATGAGTGCCCGTGTGATTAATGATTTATGCTATGAAGTTATTTGCAATGGGAAGTAAACCCAATGAATTGGAAACGATTCCGGTGCATTGGTGATGTTTGTCAATACAATACAGATAGCTTGGTAATACTACAAGTCGAGCAGAATGTTGATTGATATTTTGACTTCCTCTACAGGTTCTGTTAAGCTTTTTCTGTAGTAATTTTTTTGTCTGGTGGCAGGAAAAATCCGACAAAATGCTTCGTGCCAGGGAAAATTGTACTCACAAAATACACAATGAGAGATAGAATTGGAGGTACAAGTAGTTTGAAAGCCACCAAGGGAGGGACGTCAACAGTTTGTGAACCACTCCCTCCAGATAGGCCCATATGGTTCCCTGGTTCTTCTCCTCCTGTCTGGCTTGATGGCAGGTTCATTTCTTCTATTACAGCCTCTAATTCCCAATTTTTACTTTCATTTTATTATTAATCATTATTTTGATCCGTTTGGTTGGGTAACTTTGATAATCATCCCAAGGTCACAGAAGTGCCCTGGGGCACTCGTTGAGTGGACTCTGTCATGTCTTTTTATAAAGGTTTTGCATTGGAAACACTTCCCCGGATGCATTGGAACATTACCACATGTATTGATTGGATTAATCCCCATTGTAAAACATTTCTTGAATGATATTCTTAAGAAGTGGCCCGTGAGCTCTTGTTAGCATGACTCATTAGGCAATGATTATGATTGAGCGTAGTTTGTAGGTCCAGGGGTTTTTTAGATAAGGTCCTAGCCCACCACAGGTCATGGTTTTGTGGGAAAGGCACAGGAGAGGTTTAGGGAGGAGAGGGTTATTCAAGTTGTGTAGTTTATTGTTGTGCATAGTGGAAGCAATTGCAAACAATCATATAATAGTAGCAAGATCAATTGAAAGAAAAGATAGAAAGATTGGGGTCAATGGACTTTCAAAATTTTATTATGGCCAACCTTATTACCGTTCTAGGGTTACAATTATATATATGATATAATACCAAACCCTAAACATACACAAATAAGGAAACATGGAAAACCAGTTGCTGCATCGATGCGGTCGCATCAACGCATGAGACGCGACCGCCTTGTATCAACGCGGTCGCTTCACTCCAATGCACGCGACCCCTTCAACTTCAAAGCTTTCAGCCCAAAACCATGTGGTCGCTGGCAGACTGCTTCATCAATAGGGTTCAAGCCTCACCAGGTGACGCGATCGCTTCGATGCAATGACTCCAAAAGTTCATACTGTGGGGGGCTACATTCCATTCTCAACACTTATCATTGTTTCGAATCAAAACAAGAAAAAAAAAAAAAAAAAAGAAGTAAGATTTAACTGCTCCACTGAGTCATTTTTATTTGGTGAAATTATCTGCTCTGCCATGGTGATATAATCAGAAGGTCTATTTGGTATTGCCTGATGTATTTTCTCTTTTTAGCAGTAGGAAGTAAACAATATTTCTAATGAATAGTGCCAAACAATATCATGGAATTAATATAGACACAAGGGCAGTCATGCAATACTCACAAGGTATAGTTTCGTTTAAAGCTATGGAATTAATATGCGGCACACAGATTAAGAAAAAACAATTGACTTGATTATTATTATTATTGGTACAAGGTGTAGTTTCCTTTAAAGCCCATGTACACGTGGCCCATAATTAAGGTAGGAAGAAAAAGTAAGGGTAAAATGGTAAAAAGTGTTGTCCTAAAAAGGAAACTTACAAACAAGACATTTGTGACGGAGGAAAAAAGAATGCAGGACAATAATTTTGGGACGTTGGGAGTACATATTTTATTGGTTACATGTTTTTTCGTTCATCTACTAATCGTGCCAGCAGGCAGCACGAGGAGGACCTGGGGGGTGGGGGAAGAAGAGAAGAGGTCAAGCAAAATTGAACATTAATTCTCATGAATCATCCTATATCATTCGATCATCAAATCCATGAATCATATTAAGCAATTGTATGGAATTATAGATGCTCCAAATTGGTTCATGTGATTAGGCTTTTTGATAATATTGGAATTCTTCATAACATAATTTTTCATTGATTTGTTTAATGTAGTCTACCTGGAGATTTTGGCTTCGACCCGCTTGGGTTAGGTATGTAGTTTATTCTTCCTATGTATGTACGTTTTTTTTTTTTAAATCAAAGTCATCATTACTGATTAGGAGGTTCTGTATTTTACAGCAGCTTGAGTAGGAATTTCTGAACTTCTCATTACAACTTATTAAACTTCAACATATCTAGAGGAGGAGAAGGGGTTAGAAAGAAATTTTTTTAAAGAGTTTTTGAGTTGACACTAGAAATCAATCTTCCTAGGTCTTGCTTGGAAAATTCTTGTAATTTCTGACTTGGGAATGGAGCGTCTCTAATTAAATGGAATTGCTTCTTTCTGTAGGATCTGACCCAGAGACACTTAAATGGTTTGCACAAGCTGAGCTAATGCACAGCAGATGGGCAATGCTGGCTGTCTCCGGAATTCTCATTCCCGAATGGCTTGAAAGACTTGGCTTCATCGAAAAATTTTCATGGTTCGATGCTGGTTCTAGAGAGTACTTTGCTGACCCAACCACCTTATTTGTGGTTCAGTTAGCCTTGATGGGTTGGGCTGAGGGCCGAAGATGGGCTGATATGGTCAACCCAGGGTGTGTTGACATTGAACCCACTTTGCCACACAAGACGAAACCAAAGCCTGATGTTGGGTACCCTGGTGGATTGTGGTTTGACCCTTTCATGTGGGGAAGAGGGAACCCAGAACCTGTGATGGTGTTGAGGACCAAGGAAATCAAGAATGGGCGGCTTGCTATGCTTGCTTTTGCTGGTTTTGTCTTCCAGGCCATTTATACTGGACAAGACCCCATTGACAACTTAACGGCACACTTAGCTGATCCTGGTCATGTCAACATTTTCTCGGTATATTTTCCTTAATTACAAAAATATTATTTTACTTGCTGCATGCAAGTTGTTCGCTCTTATCAAATACATATGACTGAAGATCAACTACTAATCGAGTGATTTTTGTTTGCAGGCTTTCACAGCACACTGACATCTGTGAGTACAGAACTACATCAGATATATAGAGGGGAACGTGATAGAGCTGGTCTAAATCTGTTTTATCAGCAAATTTCCCTCATTTCATTGTAGCCAAGCAATTGTGAATATCAAAAAACCAAGAAAAAGCTCTTGTAATGATCTTATTTCTTTCCCAACTTTGTTAGCACATGATCTGCTGGATCACAAGGTTAGGCCTTCTCATCTTTGTTCATCAAGCATCTATTGAATTGAATTCATATGAATTAAGACCAGTTGAAGGCATAAATAATCTCCCGTATTCGTCCTATATGTATGAACTGATATAGTTTTAAAATTGTACCGAGTTTACAGCGTAGAGAGCTGAACATGTATACTCGATGCAATAATCTACAGATGTGTGTATGGTATGTTATTACCAGATTGATGTTTCTAATAACAGGATTTGTTACATAGGCAACTCGAATCTTATAAAGGGTAATGAGGAAGGCCATTGTGGTTACTGCTTTTGAGCAATGACAGGCTGCTTCTTCCCAAACACATTACATTATATAGATATAATTTGATCTGTGCAATTACTGGGAGAGAATTGCAAAAAAAAACACATTGAAATATTTTCAAATTTCAAATAAAACATTTGCTTTCCTTTTTCAAAAGTCAACGTAGCATTTGTTTGCTTGTTTAACGACCGATGGACAAAAGGTTTGTATTGAAACAAAAAATTGATTACAATTAAAATTCAAATATTGAAAATACCTCAAGACTTTATTTGCAGTTCTCTCAGTGACATTTGGTGGTCACATCATATCATCCCAAAGGGATGCTTTTCAATGTCAGCCACATGATGTAGCTAAAAGTCCTCTGGTAACAATGAAAAACAGGTCAACGCAAGGTCAAACCCAGGTTTGTCTCTCTCTCTCTCCCTCTCCTCAGCCCGAAAATCTGAAGCTATTTTTAGAGACTAGTCATTCTCGGAGTGTTGCCAGCTCTCCCTATCACCACACCATTCCTTTCTCCCAATTCAAGCCCATCATCAATCCACCATGTCACAGTTCCAATCAAACCCCAAAATAAACAAAACACAGCCACCACTCATTCCTTCCAAATTACTAATTCAGAAAACTCCATTCTCTCTGAACAGCGGCTCGTTCCTTCCCGGAACTGCCACCTTTCGGGCTAAGCAACATGGCCGCTGTTCACCACCACAACCTTTTCCTCTGCTTCTTCTTCATCCTAATATCCATCTCTCTTTCCCAACCAGATGCTGATGCCCTTCTCAAACTCAAGAAATCTCTAACAAATTCAGAATCTCTGAATTCTTGGAATCCAAGTTTACCCCCATGCAATCCGAAATCTCCATGGGATGGTGTCATTTGTACCGATGGAACTATCTCCACCATCAATCTTGCTAATATGGGTCTATCAGGACAACCAGACATTGATGCTTTGGAAGTTCTCGAAGGTCTTCGTGCAATCAGTCTCGAGAACAATTCTTTCTCAGGTCAAATACCCAAGTTCAATCGCCTTGTTCATCTTAAATCTCTCTACATTCATAAAAATCAGTTTTCTGGTGAAATACCATCAAGGTTTTTCGATAGCTTGAGTTCTGTGAAGAAAATCTGGCTTTCAGGTAACAAATTTTCCGGGAGAATTCCTGAATCAATCGGTGACTTGTCAAATCTCAGGGAACTTCATCTGGAATACAATGAATTCTCAGGTCCTATCCCACCGTTTGGAGATACATCGGATTTAAAATCATTTGATCTTTCAAACAACAAATTAGAAGGCAATATTCCACCAAGTTTGTCACATTTTGATGAACTTGCCTTCCAGGGAAATCCAGGCTTATGTGGTAAACCAGTGAAGGGAGAGTGCGGGCTGCCACCCCCGGCAGGAGTTTCACCTGAAGATAAACCCAATGACGATTCCAATTCATTGCAGACTAAATGGATTTTACTCGGTATAGTGATTTCCCTTTTACTGGTGACCGTATTCTTTAAGTCGAAGCGAAAAGAAGACCAGTTCAGCGTGTTGGGTAAGGAGAATCTTGATGAGGTTGTGCACATGCAAATTCCAAGTACCAACAGAAGGAGTTTCAATGCAGCCCGAAAATCTGTCAGCCATAGCGATTCCAATCACGGGTCTCGTAGAGGAGGAGGCTCGTCTCATGGGGGAAGGTCAGTAGGCGAACTTGTTGTGGTGAATGAAGAAAAGGGTATTTTTGGGTTGCCAGATCTAATGAGAGCGGCAGCAGAGGTGCTTGGGAATGGCGGATTAGGGTCTGCATACAAGGCAATGATGACTAATGGGGTGTCTGTGGTGGTAAAGAGGTTGAGAGAGATGAATAAAATGAGCAGAGATACGTTTGATGCTGAGGTCAGGCGGCTTGGGAAATTAAGGCACAAAAATATTTTGACGCCATTGGCATATCATTATAGGAAAGAGGAGAAGCTGTTGGTGTCCGAGTACGTCCCCAAAGGCAGCTTGCTGTATGTTTTGCACGGTATGTTACGAGATTAAAACATTTCCCTCCTACTTCCTGATCAAATTTTGCAATTAATTTCTGATCAAGAAACATAGGCCTGCCAATTGGTCGGAACCCATTGGAACTCAAATATCAAATGGGTAAAAAAGGGTCGAGTTAAAATGGGCAATGAGTTAAGACGTGGCGGCCCGTCTTAACCCGAATCCCCCCAAATTCATACATTTATAGAGCAAAACTAGCGAGTCTAATGGGTAAAGGATCTGACCCGTTTTAATTTGACTGACACGTTAATATTTTTGGGTTGAAATGTGTTACCCGCTTCGACCCAAAAATGTTAACGTGTTGGGTTGGGTCGGGTAATTTTCAAGTCAGTTCGGATGGGTTACCGGGTTTCATGTTGTGATTGCTCGGCCTAACCTAAAGTCTTAGGAAATCATAGCAAATGCAGGTTTATTTTTCATGAGCGATCCAGAAAACCATAAATGATTTTGCAATGGTAGCTTAAAATGAATTTGATCATCTTCTCTGCTTAATATCTCTGTAATGAATGAGACACATATTCTGCATGTATCTATATACATTCCAACCATTACAAGAAGTCAGAAATTTGATCCTTGACACTAAGTTTTCTTAAAATCTTAATCTTCATCTTGAGATAGAAAAATCTATTTCAATATTTTCAACGAATTTGTTTACTTTCCCCCATGTTTTTAAGCTTCATTTCTTCCAACGTAATCTGTCCATGGATGAGAACTCATAAACTTAACATTTGGTTTTAGGTGATCGTGGGATATCTCATGCCGAGCTCAATTGGCCAATTCGTTTAATGATCATTCAAGGAGTTGCCCGAGGAATGGGTTTCCTCCATACAGAATTCGCAACATATGAGCTACCCCATGGGAATCTCAAGTCTAGCAATATTGTTCTATCAAGAAACTATGAGCCACTTCTCACTGACTACGCTCTCTACCCGTTAATCAATCATACCCAAACGGCCCAATCACTTTTCGCTTATAAATCCCCTGAAGCCATTCTATACCAGCAAATTTCTCCGAAAAGTGATGTCTACTGCCTTGGAATTGTCATTCTTGAAATACTGACTGGAAAATACCCATCTCAGTATCTCAACAACCAAAAAGGTGGGACCGACGTGGTGCAATGGGTACGAACGGCTGTTGCTGAGAAGAGAGCAGCGGAGTTGATTGATCCTGAGATAACTGGTGCAGCACAAGAGTCACTTGGGGAGATGGAGAAGCTCCTCCATATCGGAGTTGATTGCACTGAAACTGATCTCACCACGAGAATCGACATGAAGGAAGCTATACGAAGGATAGAGGAGATACAAGTTTGAATTTAAGCAATCGTGACAGTCCTAGATAATTTGATTAGTTGAAGCGGTTCTGAGTAGGTGCGGTATGACTGTTGTGTAGAGAAAAAGGCAGCTAGGGTCAAGCCAATGGTTCGAAAAATGCTTGATCGTATCTCGTTCGTTCGTTCAAGCTCAAAGTGCCGGAGATCACTCGTTATGGTGATGATTTTGTTCCTCCATGATTTATAATAACTATGCATTATATCATAATCTTGTTCTTTGAGATTATGAATTCAGAAGAACAATAATAGGAAGAAAAGGAATTTAAAAAAAAAAAACAAACAAACAAACTGAGGCCAGTCTAATTTTGCATTGCAGTGAACAGGCAATCGATTCGGCCGTGGCCTTGACCTTTGGCAAATGTAGCTTGAGATAGATCCATGGCAACGTGGTATCGAGCTGAAAGGGACCCTAATCATGTGTACCCATTTTTTTTTTCTTTTTCTAAATGTTGATTGGATATTCTTTCTGTCAGATTTTTTTTTTTCATTTCTGTTTTGTACAGTTTTTCTCTCTTCTTTTTTACAGAGTATTTAATTTTTGTTTGAAAATAATGAGTTTTAGATTTATCTAAGTCTAGTTAGGTATGTTATGGCTTGGATGCTGTTGAAAATTGAAATGGATTGGCTTGATAGCAAATGCCAATTTTTAGACATGCAAATTGAATTCATTTGTATGGAATGCTTTTTGTCTATTTTGGTACAACTAAAACGGGTCGAACACCTAACCATTTTTTCGAGACACAGTTTTCATCAGCTGATCTAGGCCCAACAATTACAACCAGAAATCCATTAACTCACCCGACCCGACCAATAATTTACCCGACATAACACAACCCGTTAACATTTTTTGGGTTGAAACGGGTACAGCGTTTCAACCCAAAAATATTAAAGGGTTAGGTTGGATTAAAGTGAGTCGAACTCATACCCATTTTGACCTGATAGTTTTTGTTATGCATGTTTTTTTTTTTGTGTGGAAAAATTGGGTTAAGACGGGTTGACCTGTTTTAACTCATCACTCGTTTTAACCCGACCCGATTAAACTCGAGCAATTTCCATCAGTTTGATATTTGAGTTTTAATAAGTTCTGACCCGTTATATGTCTTAATCCAACCTATACCCGATCCAACATACCCAATTGTTAAATCTAGCTTGATCTAATGGTTAAGATTTTATCTTATCCTAACCTGCTCATGAGCAGGTGTAAAAAATGTACTTTGTAAGGCTTCTAAAAGCTCACAAACATGATCAAAGGCTATATGAACAACTCGACTGGATTCAACTTTCTACTTTTCTTTGATTGATTCGATCTTCAATTTTTCATCTTTCAAGTATTTGGAGGGCATTTTGGTCAATTGCTTGATCGACTTTATTTTCTTTCTTGTTGTATTCTATCCTTTTTATTCAAGTAGAAAGCTGAGCATGGCAGCCTCAAACAATCCCTCTCGTGGGGTTTGATTGAGCTTCAACTGACTTCTTTTTTCTTTTTTTTTTTTGATTTAGTAACGTAAGAGCATGTCTTTAGCAAATGTTTAATTCATGTGTTATTATGTTCTTTTTAGGAAATTTCTTAACTTTATTTCCTTCTTTAATAATTAGTTATTAATTGATTGTTGTTGTCTTTCTTAGCAATCTTCGTGATAAAGTTTGGATTATTTATGGAATGATTTATTTGTCTAACAAATTAACATTTCCATATTTAGTTCCTTCCTTTATTGTCTTGCAGGTTTGGACAGCGTCTTCTTGCTATATAAAAGAGAGGCTCGAGCATTCTGAAAAAGGTTATGCTTTTAGGGAGAATTTAATAAGAGAGATTGTGTTGGAAAAGGTCGATGTGTTGTGGAATGTTGGAACATTGCTAGCTACATTGACCATTGTTTTCCAGTTTTGTTCTTTGCTCATTATCTCTGTTTGAGATTCTTGTTTTCTGTGAGCACAAATATTAGATTGATAACATTCAACTCTGTTATCGAGTATTTTTGTTTGATTTTCACATAGTGTTAGTTTCCATAATTATAACTTTTACAATTGTTTGTACTGCCGAGTCTTCATCACTTGATAACACTTTGATGGTTAACTATGGTTAGTATACACTTCTTAAAGCTTCACTTAACTATTGTCATGACTGGCTCGAAGCCTCGAACCAACTCTCGATTGTTGTAGCTCAACTATTGTTTTCAACGACATTAAGTGATCATTATGCACAACACTGTTAAAATGACGTACGGAATTAAAACAAATTTTGTTTATAACATATTCTTTTCATTTTCAAATAATTGTCCTCCCTTGTTTTTATATGATTCAAAATAATTGTCTTTCTAAACTTTCTTTTTTACAAAAATACTATTACCACTTTACCCTTATTTTTCTTATCAGCTTTAATTATGGTCACATGTCCAAGAACACTAAAAGAAACTACACATTATATAAATACTTATAATATAGTCAATTACTTTTTGTTAAACAATATGTCAGGTCAAAGAGAACGATTATTTGAAAACGAAGGGAATATATCGTAATATTGTATAGTACAATAATTGATGCATTGATAAGTTGTAACGTACAACACGTTAAAGTCAATTTTTGTTGACAAATTTTGTTGTTTTGACAATACGACTCAGTTGTTTCACAAAAAATGATTTCCGTAAAATAATTTATGGAAAATAATTTCTGAAAATGAAAAGATTTCAATTTCAAGTGTTTAGTAAATCTTTTGAAAATATGTCGGAAAACATTTTCGGATGTTTGGTAACCACATGAAAAATGTTACGGAAAACAATATATGAATAAATACAAAAAATATATTCTAATATTAATGCACATATTAAATATAAAATAGTGTTGAACGTTATGTAATTTTCCTTTAGTAACCCTCAATTTATCATTGGTAGTGTTAAATCAATAAGGTCCATCTGTTTTAAACAGTGTTCTAAAACTCCCCGCCTAGCTCCGCCTAAGCCCCGCCTAGCCGCTAGGCCCCTCTCTACCGCCGCGACTTTCTTAGTCGTCGCCTAATCAACCAAGTTGGTGCCTACGCCAAACCTCGTCGACCTTAATTTATTTTTGTAGCTTTGATTTTGTGGCATGCGGTGACCGGAGAAGGAAGGGGGGGCGAACTAGAGAAGGAAGGGGGAGTGGTAATGGTGAAGCAGAGAGGGAGGTAGAAAGAAAATGAGTTTGATTTTGTGGATATTCGGTGGGATAAGAGAGGGGATATATTAAAGAGTTAGATCTAGGAGGAAAGAGATTGGAGGATGAAAAAATGAGGAGAGTCGGTCTGCCGGAGAGAGAGAGAGAAAAGAAAAAAAAAGAAAGGAAGAAAAAACGGTTGTTGGTTTGCCAGATAGATAGAAGAAAGAAGAAAAAAAAAAGATGAAGAATAAGGGGGCTGTCTCGAGACTCAGAATTTAGAATGAGAAGAGATTAGGGATGATATGTTAGGCTGTGAGTTGTAAGGGCAGTAGGTAGGTGGAGTAATATATATATATATTTTTTTTAGTTCTAAACTTGGCTGGTTTATTGCTTTTAGGTTGTTGAAAATTGGGATTAATGGTAGGTTTGTATATTTTTGTTCATTTTACAAATATAGACAAGTGTTTGATAAAATGACAAATATAAAAAAATTAACTTTGTAGTAAATGTGATTGATCTTTGATGTAAAATATCAAAAAAAAAATGGTAATTTTGCCTTAATTCTAGGCCCTGCCTAGGCCCCGATTAGTCCCCTAGGCGCTAGGTGCTAGTGTGCCGCCTAGCGACCGCCTAACGATTTTTAGAACCTTGATTTTAAATCTCACAAATGCAAATACAGAAATTGATAATTGATATGAAAGAACTTTTTAAAAAAAGAAAATGAATAATGTTTGGGATTGTAATGGTAAAATAGGCATGACCTATTTTAGTTTTGTTTCTCCTTTCTTGGTCCCTAAGTTTAGACATTTTTAGAAACAAAATATTCCTATAGATTTTTGGTTTCTTGGTCCTAAATCTTATGAATTATTTTGGAAACAAAATCTATGTAAAAATCCTTCATAATGTCGTGCCTTAAAGTCCTTGTAAATATGGTAAGTGAATCTAGTAGTTAAGGAAGTTGATTTGATTTCTAATTCTAATCTTTTTCCATATTGGAGTTTGTTTCCTTCTTTATGTGTAGATTTTCTTCACATTATAAATAGAGGACATGGGGCAGCGACTGAGGAGACGAATTGAGAGTGAATACAAATCTTAGCGTAACAGTAAAAATTCGTAATTCGTAAGCGCCTGGATTCCGTGATTGTGCAATTTGGATGTAGCTTCGAATGCTATAACATTCGGAACTACATTGAAGTGCTGAAGCTGTTTTGTCTTCTTAGTTGTTTTTAGGAAGCTGTTTGTTTCTTCCCACGTTTTTTTTATCTGCTTTTCTGTGGGATTTTGCTCTCCAAGACTTGTTGTCTTGTAAGAATATTTTGTTTGGTGATTTCACATAGTTTTTGTAAAAACGAATCATATTTTTTCGTGAAATATTTTTTGTCATGAGGCTAGATCTGCAAGCATAGGCTTGTAGATTGTTTGATAAACCTTTGTGTTTAAATTCCTGCTTTATTATTCAGTCTTCCGTTGTTTACTGTTTTTGTGACCAATATGTCCTCCATTGTAGCTTCTTCACGAGCTACATTGGGAACTGTATTGGTAGTTTGGAGAATCCTAGCTACTTGTTTTCTTACAATTGGTGTTAGAGCCTTCTTTTGACGCCACTAAGAGTTGATTCTGGTTGTAGCCGTGATGGATTCTCAGTATGAGAATGTTGTTCGTCCTCCAACTTTGACTAATGCAAATTATTCTATTTGGAAAGTAAAGATGCGTATCTTCATCAAATTAATTGATGAAAGAGCGTGGCTTGCCGTTCTTAATGGTTGGACTCCTCCAAAAATGACTGATACTGATGGTGATGTAAAGATCACTAAAGAAGCTAATTGGTCTAATGAAGATAGGAATATTGTTTCTTTCAATTCTAAGGCCTTGTCTGCTATATACAAAGTCTTAGATGTCAACACCTTTAGGGTTATAGACAATTATGAGTCTGCTAAAGATGTATGGCAGGCCCTTCAAACCCTGTGTGAAGGACCTGCCAGTGTTCGTGCTTCTAAATTAAGATTTCTTACCACACAATTTGAAAACACAAGAATGAATGAATTTGAGGATATCATGTCATATTATGGTAGGCTTCTTGATATGTCTAACTCTGCTTTGGCTTTAGGTGATCATATCACTAATGATCGTCTTGTTAGTAAAATGATGTGTACTTTGCCTGAAAGGTTTAATGTTAAAATATGTGCTATTGAGGAAACACATGATATTGACAAAATGAGTTTTGAAAGATTGGTTGGTATCCTTCAAAATTTTAAATTAAACCTTAAAGATCAAATCAAACAAAAGGGCAAAGGTGCATCATCTTCTACTCCTCTTGTGAAAAGCATTGCCTTGCCATCTGCTGTTGATGTCTCTTCCGATTTTTTTACAAAAGGAAATTGATGAGTCTGATTTTGGAGAAGATTTCATGGCTCTTTTGACTACTAAATTTAAAAAAAAAATTGAAAGCCAAGAGCCAAAACAGAACTCCATCATCAAGCTCCAAAACCTCTTTTAAGTCTGATTCTGGTAAATTTGCTCCTAAGGAAAATTCTTTTCAAACACCAAAAAAACATTTTACCAATCCTTTTGCTTCAAAACCTTCTTACAATGGAAAAAATATTGATTCCATTCAGTGTAGGGAGTGTCAAGGATTTGGTCACTATATAAATCAATGTGCAAATACCTTGAGAAAGAAGGGTTTAAATTTTTCTGCAACTTTGAATGATAGTGATGGTGAAGATCCAGGAGATCTCATCACTCTCACTGCTGTATACGACTCGATCTGAATATGATTGTGCAGGTCCTTCGGCCAATGTACCTCCGAATGTAGCTTCTTCAGAAACTACATCAGAAGCTACATTGGACAGAAGCTGGGATGATCTTTGTTGTTTTAACTCCCCAGTCATAAAAGATGGTGGAGAATCAGAATCAGACCTGCTGGAAGGTTACAAGGAGTTGTATAAGGATTGAGAAAAGAGGGCTCTTCAAGTTACATTGCTTGGAAAGACAAATGATATGCTAAAGAAGATAAATGAAGAACAGAAGAAGTGTATCACAAGGCTGGAATGTTTGTTGAGTAAGAAAGATGTGGAGATTGAAGAACTGAAAGAAGAACTCATCCAAGCCAATGAAACCATGGCTAAATGGAACTCTATCCAACAAAAAATGGATGATATGTTGAAATCTGGGAATTCTGGTAAGTCTGGAATTGGTTTTAGGCCAAAGATGTTGGTTAAAGAAGGTGAAGGTATTTCTGAACCAAAACAGCCCGCACAAGATTTTCAAAATCCAAACTTCTTTTAAAAAAACCCAAAACAAGAAAGAAATTTTTTGTGTGCCACTATTGTCACAAGCCTGGTCATATTCAACCATTCTGTTTTCTTAAAAAGGTTGTCTATGAGGAAGAGGTAAAGCAAGCCTACTTGGTTCGTAATCAGATGCAGCATCGAATGCAGCAACCAATGCAGCATCCAATGCAGCAACATTGGAAGCTATATTCAAAGCTACATCAGAAGATACATCCTAAGAAACATCAGCCAAAAACTTTCAAAAAGATGTGGATTTCCAAAGGCAGTTACATGAATGATAAAGCCAAATACTGTGAGCCTTTTGACATATGTCCTGGTGCAAAATGGTCTGATGATGAACAATGCAATATAACCTTCACATCTTTAAAGTCTCACATAGCTGGTTCATGGTACTTTGATAGTGGGTGTTCTAGACACATGACAGGTTCTATTGAGAACTTGAATGACTATGTGAGTATCAATGGTGGGTCTGTGACTTATGGAGGAGGAGCCAAAGGAAAGATAATTGGTAAGGGAACCTTGAATGTAGATGGACTTCCAAAGCTTACCAATGTCTACCATGTTGAAGGCCTTAAGACAAACCTCATTATCATCAGTCAGCTGTGTGATGATGATCTTCAGATGAGGTTTGATAAAAATTCTTGTGAAATTTTTGATCAATCTAACAAGTGTCTTTTGACAGGTACTAGATCATCTGACAATTGCTATATGTTCAATAATGCTCAAACCTGTCACAATGCTAGTCTTGATATCACAGATCTATGGCATCAAAAACTAGGGCACATGAGTTTTCGTAAACTTCATGAGCTTGTGAAGCATGATGCAGTGAAAGGATTGCCTAGTCTGGATAAGAACTTCACAAAGGTATGTGGTCCATGTCAAAAAGGTAAACAAATCAAGGCTTCTCATCTTCCCATATCTCAGTGTTCCACATCTAGATGCCTTGAGATGATTTACACAGATCTCATAGGTCCTATTGAAGTAGAGAGTCTAGGAAAGAAAAAGTGCACATTTGTCTGTGTTGACGATTTCTCTAGATATATATGGGTTGTTTTCTTGAAGGAGAAATCTGAAACTTTTGAGGCTTTTAAAATATGGTACACCCGTGTTATGAACTTGTATGATCTAAAGCTTACTAGAATTAGATCAGAACATGGCACGAAAGATGAAAATTCCTCCTTTTCTAGCTATTGTGCCTCAAATGGCATAACTCATGAATTCTCTGCTCCTAAAACTCGACAACAAAATGGAGTGGCAGAAAGAAATAATAGGACACTTCAAAAAATGGCTAGAGTCATGTTAAGCTCCAAGAATTTGGCTAAAAGATTTTGGGCAGAAGCCTTAAACACTGCTTGTCATATAGGAAATAGGGTCTTCTTGAGGCCAGTTAGCACCATGACACCCTATGAAAATTTACTAGGGAAGAAGCCTATATTAAAATATTTTCATGTTTTTGGGTGTGTGTGCTATCTTCTCAATGATAGAGATCATCTTTCAAAATTTGACTCAGAAAGTGACAAGTGTGTTTTCATGGGTTACTCCACCAATAGTCGTGCTTATAGAGTCTTTAATCTTAGGACAAAAACTATTATGGAGTCTATGAATATTGTGTTTGATGATCTAACGGATCTTGGCCACAAAACCATTGAGGATGATGTTTCGGGATTGCATGACTTTGGAGATCATGAATCATCTGCACAATCTTCGAACTGAACACGCAAAGCAGTGCTCTGCACTGTAAGATACTAACCTGCAAGTCGAAATTCAAGAACGAGACTTAAAATGTAGCTCCGAATGTAGCTCCAGATGCAACTGCATCAGAAGCTACATCGGAAGCCACTTTGGTCGAAACCCGATCCGTAAAGCAGATCTGAAATGATCAGCTTTGATTGATCGCAACCATGACATTCCCAGCCGAATTCAAAAAGTGCATCCCACTTCACAAGTCATAGGTAATGTATATGATGGAATGTCAACAAGGAGAAAATGTAAGATAGACTATAGGAAATTGGCTTGTCTATCTTCTTTTGAGTGTGAAGAGATTCATACTTCATGCTTTGTGTCTACCATTGAACCTAAGAATGTGCATGAAGCCATAAAAGATGAGTGTTGGATCGATGCCATGCAAGATGAGCTTGATCAATTTGCTAAAAATGATGTTTGGTTCCTTGTACCTAGACCCACTTCTATGAATGTTATTGGAACTAAATGGATTTTCAAAAACAAATCAAATGAAGTGGGAGAGATAATAAGAAACAAAGCTAGACTTGTGGCTTAAGGGTACACACAGGTTGAAGGGGTGGATTTTGATGAAACCTATGCTCCTGTTGCCCACATTGAGTCCATACGTCTGCTTCTTGCCATTGCATGCTTTCTTGACATTACTCTTCAACAAATGGACGTGAAGAGTGCTTTCTTAAATGGCATTCTAGAGGAAGAAGTGTTTGTTGAACAACCAAAGGGATTTGAGGACCCCCATAAACCCAATCATGTTTTTAAATTAAAGAAGGCCTTGTATGGACTCAAGCAAGCTCCTAGAGCCTGGTATGGGAGACTTACAGACCATCTTTTGAAAAGTGGTTTTAAAAGGGGAGAAGTGGGCAAAACACTTTTTATTCAAAAAAAAAAGACAAACATATTTTGATTGCACAAATTTATGTTGATGACATTATGTTTGGGTTCACTTCTAAGTACTTGGAAAAAGAATTTGTGCATTGCATGACATCTACATTTGAGATGAGTATGGTAAGAGAATTAACATTTTTCCTAGGAATTCAAATAAAGCAATTGCATGAAGGGATGTTTATCTCTCAAGCCAAGTATGCTCTTAACTTGGTGAAAAAATTCAGTCTTGAGGATGGAAAGGGAAAGAAAACCCCTATGGATACATCCAATAAACTTTGCAAGGATGAGAAATCAGAAAGTGTTGGCCATACTTTGTATATAAGCATGATAGGAAGTCTGCTATATTTGACTGCCACCCATCCAGACATCATGTATAGTGTGTGTTTGTGTGCTAGATACCAAGCAAACCCTAAAGTCTCTCATTTGAAAGCTGTCAAAAGAATAATTAGGTATGTTGGTGAGACATGTACTATGGGTTTGTGGTACACAAAACACACTAATACCAACCTTGTTGGTTTTAATGATGCTGATTGGGCAGGTAGTGTAGATGACATGATGAGTACTTCTGGTGGATGCTTTTACTTGGGTAACAACTTGATCTCTTGGTTTAGTAAAAAGCAAAACTGTGTTGCCCTCTCCACAGCTGAATCTGAATACATTGCTGCTGATAGTGGGTGTACACAACTTTTTTGGATGAACCAAATGATCAAGGATTATGGCCTATACAGTGAAGTGTTAATCATGTATTGTGACAACACCAGTGCTATAAGCATGGCAAAAAATTCTGTTAAACACTCTAGAACTAAGCACATTGATATAAGTCACTATTTTATTAGAGACCTGGTTTGAACAATGTATTATTTGCATTGAACATATAGGGACTGAAAAACAAATGGCTGATATTTTTACTAAGAGTCTAGATTTCGAGAGATTTATCAATCTTAGGAAATCTCTCGGTATGTGTGCCATGTGACCCTTCACTCACTATATAAATTTATAAAAAAAATAGGCATTTTGCATTGTGTATTTAGGGGGGGCACACTAGGTTCATCTCTTATGTTTTGTGCATGTTGTTGCCTGAGATTTGCATTCAAAATCTATTGTGATCTCCTTGTTCTAATTCTCTCACTCTCTCTCCCGAATTTTTGATGTTGAAAAATCTTAAGCCCACAAAAGAAAGAGCTACCTTTTGAAATCTAGGGATGTGGCAATTTATCTTGGTACTATGGAACTTAGGTTCTCATAGGGTGATCTTGATAAAATTGAATTCCCTTAAAAGAAAAAGTGTGAAAGCTACCTAACGGAAAAGAGCTACCTATGAACAAGGTTGTGGCAACTTTCTTTTGAGACTATGAATCCTTGGATGTCATGGTTGATCAAAAGTTAAGTGGCTTCCCTTGGTAAATAGTGTGAAAGGTTCCAAGTGGCATGTTGTGAATATGCTTGAAATAAAGTAGAGCTATTCTCCTAGGGAAATAAAGTGCCTATGAAATTTGTGGGAGATGAATATGGTTAATATAAAGAAAATTTGAGAAATTGTACATAAAATTACAATTTTGGCGAATGCATCTCCCAATGCAGCTGCATTTGGAACTACATTCAAATGATCTAGACATTTTTCACATATGTGTGACTGCATTAGACTAGATTCTGTCTGATTTGTTTTCCTCATCTGTTAGGCATAAATTTTAGGACATGTTCTGTTTTGATAATATCTGCCTATTGAATTTTTGTCCTTATCTCAAAAAATTACAAAAATAATTACCAAAGTATTCCATGTTGAATATTTATGTGGTTGTCTAATCTGTGTGATGTTCTAAGAGTTCTTGTTAATGATATAACTGCTATTGAATGCTTGGGTTGGTACAATTTTGGTAAACCCTTTTGGTGTGTTTGTTAAGAATCCTTGGTGATTTTGAAATTCAAAAATTCAAGAATGTGATAAAGAGATTAGTTGTTACCACACACACACACATAGCTCTCCACATTTTTCTCTTGTCAAAATCAGACTTCTTTTTACCCTTGTACATGATTTGGTCAACCTTGGTTTGTTTTCAAAAATCAAAAATTGGTTTAGGGATTTCACAAACGGCCCCTCCTATTCCTGAAATTTTGCTCCTAACGGCTAATGTGTTTATGAGGTGTTTTAAGTTGTCCTTTCAGGTAACTGGAACAATATCACTCTCCACTCTCACCTTTGCTAAACCGATTCCCAAAAGTGTTGAAGGATCGTACTACCATTTCAATATCTCTTCATTTCCTATCTTGAAACCCTCAATCTTCAATGGCATCTACTTCCTCCAGTTCTTCAGACCCCATGAAGCAGAGTTCCTCAGCCAATGTAGCTTCGAGTGCTACTTCTGCCGAAGCTACATCGTCTCCAAATCCCTCTTCTATAAATCCAGGTTCAACCATTGTTCTTGCTAAACCCCTTCTCGAACCTCTCACTGTCATATTACCTGGAGAAAAGGGGAATGCCATAGACGTCGAGAACGTCGTTGACTTATCTGGTTTCCCCCAAATTGGAAACCCTAGCACTAGAAAATCCAAGAGATTGAGGGGGATTCCAAGTAATTTTGAGAATCCTAGTACTGATGAGGTTGCATGTGCCAAGAAATTTAGAGTAACTCCGGGCCAATTTGAAGAGGTTGTCCCCATTGCGAGTGATTCTGATGACGAAGACTTTGTTGATGCGAATGCGTCTGTTCCTCAACCACACGCATCTGGTCATACTATTGATGCCAGCTCCTCCATTCCCGCTCCCGTAGACACATGTGATGAAGACTACCACATTCCTTCCCCAAAAGTGGTCTTCTAACATGACTCTCCTTTTCATGAGGTGTCATCTGCTGGTGGTCATTCTGCTGAGCCTGAAGCAAATCTCTCTGACATGAGTTATTCAGATGAGCAGAGAACCCTAGCTAATTATTTGATGCAACTGAAGTATGCTTCTCCACACATCTTTCCCTCTCCTATCAAGTCCTCAAGCTCATCAAAATTTGATGACAGCTCTAACCAGGATTTTGTTGAAAAAGTTGTGTCTGAAGCTACATTCACTCATACTTCCTCTGAAGCTGCTTTAGGTACTCCTTTCCCTGCTCAGTTTATAACATATGCTTCTTCCTTGAGGTATAACACCTCTAGGAAAATTGTGGATGAAAGATTGAGTCTCAAGGAAGAGTTGCTTGGAAAAAATCTTGTCCAATTCTTTACTGATAGATGTCTTTTAGCTACTTTGTCTTCTACATCTCCTTACCTTAGGAACATCATTTTTGAATTTTATGCAAATCTTGAGAAAAGGATCTCCTCTACTAGTGATTCTAGATTTGAAAAGGTGTATGTTAGGAACAAATGGTTTGACTTCTCTCCCTCCACAATCAATGGTCTTTTTGGGTCTCCAGCTATTGGGGTTGTTAGATTAATGTCTGATTTGAATGTTTGTGTCTAAGAGCTTATAGGAGGTCTAGTATCTAGATGGCCAGGTAAAGGGGCCAATGTTAGCACTTCCCAACTTTCCTTTTTGTATTCTGTTATGCACAAGATTTGTTGTGCAAATTGGGCCCCAACTACAAATTCCAATGCTCTTACTAAAGAACATGCTATAATCTTATATCAGATTGGTCTTGGTTTACCATTTGATTTTGGAGATTTTGTCTTTAGAAAGATTGTTTCCCTAGCAGCGTCAGAGGGGGACAAAAGGGCTCTTATCTTCCCTTCCCTTATCTACAAAGTTCTGGTTGCCCAAGGATTTGGTCCCACTGATGGTGATAAACTCACCCCCATTCTTGACCCCCTTCATATCTTTGTCAAGTTATTAAAGGGAGATAGAGTGGTCAACCTGCCTTTGGTCTATCCTTATCCCTCTGCTCCTGGTACTTCATCAGCCATGCCTACACCCTGGATGCTTCGTTTTGCTACTCGGCTGCTCCACTCGCTCTGCATGGGCAATGTAGCTGCCAATGTAGCTACATTTGGTTCTTTATCAGCTCCTGCCCTGATCTCTCTTGAACCATCTGTTCATATATCCCCGTCCTTCATTCAGGGCCAACTTGTCCATGTCAGGTCTCAAATTGTTATCCTTCAGAACTTGGAGGCTCAATACTCTGCTTGGCTGGGCATCCATTCTGGCCAAATAGGGGGAGGTGATTCAAGTGTTGGTCCTACTCCTGGTTCTGCTCCTGAACAAGCTGTTTCTGCTCCTGGTTCCACTACAGCTGCTGAAGTTGTGCCTGAAAATTGAAGATGTGGTTGTATGTGGTTCTATTTTCTGGTTGTAATTGGTGGATGTGGTTGTCTTTGATGTTTGCATTAAATACTCTTGGTTTGTAATAATCTGCTCTATAACTCTCTGGTTCTGTGGATTCGGTTCAAAACTTAAACTGGATATTACTTGGTTGTTGGTCTACTGCATATTTAGTTCATATTACTTTCATCTGACTGTCATATTCAGGGGGAGTTCTTTACTAACATATGCAGGTTTTGAAGGTTTTTGTCTATGTTGAATATGTGGCAACACTTGTCATATTATTTGACTAGAAAGGCTCAACAAAGGGGGAGATTGTAAGGGTAAAATATGAATGGCCTATTTTAGTTTTGTTTCTCCTTTCTTGGTCCCTAAGTTTAGACATTTTTTGAAACAAAATATTCCTATATATTTTTGGTTTCTTGGTCCTAAATCTTAGGAGTTATTTTGGAAACAAAATCTATGTAAAAATCCTTCATAATGTCGTGCCTTAAAGTCTTTGTAAATATGGTAAGTGAATCTAGTAGTTAAGGAAGTTGATTTGATTTCTAATTCTAATCATTTTCGATATTGGAGTTTGTTTCCTTCTTTATGTGTAGGTTTCCTTCACATTATAAATAGAGGACATGGGGCAGCGGCTGAGGAGACGAATTGAGAGTGAATACAGATCTTAGCAGAGCAGAAAAATTTAGAATTCAGAAGCAGTTTCAGGATTCCAGGATTGTACAGAATTTGGATGTAGCTTCGAATGTTATAACATTCGGAACTACATTAAAGTGCTGAAGCTGTTTTGTCTTTCTAGCTATTTTTAGGAAGTTGTTTGTTTCTTTCCACGTTTTCTTTATCTGTTTTTCTGTGGGATTTTGCTCTCCAAGACTTGTTATCTTGTGAGAGTATTTTGTTTGATGATTTCACATAGTTTTTTGTAAAAACGAATCATATTTTTTAGTGAAATTTTTTTGGCCATGAGACTAGATCTGCAAGTATATGTTTGTAGATTGTTTGGTAAACCTTTGTGTTTAAATTCTTGCTTTATTATTTAGTCTTCCGTTGTTTACTGTTTTTGTGACCAATGTGTCTTCCATTGTAGCTTCTTCACAAGCTACATTGGGAACTGCATTGGTAATTTGGAGAATCCTAGCTACTTGTTTTCTTACAGGGTTGCTCCTAAATAATATAATGAACACTAAGTTTATAACGTAATGAGTATTTATTAAAATTATAATTTATAAATAGTGTGCACACACTCCATTTATATTTCTAAGCAATTTATTTGTTGAATGAAATATTGTGCGTGTTTGTAAATATGTGTGATTGTGGAATGGCATAGGGGTGCTCGAACGTTTGAAAAATGGCTTACAAAAAATGAATCATTTTCATGAAAAGAAGATTTCATTTTCCGTTACTTGAAAAAACTTTTACATTATCTATATTTTTCTTTAGGTTACCAGCCATCAAAAAATAAGAAAAATGTTTTTTTGAAAAGTCATTTTCTTTAAAACAAACGAAGCCTACTTTTAGTATAAAGTAATCTACGGAGTACATATATTTTTTACTATAAAAGTGTGAGTTGTCTCTTAAAAATTAAGGTATAGACAAAATTAACCTTTCATCTAATAAAGCATCCATCAATTATTTAAGGACAAACAAGTAAATTTATCTTCTTTACTATAAAAGTGTGAGTTGTCTTTTAAAAATTAATGTATAGATAAAATTAATCTTTCATCTAATAAACCATCCACCATTTATTTAAGGAGAAATAAGTAAATTAATCATGATAAAAAACAATATTTGTACAAAAATAATGTTTAATAAATCACTCCCCAGTAAATAAGGTCAAATAAATAATTTTTTATTTGCTAATCAATTCCATGAATAATAACAAAAAAATTATCATAATAAATAATAATGTCAAATTAGTAAATTCTATCTCTCTCTCTCTATCTATCTATTTCTGCTATAAAATTGTGAGTTGTCTCTTAGAAATTAATGTATGAACAAAATTAATCTTTCATCTAATAAATCATCCACAATTTATTTAATGACAAATAAGTAAATTTATCATAATAAATTATAATGTTTGTAAAAAAATAACCCTAAATTTAATAAATCACTCACCATTGAATAAGCTCAAATAAGTAAATTTGTTATGAGCTAATCAATTACATGGATAATTACAAAAAGAACCCTAAATTTAATAAATCACTCACCATTGAATAAAATCAAATAGGTAAATGATATCTCTATCTATCTATCTTCTTTATTATAAAAGTGTGAGTTGTCTATTAGAAATTAATGTATGGACAAAATTAACCGTTCATCTAATAAATTATCAACCATTTATTTAAGTGTGAGTTGTCTCTTAAAAATTAATGTATGGACAAAATTAACATTTCATCTAATAAATCATCCATCATTTATTTAATGACAAACAAGTAAATTTATCTTTTTTACTATAAAAATATGAGTTGTCTCTTAGGAATTAATGTATGGACAAAATTAACATTTCATCTAATAAACCATCCACCATTTATTTAAGAACAAACAAGTAAATTTATCATGATAAAAAATAATATTTGTACAACAATAATGTTTAATAAATCACTGCTCATTGAATAAGGTTAAAAAAATAATTTATTATTTGTTAATAAATTCCATGAATAATTACCAAAATCACCAAAAATTTAATAAATCACTCACCATTGAATAAGGTAAAAAAATAAATTAATTAATTTCGGATTTAACATTAATTCTAAATCAAATCTCCAAGATACCCCAAGTGTCCAAGTGTCTATCTTTGACCATATATGTGTGTGTGTGTGTGTATATATATATATATATATATATTAAATTCCACCACATTTAGGTTTTCCCTCTATTTTTTCCACCAACCAATTTTGAATTATTTTGGTGTACATCTCTTTTAAACCTTTAAAATGTTTCTCATCTTTTCAATGTGAGACAAAAGTTATCACTAATTATGCATCTCTTTTTAACCTTTAAAGAGGGGTTATTTTGCTTGTTGGTGACATAATCTTCTTCCAATATTGAATTGCAATTGTTTGCAATTTTCATATGACCCCCTGGTCTCTATGATGTTACTAACAACCCATATTTTTTTGACTTTATGACACTTCAACTAACGGATTTAGGGTTAGGGACTATCGGTGTCCAAAATTTACATTCTTTTGTGTGTGGCGTGCATTTGCGTTGTACAGTCCCTAATGGACTTTCTTAAAGTTCAGGAACTAATGGTCTAATTTTCCCTTGTACAGTCCCTCCAAATCTCACTTTTGAATTATTAACTTTTGAGTTATCATTTCACTATTTCTCTCTCCTATCTTCTCTTCTCTGGTTGTATTTATCTTTCTCTCTTCCGTCTCCTTCATATTTTCTCTCTCATCACCACCATCTCCTCTCTTTTAAATATGTTTAAACATTTTTCTCTCTTTAAACATAAAAAATAGTAACTAAAACAAAAATAATAATTTTGGAGTTAAAAAAACAAAAATATAAGAAGTTAGTAAAATAAAAATAATTTATGGAACAAGCAACTATAAAAAATAAAATTTACAGAATCAACAAAACAAAAATAATTTAATGCGGAAATTAGTAAAATAAAATAATTTACGGAACAAAAGTTTAAAACAAATTCTTAAAAATATATATGTAAAAAAATATGTTAGTAAAATAAAAATATTTGATGGAACAAAAATAATAGTTACAAAGTAAATAAAAACAAAAACAATTTAAACTAAGGTTAATAAAAGAATAAAAAGAATTTACGGAACAAAATTTTAAAACAAATTCTTAAAAATAGCTATGTAAAACAAAAATACATTAGTTAAATAAAAATATTTGATGGAACAAAAATAATAGTTACGGAGTCTGAAGTGCACCAAAATATAGGGCCCGAAGAGGCAGCCCAAAAGAGTACCCCCAAAAACATACTTAGAAGAATGGGCCAAGCCCATACCCGGAAAGAGGTCCGAGCACGTATCCAAGTGAGGGCCCAAGCCCAATTATGTGAAGAGTCATTAGTATAAATATGGGGAGACTTCCCATATTAGAGGACTCGAAAACTTCCTAGAAAAGAAGAGGGATCAGCCCCTTCATCTCTTTCTCTCCCGCCATTTACATACATATATACACTATCTCCTCTTTCTCTTTCCATGTATCATATACAACATATACTAATTATCACACCTGGGGGTTTGTGGGGACACCCCACCCACTCATGGTGCTTTATTTTGCAGACATTACATGCCAGATATCCTACCGCGACGACCACCGTCGGACCACGACTCCGGCGATACTAACATGACGTCACTTTCGGTACCCCGTACACGACACGACAAGATCACCACATTTTTTGCGTGATCAATTTGGTTCCGTTGCCGGGAAACGACTACATTTCGTTCTTATCTAGTCACTGACCCCGTCGACCTCGACGGAGCTCCGTTCAAAGGGTGCCGGAACACCACCGACAAACACAAACATACAAACTGTGCATGCGAGCTCGACGAAGAAAACGAAAACAGAAAAACATTCTGACACTATCCATGTATTCGTCTTCACAAGATGAGTCCGACGACACCAAAATCACTCCCATCGGACATCCACCACACCCACACGCGCCACCTAAAGCTGCTAGAGGCGGAACTACACTAGGAGGCGCCGGTAGCTCTTTGGTCAAGTAAAGTTGACCCTTCCGGCACTCGAAACAGAAAAGCAACACTACCACCAGCTGCGTTTGGAAGATGCGAGCTCAACACCATAAAAAATGCTCCCAATGGATGCCGGACGCACCATCACGCGTCGTCAGAAACTTCCTTACTCATCACCGTTTCCTTCATTTATCGGCCAAGTGAAAGTTGTCGTGCATCTCCGCCTTCCTGAATAACCTTGTGTCACTTTCATTGTTGGTGACCTCATTATCAGGTTTACACTCTCCAAGACTCCAACTCCTTTCCATTAATGTAAAATGATTAATATTCTGCCTTCATGAATAACCTTGCGTCTGGAACATACCCTGCCAAGATTCTGCTTTCTTGGAAATGCATACCTGCATAGACCATTTAATTGTTGTCATGATATAACACAAGTTACGGCCATTTAATTGCATGGACCAATTGTTGTAAATTGTTTTATTCAATTAATAGAATACTCACCTGTCTAATGTTCCCACAAATGTTCCTCCTTTTTTTTAATTATTGGTTGGTCCCATTATTGTTTTATTTCAGACTAATAGAAACCTCCTTTTTTATTAAAAAAATAACATTGCTCATTTTTAGTACAATTCAGAATATACACGTGGAACATTATACTTCAATTTGATTATACATGTTATGCATTATATAATAAAAATCATATTAGATCTCATCATAATGACGTAATTTTCGGAGAATATAAATGAAGAGGATGGAGAAATAAATAAATAAATAAATACAGATTTGCCGAGCTGAAATTATTTGCCGAAATGAAATTATTTGGCGAACTGAAATTATTTGCCGAACTGAAATTATTTGACGAACTGAAATTATTTGCCAAGCCGAAATTATTTGCCGAACTGAAATTATTTGACGAGCTGAAATTATTTGACGAACTATTATTTGCCGAGCTGAAATTATTTGACGAACTGAAATTATTTGTCGAGCTGAAATTATTTGCCGAATTGAAATTATTTACCGAGCTGAAATTATTTGCCGAATTGAAATCATTTGACGAGCTGAAATTATTTGCCGAATTGAAATTATTTGACGAGCTGAAATTATTTGCCGAGTTGAAATTATGTGACGAGCTGAAATTATTTGACAAACTGAAATTATTTGACGAGCTAAAATTTTGTGACGAGTTGAAGTTGTACGACAAGTATGATTTAATATACGCAATTATTTGACAATTTTATGTGATGACATGTTCCGACGTAACGGGTAAAATGTTTTCTAACAAATTGGACTACATTATTTTGATGAAGCGCACACGAGCTTGTTAGCCTCGTCAACTTGAATATTATATTATCTAGTTTTCATGAGCGTGACATAGACAAATAAATGTGATTCAAGCTCGCCTGTTTATGAGAAACATAACATGCAAATTTAAATAGATTTATGCCGAGCTAACTACTTGCCCACCATACCAAACAGTTATAAAAAATTCATCGCATAAAGCTTGCAAATTACTGGTTCAATGCTACTAGCTCGGAATAGCATGCTTAGTCCACCTATCATATGTTAGCACGACACATGCATTCTCTCATGCTTCACACTCAAATACTTACATCTTATAAATTCATCGTATCTTCTAATAGCGCGAAGTGTCGCCGCAATAATTTGTTTCCTATTCTCGCATAATAGACCCATATTCAAGCAATCTTCTCTTATATGATCAATATGCTTGGACAATGACAAACATTGTATGACGAAAATATTTGTGATAAAATGTGATTTTTGCCTATACAAAGATGCTCCTAAAACTTTCAGGTACAAAATACAAACGAGCATAGCCTCGGCAAACCACGATCAATAACACGAGTTGTTCTTCTACAAACTATTACATGATTGTTTACAAGGTTACGTGCCTACCTCGCCTCGCCGAGGTCACATTTTAGGCCATGCGCCCACATTTTTACTACTTGCAGTTAATAACAATCATTAACTGGGGGGCTGGTACTGAGGCATGAAGGAAACACATATCTTTATTACTTCTCGATCTACATATACACTTCTACGCTCAAGAAGTAGGGGGCTACCACTACCACTGGACCACAGACCGGGATTATTAGTGATGATATAGACCATTATTAGTATCTTCGCATATTATTCAGATTATTATTCACGTGCCCGCGCACGCCACGCTCGCACCAGAGCTCGAGCCTCAGATTATGCTCGCGCCAATGCCGAGCTTCATACTATTATTATTCACGTGCCCGCGCACGCCACGCTCGCACCAGAGCTCGAGGCTAAGATTATGCTCGCACCAATGCCGAGCTTCATACTATTATTATTCACGTGCCCACGCACGCCATGCTCGCACCAGAGCTTGAGCCTCAGATTATGCTCGCGCCAATACCGAGCTTCATACTATTATTATTCATGTGCCCGCGCACGCCACGCTCGCACAAGAGCTCGAGCCTCAGATTATGCTCGCGCCAATGCCGAGCTTCATACTATTATTATTCACGTGCCCGTGCACGCCACGCTCACACCAGAGTTTGAGCTTCAGATTATGCTCACGCCAGAATCCGAGCCTCATAGTATTATTTCTCACGCCCGAGCACGCTATGTTCGCGCCTATGCCTAAGCCGCATATTATATTTGATACTCGTGCACGTCGAGATTTACATTATATTCCCCGCTCGAGTTTACTCAGGGCTGAGCTTTATATTGTTCGCCCGCTCACTCACAGTTGAGTTGTACACCGCGCCCACATGCGCTTACGCTCCCCCTCGAGTTTACTAGCGGCTGAGCTCTACATTATTCTCCCGCTTGAGTCCATTACGCGTCTGCTTGCGCTTCATATTTCGACCGAGACCGAGCTTCTACGAGTGTTTATCACATTACGCTCCCCTGGCGTCCATCATGCTTTCATCAGCATTTGCGGCTACACTCTGCATGAGCTTCATATTGTGCTCCAGCTCAGCATCACTACTACGCTCGGCAGGAGCTTCTACGAGTGTTTAACACGTTACACTCCCCCCGCGCCCATCATGCTTTCATCAGCATTTGCAACTACACTCGGCATGAGCTTCATATTGTGCTCCAGCTCAGCATCACTACTACGCTCGGCAGGAGCTTCTACGAGTGTTTAGCACGTTACTCTCCCCTGGCGTCCATCATGCTTTCATCAGCATTTGTGACTACACTCGACATGAGCTTCATATTGTGCTCCAGCTCAGCATCATTACTACACTCGGCATGAGCTTCTACGAGTATTTAGCACGTTACGCTCCCCTGGCGTCCATCATGCTTTCATCAGCATTTGCAGCTACGCTCGGCATGAGCTTTATATTGCAGTTCAAGGTTACTTTATTTGAGGTCAATGCCTCATACCTATTTGCCTCCTTGCTTGCCGAGATGAGACCCTTTGACCTCCTCGCCTGCCAAGGAGAGGCTAGGCTCTAATGCCTCATACTTATCCTCCTCGCCAAGCCGAGGAGAGGCCAGGCTCTAATGCCTCATACCTATCCTCCTCGCCAAGCCGAGGAGAGGCTAGGCTCCAATGCCTCATACCTATTTTCCTCCTCGGGACGCCGAGGAGAGACCAAGCTCCTAGCGCCTCATACATATTTGCTTCCTCGCTAAGCCGAAGAGAGGTCAGACTCTAATGCCTCTAAATACATACTGCATCCACATGAGCATTTCATACACATATACAAGTTACTAAATGCATGCATCCTTCATTCATCATTGCATAAACATAAATACATGCATCCTTCATTCATCTTATTATGGCCTTATGGCTCGTTTTCTGGAAGGTCCTCGTCATGCCGAGTATAAATCTTATTATGGCCTTATGGCTCGCTTTCTTGAAGGTCCTCGTCACGCCGAGGATAAATCTTATTATGGCCTTTTGCCAGGGACTACATAGCTTATTTTCATACATATTCTGCCAGTCGAGGTCTGATTTGCCTATCAAGGATCAATTATACACAAAGTTCACCCGCCAAGGTTAAAAAGTCAGTTACATAAACTCTTTTCAAATTCAAAGCAAAAATCTCAAAACCCTCAGCATCACAAGAAAAAACTACAAGCAGATTATACTCCTTACCCTCGATGTCAGCCTCGACGGATAAGGAGTAGGGGGCTACTGAAGTGCACCAAAATATAGGGCCCGAACAGGCAGCCCAAAAGAGTACCCCCAAAAACATACTTAGAAGAATGGGCCAAGCCCATACCCGGAAGGAGATCCGAGCCGTATCCAAGTGAGGACCCAAGCCCAATTATGTGAAGAGCCATTAGTATAAATATGGGGAGACTTCCCCATATTAGAGGACTCGAAAACTTCTTAGAAAAGAAGAGGGATCAGCCCCTTCATCTCTTTCTCTCCCGCCATTTACATACATATATACACTATCTCCACTTTCTCTTTCCATGTATCATATACAACATATACTGATTATCACACCTGAGGGTTTGTGGGGACACCCCCACCCACTCATGGTGCTTTATTTTGCAGACATTACATGCCAGATATCCTACCGCGACGACCACCGTCGGACCACGACTCCGGCGATACTAACACGACGTCACTTTCGGTACCCCGTACACGACACGACAAAATCACCACATTTTTGGCGTGATCAGAGTCAATAAAACAAAAATAATTTAAACTGGTGTTAGTAAAATTATAAAAATAATTTATGGAACAAAATTTTAAAACAAATTCTTAAAAATAGTTAGGTAAAACAAAAATACGTTAGTAAAATAAAAATATTTGATGGTACAAAAACAATAGTTACAGAGTCAATAAAACAAAGCAATTTAAACAGAGGTTAGTAAAATAATAAAAAAAATTACGGAACAATTTTTTTTCCGTAAAACTAATTCTTAAAAATAAAACAAAAATAATAGTTACGAAGTCAATAAAACAAAAAAATATATAATGGAAGTTATTAAAATTAAAATAATTTACAAAACAAAAATATTTGTTAACGGTAAAAATAATTTCGTTATTTTGATTTTAGCTTATTTTTTCTCATAAATTTATTTATTCATAAAATAAAAATATAATTTAATAAAAGTAATCATTCAAAATGAAGAACTTATTTGATTTCACATTCTATTTGAAGGGCGGAAAAAAATTAAGTTTGTTCCAAGACATTCATTATACATGTTTTTGAATAGTATAAAGTATTCGGGGTTGTCAGACCATGAATTGACACTTAAAATTAGTGTTCCAGAATTGCTATTGAGAAACATTGACCATACTGCATGGTTGTGCAATGGAACAAGACTAATCATCATAAATCTTGGAGATCACATTGCTGAAACAAAATTTTTGAAAGGAAGCAATGTTGAAGAAAATGTTTTTATCCCAAGATTGTCATTAACTTATCCGATGTAAGATTGTCTTTCAAGTTCCAGATAAGACGATTTATATTGCGGGTATTATATGCAATGACAATTAACAAGTTTCAGTCAATAATTGCACGCATGTCTTTTTTAGAAAAAAAAACAGTATTTAGCCATAGACAGTGGTTATATGTCGTAGATTCTAGATTAACAAATTATTTTGGTTTGAAGATATTGATATGCAGTGAAGATGAAAAACCAACTAATAAGACAAAAAATGTTGTGTATAAAAACATTTTTTAGAATCTATAATGATTAGTGATATACTTATGTGTAATTGTTAATAAAATGATCCTCCTTATTTTGTTTATATATGATTTTGTTGACGTGCGTTTAACGCACGAGTTAAAAAAATAGTTTTGTTAACTTTAAAGTTAATTATGAGAATTTTTTAATTATTTTTCTGATTATTGAAACAATTATTCATTAATTTTTATTACAAACATATCTTAAATATCAAATGGTTAACTAAATGATAGAATTATAACTAAATCCAACTTTGCACCCAATGAAAAGGACCAAAATAATCCCCATGTCACATATAATGTGTCATTTTCCATTAATATTATTAACTCTAATGGACGTGAGGGGGTAAAGTGGGATGAATAGCAAAATTGTGTATGACAATGAGACATGTAATTTACAGGTTAGTGTGTAATGTGAGATTTAAGTAAATACTTTCGTGAGCGAATTGTATTTTGGCCCCATAAAAATTAGGCCAAAAAAGCAAATATCCCATCAAAATTTTTATCAAATCTCACTTTGGTTTTTTTATAATTAATTTAATTCATAAGAGAAATACACACACATATATGTATGTATATATTTACATATATATAAATATATAAACATTTATTATTTTTAGTGAAAAATATACATTAAAATTTCATAAATTTTTTTTAGAAATATATATAATTTTTTTATATATAAAAATAATAATTAAAGTAAACAAAAAAAATAAAGATAAAATATTTCTAAAAAATCATTAAGAATACGTGCAAAACAAGTGTACATAATTGGCTAACTAGTTACGGTAAATAATGCCTCCAAAATTTCAAATAAATACCACAAAGTGAAAATAATCTTATTCAAGTTGACATTCAAGGGAAGGATTAACGGCCGGAAAACATGACAAGCGGCCACACGATAGTCTGCAACGTGGCACCTTAAACGCAAATTAAAACGGCATTTTCTCTCTCCGCTCACGGTGTACGTTCGTCCGGTAAACAATCCTTCGTAAATGTATCGATCGGCGGCGAAGCGATTGCTTCAGCAATCGTTCAATTACAGTCAAGGACGTCCCCAAATCTCTAATGGCCGAACCCTAAAATATAACTTGCCTCGTTTTCTCTCAACGGCTGGATCGGATACGTTCCCTAATCAGAGTAGGAATGGTTTTGACTCTGCATCATCTTCGTCAACATCCACAGAAGAAGATAAATTTGGCCGTAGTAACGGTCAAAGTTCGAGAAGAACATCGCCGCGAGCTCATTACGAGGAGGAGCAAGCACGAGTCCTCGCCGCCTCTCTTCGTCATGTGGTCCGTACAGTCTCTCTCTCATATGCTGAATTTTTTCATTTATTTCTACATAATGCATCCGTGAATTCTAAATATGTAGCACCTTGGTAATAAAAATGTTTTACTGATGCGGGCAGCAACCTGATTTAAAGCCTTAGATTTATAATTGAAAGAAGTTTTGAATTCTGCGGAATTTGAATTGGTGTGACCGGATGGTTTCGTTTCGTGGAAACTTTTATTTGAGTTGCCGTTGTTCAATAAATGTGGCTGGTGGTACTTATTTGATGAATGTAGTTTTGGTGGATTTTGATGCAAATGATACTTGTTTAATGTATATTATTTTGATTCAATTTTGATTCACATGGTACTTGTTTAATGGATATTATTTTGATGGAAATTCATTCGAATGGTACTTGTGTATTAAGACTAAGTTGGTGGATTCTGATTTAAGTTATATTGAATGTGATATGGTGGAATTTTTATTCAAATGATGCTTGTTAATGAATGTAATTTTGGTTGAATTTAATTCAATTATATTTGTTTAATGAATGTTATATTCTTGGGATTTGAATTTACTTGGGGGAATGATGTTCGCTGATGCCCAAGCCAAGAAACACAATGTAGGATTGCTGATTAGATAGATTATAATTTCTTCTATTGTTTGGAGACACTGATATGTGTGAGAAACATAATGAGGGTCTCTAGAATGACAGCAGGATTTTGCTTTATGCAAGGCCACTCAAAATTTCCAAACTCACTTTGGGTATCTTTGAAAGTTTAAGTAGTTCCTGTTATTTAGGGGAACTGATATGAGGACATCTCAGTTTAAGTTGTTCCTGTTATAACTTAGTGTTAGACTGATAAGAGCACATCTCCTGAACCGTGTAGTTTAGGTTTTCCCTTCCTCTACCCATGAGCTGGTTCCTATTGTACTCCCTCCATTTCGTACAAATAGTCCTACTTTCTATCTCGGGGCATTTCATTTCAAGAGTCCAATTAGAATAATGAAGCTAACAAGTACTTGGGAGGGTTGACTGTCCATTTTTTTCTAATATGCAGATTAGGTTGGGATGGACTGAACGAGAGTCCAATTAGAATAATGGAACTAACAAGTACTTGGGAGGGTTGACTGTCCATTTTTTTCTAATATGCAGATTAGGTTGGGATGGACTGAAGCAGCCATGATGGCCGGTGCGAGAGAGGTTGGCGTTTCGCCTTCTATTGTTGGAGCTTTCCCCCGGAAAGAAGCTGCACTTGTTGAGGTATAATTTGTGCATCGTAATGCTTAGCTTTTGCTTGATGTTGGTGAAGGTTTATTCTTGTTGGTGGAATCATGCTCGATGCCTCGATCAAACTAGTTATTTGATAAGTTCCAATATGGTTTGTTTCGCCTTTGGAAGTACAGACACACAAATAAACCCGTGTCTGTTTCAATATGAAAACTCATTGATGCAACTGTTTATTTATGTAATTAATCAAATTACAAATTAACCTGCATTTCTTTTTCCTCTTCTATTGGACCACCTAGTTTTGATCTCAAGGTTACAGTCTTATGAGATTTTTCTTGGATTATGGTTACAGAAAGAAATTGTATGACTTGTATGGTCGAACATCTTTGTCATACTGAACATCTCTCTCTCCCTCTCCCTGTAATTTCTCTTCTTTCAGTATTTTATGGACGAGTGCTTACAAAGGCTTATCGATATCATTGACTCGGATGAGAGTTTAAAAAACCTGCTGCCTAGTGAACGTATTGCAAAGCTTGTTAGAGTTCGTTTAGAATTGCAGGCTCCATATGTTTCGAAGTGGCCTCAAGCTCTTAGCATCCAGGTACCATCATTATACTCCTTTTTGTTAGATTTCGTACTTCTTTGAGCTGATTTAACAGCTGAGTTGTATTGTAATTACAATTTCCTGTGTAGGCACAACCGTTAAACTTTCCAACAAGCTTTAAGCAGCGGGCAATGCTGGTTGATGAGATCTGGCATGGTGTGGGTGAGGAAGGCAGTGACGTTGATTGGTATGTGAAGCGAACTATTCTTGGTGGGATATACTCCACAACTGAGATATACATGCTGACTGATAGTTCCCCAGGTTGGTGTTTTTTTTCATCACTCATCTGCTCTGCTCATGTTGTTCTTTTGCTCTTAGAAGCTTTGAATTTGGTCATCGGTGCAGTTTGATCAGAATTACTTCTTGGTAATCTGTGTGAGAACTGAGAAGTAATTGAATAGTAGGATAATAGCCCACCCCATGACAACCATGAATAAAAAATCCCACCATCCTAATTAAAGATGTACATTTTGACACATTGTGTATGTCAAGAAAAAGGTTGAATAAGAACCAACTTCCTGAATTACTGTCTCACTGTGCTGCCGTAATTTTTAGTTGCTTATGTTGATACGAGATTGAGTAACCAAAATTCAAAATGTATTAAAGACATTATGTTGGATAATGATTTCCCAAAAAGGAAATGTGCCTCTTCAATTGGGACAAACTGAAAAGGAATGTGTACCTCTTAATTGGGACGGAAGGGTAGTAAAGTAATCTATAAAACTAACCTGATTGCCTTCTTATCATAAGCAAAGAACATTCTATGGAACTTTACCATATGATTGAAAACATTTTTCTGATGATATGCTTGGTTTATTTAGGCCCACCTTTTGGTAGCCTTCTTGACAGTCGTTGTAGAACTTCTTAGTGTATACCGCTACTGTAGTCCCTCCTTTCATCCCCATGGGTGAGGGTGTAAACAAATCAAATAGTTCTGAGCTGATTTGGTATTCTTATTTGAAATACGAACTCTTCCCTCTCCATCTCTCTACAGGCCATCTCAACCTCGTGTCTCTCCAAACCCATCTAAAGCCCACCTCAATTCTGATTTGGGTTTAATTGATTTGGTCTTCATTACTTTTCTCTCTCTTCATTGTAGATTGGGGCTCCCCACAAATAAATTTTGCTGTTTCTGTTGTTGAATCATTGCCTTCTTTTTCTAAATTTATTTTGAATTTCGTAACCCATGTTCTTATAGACGAAGCTAATTTCTAAAAAAATTAGTCTAATTTCCAAATTTTGTAGTCTAAATTTTGATGTTTCAGTTCAAAAAGCTTTTGTTGTGCATCGTCTTTCATCTACCTTGAGCAGCCTATGCCTCTGCCCTTCTGGAGCCTAAGAAAGCTTCCCTTCTTAAAAAGGGCAATTGGGCCATCCACAGGAACTACCAAAAGAAAAAAGAGTATGTATGGCTGAAGGTCATTCAACTTTAGACCAAAATGAGAGAGCAGGCACACAAGGATTCATATAGTACTAATGGGATCAGCGTGTATTTGGATAGCCTGTGTTTTATTCATATCTTCATATTGAAAATTCGAATACTCAAATCGAATACTCGAATCAAAAATTCAAATAGTATCGAATCGAATAATCTAATCATTGTTTGATAAACAGATTTTGTAAAAAAAAAGTCACTAATAAAATTTCGAATCGAATATGAATCAATTTTAATATTCGAATAACAAACGAATACGAATACGAAAACGAATATTCGGATAATTACACGAATACGAATTGAATATTGTGATATTTGATTCGATTCGTTTACATCCCTACCCATGGGTGTTGTACTACTGCAGTTGTATTATCCATTCCTTACGATGATGTCCATGATTAGCCAGATGGGAAGACTGGCCCCATATTCTTTTCATGTACATATAAATCTTCTCACCTCTTAATTGTGATTGCTGCTCTTGACAGACTTCCGTGATTCTTGGGCATTCTTGAATGCGCGAGTTAGAGATGCTTTTGATTTTAAAAAGAGTCTTCAGGAGGTAGTATTTGATTCATGAAGATTCCAGTTTTTGTTGTGCTTGATTTTATTGCTTATAGAGTAAACTTATTTATGGTGGAAGTTTTGCAGGTGAAGTATCTGGCAGACGCGATTGGAGCAGGGATGGGAAGCTCTTTCCAAGGGTTCGTGAAGAGAGCTTGTTAGGTGTGAATGTAAAGAGGCTAGTGTGGAGGGGTTAGCAGAGTTTGATGCTAATCCTCTTTGGTGGTTTATGTTTTTATTTTTCTGATGTTATCTTTCACCAGACAGGTTGCTTTATTTTTCTTTGGTAGTAACATCCGAACTTCTGTGTTATGGCGAGCCAACAGGTCGGGAATTGAGTTGAGTCTGTAGTGCAGCTAGAATGAGTTTGGCTGCATTGTGATCCCTCTATGTTGTGATGTGGATCTATTGAAAAGTTCTAAAAATAGCTAATGTTTTGGCATTCCAGAAAGGCAAAAACTTAGGTAAGATGGTCTTACGGTATTTGTTGTAAAATTGATCCTCCTTTCTGAGTCTCTGACCCACCGTGTTTTGGTGGGTTGAGTTGTGAGAGAGTGGGACTTCGTCTTACGAATTACGATTTGTAAGACCGTCTTACTAGAAACTTACTTTTCCAGAAATCGGAGGAGTGTCACTTGTTGGTTCTCCTTGGGCACAGTAGAACTTGAAAACAATGATTATCAATAAATTTTTTGTTATGTCTAGATTTTTGAAGTGTGCCTTTAAGAACATAAATTTAACCAAAACCCTTTATATTCTATGGTAGGTCGTTTTTATTTTTTTTACTCCATTTCATTCCTAAAAAAAGAACCGTGTATCTCATTTTTGCCAAAAAGCTATTCTGAAATATTACCTTTACCATTTTATCCTTGGTTTCTTTGATACTCTCTTTGTTTCGGACAAAGAGTTCATTATTTCATTTTGGATGTTTCACTTAAAAAGTTTATTTTAAAAAATTAAGGTAAAGTTTTATTTTATTACTAATAAATTATTAAAAGTGTTATTTTCTTTAAAAAATTATGATAATGTTTGTTTTCTAAGGATATCCATGAGAGAGAGATCCTAAAGTAAAGTAAAGTAAAAACCATATCAATGATAAAATTAATTTGTGAAAAATGGAAAGGTCATAAAATTGACACCTTTTTTAGGACAACCTAAAAAGGAAAGATGAGCTATTGTTTAGAAACAAGTGTAATGCTTTATAATCTTTCATTTTCTTGTTTTTGCTTTAATCGATGACCTGTGTTTGCATTCTCCTTTAATTGTGGGGTTTCAATCTAATATAAGCATTATTAAAAAACGAATGATATTTTGCTCTCGAGCTTGTGATATTCCAACATGTTTTTGTGCTAGTCGTTGGCTGATTAAGTTGACGATGATTAAGAATGTTCATATCATTAGTGACCAATGCATGTATACTCTTTGGTGTTATGTGACACCACCAAATCCAAAAAAAAAAAAAAAATTTATTATCTAAATCTAAATTAGTAACAAATTCTTTTTTACCTTATGGCAATTAATTTTGGGTTACAGTAGTTGATTTAAGTGATGATTTTGATGAATTGATGTATGAATACAAACTTTGGAGCGTCTGTCGAGATTATATGGAACAATTTGAAGGTAAAAACCCACTTTGGCTTCTCAATCTTCATCCTTACTATTATGAGTTTAATAGATTTTAATCCCTTCCCACTCCATAGGAGGAAAAAAAGATTTCAATCCCCGTACTAATAAAGGGTTACACTTACCTTTTAAAAAATGAGTTTAATAGATAATGTTAGAAATGAGATGAATTTTTCAATTTAATGAACATGAAATTGTTTGGTTTATTTGTGTAGATTTCAACTTTGATTAGACAAAGGGTGGGGCTATACACCCCATATTCTGCTCTTTACACCCTACTTCCTGTAATGTACAACGCATGATATGCATGAAATGAGGTGTGATGTGAGAACCCAAACCCATTGCTTGTATAACATGATTATAACATGCTTATTATATGTCTTAATATGCTAGAGAGTTCATATTGTGCTTATCATACGTGCCTTAGGTTGATTAAGACCATAGTGTCTTGTATGCCTTCTATGCCTTGTATATTGTTGTCTTGTTTTGCTTCGAGTTTTACCTTAGCATGCTTGAACTTAACTAAGCCCCAATATAGTCTTAGAATACTTAACATATGTCTTATAACCTTAATCTTGATCATAATATGCTTGGTTGAAAGTTTGGAGACCGGAGTAATTGTTGCATTGTTTGATCATTTGGATCTTAGGGTTTCTTGATTCACTTTCCTTGGTTGTATTACTTGTCTATTTGACTTATGAGAGGTTGGTTTGAGTTCTAAATCATGAATACTAGTCCTTAACATGTTTAGGGATATTTGACTAAGCTTACTTAACTTTGGTTTGGTTGGTGTTTGAACCATTGGACATTCGTCGCATGTTTCGACCTTCGTTTCTACTTGTTTCGGGGGTTGTTTAGGAGTGTTTCGGGGGTTGTTTTGAGTAGGGTTTAACCCTAGGATGTTTGGGGTTGAGTTGGGTGTCATTTGGACCAAGTATTAGGCATTTTTTCTCTTCCCAGATGACCAGGCACTCGCCTAGCCAAATGATCGGGCGATAGCCTAGATTCCAGAACCCTGTCTTTTTTTAGGAGTAGGGCAGGCGCTCGACTAGCCCAACCGATTATGCGACCGCCTAATCATTTTTCCAACCTTGTGTGCAGTTTTGATTTTTGACAAAATTACCTTGTGACCCTTAATCCAATTGGTCCAAATCAGTCCTTAAACATAAAATTAGACCTTAATTAATGTGTATTAGGTCTAATGGAGTGATTAGTCCTAAATCCTCATTCGTTTAGCTTAATTCCAACCTATAGAAGCTTGATACTTGGTTTCCACTCACTCCATAATCTATTATGGATGGAAATATCTGCAACTCTCCACTCATTACACCTCCCACACTTAGATATTTTCAGTCCACCATTGTTGAAAACTTGTGTGGGGGATTTGAGATGAGATTAGTGTGTGTTTGAAGGTTTACCCGAGATCCGGCCACCCGATTTGTGATCTGAGACCACCCAATCGTAGCCATCGACGAGGAGATCATTAATCCTTCCTTTTTTTTTTTTTTTTCCTTTTCTTTAGCCTTTGATAGGCTTAGGTAAGCTTCTAATTCCCAGATTATTTGTATGCTAGGTTGCCTTGCATGCTAGCTTCATTAAACTTGTCTATGCCATGCTAGGGAAGACTTCTACCATGTCAAAAACATGTTTTGATCCTCTTTTAAAATATGGAAATTTTGGGTCTTGGACCTATGTTTGAGTATCTGGTTTTGTGTTGAGTTTTAAAGGTGTTCAAAACTTGATTTGGAACAAATATTGTGAATGAACTTGTTGTAGTTATCAATTTCTATGGAATGATCAATCTAGGGTTTCACCAAATGTGGAATTGTGAACTTGCTTGGCTAGGATTTCTATTAGACTTAGTAATCTAGCTTTAATCTATACGAAAACATAGAAGAGGGCCTTGGAACGCATATAGCATTCAAGCTCTATTTGGTTGCACATTTAGCAATGACTCATCGGAGTCGAGTTTAGGGAGCTATTGAACAATACCGGCTCCATATTCAATCCCTACGATGTTTGTAGTTCGTTAGACTAATGTATTAGCTTTCGAGATTTTGGGATGAATTGATATGCATGCCTTGATTCATATGCTTGAGAGACTCAATGAGCTCCTATGTGATTTATATGATCATGACAAAGATATGCATAATAGTGAGCATACTATAGAGTATTACACGTACTTAACATGACGAGTTTGCTCTTGTCGAGCTCGATCCTTATTTGGTTTAAATGACGAGTAAACATCTACTTAACATTGCATTAGTCACATATTTGGTTGAGTCGATAGTGGGACAATGCATTGTTGTCACGAATTATGGGATTCGTAATAGTAATGGGTTGTCATACCGGATTTATCACACACCCTTCCATTGTGGGCCGCAGTGGGGAAGTAGCCCCTTTGTCATAGCCATTAGAGCGCATTGGTAAGTCTATTGGCCCGAGTATTCCTCGGTACGTCGATGTATCCCACACGTACATCTGATAACACATATACAGTTTAACACTTATGATTGCAGGAGCAACGTAGCGGTATCGGTTCTATAATATATCCTTCTCCTATGTGATATACCTTTGGGCACTTATGTGAAAACAACGTGCATCTTGGATATATGAACTATGTAATTATATGATGATGATATTGGTATGTCTTGATATTAATGATGATATCTTGCTATGTATGTTGCATGATGACATGACATGCATAATTGATAGCTTACAGAGTCTCTTTGACTTACCCCATCCCTTTTACTGCTTTAGATCCGAGCCGTCCAGGTCCTTCCCGCTGAGGCATTGCTGAGTTCGTGCTTGTTCGAGATCGCTTGTGACGAGGTTGTTATAGAGATGTCTTTCTTTTGTTTACTTTTGGCAAGGACGTTAGGTAAAGCGAGTCATGTAGACTCTACTTTGGGAATTTGAATTTGTTATCTTTATGGTTTACTACTTGCTGTAACATGTATTCTATTTTGAGTGTCGGCGCATGTACGCCGAGCCTTGTATAGTTTGTAGTTGGTTCATTTGTTTTAGTCTTCCGCTAAGCATCCCATTAGCTCTTATTTTCATTTGTTGTTCCTTTGACATTTTAGCCGTAGAGGTGTGTTTTAGCATGAACTGTTTAGTTGTTGGATTTCAGTTGTAAAGTCGCCGATGAATTGATTTACTTGTCTTTAACCGTTATATTATATTTTAAAAGTTTTAAATTATTTCGACCTTTTGGTGCTGAGTCGCGTTACATGTATAATGTTGCGTTACGTCAGTTTCTATAATTGAGTCTTTGCATGAATTGTAGTCATATTTGGACGTCTAGACTCGCGATTCCTCTTCGGGGTCGAGGTCTGGGTCGGGTCGTCACATGTGAAGAGTAGAAAGTAAGGTGTGTATAACCCCACCCTTATACAAATTGAGGTACACTTTGAAGGATGATCATTTTTTAAATGTTTGCCTTTTATATTTTATTGAAAAAGATTTATTTAGGAGTATTGTAAATAGGGGTGACAAAATGAGTGTTATGGATAATCATGAGTTAGTTTATTATCCATGGATAATCATGAGTTAGTTTATTATCCATGGATAACCATGTATAATAGGTTAACTCATGATTATCCATAACCACTCATTTTGCCACCCTTAATTGTAAATGATGATATAATTAAAAGTTTTCAAAGAATAAAAACGCGTAGAAAACACTTATGATTTCTAAGTTTTGTATTGCAGTGAAATATTATTAAATTTGTGTCCCATAAAAGTGATTGTTGCAAGCTTGCATCAATTGTAATATATTGTGACACGACTGAAATAATTCTTCGATCTGTTTCATTAGTTAGAAAATGACAAATTTGATTTGTTGACGTAAAGATCTAAGTAAATGGTAAATTTGTTACTAACTCTAAAACTTGTAGGAATATCACAAGCTCGAGCTTATAATATCATATTTTTCTTAGTAAATGATATTACAATCTATAGCTTGTGATATTATTACGAGCTTTAATGTTAGAGCTATTCGATGATTAAGTTGGTGATAATTTGTAATGTTCATGTCATTACTTAAAAAAATATATTTGATCTAACCGATAAAGATTTAAGTAGATTAGATCTAACGACACTAAAACTTGTAATGATATCGCAAACTCTAACTCGTAATATCGTACCTGTTGGAATATGTTTCTTGATAAATAACTTATCACCTGGCATATTCTAAATATTTTGATTTGCTTGTTCCCATTACCGTGTGTCATAACAAGTTGCTAAAAGGTTTGCGTACCAGTTAGTGTGACAGCTTGTTTGACAACATATAGGTCTTAGGTTAGGTTATCATAATCTAGTCATACCTTCTTAATGATGATTGACAGACCATCACTTCATATGCACTAGCACCAGCAGACTTGCTGTAGCGACAAAGATCTTCAGAAGACTCGTCACCAACAGACTTGTCATAAGCGCAACAGAATACTTTGAAGACTTGCCACCAACAGATTTGCTATGGTTTGAATGTTCATACCGCAACCAGTTACCAGCAGTCTTCTCCTACGGAAGACTCACTTCTCAGATTGAACATCTCACCAGCAGACTTGGCTAGGGGTGAGCACGGTGCGGCTCGGCTCGGGTTTGGGCTAAAACCGTCACCGAACCAACATGACTCGGTTTCTGAAACAACACAGCCGAAACCTTCGGTTTTTTCGGTTCTCGGTTTTTTCGGTTTTTGGTTTCAGATTTTGGGCCTTCAGTCAAGTCCATCTAAATTAGCTTGTTGGACTTGGGCCTATAAAGAAACTAATTTGGTTGCTTCGTTTTTGTAATTTTAGGTAATATATCATGTTTGACTATTTTTAATTCCAATCACTATCATAGAGTTGTTTTTAAAGCAACAATTTAACAACCCAATTGGATTGTGAAAAAAACTAAATTACCATTAAAAAAAAAAACTAAACACAATCATGCAACAGTTACACTCATTTGCATGCCTTAAGGGATAGGCTAATGCCTAGTTCTTGTCCATCCTTCTTCAATAAAGAAAAATCTGATTTAAAAAGATATTAAAAGATAGACAAGAAGACAATGAAGCTTGATCAGACCCTTAACCACTAGTCTTAATCTCTGCGCGCAACAGCTATGGAACAATCATTTGTGTTTGCTTCCACTCAAATCATTTTAAAGCTGCTCAATTTTCACCTGCATAAACAAATAAACAATTTCAGTTTGCATTAATGACCTGTAAGTTGAATGCTCATGGCTTAGTTCCTAACTTGATGGACACTAACTAATTGAAATGGTAGGATGTTATCATCGTTTTCTGTCGATGAGGCTGGTAGACACTGCATAGAGAAAAACATATGTTATCAAAATTCTCAAGTTACCATGCCTTCTGCACTGTCAGTCCAGTCCTACCTTCAGTAAATACATCATGGCCAACATACTTTGGTCATCAAATAAGCAAATGATGCCCAGCCTTTTTGTTCAAAAAGTGGGGCCAAGCCTTCCGCCATACAAATAGATCAAGATCCAGAATCATTGAGTTTTTCATAAATAGCATGCTTATAATACTTCAATGAAGACCCTAGTTCCCAACTTTGTTACGATCTATAATGGCGATCGACATGACAACCAAGGTCGAAAAATTGACTTAATCGACTTAAAAGCCCTGTTAGCTACGATCTGAGACAACTCGTGCAAAAGAACCAAGTCTGGAGCATAATCTCCTTTAATCTGACTTAAAAGCCCCTGTTAGAAATATAGACCAATTTCTAAACAAACATGTCAAAAAAGATTTCAACCAATTAAATACAATGCCAGCGGGCAGCGGCTGATAACACGTTCATCAAGGTACGTATTCTCTATTCTATTCACCTCATAATGAAACATTTATACAAGATGATTCCACAATTACATCACAGATTAGAAGAATTTCATACCAAAATGACATGTAATGGTGGAACTCCACGTCAACTACTTAGGATAAGTTTTATTTGGAAAAGAGTGCTCTTATTAAAACAAACAAAAGATGAAGAGAGAGTAAAGAAGAAAAAGAGCCCAAAGAGAGAGAGAGAGAGAGAGAGAGAGAGAGAGAGAGTGGATGCATTGCATATCTATGTTTCTTCATTCCATCAATTTACTACTCTATTCTTCAGTACTTGATAATGGCCTCTTCTGAAAGTTGAACTATAAAAAAGATTGAAATTCCACAAATGTAAATCATTGTTTGGCTAGAAGTTGAATGAAAATTTAAAAAGAATTTGAAGATGAAGAAGGCCCCTTGTTCCCAACATTAGCTTTTGTTGCTTTCTTTTTATAATGTTCAAACAACTAATTCAATGTTTTTACCACTCTATCTGCAATTTCATTGGTTTTTTGAGCATCTATCCCATAAATTTGACCTAAACAATAAACCAAAAAACACATCTTATTGCGAGGATCTAATACCACAGCCACATACAACAACATATTTATGTTATCGATGTTATCCCAATACTTGTCATATTTTGCCTTCATTGAAAGTGCCATTTGCTTCTTCTTCTCGTCCACATTCATACACATTCATACACATTTTGGATATACTTGCGTGCATTTTCACAAGCTCACCAAAAAACAAGTTAGATGTGACATATTTGGACCCCGAAATCAGATTTGTTACCTTGTAGAAAACCCTCAAGTACTCGATGAATTGCCTAGCAATCTCCCAATCTTCGGTCTCTGGAGGCCCCACGACACCATCTTTCCTCTTTCTTTTCCTTGTATGACCCTCAAATTCATCTTCATCATGACCTGAAAAGTAGGTCCTATATTTGTAATCTACTAATTTAAGTCTTTCAAAAGCATCGACATACTTCTCTGTAGTTTCAAGCATCAAATAGATTGAATTCCACCTGGTATGTACATCGAGACATACTCTTTTATGACAATCAACCTTAGATCTTTCAATAGATTCTTTAAAACTTGCTTCCCGAGCAGGAGATGACCTAACATACCTTGCTGCATTTCTTATGGCTGCAATAGAGAGATGTTGTTCTTCCAACCCATCCCTCACGACAAGATTGATTATGTGAGCACAACACCTCAAGTGCAAGTACTTGCAATCTAATATGGCATAGGGTCCTTTAAGCATAATTTTCAAAAATTTAATGGCCCCGTCATTTCATGAAGCATTGTCAACAGTGACTGTGAAAACACGCTCAATACCCCATTTTTGTAAGCACCCATAAACTAACTTCCCAATTGTCTCACCCTTATGATTGGCTATGGGGCAAAAGTTCAAGATTTTCTTTCTTAACACCCACTCATCATCAACCCAATGTGCAGTCAGACACATATAATTGATATTTTGGACAGACGACCAAGTGTCGGTCGTGAGGCAAACCGTTTGATTGTTTAAGAGATTTCTAACAACATCAGCCTCTTCTTTATAAATGCTTAAACAATCTCTAGCAATAGTCCATCGAGAAGGAATTTTGAACATTGGGTTCATTTCCTACGAGTACCCTCTAAATCTTTCGTCATCCATAACACTAAAAGGTCTATTGTCTTTGATGCACATTTTAGCAAGGGCCATTCTACACTTCTCTTGACTAAACGTATAAGAAGTAAGCAAACTACCCCCATCCTCTCCCTTTACACCTGGCTTAAAACTTAAGACATATTTCTTCCTCGAATCCTTGTTTTTCTTAAAACAGGAGATGTACAACAAACCATCTTCAAATGATTTCCTAGTGATCCAATACCATTAACCCTTGAATCACATGCCAATGTTTTCTTGCAATAAGGGCAATTCACACTCTTTGCGCCCTCAAGATCTTCTACCACTCTTATTATCCTCAACCTGATTTGCGTTATCTTTTTTTTCCTCATTTACATTTTCACCTTCATTCACATTCTCAGCCTCATTCCTTGGATTCCTACTCTCATTCTCATTATCTAACTGAACAATATTTTCCATCTACAAAAAATGACTAAGTAATTTCAGTAAGAAAACAACAAATTCAGTCAAGTTAAAGAAAAGAATAAAACACTGAAAAGTTACAGTAATTTCAGTCAAGTTTTGTAATTTTAAAAAGGTATTCACAACACTAATCACTTCTAACTAATCTTTAAACAATCTATTCCTTTTTTTTCTATTTTTTTCCATCTTTAAAACCTCCCGCATTTGTAAAATTGATCCTGTTCCTGTTTGTATTCAAAGATTTTCATCTACCCCATGTGATTAGAGCATTGTGGGGGTTGAATAGAGAAATGGGTAATCTTCTTTGCCATCCATTCCAGTATTTCTATCATTGTGATCTTACTATGAGTTTTACTTTTTGAGAAAATATCAGCTTGCTCTAGAATTAATGGGACACTAATATGGTCCCAAAATGATTACCCCTTTTGGATTTTTGAGAAAATTATAAAAATTGGCTTTTAAGTTTTAACCATTTTTGTGACACATACATACATACCCTTAAGTTGTAGCTTGTAGCTGTACTATCACTATCCATCAGAATCTTTCCATCCAAACTTAATTACGTGGGAAAAATGACAACAATAAAGTGAAAATACATTATACATAGGTTACAGTTTAATTGGAAAGTCATTGATAGAAACAAACTCACGGCATATTATTCAAATCAACATATTCAAATCATAGAGTAGAAAAATGCATCAACCTATTAGAGGATTATTATAAAACCTTGGATTTGACTTGGAAAAACAAAACGAACCGGATCCTCTATGATTAATGTTCCAAATAGCTCCATTATTATGCTTGAAACAGATCATAACGCAAAATAGCAAATGGAACAAAGTATGAGTCATGTGAACCTATTTTATCAAAGAAGGAGCATCGCATATAACAATACCTCAGTGGCTCCAGTCGAAGAAATTTAATCATCGTCAGAGGAAGAGGAATTGCAGTACAAACTACAATCGTTGTCGAAAATGGCGCAGTGGACTTTAGGGTTTAAGGTTGAGACGACGACGGCATGTCGTGTACTGTGTAGGAGGAACCATGGAAGAGGAATCGAACTATCGAAGACTCGAAGTCTTTGACTCTTTGCAAGCAGGCAGTCGCAATTAGGAATAGGATTCTTAGTTTCTTACGAATTTAGGAAAAATGACCAAATGTTATTAGACCTAGATCTAAGAATCATATATATATATATGCAAGAAAATGATGACGTTTTAAAGCATCGACGCGGTTCGGTTTTTAAAGACGATTGTAGACCGAAACCGATATTTACGGTTCCTTTAAAATTTAAATCGAACAGCATTCGGTTTTTTCGGCTCGGTTTTTTTCGATTTTTTTCGGTTTTCGGTTTTTTGGTTTTTTTTTCGCTCACCCCTAGACTTGGCTCTGCACGTGCTACAGAGAGATAAGATTGCAGTAAATCGAAACAAGACAAAATGTTCATGCTTCCAGTCGTTCAAATCTTTATGAAGCCTGACATCTCTGATACTGCAAAACTCTCTCTCTGTCACGTGGTTTGGATAAGTCAAAAAGGAATCCACTTTATTGGACAGACCACTTGACAATGCATTATGATTCAGACTCACTTTTCAGAGACTTATCAATACAGTCTTACGGGCAATAGTTCCAGGATCTACAGGACAAAGCCTTTACCCAACAGTCAAAGATCCAGTGAATAACATCTCTATCCGACAATCTTCAACAACGACATTATTTCAAATGGATAGAAAATCCATCTTCATCTCTCAACGATCATATTGAGCCCGACATATAACAGAAATTTTCCCTCTTCTTCAAAACATACATACACATACATGTGACAAATCAAATCAACAAAGTGATTTGAAGAAATCTGCAACAAGAATGTCAAAGAAGTTGTGAGATCTACAAGAGATCGTCTTTATCAACGCATCTCAGATCTTCATAGAAGATTGCAGCGAGCACACCCAGACCTTAGCAAAACATTCTCTGTGGATTGCTAAGAAGAAACGTATTGAAGAAGAAGAAGAGATCAAAAACTTCTTGATTTGAGTTCTTCGTCCTTCTTCGAAGAACTCAGCCTCTGACAAGAGCTTCAAGATTTCATTCATAAAGTTAGAGGTCAAGGTCTTGGATCGATTTGAAGATTGATTTCAGATGGTGCTCAAGGAAAATGAAGAGATGTATGTAAATATTGCATTCATATCTTCAGATTTGTATTCACATACAAATGCTGTTGATTGTGCAATAATCAATCATCATAGAAGGCCGAGTGCTCTGCATTCAACCGTTCAGATAATTTTTATCTGAACGACCTTCAAAAATCTCATCTCATATCTGTTTCTCGTTCTCGTCTCCTATTGCTCTCTTTACTTAAAAACTTGTCTATGAATGATTAAGTAAAGATCAAGGCTTGAAAGGACGAGGACAGAAACTTTACATATAGAGTATAGTTTGATGTATTCTGTAATTTATCTTTGAATAAATTCAGATGTTCTTTCAAATAATTTATCTTTCAGTTTTTACCTCTCTATAAGCTTTTATAAACTGATTTATCATTTGAAAAACTATTCTCTAATGATTTCCTAAATCTGCATTTGGAAAAATGATTAAGTGTGTTGTTGTTCTGATCATATATTCGTGTACAACCATTTAAGGCTTCTCTAAATCTAAACCTTACTATTTCTGCTGCTTAAATTCTTTCAAACAGACTTTTGATTTACTGGCAGTTAACTAGAAGAGTTCATTACTCGTCTAAGAGCAAATCTGCTGTTCGGTACTACTAGCAGACATGCTTAACGTGTTAACTGTCTATACCATTAAAACCTGCACTTTAAATGTAATACAAGAATTTTTTTTTAAAATTTGAATTATAGGTTATTCATCCCTCTCTAGCCTATTTGAACATAATTGTGGATAAACAATACCCATCTTTGTTACGTAATCTCTTTTTTTTTTTGGGTAATGTTTGGGCCACTCTTATTTTGTATCAAAATCAGTGTTCTAAAACTCCTCGCCTAGCTCCGCTTAGGCCCCGACTAGGCGCTAGGCCCCTCTCTACCGCCGCGACTTTCTTAGTCGCCGCCTAATCGACCAAGTCAGCGTCTACGCCAAACCTTGCCGACCTTAATTTATTTTTGTAGCTTTGATTTTGTGGTATGCGGTGACCGGAGAAAGAAGGGGGGCGAACTGGAGAAGGAAGGGGGAGTGGTAATGGTGAGGCAGAGATGGAGGTAATGAGGAGCGAACTGGAGTAAGATCTTTTTTGTTTTTAGTACTAAACTTGACTGTTTATTGCATTGGGGTTGTTGAGAATTGAGATTAATGGTAGGTTTGTATATTTTGTTCAATTTACAAATATAGACAAGTGTTTAATAAAATGACAAACATAAAAAAAAAAATTAAATTTGTATTCAATGTGTTTGATCTTTGATGTAAATTATCAAAAAAATGGTAATTATGTTTTAATTCTAGGCCCCGATTACGCCCCGACTAGTCTCCTAGGCGCTAGTGTGCCGCCTAACGGCCGCCTAACGATTTTTAGAACCTTGATCAAAATATGAGTATTTTGTGAGGTGACACACTATCATTGGCTGAAGTGCTGTGACCCACAAAATGTCCGATCAATAAAAATATACCATATCATAAAGTATCCATTTTTTTGATACAAAATGAAAGTGGCCCTAGCATGAATTTTTTTTTCGCAAATAGAAAAAACTCACACAAAAGAAAACAAAAAGGGCAAAAGTACGAAATATTTTGGCACGATGAGGTGGAAATGGAATGAGAACAGCAGTCAACAATTTAAATTTCCAGTACTTGCCAAAAAAAAAAAAAGGGAAGGAAAACCTTACTCCTACAAGATTGATGGCGCTGTCGGCTATCCCGGTGCCGAAAACAGAGAGGAAGATGGCTACATCTTCAGAAATTGCAGCAAAGTTGAATCTCAAGGCTCATCCAGAAGGTGGTTTCTATTCAGAAACGTTTAGAGACCAGTCAATCCTTCTCTCCAAATCTCATCTTCCTCCTCAGTGTATATTACTACTACTTTCTTTTCAATTTCTTTCCCCGTTTCTCATCTGGGTCTTCTTTCATTATCTTTTTCATGCATGACTTGTGAGATGTTAATCTTACCCTAATTTAGATCTGGGTGTTGCGGATCATCTCAAATTGGATTAAAAGTTTGTTCTTAGTTGGAAATAAAATCCGCTTAATTGAACTGTTTGCCCTTTTCTTGATTGTCTTGCAGTCGAACATAGGTTTAAATCTGAAATCACTTGTTTTAATGGGGTTATGTATTATTTAAGACAAACCATTTTGTGAGATGCATTATTCCATTTTAGTGGAGAAATATTTAATATCCTATCAAGTTTGCTGAGTAGTAAGGATTTGGAATCAGAAGAAGAAACTGAATTACTCTTCCGTATTTAAAGTGTTCGTTCAGTGCCGAATCCAAGGCTTGCAATTGAGTTGCAAAAATAGCTCGAGAGTTAATTCAGAACCATCACACTTTGAGTTGTGAGAAGTAAAAGCTATCTCAAATTATTTTGTCTAAACTATTGCTGTTTTTCAAGTTTTGTGCTCTTGGTTCACATTTCTTATCAAGGAAGGCCTTTCAGTTTGCACATATAGGTATCCGTGCAATGATTTTTATAGAAATTTGGTGTGTTGACTATTCATTTATGAGTCGTTTGATTGTTTGCTTGAATCCTGGAAGATAGTTTGGAAACAGAATGTGCTCGTTAATAACTCTGATCTTCTTGATTTTTTTAATCAATTTTGTATAAAAAGCTAATATCCAAGGTTGTTCGTTAACACAAGCAATCACGATGGCACCTATCACTTTAAACAATGTATTGGTAATGTTGATGAATAACAATTACAGATTCATTCATGTTTCAGTACATCCAATGTCAGCGATCTTGATGACTTTACGAACTCTGATGATCTAAGCAACAGTTAATTATTAAAATATTAAATTATAATAAGAAATTAATGTCTAGATAACAAATTAGTTGTATATGAATTAATATCTTGAATTATCTAATTTTGAAGGTTTACCAAATTTTGTTGTGATCTCTCTCTCTCTCTCTCTCCTGATATTAGCTTCTCAACAGACAAGGTTGATCGCCCGATAAGTACAGCCATATACTTCTTACTGCCATCTGGAAGTATCTCTCACCTTCACCGTATTCCAAGTGCAGAAACCTGGCATTTTTATTTGGGCGACCCTATCACGGTACAGGAGCACCTTCTTACTAGCTCTAATGACTTGCTTTATGCTGCCATCATTCAATTCCATTTTATAGTATTGTTTTCGAACCTAATTGGTGCTAATTGTACATTTCCATTCATTGCATTATGTTTTCTTGGATTTCTGCTCATAGTTTAGCCATTAGTAGAGAACCTATAGTGAAAACTTGTGTATTAGTGTGATACTTTGCATTTGTTTATCAATTTGGCTGTCCATTGCCACCAATCTGTCGTCATAGAATCATTGTTATTATTATTATTAATGTTTTGTGATTTGGAACTGCATTGTGACCTGCTTAATGGTTTTGAATTACAGCTTCTGTGCATCCATGGTTAGGCTTACATAAGTGTAACACCTTTACAGTTGCGAGAGCCTTGTGCACCCATTACCCATTTCTGTCTAAAAGTGAAATCAATCATTAAGCGTTGCACTTGGTTGTTGTTAAGTTACCAACTCATTTGAAAGCTTAAGCTAGTAGATAGAGGCTCAACAATGTATATCAAATTATTTATTTATTTATTTTGATAGGTAAGCGACCCCTTGTTGGTATGAGGATTGAAATCAAGGATCTCAAGGTCCAAACTTTGCCTGAGTGCCTTTGCCATCTCTCCTACCCCTTGGGGTCTACACACCCCCCCCTCACGTGTGATCCGTCCATACGTGGTGAGATACACAAACATGTCTCACCAAGGGCATCGCAAACCAAACAAAGTGACAACATGCACTCACAACATTCAGGGGCGGGATGACTCGAACCGACGACCTTTTTAAAAACTCTGACTCATCTAAAAGTTTAAGCTAGTAGATAGAGGCTCAACAATACTTATCAAACTTAACAGTTGTGTTTGATTCATAGGGTTAAGCATCATATACATTGTTGAGCCTTTCTCTAACAACTAAGCTTTTAAATGAGTCGGTAACTTCACATGGTAAAAGAGCTCCAGTTTGACAAGGTCATGGATTCGAATCACCATTTGTTACCGGTAACTCTTTGTTTGGCTGAGCCCCTCTCTAACAACTTAAGCTTTTAAACTTTTGACGAGTTGGTAATTTAACACGTAGGTTTGTAATGAAGCTGTCATAGTTGGTTTGAAGACAATTATGCCTTGATAGTGCTTATTTATTTATCTATTTATCTTTTTAGGAGGAAAAGGTTGACAACTAGTGCTTCGATGAGTTCCTCATTATTTTCTTTTGCTTTTTTGGTTTAGTATTCATATTTCAAATTCAATCATGACGTCATACTTATCTATCAAAAAAAAGTCTTTAATTCAGAGGGGGTTAAACATGACCCTTTAAGCATCATCAGTTCTTGAACACATGCCAACACATGCCATGAAAGAAAGGGGTTTGCCATCAACCACCCAGTAGAAAATCTTTATTTTTTTTTTATAGTGACCCTTTGTTTGTATGGGGATTGGAACCAAGGACCTCAAGGTCATTGTTTGAGTGCCCTTGCCATCTATGGTCAAGGTCAATTACATTGTTTGATGTCCTTTGCAGATGTGATTTTCAAAATGTGAACTCTCACTTCTAATAGAATTTCATGGTTTCTCATGAACTTGATTTTAATATTTTTCTGCATTTCCAGTTCTTCTCATTTGTTAGTGACACCATTTATGCTTCTAGGTATTGGAGTTGAATGAAGAAGATCGCAGTGTCAAGTTAACATACCTTGGACAAAACATACTTCAAGAAAATCAACTCCTCCAGTATACAACACCTCCAAACGTGTGGTTCTGTGCATTTCCAACACTAGACTTCAACATATCATCTGAGATTGCAGTGGAAAAAAATCCGCCCAGGGATGCAGAAAAACACTTTTCTCTTGTAGGATGCACAGTTGCACCTGGTTTCCAGTTTGAAGACTTCGAACTAGCAAAACGTTCAGAACTCATTTCTCTTTTTCCCGCTTATGAAGCCCTCATCACTTCAGTCACCTTTGCAGAGTAAAAGCAATGCTTTCTGGCACATTTTGGAGGTAAGGCTTGAAAATGTTTGTTGTTTCGAGTTGCTGTTTGAAATCTTAAGAATACTATTGAGCTCCATGCATGCATGGGCGTAGATCGATCGCTCAAGTGTTGTGTTTTCGTACATGACCTAACGGTATTGTGCATAAATAAATATATATTAGAAAGTTGCTATGAGATTTTCTCTTCTAGTAATGATCTGACAAGTTATGTATTTACCTTTTCTTTGTTAGATGCCAAAACTCAGAATTTCATGAAACTTCAAAGTTGTTTGGTTTTTCTTTTTTCATATCTAAACGTCTTGTATATTATTCTTGCAGTTTGTTTGGAATGTGTAGTAGGCATGCTAATAGATACTGTTTGTACCAAGTCCTTGTGGAGGGGTAGAATAGAAAAATAATAAGGCCAGTTGGTAGTTTGGCGTAAGACGCTGGACCAGAGAAGGGAAATGGAAAGGAAATGAAAGAACAAACTAACTGGACCATGGAAAGGACGAAGACCGCTGAATACTTTTGCGCAATAGTGATCCGCAAGTTGGTGCTTCTGTTCATATCTCATTAATGCAACAATGAATGTTTATATAGGCAACTGGGAGAGCCTCACGTGCCGGGCCATGTGTGATCCGTACAGTGCATTGGCGGTATCTCATTCGCTTACTAGTATGGCCTTCATGACATTGCCGTGTACCCTTGGAGGGGACGAACCGCAATTCTCCCATAAAGTCCTAGCTAGGCCACACGTAACTTGATTGGATCACGAGGCTGGGTTCCATTCCCCAACTCCGAACCATAACTCCCTTGTGATCCCAAATGCAAGGTAAGGGTCGCACAAATAATGGTACAGACACCTTCCTGTGTGGTATATGCTTGAATCCTCCAAGACACTTTACGGAAAACTAGTCTATGAGCGAGAGTGGCCCGCAATCTTAAGGCGAGATGCATAGTATCATGCATGTTATCGTCTTTGCGCGTGCATGTGTGTGGGGGCTGGTGCAAGAACCTTCCCGCGCTCCATACTTAGTGCGTTGGGTTAGTGCGGGAGCCTTTCCGTTTCTGCTCTCCTAACCGAGCGGATGGGGTTAGTGGTAGAGTCTTCCCGCGCACCATACTTGGCATGCGGAAAACGATCCGCACGCCAATGGCGCGCAGGTGACTTGAACATTTGTGGGCCACGTGCCCATTAGAGATTACTTGTCCTACGGTTACAATTCCCTTCAATCTTTTGTCATTCTCTTTTGCATTCATATGATGCTAAGTGACTAATATTTTCAGACAAGCCAAGATTTGTATTAGAATAGCTGAGACTGAGGTCATAGAAGAACTTAATCAAAATCAAAAAACTGCATTCTCTTTCTCATTGAGCTCTTCAAATCTGAGGAATCCTTTTCCACCTTTTGAGCCTGGAATTTAGAACACAAGCTATATGAAAGCCAGAAAGAACACAAACACACTCAAAAAACGAGGATCAAGAAATGTCAGAATAGAGCCTTCAACTAGGGTTCTCACCCGTTTGATCTCAGCTGCAGAGACGCGAAGCATGCTTGGAGGAAGCTCCTTTTTGTCTAATTCCTGAGTGATCCAGCAGATGTAAAAGGAACTCATAATCTTGGAACTAGTCCTATACTTTCTATCGAAGTAGAAAAAACAGAGGTGGAACACATACCAGTTCTCCGAGTAAGACAACATTCTCCCCTCGTATCACGTACAGACCCAAGGGAATGTCACAGTATAGATCTCCAACAGTAACTCGCTCACACGCTCCTTCTAAAGCTACGTTTGCTGTCAATGAGAATGACGTCTTTCTCGTCACCAACAGTTCTTTATGAAAAGAAATAGAGAAAATGAAACTCGTACCAAATTGGTCAAAAGAACGGAGTGTCCCCAAGAGCTTCCTTCCATCTCTCAGCAATACGAGAAGTTTTTCTGTAAAAACCATCTCTTTAGGGAGCCAAATATTATGCAGTAAGAACCAGCATTCTGAAAATCACATGATATGAATACTTGACAGGCTCTGGATAAAACCCATAAAGGGTACAAGTATGAATTTCACTAGATTATGTTCAAGTTGATGTATGTGAACGAAAGAAAAATGATCGTTGGTGTGCCCCCATGAAACACACGTAGATCACTTCGCAGTTCATAGTACCGACAAATACCAATCTGAGTGGCTTTTTGTCTCAAACATGCCATCACACGACAAACAAACACTTGACCGAAGATTTGTTTTTGGGTTTATACATGATTAAGACACTAAATGTGAAACTCTCTGTTTTTTACTAATGGGAAATCAAAGAGAACCCAAGAAGAGGAATTTAAGAACAGAGTTTTGGGACTGCAGAAGCCACAGCTAAGCACTGGCTGCAGTAAAAACTTGACAATGGAACAGTGAAAAACACATCACAGTCTCTATCGAGATGGCTAGCTAGTGAAGTCGAACGAGAAGTATATATATATATAGAGAGAGACATACTATCAAGATAGCTAGCAAGCGAAGTCGAAAGAGAAATATCAGGAATTTGACCAGGCCAAGACATGGAAGTACAATCTCTTTCTCTTTCTCTGAAACCTCCCAAATCTTATTGAAAGCTGCACAACAATGGTGGAATTGGGTTCCTCACACTTGATTCAAAAACTAAAAACACAGCCATTAACCATCTTAAACACACTACTTGAGCTTGACCATGACCAAGGTATGGAAGCAACATTTAATAGAGAAAATGTAAAGAACAAAACTAGAAAAAAGGGTCTGCATTTGGAGTGGTTGGTAATGGTGGTGAAGCTTTTTCTAAGTGGATTTCTTTCTTTTTGGTCTGTGCGGAAAGAAGTCATCATCTTTCTATCTGGAATTAATCCCATGATCTCTGTGAGGACCGTAACATCGTATAAACAACTCAATTATTACCCGTGATTTTTTCCTTCATTTAATTAATTAGTCGTTGATTTTAATTTCAGATACACTGTATCCAACGCTTAGCTCATCTCTAATAATGTGTTTCTTTGGTAGACTCGTAGTAGTAGTATCTTCAAAGTTATGTGCTGTTGAGACTTGAGATTATGATCTCTAATTATTGAAGGTTGTGCATAATAATTAGTTCGGGTGTAAATTGTTCGGTTTGGACAAAACCGCGAGCTGACTCACCCGTGAAGGTGATCGACTTGCAAAATTTCGGGGGTATTTACAAATATGCTCAAGTTAAAGATGACTTGGTCATATATAATCTAACTTAAAAGAAAAAAAAAATACTTTTATGGCCACTCCACCAATGAAATGTCTACAATACCCTTCATTTATTTATTTTTCCTTCAAAATCTATCGTTATTTCTCCATCTAAATTGCAAGGCTTAACATTCGAAATCAGTGGTCGACTAAATGGTCACCTAATAAACCTCTTGGTCAACTGAGTGGTTGATTAAAAACCAATTAGGGCCTTTTAGTCGATTCAATTTTGTTCCGGTTCTCTAAGTGGTCGAAGGCTGAATATGTTTATTCACCGAGTTTGCCCATTTCCTCAAATGTCGGAACCGAACCAAATCCAACGGTCTAAAGTTTGGAATCAAATCAAACCAATCCAAACCGCAATAGTTCGGCTCTAAAGCACGGTTTACTTTTGCAGTTCAGTTTCATAGTTTAAAGCTTCATCTGGTGCAGCGTTTTAAAAACATAGTTTTTTCTAAACGCAACGTTTTTAAAACGCAACATTTTCAAAACGTAATTTATTACTTGTAAACATGTTTGGAAAACTATTTCAAAACACTATTTTTATAAACAAATAGTTGTAAACGCAACACATTTTTAAAACGCTCTAAATTGGAGCGTTTTAAAACGTTGTATTGAAACACTTTTAAAGAGAAAACACTGCGTTTTTTACCAACGTTTTGGTCAAAACGCTCGACCAAACAAGCACCAAGTTTCATAGTTTAATTCGTTGGTTCAAGGTTTATTTAACAGTTAAAGTTAGAAAATATTTAATAAACAACTTTTTTAATCAGGTATTGTGAGGATTCAAATAACAATACATAAATGTTTCCAACAATCTGAAATTCTTGGCTGAAAAAATTGCAAAAAAATATTATTTCAAGTACCTTAATACATTAAACCAAACAAACCGAATAATATTCAAACAAACCAAAAATAAAACTAAATCACTTAATCGAGAAATAAGGTCAAATAATCCATATAGTTTTGGTGATTCAATTTGATAGTTAGGTTTGGTGATTCGGAACGTGGTTTATGAGGTAAAACCTCAAACCGAATCGAACCCGAATTGAACTGCTCGGTTTGCCTTCCTAGCCTAACCTACCCCCAACTTGGGAATATGATTGATTTGTCTCACAAAAATGTGAGGTCCGGCCAAAAACTCAAGTCTTATGACACTAATTAAGCTTCGGTGATACTTACAGCACACGCTAAATGCTTAATACAACACACGCAAGTGATAAAAATACTATTTTACCCTTATGGATTTAAGAGAGAGAGAGGAGAGGAGAGAGAGAGAGAGAGAGAGAGAAGAGAGAGAGAGAGAGAAGAGAGAGAGAGAGAGAGAGAGTGAGTGAGAGAAGTTTACAAAAGTGAACTCAACAACAATTAGGTATAACTATAAACACCACTCAAACTGATTTATTATTATCTCTGCCTTTACTTTACAGTGTTCTAGATCTCATATATCATTCATCACCAAAATAGCCACTTTTCCTGTCTTAGTTGCACCACAGCTGATTAATATACTTGGAAGAAAAAGAAGATAAAAAGCTAAAAAGATTGCACCAAAATATGTCACTTTTGCTCAATCCATGCAAATTCTAAAACCAGTTCGTTCAAATGAATCTCATCCAAGTTTTGTTTCCATAACATGATTAACACCTCTGCTGCAAACACACACACACACACAGAATCACACACAAGACGAAGAAGGAGCAGAAAGATATTCAGATCATGAAATGCACAAGTTCTTCAAATAACAATTTCGACAGTAACATCAGTTATGGCTGATCACCATCTCGCGGGTTATTTTTGATTGTTAAATACTAAGGTACCATCGTAAACAAACACCAACTAATTTATTCATTCAGTGACGACATTATTTTCCCCGCCAGACACTAAAGATTGGGCTTCTTAAGAATGAAATCCTTGCAAAAACGAGACATTATTGTGATGTTATCAAAAAAACCAGACGCAACGACTGGCAAAAAAGTGTCTCTCAGAAGCAGGATATCTTTGTGTTCTTTCTAATTTCTTTCTCTTTTCATCCGTAATGTCTGTTCATCATTTCTCCTGATACATGAATATTGACAATACAGAAGATGCGAACTGCTCCGATACGTTGAATTTGTACACCCAAAACAGAAAAACTGAACGAAACGTTGTAGTATATGCCTGTAAAATGAAGCATGATGTCAGCTAGTTGAGTGAGAATTTGAAAAGCGAGTAACGATATAAGTAGTATACGAGTTGCCTTTATTATTACCTTGTAATAGATTCGTATCTGTGAAAACGTAAATTTATATCTCTAGAACAATATCTGCAACCAGAAGATTATCCATGAATTAGTATTGCAATGAAATTTAGACACTAGAAGAAAAGTACTACGGTGTTCGGAAGGAAGATCAAGGTTTTAGACTTACATTCAGAATCTGTCTTTACCCATTTGCTTCCATCGATTCCCCTGTTGGGCATTTCATCATCACTATCATTATCGCTTACTGACATATTTTTTCCCTTTAAGTACTTCTTTGGCATAGCCTTTGGAGTAGAACTTTGGGGATATATCTTCTTGTGCAGTATAGCCCTTAATAGCTTTTGAAAACACAACATTAACATGAAAAACAAATCAGAACTAAGAAAATCTCTGGAAAACATATTACTATAACAAAACGCCAAATATAAGATAATATCTAAACGTGTTCTCATACCTTTTCCATTCTCGACTTCTCTATTTTTGCCTCTGGAAGGGAATCTCTCAAATTCGGAACATGGGAGAATCCACTCGAGCAAATGAACATCTTCTTAAGGATAAAAGAGAGTGATCTTTTGCCAATGGCATTGTTTGTGTTATCTAAGAAAATGTCTTTACCTCGACTGAACACTAGGCTGCCACTTTTCTGGAGAGGATTATTGTCTTTATTTACTGAATCTTCTTCACAAACAGTCTCCTCGAGCTCCTCTGGTGGAGAATTATGGGTTCCTGATTCATCCCCAGAACTAATCGGTTTATCCAGCAACAGACTTAACTCTTTCTGAAGTTCTTTGATTTCTTCCGGGCTTATTCCTTGTGTCTGATCAGGACATGAAGCTTGGCTCCTCTGAGAATTCAACCTCTCCGGATCTTCTTTTATGCTACTATTTCCGAATGTTCCAATTGCGAATAATGCTTGAGGCCAATCACTGAATTCTTCTTTGCAAGATGCTTGGGGCCTATTATCTATGAAGAAGAAAAGATGTGGATAAGCGTAGATGCTCATATCATCGGCATTCAATAAACAAGGAAGGTCACGTACATGTGCTGATCACGAACACCTCGTGGAAGGCCAAAACAAGAACATGCATGGATTAAGGTTATAAATAAGGAAGCTTCACTATTTGCAAAAGCTTTTCCCTAGCAGAATTGGCTTAATGTAACCAAAGTATTGGTGTTCAATTCCTCAACAATAATCCCAGTAAAGATGTTTAAAAATGCACCATGAACTTGTGTGAGCAAACACTAGGAGACAAAACTAAGCAAAAGCCTTTTAATGAATATGAACACTCTTAAGAGGAAACATTGAGCAAGTTTTTAACAGAAAATATGCCGAACATGGTAAAATTCAATCAGGTGAGGACTTACGATAGGATGATACTGCATTCGGTTGTTTGCCCACTTGTTTACCATTGAGGTTGCTTTGCATCCAACTGAATATCTGCAATCAATAACCAATACAGCTTGTTTAAACATACAAACCAGATATGAAAACATACAACATACACGTAAATCAATTTATGTTGCTTACCTTCATTTGGAGAGAAAATGAGGGAAAGATTGATACTTGGAAGCTATTTGAAAGGCACTCAGAAGAATACAAATGGTGAGACTAGCTAGCTAGCTGGGATTACTTATCGGGAACCAATAAAGGGCTTATAGAGAAAGAGATAGAAGAATTTCTCGAACAGTTCCCAATATAAGCGAACGAAGAATGAGCCTGGCTACTGTTTATTATATAGTGGTAGGGATATATTCCAGTGGCTAGCAGGTTGATAGGAGCAAGTATATATAGTTTCTCTGGTTCAAGTTCCTAACATGGCCATTTGCCACCCTTTTTTAAATTTATCTTACCAGCCACTTTGTGACCCATTTTTCAACCAATCTGCCATTTTCTTATTAAAATATACTCCCTCCGTTTCGGGCAAAGAGTCCTTATTTAAAAGTCAAACTTTTTAAGAAAATGACAATTTTAGTAGTTTATTAGTAAGAAAATGACATTTTTATGCCTTCATTTTTAAAGTCGACTATTTAAGTGAAACATCCCAAAATGAAAAAGTAGACTCTTTGCCCGGAACGGAGGGAGTACTCCTCATGCTAGCTCTACTATTCTTCGAGAACCAAAAAAAAAAACAAAAGCTTGATTTATCAAGTTGTCGAAGATGGTATTATCTTCGTTGTATAATGTTGAGAATGAGATGATTCGATTACCCTGACAATAAGCCAAGTCCTCCGAGGACTGTTTATAGGGACTATTGGGCTTTTGGTGGATGGACAGTGTGACCGCATTGCAAAGAGGTCGCATCCATGGGCAATGCGAGCGTATCACTAAGGGGGAGAAATCCGGAGGATGTTTCTGTCTTTAGAGCAGCCGCATTCAGGAGTGGAATGCGACCGAACCCGATGGTGAAGCGGTCGCATTGCATAAGGCAATGCGACCATTGTTTTCGGTTTTCTTTAATTAGGCAGTTTAGGGTTTACTATTATTTCCCTATATAATTGTAACCCTAAAACGTGTTTAGGGTTGACATAAAAAATTTCGATAGTCCGTTGGCCCCAATCTCTTTCTCTATTTTCTTTGATTGATGTTGGATTACTCTGTTAATTATTTGCAAAGTCTTCCGCTATACACAACATATAAACATATTTTCATAGTGTCACATGTTTCTGAATTTACTTATGCAGTAACGTAGTTGAGCATTCGTCCAAAATACAGTAACTAAATTTCTATAAAGCCAAAATGAGGTTGGATCATGATTAAGAATGTGGATACGTGCACTGAGAAAAGAACAAAACTTGTATAGTCCAATGAAGTTGATATAGTGCTACGACAAGCGAGGGTCGTGGCTTGTTCAACCCTTGCATGGACCCGTTATTAGAGTTATCCTAATGATCAGTGATTAGAACCAAAGAGTATTAGGTGTTGTTACTGTTTCTGAGCTCATCTCTATACTGGAATTACGCAAAATGGCTATGGAAGACCGACCAATCACCTTTCTTATTTTGTCGCGATTCCTGATGGCTGATATTATAATGAAATTATTTGAGTGAGTGCTTCGTGCCGAATCCAATAGTTATGGCTTCAATGATAATTATCTGAGTCTGCAGACTCCCATCTCCATTCACACTGTAGTAGTTTTAAAATGGTTATTACCATAGGGAGGGGAAATGGGCGCATAAAAAGTTGCCTGCTTAGGACAAGAAACTGTGAGGCAGAGAACTTAAAAAAGAGTATGAGGACTTATAGAGAGGAATACAGCTAAATGTTCCAGTAGGGATGTCTCTTACTAACCCGACCCCCGCTGCCTTCCTTGAAAATCACCACCTCCAAATCTACTAACTTTGATCCAACCTCCTTAATAATCCTTCCTAACATTAAGTATTTCCGAAGAATTAAGGAAGTATACAGGAACGAAATGCCTTCAATCTAATACAGAACAAGTGTCATGTTGGGTGTCGCCAAGGATAAATCAAGCAAAAGGAAGAGAGACAGTTTAAGTAAAGTGTCATTTCGAAAACAAAGGCTCTAGTGGAAATTCAAAGGTGTTGGAGTTGCATGTGAGGTACACATGCAATTTCAGAGTAGTGGAAACTTTGTTAGATAGCGACGAAAATCGTACAGTTGATTTAAAGCGACCCGTTCTACAGGTTCTATGGCCTACGGCCATTTACACCACCCTCTTGTGACCATCAAAGCTCGTTTAGGTCCTGTCATCCGTGTTTTACTGCTTTTTTGTTAACTTTTAGTTATTTCAGCTTTTACTATATTGTGTTTTCTTTTCCTTTTAGAGTATGGTGTAATCTGAGCCTATAAATACCCCTGTTAAGCATTGTTTAAGTCAGTTTAATAGTACTTCTCTTTTTTTTTTTAATTACTTTTTGTGATGAACCCTATGTACGCAGAAACTAATAAAGTTTAGAATAATGGCATAACCTTTCCATTGAATAAATCACATATTTATAAGGGGATTTACAATTAGGGTTACACTAGGAATATGATACAAGAAACCTATACAAGGAAGGTAACATAATTAGGAAAGAACTCTACAAGGTAATTACCACTAATTACTAATTACAAATCAACAAGAATAATTAAAAGATATTATTCTCTAACATGCCCCCGCAAGATGGACGTCCGAGAGGAGAGACCAATCTTGTGTAGTAATTGATGAAACCGTTGGCGAGCAAGAGGCTTGGTCAAGACATCAGCAAGTTGATCGGCCGAGGAGACATGACAAACTCGCATAAGCCAATCCTGAACTTGTTGCCGAATGAAATGAAAGTCCAGAGCCACATGCTTCATGCGAGTATGAAAAACCGGGTTAGAGCAAAGACTCGTAGCGCCCACATTGTCACAGTAAATGACTGGTTGAGTCGAGGAGGCGAGACCGAGTTCGCTAAGAAGAGATACAATCCACGACCTCGGCAGTGGCGCCACCGGATTGGCTTGATCGAGGAGCGAGCTACAGTGCGTTGTTTCTTGGAGCTCCAGGAGATCGGGTTGCTGCCAAGATAGACAATGTATGCACTGGTGGATGTGTAGTCATCCTTATTGTCAGCCCAGTCGGCATCAGTAAAGGCATGGAGAGCAGGAGGAGACTGGCGATGAAGGAGGATGCCCGCATCAATTGTGCCCGAGATACCGAAGAACTTCGTTTGGACCGCAATCCGGTGCTCGGTGGTCGGCCTATGCATGAACCGGGAGAGTTTGTTGACAATGAAGGCAACATCGGGGCGAGTGAGAGCAGAATCTTGAAGACGCCGACCATTGCTCAAAATTGCATCGGATCAGAGAGCATGTGAAGAGTCAAGGTAGCGAGGTAGCAAGAGGCGTAGCTCTTGGGCGAGCATCGGTCATGTGCGAGCAAGGAGATCGCCTATATACCCTCGCTGGGAGAGCAGAAGACCACTTGGGCGCTTGACAACTTCAACCCCAAGAAAGTAGTAAAGATCACCAAGGTCCTTGAGAGAAAAGCGAGTGGCAAGCATAGAGATGAAGGTCGAACTCAGGTGGTTTCGGTGACAATGATGTCATCCACATACACAAGGAGATGAGAGGATGGTGCTCGAAGGATGAACAATGATGTGTCGCCCACCGATTTTGGAAGCCGGAGGCAAGAAGAAACTGACGCAACTCATTATACCATGCTCGGGGAGCCTGCTTGAGACCATAAATAGCCTTGCGAAGTCGACACACATGTTGAGGTTTGTCCTTATCGGTGAACCCAGGCGGTTGAGCCATGAATACCTCCTCGGACAGGTTGCCTTGAAGAAAGGCATTGTTCACATCCAGTTGACGAAGATCCCATCCTTGACAAGCGGCCTGAGAGAACAAGACGAAGCAGTGGTCGGTTTAACCACCATTTGAAAGTCTCGTGGTAGTCAACTCTGGTCGTTGGTGAAATCTCTTGGCTCCTGGGCGAGCTTTGTAGCGATCAACAATACCATCAGCATGTCTCTTGATACGGTAGATCCACTTATAGCCAACTATATTGCGAGCATCTCCGGAAGGGACTAGATCCCAAGTCCCATTGCGAGCGAGGGCATCAAACTCTTCAGACATGGCCTGACGCCACTTCACATCCATGAGAGCCTGAGTAACACATGTGGGTTCACCGTCCCATCGCTAGCTGAGCCGAAAGACTCATTTTGATCTTCGGTTTGAAGATGTTGTTCTTGGAGCGAGTGACGATGGAGGAGGTGCCTACGGGCACGTGAGCCGGGCAAGAGGCACGAGGCTGAGCAAAGCAAATGGGAACCAATGTAGCGGGCACAGGACTTGCAGGCACTGTGTGATCCTCGGGCACGGTACTGGTTGCCGAGGAGGGCTGAGCAACAGATAAAGTGCAATCCTCGAGCAGGGAGCTGGTGGCCGAGGAGGGTGGAGCAGCGGGCACGAGACAAGGAGCGGCGCATGGTATCCCCTGGCCACAGAGCCGATGTGGGAGGTTGGGTTGTGGGCGGCCGAGATCAACCAAATTCGATTAGTGGCGGAGCCACGGACGGAGAATCTTGGAGCGAGCACCGGTGTGTATGAGGGACCCAGCAGTTCATGAGGGGTAGCCAAGAGACACTATCATAAGTATCTGCGCGAGCAGGGCTGGTGGCCGGGGTAGACATGGGAAAGGTGGACTCGACAAAGCGAACATGACGCGATATGTACAGCTTGGTGGTGCTCAGATCATAGCAGAGATAGGCACTCTTAGTGAGCGAGTAACCAAGGAAGACACACGGAGTGGAGCGAGCAGCGAGTTTGTGGGTGGAGTAAGGACAGAGCCAAGGATAGCAGAGACAACCAAAAGCACGAAGCTTGGCATAGTTTGGCAGAGAGCCAAAAATTTTATGGTAGGGAGACTGGTGAGCAAGGGTGGGTGTAGGTAGCCGATTTATGAGATAGGTCGCGGTTTGGAAAGCAAACGACCAGAAAGGTAGCGGAAGAGAAGCACGAGAGAGAAGGGAGAGACCAGTCTCAACAATGTGGCGATGGCGACGTTCCGAGAACCCATTGTGTTCCGGGGTGTGAGGGGGCGAGGTAAGGTGAGAGATGCCATGGGCGGACACAGTGGCGGCAAGCAAGCGAGTCCCGAGGCAAGCCCCATATACTCGCCGCCATTGTCCGAGTAAAGGGTGACTATGCTTGTTTTAAAATAATTTTCCACTAAGGCTTTAAATTTGGGAAAGATGGTGGCAACCGCAGATTTGAGTCTGAGCGGGTAAAGCCAGATGTAATGGGTATAGTGATCAACAAAGATCACATAGTATTTGAACCCATCAATAGAGGGAAGGGGGGAGGTCCAAACATCAGTATAAATAGTTTGAAGAGGGAGAGTAGACACAATAGTATTTTGATAGAAAGGAATTTTATGGCTTTTATTAGTAAGACAATCATTACAATGAAGGGGAGAGCGAGCAGTGTCTAATGCTAAACCTATGCTAGAGAGTATCTGACTTTGGATGGGGCCAGACGGATGGCCAAGGCGATGATGCCAGTCTTGGTGAGAGACTTTGGAGCTGACATAAGCAGAGGGGTGAGGCGGGGTGGCTGTGGTCGGCCATTCATACACACACCGATCCTTAGATCGTCCCAGCAATATTCTCCCTCGTGAGATCCTTCACATGAAAAGAAGTTGGTAAGAACTCAATAGAGGTATTATTGGAGATGCAAAACTGAGATATAGATATAAGGTTCTTTTTCATGTCAGGAACAAATAGAACATTATGAAGGGAAAAAGTGTGTGAGGGTGTATGAAGGGAGGAGAAACCAGTTTTGGAGATATTTAACCCAGTACCATCACGAATGACCATGTCATCCATGCCCGTGTAGGTGGAATATAACGAGAGATTGCCGAGGTCGCTAGTGACATGATGTGAAGCACCACTATCGAGGAGCCAGCTTGGTGTCCCCGTGTCTGTTGTGGTTGCAAGGTGAGCCCGTGGTTGCCACTTGGAGCCATTTGCCGAGTTGGGAGTGTTGGGCAGAGATGTGGTGGCGACCAGCTGAAAGCTGGGGCAGCGAGTGACAGAGTGACCCTGTTGTCGGCATGCTTGACACTTGCCCAGATATGGTCGCTGAGGCCGAGGAGCAGATGCCGAGGATTGAGGAAGTGGCCGAGGTTGTGAGGGCGGCTGAGGCCGAGCTTGCGAGGAGGAGTGCCGAGCTGTCGAGCTATTGCTCCTCGGGGCAGCAGGATTGGCCGAGGTAGGGTGCGAGAAGGACGCAGGCTGAGATTGCCTCAAGAGCAGCTCGCGATTGATGAGTTTTTCATGAAGCTCATCAAACGATATGGGAGTATCCCGTCCTTTAACCACATCCACGATGTGGCGGTAGTCATCATCCAAACCACCGAGGATGGTCTCAATAAGATCCTCGTGGTCAAGAGGTTTGCCCAGAGCAGCGAGTTCATCAGCCCGACCCTTAACGGACTGCATGTAGTCAGAAATAGACTGAGTACGTACCTTTGGAAGCTCGCTTTAGAGAATCCTTGATCTGCTTGATGTGGCCACGAGTGGGGCGAGCATAGGTGTGAGCAAGGGTTTGCCAGGCATCACGGGTAGTGGCGGCCTGTTGGATCAAGGGGACCAAGGGTGCAGAGAGGAAGCCGACAAGAGCACCAAACAAAAGTTTGTCTTGGCGTATCCAGGGTTGGTAATGCGGGTTGGGTGTGGGAACGTCCTTGGATGTTTGAGCATCCTTGGTGAGGACAGTAGGAGGCGGACATGGATGTGAGCCGTCTACAAACTTGTAGAGGTCATAGCCGATGAGGGTGGCCTTAACTTGGAGTTTCCAAGCTATATAGTTGGTGGAGGTGAGTTTGGTAATATTGTGGTGAGAGATGTTTATGAGGTCGAAGGTTTGTGTGGGATCAAGGGGGCTTTTAATGGTGAGGGAGTGATTTCCGTTAGCCATGGTTGAGAAGGGTTAAGGGCGGCGGCTAGAGGAAGAAGACGAGGGATTAGGAGCTTTGCTCTGATACCATGTAGAAACTAATAAAGTTTAGGAATAATGACATAGCCTTTCCATTGAATAAATCACATATTTATAGGGGGGTTTACAATTAGGGTTACATTAGGAATAGGATACAAGAAACCTATACAAGGAAGGTAACATAATTAGGAAAGAACTCTACAAGGTAATTACCACTAATTACTAATGACAAATCAACAAGAATAATTAAAAGATATTATTCTCTAACACCCTAGTGGTCATGCTATTATTTTTGTGGTAATCACCCCTGGAAGGTTTCACAGATTGATTTGTTGATTAACTGAATTATTTTTCCGCTGCGCTATAACTGCTTGCCCATATGATTTCCCTTCCTGGCCTCTTCTCAGAACTCAGAAGACAGACAAACAAGAAATGGTTGATTAAGCCTGTTGATACCTATGCACCATTGTTTCACCTCTTGAAACGGAAAAACAAATGTAACCCAATCGTTGCTCCAAAATGTTCTTCATACCATATATCAAGCTAGGTAATATACGTGAGCTGGAGTAGATCTTAAGATGCTGATGATAATAATTTGTGGTGAGCGTTTAAATGTGTTAATCGTCATATTTCCAAGTTGCTCATATACAAAACTATAGTCCATAGACTAGTTGCAATAGAGATAGTTCCAAAACCTCACACACACACACACACACAGACCCACCTGCCTTGGTCATAACTTTTCTTGCCTGTAAAGCTCAATATTCTTTTGTCCAAAAAGAATCCCTGAAATCTATGGCTATGCCTTCAACCTCTCGTTTATGGGGTTGCTTAACCAGGCACGTGAACTTGTCCATCCCACATGCCTTGGCTCATTCCAATTTCCATTCCTAAACAACATTCTTCAAATTTCTCCAGCAAGTGGGCAATGGCTGCAGGAATCCCTTTCCCCATGCCCAGTTGTCAAACACACGACATTCTGATGAACTATCATCGGACCTTGTCATATCAACACGTGTGTCTAAACTTTTTTACTTAATTAGTCATGCAAAGAACCACTCTTACCAATCTACATTCTCACTAAAGTTCATATCTTTATCTCATTGGAAACATCCATCTTTCTTAAACTCCACATCTTTCCTTAAAAAAATCTATTCTATGTAAATGTCTCCTAGACTCCTACCCCTATAAAAAAACAGCTCACCCATGTCAATTTCAATTGTTAAAGATCCTCAAATTCACCATTAAGGTTGGCTCAGACCATAAGCATGTCATCATTCTCAATTACCTGAACTTAGCCTCTTGATTAGAGTCACTAATGGCATCACATTAGATTAGAATTAATCGATGCTCTAATCTTTCTGCAGCATATGTTGGTTAGCGCCGTTCTTAGCTAGTGGTCCCTTAGAACTAAATTCAGAAACTTTGGCTATCCCCTTTCTTCTTGGTTTGCTATAAGTACATAGTTGGAGTCAATGTCTTATTGAGGCATCTGCATCCCGTGGTTCATGAACATTCTCGTTTAATGCAAATTATCCCCAACCCCGGCCATTCAAATTTAATTCCTGCTGAGCTTATAAATACATATATTCAAGGGGAATCACTAACTAAACTACTTTGCACAAGTCAACTAATTTCGAATGAAATTTGTATGTAGTACTAGGATGAGACATTTTTCTAGTCCCATGATAGATGGTGATGATCGAGATCCTTGTGACGATCTTTTAGTACTATAAAATCTTTGAATAACTGAAAAGAATTCCATTAATAAATTTCCTTCAAATCCTTGAATAAGAAAGGAGATCAAATAAATTTCCTTCAAAAGGGGTGTGCGATTTGAGTTTTCCAAAGATAAAATCCTTCTGTTAAATAGCTCCAGATATAGACCAAACGCAATGGAAAAGGGTCTCCACTTAAGTGGACACAATACTCTAACCAATGAATTGTATATATATATATATATATGCGTGTGTGTAGTGTGTGTAGAAATGTACTGTAGCACACACAGTATTGGCATATACAGTATCGACAGAACAAAAGAAGCCATGTGAAATTATTATCTTAATTCAACAGCTCCTTGCCTGTCTCCATTTTTGTAGTTTCCTAGCAGTAGCCAGTAGTACACTTAGAAACTATCAACACTACTTTCCCAAAATGGAAAGTCGCTTATGTTGAATTATGACATAGAGGACCGTGAGAGAAGTGTAATACTCCTATTTTACTTTATGTGATGTGAAAATTTTTAATTTTGTGTAATTTATAAGTAGTCACCGACTCATGCAACGTTACAAAAAGAGCACTTTGATTTTATTCAAAGAGTTAAATATTCTTTTTCGTCCATCTTTGCCGAATTTGGCTGTTTTCATCGTCTAAGAATTAGAAAGAAAAAAAACTATGATAGGAGGGGATAATCACACCTCAAAATCTTATTTCTACATTCTACTTGAAAATATTACACAAATGTTATAAAGTGAAAAGACGTAAAAACCGACCTCCTATGCTCTGATATTGTTCGGTCATGGAGTGATGAAATGGTCGAGATTGGTTCGGCCACCATGAGTCGAAATGGTTGAGATTGGTTCAGTCACTATGAGCCGAACCCTCTCATTTGTGTTCGACCAGTGTGAGATGCCGCGGCATCGGAGATGGGATTTGCAGGTGGCTGGCGACGAAGAAGACGACCAGACTGAAGGGACGCAGAACGGAGGTGGGAAGGCGAGGGACGTAGAACGGAGGGAGGAAGACGAACGGAGGTGGGAAGTCGAGGGACGCAGAATGGAGGGAGGAAGACGAACGCGAGCTAGGTACGCGGAATGCGAGGAAGATGGAGGTGTTGCCGGACTGAGGGAGGAAGACGGTGTAGAGAGATGTGGGAAGGGTAAAATTGGTAGTTAGGTGGGGGTGTAGAGTGAGATGTGGGAAAGAAGTGGGGTATAGAGATAAATGAGGTATAGAAATAGGGAATTGAGGTGTTGTTATCCCCACCCAACTATGATAATACAATGACGGTTTTTTTGGCTGGAAGAAGTTTTTCAAATTAAAACTAATAAAATCACACTTTCAACTATGTCACAAGAAAAGATAAAATTGCTGGCAATATTATCGATTGAAAAAGATATAGTAGAAAAATTAAAATATAAAAAAATAATTGATAACCTAGCATCTCAGATTCTCAATAGGCAAGAAGAATAATAAGCTTTTTTTTTTTTTTTTTTGAGAAAAAGAAGAGTACGTTTTAAATAAATAAAAAGTTGAATAGCTATAAAGCTTATTGAATTATATCTTAATTTTGTTTTTATGCACTTAAACTTTAGGTACCAACTTGTTTTACACTCGTGCGTTTAACGCAGGGGCATAGATCTCTTTTAATTAAATTATACTTAAATAAAATGAAGATTATAAATAAAACTAAAAAATATAGAAAAAACATGATAAAGGAAACAACATACTTTAAAAAATCTGATTTTTAAATTAGAGACTTGTATATTCAATTTTTTTTTTGTTTTTTTGCATTTTCAAGAGCTAAGAAAATAAAGTTAAATTTTCTTTGTTATAAAAATTCAGATGTGATGAAATTGATAAATATTTCAGATATTCATCATCTTTCTAGATATTTTATTAGTTATGTTAATATATTGTAATAAATCGTGAATAATTCTAATATACTTACCTGCTTTAGACTACCTAACTTTTATATATATATAGATTTAGGTAGAGCCGTCCCTGATAGAAAGAGCTACCAAACACTTGAGTTTATTTTTTCAAATGTCTTTATAAACAATTTAGTTACCAATAATCATCTATGAAGATCTACCACAGCCGGTCCAGCACTCTCTAGTGCCACTCAAAGTTGATGAGCTTTCTATAATAGTTGTTGATATATGTCTTGAGTCTTCTCAAGAGGCTGCTGGACTCACTAAACGATACTTCCTCTGTTCTATCCAAAAAAGTTCATGTTTGAAAAGTCTATTAATTAAGTAAAAACTTATGTATGGCGGTATTACAGATCCTAAATCTATTAATTAGATATAGCACCAAAAAAGAGGTTGTTTAAGTGAACAGCCCATCAAAGAAGACCACGGGTTACTCATTAATAAAACAGATCAAAATAAGAGAGATAAATGGGCTTAATAGAAAGGATCTAGCCGAATCAAATGATCCAAAACCGGACCCATTCAAAAAAGTCGGGGGTCATGCGGCAATTAACAGCACATTAATGAAATCTTTCATTAATAGCTCGGGTGTCCTCCAATTTTCAAATCGTGCGTCAGTACTCTCCCTCTTTCCAAACTTTGCTGGCCCTTTGTACACAGACTTTGCATTTTGGTCCTAAATCAACTTTAAACTTTAATTAACTTCATTTTTAATGTAAAATGTCACTTTGTGATTAAACGTGACACATTTAAGGGCAAAATTGATACTTTTAAGTGAAAAAGTGACAAATTTTAGTGAAAAAAGGTAATAAGTTTCATTAAAATGCAAATCGATACTTCTATGGCCAAAAGTCACACTGTTCATGCTAAAAAAGTGACACAACTAATTCTAAAAATGATACTTTTAAGGTCAACGATGACGATTTTTATTTATAATGCAAAGTGTCACTTCTGTAGCTAAAAGTGACACTCTTGTACCAAAAAGTGGCACTATATATTAATGCTATAAAGTGATACTTTCACCATTTTACGTAAAAAGTGATGGTTTTCATTTATAATGCAAAGTGATACTTTTTAAAGTACAAGTGATATATTTAAGACCAAAAGTAACATATTTAAGGCTAAAAGTGACACTATATAAAGGGAAAAAATGATAATTTTCATTAAAGGTGTAAAATGACACTTTTAGGACCAAAAGTGACATATTTATACTAAAAAGTGACATTCATCATTTATAAACATGAGGGGTGATATTGTAATTTTCAAAAGTCGAGGGGTTAGCGCTGAGATTTTTGAATTTTGACAATTTAATATGGATAGATCAATCTTATGGATCGTGAAACTAAGATCCGTAAAACTGTTTTACAGAAGACCTACTCATAAAAAAAAATTAATGTCATTGAAATCGGTCATATATAATTACGAAAATATTTAAGCACAATCAATATGCTTACAAGACAAGTAGATGGTAAAAATAAAAGGTTAAGAAATTTGTATACATCATTTTGAAAAGTGGATTCTTTATGTAAAACATCTCAAAAAAATATAATAGACTATTTGCTTGAAACTAATCAAATACTCCCTCCGTCCCTAATTTATTGTCCTGGTTGATCCGGCGTGCCGTTTAAGAAAACCTATTTGACTGGATTATTAATATTGGTTTAATGTGTAGTTTCCTTTAAAGCCCATGTGTATGTGGCCCATAATTAAAGTAGGGTGAAAAAATAAGGGTAAAGTGATAAAAGTGATGTTTTAAAAAGGTAAGTTTCAAAGTGGACAATTATTTTGGAACGGACGAAAAAGGAAAGGAGGACGATAATTTAGGGACGGAGGGAGTATTTGTTAAAGTCCGAAGACTTTAAGGATTCTATATGTAGCCCTGTTGCATGCAACTCAGAAGGCTAAGAATCAAGCTCTCTAAGAGATTTCATCACGACAACCAAGCTTGTTTATATTCGGACAATAAACCTACGCCGGGAATAATCAAACCTAACAATCGGTTAATAAAAATCCTAGGCCCACAACTCTCATAGCCAAATTGGTTTTAAGATGAACCCTAAGACTTTAATAGTTTCCAATATTGGTTTTGATGGTCATGATTAGGCTTTACAATTGAATGAGTTGAGTTGGGTTGGGTTGGGTTGGAATGAGTAGTAGGTTGAAATGAATTGAAACCCGTTAGAATCCAAATGTCAAATGAGTTGAAGTGAATTGAGTCGAAACGGGTCGTATTGAAACGGGTAACGGGTTAAAGCGGGTCGACCCGTCTCGATCCAACTTTCCCCTAAAAAACATAAATTCATAGTATAAAAAGTTACGGGTCGAAATGGGCAACGGACGCGGCCCGCTTTAACCCGACTCAACCCGTTAATATTATTGGGTCGAAACGAGTTACCTGCTTCAATCAAAAAATATTAATTGATTGAATTGGGTAATTAGTAGTTGAATTAGATGAGTTAATGGGTAATGAATTATAATTGTGAGGCCTAGGCCTAGTCATGATCACCTTCACCTTGAAGACATTACTGAAGAAATTTCTAAATGGTGGCACTAGGCCAAATTAAGCTGCTAAACTAGCCAAGCTTGCAGCCATTTTGGAGGAGAAGAAAAGGAAGGCTCTTAATGGAGCCTTGCTCAGGGAGAATCAAATGCTTAGGGAGAAGCTGGAGCTAAGGGATAGAAATTTTAATTGTACGAAGATAAAAGATGCTGATAATCTATGCAACCGTTACCATCACCACTACCCTTCACTTTTATCTTTGTATTTCTATTGATTAATAGTAAGAGGGGAACAACAACTCCACCAAATCAAACATAATCCATTAAAAACCTATAAATTAATCTATTTCATACTCGTTTGATTCAAAATTAAAAAATTCTTACAGTAGTGACGTACATAAACTCCAACACTTTTACTTACATACTACACCATCTTTATTTGAAAATTGGTTGATATCTACATGAACCAAACCAAGTGTCTATTTATAAATAAAAATGTGTACTCTTTTTTAATTTTCATAAAAAATAAAAAAATTAAAACATTTTTTGAATTGCCAAATGCCAAAAAGGGAATTTAAAAAAATGGTTGGATGATTTTAGTTTGATTTGTGTCATAAATCAAACCAATAACTTGTAGTTTTCTCTAGTTCTTGTGCATGTGACCATTATTAAAATAGGAATAATAACTAATAAGTAATAAGAAAGTGGTAAAAAAATATTTCTGAAAAAAATAAAGTTTAGAAACGTAGATATTTTTTTGAAACTGACAAAAAATAAAAGCATAAAAATTATTTAGGGAATGGATAGAATAATTTTTAGTGAATGCAATGTATGAAAACTAAACAAATAATTAAAAACATATAGTTAAAAAAGTGGATTTCATTAAACTAATAGAAAATATTGTTATAAATTTTAGAATACTCGTTTAAATATAACATAAGTATTGATCGTTGAACATATACGGTTATTATCACTATCATATCACATACCAAAAGTCGAAAATCATTAGGACCGGTAACTTTGCACAAATCGACATACAAATAACTGTAACAAAAAATATGTTTTTTAAAAGAGTCCTATAGACAAATACTATTTTACTAACTAAAGAATATAATGAATAAAAAAACGAAACATGTCTAAAAAACCTACAAAATAATAATAGAAATTTGAAAGCACTCGTAAATACTTTTTAAAGTGATTTAATGATCTATTTTACTACTCCTAAATTTCGAGTACAATAAAAAATGTATATCAAGCTTAATATAGACAACTTCGATTTCTCACCATCCTAAAAGTGTGTACAAAAGTGGAGTATTAGCTATAAACTATGTTAACTATTCATTTCGGGTTTGTGTGTCTTTCTCAATCAACTTTTCATTTTCACTAAATAAGAAGGCAAAAACTAAAACCAATAAAGATTTAGGGAATGAAGAAACATACGATAGCTGGTTCTAAAACAGTAAAAGGAGTAAACTTATTGAACTCAATTACAGGAAAGGCGGGGGTTGAAAGAAGCACACAAATAATTGGAATAATGGAGCTGCATATCTAGAAGATGAAGATGAGGAAATATTGACTGGTCTTGCTTCAATAACCTGAGAAAAGAGTCCATTTTCTGCTCAAACCCCCTCATGGTGTGAAATACGAGATTGCTTAAAACTTGAACGTGTGGAAAATGTTTGGTAATTGAGTGGACTCTAAAAATAAACACAACAGAATTGCCACCTCCATTTACAGGGTAAACGGAGGAAAACCTAAGTTCTAGGGTCCTGGGATTAGGTTACGAGTCGGGTTAGGTACCCGACTCGCCCTTTCGGTCTCAAAATAAATTGCTAAGCATGCTCGGTTTCTAGGTCCCGACTCACATAACACTTGATGTTTTTCAAGCTTTGACGAGGAAATGCAAAAGAAATGTAAAAGTACTGATTACTCTATCATCACAAAAAAAAGAACCCACACCTTCACAAACAAGCACCTCCAAAAAGCAAAAGCTTAAACAGGCCATGACATGAGAAATTCAGAAAGTTATTGAGTCATGTGTGGAGTGTAAAATCATGAAATATAGGCTTTCAAACAAATTAAAGATGGACCAAAAACCTTACAAACCTATTAACTTACTAAAAGAAAATATATGAATCGGACATGGCTTTCCAAAAAGAGAGAACCAAAGAAACAAAGCATGCTTTTCCATATACATCATGTCATGTTTAGCAAGGAATCAAAGTATTACAAAATATGTTACGAATAAGAAAAAGATGAACAAAATATTAAGTTGTTTGTACCTTTACAAAATAGAATTCTTAGTGGATTGAGGATGAGAGCCTAGTTTAGGCCATTTGGAGTGATTATGCTCCCTTTGTGCTGCTCCAAGAAAAAAGCGAGGCTTGGTATGTGCTGCCGTGTTTCGGCCGGAGCCGAGACATTGTTTGTGATTTGGATGAGAGACGGAGGATAGCTTGTTGTGGTTGTTGTATTATATAAGTGGAGAGACAAAATAAAAAATTCAGAGTGATGAGAGGTGGGGGATATGGATAGAAAAATAGAGATCATTGGGACCTTGAGAGAGAGGGACGGACATGATAGCAGCACCAATCTCTCGTAAATCTGTTTTTGGAAACAAGGAGTAATTAGTGTATTTTATTCTGTCCATATCAATTAGTGTGATTGATTAGCCGTTTTTGGTAATTAGAAGATTAGGCAATATTGTATTTAGGATACATCTTGTTAAGCAAGTCAACCTTTGTATATATATATCTCATGAAATCAATGAAAGTGCACGGCTGATTCAATTTTCTGTGATAACAGTTTTCTTTGTGTTTTGTTTAAGTCTTTTATTAGTGTCTTTATTCTTATATGGTATCAGAGCCCTTAGTGACCATGAGAGATAACTCTGTGACTTCTTCCTCTCACTCAAGCACAAACACTCAATCTGAGAATGGATCTTCTCAAACCACTCTTCCTCTATTCTTTAACATACAGTCTGTCATGTCCCACTGCCATCTTACCCAAGAGAATTACATTAATTGGAGTTCTCTGCTCAAATCGATTCTCGACACACACAAACTAGCCTACACTATCACCGAAAAGACGCCTCCACCTAGGTACCTAGTAGATGGTTCAACCGAAAACCCTTCTTACTCTCTATTTGTCCAAGCATCAGGACTTGTTTTAGTATGGATCAAAGCCACAGTCACTGCCGAAATCCAAGCCTATGTCAATCCTTGTAAAACCGCTTCTGATGCGTGGGAGTTGCTAGCCAAAGAGTTTGGGGTAGCATCCAGCATTCATGTTCTGAAACTACAAGATGACCTTCACTCCGTAACCAAAACCCCAGAAATGTCCATTCGTGACTACCTTCTCAAGGCCAAAACCATAGCCAACTCCTTAGCCATTGCCGGTGAAGCGGTGCCCTCTTCCAGTCTAACACAACGTATTCTAGCCGGCTTAGGATCAACCTACAAGGAATTCATCACCACCAAAACTCTAGAGGTACCACCACTTTGTGTCGATCTCCAAGATTTACTTCTTCAAGAGGAAGCCTTACAACAGAAATTTTCATCCCTCTATCTCACACCACCACCGCCTTCCACGTGAGTAACAACAACCAAACAGCCCAAACAGCCCAATCTCTATCTGACAGTACCTCGCCCTTTTTCCAAGGGGGCAGTGGAAACTCTCCAGGGCAGTTTTTTTCTCAACCGAATAATAGGGGTCGTGGAAATCGGGGTAGGGGCAAACGTTGGTGGAAAAATAATCAAGGGAGGGGCAAATGTGACACTTTTTATTTTCTTTCACGGAGTCGCTAATCGGTATCCGGAATTTAGAGACAACATTATTGAAGACTTGAGTGGAGGGATGGCCAAGACGTGCATGCCGCATGAAGATGTTGCACGTTCGCCAATGAGAGCCAAATGATTAAGCTGGGAGTGGATGTAAACGAAAAATGGTAGAGGCCACCTGAGCTAATGCCAGAAAGCATAATCCGCCTCGTTTTGTTGTCCTTCACACGAAAACCAAATCCATCAAGTTCAAAAAAGCAATTATTATCTAAAGAAAAACGACGAATAGATAGAAAGGATTTATGTATATTTGGAACGCACAATACATTATTCAATTGAAACAAACGATGACCATTCGAGAAAGAAGAGGTACCAGTGTGAGAGATTGGGAGTTGTGACCCATTAGCAATGGTCACAGAGTCGGTACCTGTGTAAGGAGAATATTGTGACGTGTTATCAGTGGAGGGAAGCATATGATTCGTGGCACCAGAATCTAAGACAAAGGAGGCCGGGACCATGGGAGATGGTGACTGGGGTGAGAATGGATATTGGTGTTGGTGTGGAGATTGGGCAGAATAGGCAAAGTTTGTCCGTTGGGTGCAAGTTGGGGCAAGGTGACCGGGCTTATGACAAAGTTGACACACGTTTTGGTCACTAATGACAAAAGGGTTCGGAGGTGTATAGCCTTGGAAAGTGGTGGGAAAGTTAAAACACGGATAGGAATTAGGGTTTGGGTTGCCAAAGTTATACTGAGGAGTTGGAAGTAAGTGGATTTTGAAGATCAAACGACATGCCAATGGGTCGATTGAACGCCACAAAGCTCGTCTTGTGGCTCAAGGGTTTAGTCAACAAGAAGGAGTGGATTACAACGAAACGTTTAGCCCTGTGGTTAAACCTCCTACTATCTGCTCCATTTTGGCCATCGCTCAGTCTCGTTCGTGGGATATTCAGCAATTGGATGTCCGTAATGCCTTCCTCAATGGAATTCTCAATGAAGAGGTTTACATGTCGCAGCCACCTGGGTTTATCAATTCAGCGTTTCCTCATCACGTATGCAAGCTTAACCGAGCAATCTACGGTTTGAAACAGTCTCCTCGGGCATGGTTTCAGCGTCTCCATGACTTCTTGCTTACTTTGGGATTTTTCAATAGCAAGTCCGATAGTTCTCTTTTCATTCGTCACTCGCCCGCCTCAACCGTGGCTATGCTAGTGTATGTGGATGACATAATTATCACCGGGCCATCATTATCTGAGGTTGCTCAAGTCATTGACCACGTGTGTGCGACATTTGATAGCCGACGACTTGGTCCGCTTGGTTTTGTTTTGGGTATTGAAGCCACCCGAACACCATCAGTTCTCACTCTTAGCCAAGCTCGCTATGCTACTGATCTATTACGGAAATTCAACATGGAAAATTGTAAACCCGCTTCCTCCCCAATGATTCCCGGCTCGCACCTCTCCTCCACCGATGGTGATCCTATTCAGGATGTGACCTCATATCGCAGCATGGTGGGTGGACTCCAATACCTCACGCTCACACGTCCCGACATATCCTTCGCTGTGAATCAAGTCTGTCAGCATATGCATCAACCGCGTACAAGCCATCTTCAAGCAGTTAAGCGAATTCTTCGCTTCGTCAAGGGCACTCTCTCTCTTGGTATCCAGTTCCAATCTTCGTCGGATTTCTCGCTTCATGCATTTTGTGATGATGGTGGGCCGGGCGATCCTCCGACTATCGTTCCACCACCGGTGCATGTATTTTCCTTGGACCAAATTTGGTTGCGTGGACTGCCAAGAAACAGACTACCGTTGCTCTTTCTAGCACCGAGGCCGAATATCGCGCACTTGCCACTATTGCTGCTGAAATCAAATGGTTCTCCTATTTGTACCGCGAAATGGGTATCTCCCTTCCCTACTACCACCAATTATATTCTGTGACAATCTCTCAGCAATTCACATGTCACGAAACCCAGTTTTTCATGCTCGTACCCGTCATGTAAATATCGACCATCATTTTGTTCGGGAACTTCAAAACCGTGGCTTTCTCACTGTCTCCTATGTTCCTAGTCGTGATCAACTGGCCGATTTGTTCACTAAAAGTCTTGCCCGACTACGTCTGCATCTACTATCCTCCATGCTGCAGCTGCACAATGTTCCACTTGGCTTGAGGGTGGGTGATAGCAGCACCAATCTCTCGTAAATCTGTTTTTGGAAACAAGGAGTAATTAGTGTATTTTATTCTGTCCATATCAATTAGTGTGATTGATTAGCCAGTTTTTTGGTAATTAGAAGATTAGGCAATATTGTATTTAGGATACATCTTGCTAAGCAAGTCAACCTTTGTATATATATATCTCATGAAATCAATGAAAGTACACGGCTAATTCAATTTTCTGTGATAACAGTTTTCTTTGTGTTTTGTTTAAGTCTTTTATTTGTGTCTTTATTCTTATAGGACAGAGTATGTTATGGAATGAGGGAGTTGCATAGCCAAGAACAACGTAATATCTGGTTTGCTCTTTATTTGATACTTAATTTATTAAAAATGAATATAAAAATTTATCTGATAGTCATAAACTACATAAATAAAAATATTTACAACAACTTCACACAAATTTCAATAATTGTATATACTTTATCATCTTTATCTTCAATAACTTTAGGCTTTCATATGAACCCCCCCTGCTGTATCCACCGAATCCCAAAGTCCCCCCATCATACAAATTGTGCCTATGTGGTACCTAAAGTTATCATTTGTCTCATGATGCCCCCTCCCGTTAGTGACCATTATGAATGAGGCGTTAAGTGGTCCGTAAAGGCTCACGTGCCGGGCATTTTTGTCATTTCTAACCCTTCTTCATTGAACACATAGACCACCTCCAACTCTTCTTCATTTTTGTCATTTCTCCAGTATTTCGACAAGGGTGGGGAGGTCGCCCTATTCATTTTCCATGGCAATGCCCTTGCGTCATCAAATGCCACCACCACTCTTCTCTTTTTAACCCGGCCATCGGTGCCCACGTCGGCAACCCAACCCAACTCTTGTACCCCTTCTTGGCGTCAACCACACTAAATTCCCCTTTTGTTGTACACTCCCAAGACGCATCCACCACTCCTGCCTCTCTCATCCGCTTTACACACCAGCAAAACAACTACCACCGTGGCTTCCACCACCTCACTAAGAGTCATCCCAACCACCGGAACCTTAACTCCACCCATGACTCCATCCCCTTCCACATTTTCATGCTTGCCCTCTAATTCCTCCAAAATCCAATTCTTAACCCGCTCCAATTCTGCCAATTCCAAAGATCTCTCCAATGCAGCCTTCCTCTATTCAGTAGAATCGAATATTAAATGGTAATCGGGAGGAAAATCCCACCCAAGTCTGCTCCTTAGCGCTCAATAAGCGAATCTCATACAACAATTCGGCCCCACCCTTGTCGAATGGATAAGACTCTCGGATTTGGGTGACAATGACGAGGCAATTATGTTCGACACAGAGACCACCTCCTCTATTTTTGATAAATTTTGTTGAATTTCTTTACTACACACTTGGGTTTTCTGTTGTTTTGTACATTAGATCTGATAGACAACATTGGTTTTTTTTCTTTTTCTCCTATGTTTTGCTAAATTGTGTTGTGTCACAGCACCATAATTGCTAATCAACAAAAAGGTCTTTTATGAATTGTATTGTTTTAGGTATTCTCATCTAAATCAGGAGAATTATTGCATTTTGCTAGTGGGTTTGTTTGGATTACATGAATTTTCCCTTTTTTTCTTAACTAGTAAGGTTTACATGCGTTGCACATGGTTAACGCACGTGGTGTTAATGGTTTTTTAAAGTGATTTGCCAGTTTCTTAACTTTTTTGTTTACTTTTAAGTATTTGATTCTTTTTGTGTTTTAATCTTTACAGTTTTTGAGACTTATAAATTGTGTTATTGTGTGTTTAGGTTTTTCGATATTTTGTTTTTCGGTCATTTATAATGTAAGCTTTTAGTCATTATATTGCAACTTATCCTACACATTTGTCTTTTTTATTGGTTATTTTTAAATCTTTTTTTAATACCAAACATGAATTCATTCACTTTTATCAGTGTTGGAATTGAAAACAATTTAAACTTACTTTCTTAGATAAACACATTATTGCTGGAGACTTTGCTTATGTCGTTTTTGAAATTTATGACTCTCTTTGCAAAATAATAAATTGTGTTATAGAAATCAAACTCACAATCCCAAAGTATATAGTTACACTCTAAAATACAAAATTCACCCAGAGTTTCTATAAAGTCTCACTTTACCACCCAACCTAACTTTTGTGTCATTTTCATATCTCATTGTATAAGTTTTTTCTAGTTTGCCTCCTAGACACTACTAAGGTTACCGATATGACGTTAAGGTGCACATGATATTTAATGTGAAGGGCATTTTGGTCATTTTTAACAATTGAACTGCCTGACCCGATAGGCCCAGACGTAAGTCACGTGCCTGGCACATTTTCTTTTGTCATGAGTGAAACACGCTCACCCCAAGGTCCAAGTCGAAATTGTGAAGCGGGCAGTAGCCAGATTTAGATCAGTTTGGTGTGAGAGCCTAGCATTCATCTCTCAGAATCTGGGGGCTAAATACCAAACCGGCAAGTGTACAACAAGCTAGGGGCTAAACGCCTAGCTCGCAAGTGTTCAACGAGCAGGCTTACCAATCTTGGTCATGCAAGTAACGGTCATCTTGGACGTGCGCTATCTCGAGAAACTCGCCTCCACATTTATGATGATGTCGTTGTGCTAGATGTGGCGCTAATGTGCCCGCCATACACACTAATAATTAATGGGAGTTATTTAGTTCTCCCATGAAGGCTATAAAACCCCTCCAATCAAGGGAGGGAGGTACGTGATTCTTGACTAAGGCTAAACTCACAAAATTTATACGCATTTGCTAGTTTTTCTCGATTATCACACCGAGTGCTTTTGTAGGAAAGCCCCGCCTCCCGCTTTACGCTTGTTTTGGAAGCTCTTGACATGTTTGGGCCTTAAGACAAGGATAGATTGAAAGCCGATATCCAGATATTCAAAGCCCAAGTAACCGAACATTTTTGGATATATCGCTTGGTTTCATTGGAAAGATTTTGTTAGGTGCAATCTTATTTTTCGACAACGTTACAAATTTTAGTTATGGCTGAAAATGGCGCCAATGGCGGTAATCAAGTGGAGGAGATGCATGTACCACGCCTAGCATGAACCTTTCACGGTAATAATCCACCTCCTCCACCACTTCATGATGCTCGCCATCGCCCAATTTCTTATAGTGTTTTACTGTTTGGACTCTCGATTGATAAAGCCCCGTGATCCTATGTTACTAAGCCCTGTATCTCAACGACGGGTTGGATTCGCGTTGGCAAGGAGTGTCG
>CM028382.1:23899593-23960119 GCA_013146195.2 Codonopsis lanceolata | reverse complement strand
TGAAGATGACTTACAGGAAGGAATTGACTCTCAACAACGTGCTCTATGTGCTTGAAACTTCGGAAGAATTTAGTGTTCGGATCTTTGTTTGTGAAACATGGCTTAGTGTTGTTTGGTCGACATTGTAACTTTGGCTAAAAGTGGAATGTTTGTAGGCAAAGGTATGTTAATGATGGGTTGTTTAAGCTATACGTAATGGTTGTCAAGCCTAAGAGCAATAATAATAAGAACAAATCTTCTATTTACTTCTTGAGTCTTCCAATTTGTGGCATGGTAGACTAGGACATGTTAATTATGCTACGTAGACTAATTAACATGGATTGCATCTCAAATTCCAAATTGATAAAATCACAAGTGTAAAACTTGTGTAGAAGCAAAGTTAACGAGCGTCCTTCCATTCTATTGAAAGAAATAGTAAACCACTTGGATTAATTCACAGCGATGTGTGTGATTTTAAATCAACACAATCACGTAGTGGGAACAAGTACTTCATAACTTTTGTTGATGATAAGCACAAGATTTTGTTATGTGTATCTTCTTAAAAGTCAAGATGAAGCAATAAAGAAGTTTATTCTCTACAAAACTGAAGTTGGAATCAACTTCAATGTGAAAGATTAAGATGTTAAGAAATGATCATGAGGTGAATATGAATCACCATTTCCGAATTTTGCGCTAAGCATGGAATAATTCACTGAAACCACTCCACTTCATGCACCTCAATGTAATGGAATTGCGTAACGCAAAAATCGAACTCTTAAAGAGATGATGAATGTCATGTTGTTAAGTTTCGGATTACCATGTAACATGGGGAGAGAAGTCGCTTGCCGCCTAATTACCTTTTAAATAAGGTACCCCGCAAAAAGCTTGATAAAAGCCCTTATGAGATGTGGCATGGAAGAGTTCCATCCTACAAATACTTGCGAGTGTGGGGGCATCTTGCAAAGGTTGTTGTTCCTTTACCTAAAAAGGTGAAAATAGGACCAAAAATTGTTGATTGCATATTCATTGGTTACGCACAAACAACAAAGGGCTTATCGCTTTCTCGCCACGAATCTAAGATAGAAGACATACACAAGAATACAATAATGGAATCTCGAAATGTTTCTTTCTTCGAAAATGTATTTCCTTGTAAGAGAAGTGATGAGTCTAACTCATCTAAATGGGCACATGCTTCGGAAGAAGAAGAACAAGAATAGAATGAGCAAGAAGAGGTGGAACCTCGACATAGCAAAAGAAGTAGGGTAGAAAAATCTTTTGGTCCAGATTTTCTTACCTACATGCTAGAAAGTGAACCTCAAAGCTACAAAGAGGCCGTGAGTTCCTCCGAGGGACCTCAATGGAAAGAAGCCATTAAAAGTGAAATTGATTCCATTCTTCAAAATCACACTTGGGAACTAGTGGACCTCCCTCAGGGTATAAGTCAATTTTCAAGAAGAAAATGAAAGTAGATGGAACAATTGATAAGTATAAGGCCAGACATGTAATTAAAGGTTACAGACAACGTGAAGGCCTTGATTACTTTGATACTTATTCTCCAGTTACGAGAATAACCTCTATTAGATTAGTACTTGCTATTGCCGCATTGCGAAATCTAGAAGTACATCAAATGGATGTAAAGACTGCCGTTCTAAATGGTGATTTAGAAGAGGAGATTTACATGGAACAACTAGAAGGGATTTCTGCTCCAGGGCAAGAAAACAAAGTGTGCAAGTTGGTTAAGTCTTTGTATGGCTTAAAACAAGCACCAAAACAATGACATGAGAAATTTGATAATGCCATGTTGGGTTGTGGATTTAAAATAAATGAATGTGATAAATGTGTATATGTAAAGGACACTGAAAATGGCTATGTCATTTTATGTCTTTACGTAGACGACAAGCTTATCATTGGTAGCAATGATCATATGATTAAATCCACAAAAGACATGTTAAACTCAAAATTTGACATGAAAGATATGGGGTTAGCTGATATAATCATTGGTGTTAAAATTTCTAGAATTTCAAGTGGACTTACTTTAAGTCAGTTACACTACATGGATAAAATTATAGAAAAGTTTAGCAAGGATGACATTGCAATAGCTAGAACTCCTATTGACACAAGTCTACATCTATCAAAGAATAGAGGTGAGACTGTTTCTCAGGTAAAATACTCGAGAATCATAGAAAGTATGATGTACTTAATGACTTGTACAATGTCAGACATTGCTTATGCTGTGAGTAAACTGAGTATATATACGAGTAATCTCGACCGATCGATCGAAAGCGATAGTCGAGTATTTAGGTACTTAACATATACTGTGATTATGGATCGCACTATACAAGAGATCCAAAGAGAGGATCGAAGGATATACAGGTGCTAATTGGATCTCTGATATTAAAGACTCAAGGTCTACTAGTGGATTTGTATTCACTTTGACAGGTGCAGCTATATCATGGAAATCTTCTAAACAGACTATAATAGCTAGATCCACGATGGAGTCTGAGTTTATATCACTAGATAAAAGTGGTAAAGAAGCTGAATGGCTACGCCAATTCATAGAAGATATTCCAAGATGGACAAAACATGTGCCAGCAATTTGCATACATCATGACGTCAATCGCCTATTGACAGGCACGTAGCAACATGTACAATGGTAAGTCTAGACACATACGTCGTAGACATAATACCATTAGACAACTACTCTCTACTGGTACTATCTCTATTGACTACATGAAGTCAAAGGATAATATAGCGGATCTGTTAACCAAAGGGTTAAATCGAGAGTTAGTTGAGAAGTCATTAAGAGGAATGGGTCTCAAACCTCTTGAAAAATAAGTCTATACAATGGAAACCCAACCTAGTTGACTGGAGATCCCAAGATCTAGGTTCAAAGGGACAACCTAATTGTAAAAATATTTTGAGTCACCGTGGGGGATTCATCTCTTATCAAGTGATGAGTGTAAAATAAAAAGGATAAGCATATGGCTTTTAATGATTCTTGAGAATCACCTATGTGAGAGAGAAGTGGGGCCACTTCGAAAAGAATTGTATGAGAATCAATTCTTAGACCCTCTTGCAGAATCAGGCGTATGTTCAGGGTCATGAATGAACATAACTATGAGAACTGAATTGTGTCGGGAAGATTCATGTGTGAAGTATGTAATCGTTTACTCCTAAAGCAGAACAGTTCAAAGACATCATGTCTACTGATCAGCCGGTAAAGTTAGCATGCTTTCGCAAGGGAAGGTTCAAAGGTTAACACCTACCTATCCTATGCAGGTTTCAACTGTTGAAGTCTATCACCGTTATCGTCAATTTCCTTCATGTGGGGGATTGTTGGAAAACTAGTGTTTTTAAGTGAAGTAAATTGGGGATTTTAGGCACTAATTTATTTGTGAGTCATTTATGTAATGACTATGGTAATTGTGGAATTATGTTATTCTCCGTGAGTACATAAGAATACTATATTTATTTGTCCAATTTGGATATCGGATGAATAAGTTATAGAGGTTTAAAGTATAACATTGAAAGTGTTGGAAGTGGGTTATCCCACATTGGAAAAATATGAAAGGCTTGAAGGGTTTATATACAAAGGCTCCCTTGTGTTTGGGTAAGCTTGTATAGAAAGAACTATCCCTCCCGCGCCCGTAGGTGGGGGGGTGTGTTGGTCCACAATTATGCTCAAATATGCTAGAGGGGGGGGGTGAATAGCCTATGATGCCATTTTAAAAACTTTTCTTATAATACATTTAAAGCATAGGTTTAATGGCATAGGCAGTTTAACTTGTTGAGCATGTCTGCTGGTAGAGGCTAATGGCAGACTTGCTCTAAGCAGAGATTTCAACTCTGCTGATAAACTGCCTGTTAAATCAAAAGCCTGTTTGAAAGAGTTTAAGTAGCGGAAATAGAAAGACTTTATATTTAGAGAAGTCTTTAAGTGGCTGCACACGAATATATGATCAGAACAACAACACACTTTATACTTCTTCAAATGCAGATTCTAGGAGATCATTAGAGATTAGCTTTTCAAAAGACAAATCAATTTATAAAAGCTCATAGAGAGGTAAAGACTGAAAGATAAATTATTTAAAAGAACATCTGAATTTATTCAAAGATAAATTGCAGATTACATAAGCCTATATACTCTATGTAAAGTTTCTGTCCTCGTCCTTTCAAGCCTTAATCTTTACTTAATTATTTGTAAACAAATTGTTAAATACAGGGGGCAATAGGAGACCAAAACGAGAAACTAATATGAGAAGAGAATTTTCAAGGTCGTTCAGATAAAAATTATCTGAACGATTGAGTGCAGAGCACTCGGCCTTCCATGATGATTGATTATTACTGTCGGCAAAGCATTTGTATAAGAATACAAATCTGAAGATATGAATGCAATATCTACAGACAGCTCTTCATCTTCTTTGGGCATTATCTAACATCAATCTTCATATCGATCCAAGAGCTTGACCTTTAGCATTAGGAATGAAGTCCTGAAGCTTAGCTAAAGGCTGAGTTCTTCGAAGAAGGGTGAAGAACTCAAATCAAGAACTGAGTTCTTGACCAAGACGTTGATCTCTGTCTTTTGAAGTTTCTGATCTATCTCTCTCTTCTTCTCCAAGCTTTTCTTCCTAGCAATCCACTGAGAGTGTTTTGCTAAGGTCTGGATGAGTTCACTGCAATCTTTTGTGGAGATCTGAAATGCGTTGGTGAAGATGATCTCGTTGTAGATCTCTCTGTTTCTTTGAAGCTCTTGTAGCAGGAGTCTTTGTTTTCGACTTCACTGTATAGTTGAGGAAGAGAAAGGATTTCTTATATAGACTGGAGTCAATGTGATCGTTAAGAGATGAAGATCGATGTTTCTATCCGTTTAGAGATATGGTTGTTGAAGTCTATCGAATAAAGATTTTTGTCCACAAGATCTTTGACTGTTGGGTAAAGATTTTGTCCTGTGGATCTTGGAACTGTTGCCTGTCAGACTGTATTAATAAGTCTCTAAAAAACAAGTCTGATGTCTGATGCACTATCGGGTAGTCTGTTAAATAAAGTGGATTCTTTTGACTTTATCAGACCACGTGAGTGAAAGAAAGTCTTGTAGCTTTAACTATGTCAGGCTTCATGAAGCTTAGACATATTTGACTTGATTTGAACTACTGTAGTACCTTCTCTGTAGAACGTACAGAATCAGGTCTGCCGGTAAAATGTTCAGGCTAGAGGCATAAGTCTTCTGCTTTAAGAGAACTGATGTCTGCTAGGGTGAACAGTCAAATTGTAGCATGTCTGCCGGTGGTGAGTCTTCAAGATGTTCTGTTCTGCTTATGACAAGTCTGCTGGTGAGGAGTCTGCTGAAGACTTTTGACACTACCGCAAATCTGCCGGTGTTTAGTGCATATGAAGTGCTGGTCTGTTTGATCATCATGTAGGAAGGTAGGACTCGATCAGGTCGCACCTAATTTAAGACCTATGTGATGTCACACGAATTGCCATGCTAACCGTTACACAGACCTTTTAGTCACTAGTGATGACTCACTGTAGTGGGAACAAGCAAATCAACATATGTAGAATATGCAATGTGATAAGTAAATTATCAAGAAGCATATTCCAACAAGGTGAAAATCAAGGTCCAATTTGGCTTGGACCGACGAACTCGTGTGCCCACACACGCGGACATAAATGTCGGACCAAATTGTACTACCTAGACAAACCCACCTTTTGCTTGTTTTTCTTTTGAATTTTAAATTCAATTTTCGTAACTCCAACATTAAAGAGCAGATTAATTCTGTTTTAATGGACAGATTAATTATGTCTTAACGTCTGCTTCAATTAAGTGGTTAATGGGCATAATCAAAACGGTTTTAGTAATTAAAACATGTTGATTTTCTGGCCACGAAATTCCTCTTCCTCTTATACACCTGCATTGCATTGCATCTTGAACATCTTTTTCTTGGCCTCCTGTTTGGTGATAGATTACGGGCACTTATTTAGTTCGCCGGACCTTCAGTGCAAAGTCATCCGGTACCACAGTTGTATCCTGGGAGACGATCGTCCCGAGTAAGAACTTCATGCACATCAGTCCTTCCACCGGTAGACTTCCAGTATATCCACCAGAAGACCTTCGTTCAAGTCACCAGCAGACTTAGTTGCAAGTCACCAGCAGACCTTGGTTCAAGTTACCGGCAGACTTCGTTCAGAGCTACCAGCAGACTTTACAAATCTTCCTCAACCAGCAGCTCTCACGGTTTTGTTTCGTTATTTTATTTATTTCATATTCTGTAAGATTGTATAGGAAAATTACCGAACAGGTTTTACCCTTTCTTAAACAATGTCTTACTTCTAATTTTATAGATATACCTTCAAATATATATATATATATATATATATATATATATATATATATATATATATATATATATATATATATATATATATATATATATATATATATATATATATATATATCTACACACACATATGCATATATATCAATAGAAGTATTTATTTCATAACACTAATATAAATTAAAATTAAAATACCAAGTATAATTTTAAAAATATCTAAACATACTTATTTAGTCCAAAATACATATTTAAAATAAAGATGAAGTAAAGTTTTCAATAATTCCAACTAAAATTAAAGAAGAGTTGTCCAAATTAATAATATCTCAAATTAAGTCCAATAAGAACTATTACAAATAGATTCCAACAAGAATTGTCGAAAAGCATCCATCATATGATTTTCTTCCCTACGATTGCTCGATTCAGGGACTTCATGCTCTCCATCTGAATTGTGATTTACATCTTGTTCATCATCACTATCATCATTATCATCACATGGACAATCTTTTTCACAGCGACGAAACATTTCATCATCAAGGTGTGTCTCACGTCGAATGAAATTGTGTATTGTCATGGTTGCAACCACAATTAGCACTTGTGTCTTGAAAGGGAATGCTGGCATAACTTTCAAAATTTTAAATCTTGTCTTCCAAACACCAAAAGACCTTTCAATAACACTTCTTAAAGAGGAGTGTGTTTTGTTAAATCTTTCTTTCCTATTCCTTGGATGTTGAGATGCTTTTGAACCCCTTCGAAAGTCAGGTGATACCTCACATTTTTATAAGGTGCAAGAAAACCTTTTGTATTTGGGTATCCACTATCGACAAGGTAATATTTTTCTACAAATTTAGTATTAAACGTCAATATTTACTTGAAAACATGCAACTAACTAATATTGTAGAAACAATAAAATACCATCAGGAGGATTTGGAAACTTTAGCTCTTTTTTTGCTCTAGCAAGCTCAAAGATGCGAGAATCATGAGCGATCCGTTCCCAGCCAGTCCAAACATATGGGAAGCACATATTAAAATCGCACACCGCCAAAATATTTTGTGTGGCATATCCTTTTCTCCCTATGTATGCAGTTGTGTTTTCTTTAGGTGGTACAACACACACATGAGTTCCATCAATTGCGCCTATACAATTCTATACAATAATTGATCTAATTGCTTCGAATATTTTGAAATGATTGCATTTATAAATTAATTAATATTCATTACCTCAAAGATATGATATTTGGAATTTCTCCTTATGTGTGGATGAACTTCAGCACCTAATTCTTCATTTGGTTTGATGTAATCAACCGACATCCTGATTACCACATTAAGGACATCATAGAAATGTTTGTCAATCGTCCACCCTGAACGTTGAAATATATCTTGGGCTTGTCTATTTGTTGCCCCTTGCCCCATGATGTACAAAAAAAAAATGGCAACTCTTTCCTCCGTAGTTGAATAACTAGTGGGTTTCAAACCATATGTAGTTTTTAAAGTATTGCACAAATTCTCGAAAACATGTGGCAACATACGTAAGCTTTCTTGACACACTCTAGCACTACCACCAAGTTTTTCATCCACCCAATCTTGTCCAGTTGTGGATGAATTCCTAAAGGATTGTTTATACAAATGTTTGATGTAATAATTTGTCATACCTTCAACAACCGTGAGCATTTCTCTATCTTTTGAATAGTCAATCATTATACGATCAAGAAAGTCTTGGTAATAATCGTCTCCATCTTCACCATCATTATTACTTGAGTTATCATCATTTTGCTTTTCAAATTCTTCCACCATCTTAACCCAATATTTCAATTCATCATCATCCATTACACTGTAGGATAAAGAAAAACATCAATAACTTGCAAATATCAAGATTCTAAAAATCGCTAGGCAGGTGCTAGGCGCCAGATTAGGGCCTAGCGCTTAGAGTGCCTAGGCGGGGCCGAGAAATTAAGGCATAATTACTTGTAAAATAAAATTGTAACTAGTTAACTAACATTAAAATCAGCATTTCAATGAAATAGCAAATGTTCATGTAAAATAAAATCATTTAAAGCGTTACTCAATATCATACCACCATAACAACACTGTAAAACAACAGCATAACAACACTCTAAAACAGAAGCAAAGTAGCAACAAAACAACAGCAAAATAGTACCCAAAATAGCACTAAAACTGCACCAAAACAACACCAAAACAGCACCCAAACAACAGCAGTAAAACAACACCCAAAACTGCACCAAAATATCACCCAAACAGCACCAAAACAGGGCAGCAACACAACAACTACTAAGTACTATACAATATATGTTATATACTAAGCATAATTATCCTAAATCTGGACCAGAATATGGAGACAAAGCATTTGGTAGTGTAGAAAACTCGTTAGCAATGAGATGAAAGGATGACTAAGCTAACAACTGAGAGAATCCACCAAGCAGTTGGGTAGTAAACTGAGAAAATCCACTAGGAGAGACTCCCATAGCGGACTACGCAACTTGTTGAGATAATCCACTTGAAGGTTGACCAAACTGTGGAGAAATTCATTAAGGGGATGAGCAAGTAACTGAGAGGGTCCACCGGGTAACTGAGCAAGTTGCTGATTATAGACTGGTGGCTCCCTAAGTTCCATATCCTTCAACCAAATAAGTCTTATGTCATTATCCCCTAAGTTTATAAACACCTCTCTATTATACAGTTTGGCAAATAATCTAAGAGCCAAAAGGTATAAAGGGCTACCTAATGTCACACCCGGAAGTTGATTCAAAAGTTTAATAGTCTTTTTCACACTACTACCATTTATGATGGACAATGTAGCATCAGCTCTGAGTTCCATATGATGCATCATACTATCCAGGGTATCAGTAAGTTTCTCAACACCAGTCACCCTCCTACAGTTACGCACTGATCCATAACTTTATCCCTCATTTGTTACTTTTTTCTTACGCTTGCCACCGGTAGTAGTAGTAGTAGTTGGTGTCTTGTCAACAATCGGCGAATCTTCATCCGGTGAATCATTTTCAGGTGATTCTATTTCTTCGCAGATATCATTCTCAGCCTCATTTCTTGTATTTTCATCGGTTGCAATGTCATTGTAGCCACTAGTCTGATCCAATGGTTGTGGTACGTATGCATCATCTTCATGTTCAACACCCTAACTAGGTGTCCATGCATTAAGCCTTGTTGCTATAGTCTGAGAAAATAACTCTTCATATTAATCCTCGTGTTCTAAACCTTTATTTTTAAACTTTAGAACAAGCTTGTTTACCTATAAATATATCATTAACATTAGAAACAATTAAACCTTAAAACAAATCCAAACATTAATTAGACTAATTAAAAAATTAAAAAGATATACCTTGGCCATTTCATTCCACCATTCCTTAGACGCCGCATGTGTCCTCTTTTTCGAATCCCAACCTAGTCCACTGGTTTTTTGTTTTAAAAATATCCAAGCCTGCCATTCTTTTCTCATACCATCCCAGTGATTTTTAAGTTGTGCTCGAGTATACCTTTTCTTAGTTTCTTGATTGAAAAGCATACAGATGGTCTCCCAACCTTTGGTACTAAAATGTGTAGTTGGCATGTTTCCCATGTTTTGCTCCTCAACACAAAGTCTAACAAAAACTGCATGGGATTCACTATCCCAATTGGCCCTCTCGGTATTGTCATCTCCGTCAACTTCACAAACATCCTCATCGTGTTTCTTTTGAACCCCTTTCGCTTTACCTTTAAGTGTCATCTATTATAATCACAGAACCAAAAATGTAGCCAATTTTTACACTTATGGATAGTGATCAATAGATATCAAAATATGGTCTTGCCCTAAGGTGAGCCCACCAAGACATTGAGTTAGGCTAGATTATTGAAAATACTGGTAAAACGGTCTTTCTTAAATATTTGCGGAAACATAATTGGATGTCATGGGTAGGTGAGATTATTTTTTCGTAAATAATGATTACACTCCTTGAGGTAGAGAATGGAAAAAGATCAATTTCCATTGTACTTATGTTTAAACTTTACCACTATACTATCTTTTGAGGAAAATAACAATTGTAGGTATTTTCAGAACCAAGAATGTATGTAGACCGTAGTTGCCAGGGATTTGGACTTGTTTTGGGTTTGTGCGAATGTTATGGTAAATTCATGCCTCTTTGGCGCTCTTTGTTCACTTTTGAGTTTTGATAGGCCACAGCTAATCAATTTTAAAGAGGGTGTTAAAATTGCTACATTCTTGGTTCTGTCATCACTCATCAGTGCATGTAAGTGTAACAATTCAGACAGGCATGATTAGGATCCATGTCGCTTTGAAGGCCCCAATCAAATTTTTCCCACATATACAGATATATTTCTCCTTCTCACGAGTCAAGTCAGAAGTCCTCCAGTCCAAAATATATAATATATGCACATAACATTAGTAAAATATTGTGAAAACCGAATGCATAAATGCATTAAGGCCCATTTGTAATAGTTGTTCTCGGGAAAGTTTGTTGTTTTTGCTGGCACAAATCACACCCTCAAAAGAAACATGTAAATTTGAGGTAGAATATATTTTACAGGCAGTTCCATTTATCATATTTCAAAAGCTAAACGACAACTAAAGACATACTTCATCTTAAAATTTCCATAACTGAAATCGAAAATCGCGGCTAAAAGTAAACAAGAACTGTTTTAAGAACTTGGGTACCTAATATTGTCTCATGCGATTACAAAACTAAAGTCACGACAAGCACAAACGCTTGAAATTTCTTTGATATTTCTCATCATGTTCTCCCCATGCTCATGAAGTTCTATTAAAGATCAAAACCCAACCATAAACTCCTACCGCACCCACCACTTTCTGAGTCTTTTCTGCATTTTTAGGACCAAAACCAGTAGAAAAATAAGTGATGAAAAGAAAAGGAGGAGATTGGTATTTCATCTAGAGCAGACAGTACTGAAGTTGGTGACTCAATCCAAGTCTAATAGAGGTGAATTAGATTTACATCTATTGTGCTATCGTCTGAATGTCTTTGATTGGTTGGGAATCCAGTTTGTTGCTTTTTGTAAGGTTAATATCATTTTACATTTTCAAGTTTAAGTTACCCTTTGAACTGCCTTTGATTGATGAGAAATTCAGCTGTTTGTTTGATGTAAAGTAAAGGGAACATTTTTGCTTATTTGGAATCATGCAGTCAAAGTCTAAATCACAAATTGATTAGAATCTGATTGGCATTATATATCATTATCCACAACAGGTACTGACCCTTGTTTTCATATTACCTCATGTGTTTGTTTCCTGTGTTGTGATACGATCTCATTCATTTTCCCCGGAACAATCAGTTGATGGGGAATCAGTATTTGATGAAGAACTAAGCGAGGAAGGTGATGATGCTACCAATGGCTCTCAAAATATTGCACATTTCAATTCAGGTATGTTCTTAATAGTTTAGCTTCTTTCTTTCTTTTTTTGTTCAAGTTAGAAAGTGGGTAATGATGAATTTAGCAACTTGCTCCTGGTTTTGAACTAGCTTTCTGGTTTCGGTGAGTTTGTTCATGTTCTGCTAATAGAGGTGAATTAGATTTACATATATTGTGCTAGCCTTAAAGAGTCAAGTCCCAAGTGGTATACAACAATCCAAGTATAATTAGTCAATGAGGTTCAGGGCCCTTATATATATACTCACACATACACACACATATATATAATAAAATAATAAAATCTTCCAATCTATAATAAAATAGACTAGTAGAGTTTTGAGAATCTATCCAATGCATTTGACACCTAAGGATGTTTTCCAAGGTCTAACCTAAGAGATCTTCTTCGTTTTATTTTTTGGTTTACTTGGTATACTTCTCTATCGATTTCAGAGAGCCAAAATTAGTGGGAACATCTTCCTACTTCTTGAAGCCATATTCTAAAAATGCACTAACTTCCATAAGAGTTGACTCTTAGCAAAGAAAAATCCTATGAAACACAGAAGTTACATTCACATCACTGGAACAATTACCACATAGCTGAGGACTGTTATAATAACAACAATACACCTAGAGTTGGAAAAACCCACAAACAAAGTTGTCTTAAACCCACTTGAAATTACAAAACCACAAACCCTAGATACAATTTACAATCAGTGTTCAGTTCTGAGGCCTTTTTGGGGGGATTTTACAAATACCCAATTGAAATTTAGGTAAAAAAGATTGTAGGAATAGAAGGGAGATAGAGGGAGATAATAAATTGGATTCAGGGGTCGGTAATACCAAGCATCCATAGAAAAAGAGAAGGAAGAAGAAAAGGATGGGAAAAGAAGAGAATAAAGTGTTGCAAACATACCTGGAGTTGTGTGCGCATCAATGGAGAGAAGAGCAAAGGGGTGAGCTCCAGGTCACACAACAATAGAGAAGAGCGAAGGGCCGAAGGGTAATGCCGTAAAATAATTTCTCAGCAGTGTTTTGATCACTGTGTTTTCGTTTACCGCTCACAATTTCGGCGTTTAGAAACGCCCACCATTTCTAAAACGCTATGTTTTTAAACGGGACATTGATACAACTTTTAAGGAAAACGCTCCATCATATTGTAGTGTTTTTGGTAAAAACGCGTTACCAGACACACGCGACCATATCAGAAAACAATAATGTCATATAAAAGCCATATATGTATGTTGATTCAACAGAATCGCGAGGCAATACTTAATCTTCCTAATCGTGGCTACTTCTAACGACATTTTGAAGTTGCTAGTCTTTCAAATATGGATAAGATGAAAATGTACTGTGGTAAATCGAAACATAACTGCCATCAGTGTTCTAAAAATCGTTAGTGAGTGCTAGGCGTCATATCAGCGCCTAGTGCCTAGGTGGGGTATATGCGAGGTCTAGGCGGAGCATAGAAATAAGACATAATATCTAGTTTTTAATTTTTTTTATTATAACCTAATTATTAAGCATTAATTTTTTAAATTTACTAATAGTAAATATCCCCTAATAATTTAAAAATAATGATTACATTATAATGTTAAATTTTGAAAGTAAAACCAAAAATTTAATATTATTCGAAGGCTCAAAATATTACAAAAATAGTCAATAGTTCAAATTGTCCATAGGTCCGTTGACAAATTACAAATTTACAACAATAATTTTACAATTTGAAATTGATATTTATTATTATTATTTGAAAAAAAAACCAAAATGACATTATTTTGGGCCAAAACTTAAAAAAAATAAAAAAATATATATGAAACATTAGCAGTTGGCCGCCTAGAGCGCCTAGACCACCTAATCGATTCGCCGAATTTCTAGGCGCCTAGGTGGTGCGTAGACCATTTTTTAGAACGATGACTGTAGTCGGTGTGCACGGGCACCAAGCCCACGAGCATTGGTAATGCCTTGTATAGGCCCATTAGGCAACGGGCATCATTTAACAAATCCTAGTATTGCACACAAGCCCATTGGCATTAGTGGACGGGCGTTGGACGGGCACGGGCTTGATGGGCTCTCAAGAAGTTTTTGAGAGTTATATTTACAACATTGATGAGCTGGAGTCTGCAACACAACATTTCTCAATGGGTAACCTGTTGAGTAAACGAAGTTTCGCTGCTATCTATATAGGAATTTTGAGGGATGGATATGTTGTTGCTATAAAGTGCATTGCTAAGAAAAGTTGCAAGTCCAATGAAGTTGAGTTCTTGAAGGGGTTGAAGTTATTGATCTCATTGAAATACGAGAATCAACTTAAACTAAGAGGCTTTTGTTGTTCAAATGGGAGGGGAGAGTACTTTCTTATCTATGATTTTGTCCCAAATGGGAATTGGTTATAGTATCTTGACTTGAATGATGGGAAATGAAGGTTCTTGATTGGTCCACCAGAGTTTCTACCATCAAAGGCATTACGAAGTCAGTGAGTGCAGGGAGAATGCTAAACATTTTGTCTATTTCTTGTTATGATCTTTGAAGGATATATACTACGAATGCGTTATCTACGAGTAATCATGAGCTACCTCATACAAATTCGATCCTCGAGCGAAGCAGAAGACTTTCAACTTCAGCTACAATCTTCGTATGTTACGAACAATAATCCTACAAGTCTTTCTTGTCAGATTGATATCACGTAGCACAAATATCAACCTCTAATTCACACCGCAAATCCAAGCCTTTTGATGGTTAGACTTAGAGGGATTATTTGGTGAGATAGAATATAGGATAGAGAGAGGCTGGCCAAAGCTAGAAGACATATTCTTCTAGTTAGGCGTGCAATACCAACTTAGGGTTTTATACTTTTATCCCTTTAGTTGCCATATTTATTTTATTGTACAAGAAACTCTATTTCTATTAAGGTTGTACTCGTCCTTTCGCACCAAAAGTGCCTTTTTCTAGTTAAAAAAAATAGAGAATTGGAGCGGTTGAAAGCTATTTAAAACGACCAGTCATAATTTCACCCTATTCTTAAATTGTGTTAATTAATAGGAAAAATTGTTGGTCGGTACCTTTTCCCAAATATTTTTTCGCTACAATCCCTCGTTCTTTTTTTCAAACACTAAAGTATACTTTTGAAATATTATTCCTAAAATGCCCATATTGTCTTCTTCCACAACTCCGGCCAACACTTTTGAGTTTGAAAATCACGATTGTTGCACAACGAAATGGGAATCAGCCTGTTCTGAATTGGAGGATTTTTCAGTAAGGATGAAGGCGAAGGATGAGAAAGAAGAAGAAGAAGAAGAAGAAGAAGAAGAAGAAGGCTTACGACAGAGGAGAAGGAAAAAGTACGTGGAACACATGAATGTCTGATTCATTATAATTTTGCAGCACGATGAAAAATTGGATTGTGTAATTAAAATTGATGTATCGCAGTACAAAAATTGATGCAACCCTATGCAAAATTTGATTAGGTAATTAAAATTGAAGCATAACGGTACAAAAATTGATGCAACACAATGTAAAATCAGGTTAGATAATAAAATTGATGCATCACGGTGCAAAAAATGATGCAATTTAAATTGATGCATCGCTGTGCAAAAAATGATGCAATGCGATGCATTTGAGTGAGTGATCCATAGCGCGTGCCTCGAGCTCATTAAGGGTATCGTAGACTTTTCGCCCCAAAATGTTATTTTTTTTGGTTAAAAAACATAGAGTACTTTAGCGATTGAAAATTTATCAAAGTTGACCGACCCAAATTTACCCCTAATTAATATTATATTCATTTTGGGCCTATTTTTGTGATTTGGAAATTTTGAATTGGGTCGCATGACACAGTAAATAATAGTTTGGGGAAAATTCTGACTGGTCCCTTTTTTAAAGATTCTAACCCCAAAAGTCTACAGTTTTTTTTTCAACCGCAAAAGACCATTTTTCGAAATATTGTTTAAAAAATGTCATCGTCTTCTTCAACAGCTCCGACAACACACTTTGTATTCGAAAATCACGACTGTGCGCAATGAAACGGGAATCGACCTGCCTGGTCAGGTGGCGGGGGGCAACGCCCCCGAAAGGTAAACCAATTTTTTGATTCATGAAATACGAAACTATAATAGATCTGTGATGGGTTGAAAGATTTTTCAGTTGAGACGAAGGCGGAGAAGGATGAGGAAGAAGAAGACTTACGACGGAGGAGATTGAAGAAGAAGGTGGAAGACGTAAATTGGTTCTTTATGCTTTTGTACCGCGATTCATTAATTTCATTGCATTATTTTTGCACAGCGGTTCAAAAGTTTAATTTCTTAGTCTATTTTTGTACCGCGATTCATAAATTTCATTGTTTTATTTTTGCACTGCGGTTCAAAGTTTAATTTCATAGTCTATTTTTTCACCGCGATTCATAAATTTCATTGCATTATTTTTGCACCACGGTTCAAAGTTTAATTTCTTAATCTATTTTTGCACCGTGATTCATAAATTTTGATGTATCCAAATTTATCAAATACATTGGGCTTGAGTTATTTGGATATGTGGCTTTCAATTCTATCTGTATCTTCGAAGGCCCAAACCTGTCAAGAAAGCAACAAAAACCGTGAACTAGACAGGGGCTTACCCTGCAAATGCGCTCGACATGATAATTAGCGAACACTCAATTGAGTAAGCAATTTGACAGAGCTTTAGCCTGTGTATATATGAACTATGAAGGTACCTTTTCCTCTCCATTTTGAGGGGTTTATGTAGCCAACCAAAAGAGCTTGTAACTGCTCATTGAATACCGGAGCGTGAAAACTGGGCACATTAATGGCCACGTCCGAAATGTGGGGGCGGGTTTCCCGGTAGTAACTGCCCATGTTTAAAACACCCGTTACTTTGTTCCCGAGCAGGGCGAGCATGCTCGCCTTGACCATTCTTCCTGCTCGCTGTGCCTCTAGCCCCCAGGCTTCAAGTAGAAGGTTGCTCGCTCATAATGTGTAGGCGGCCAAGGATTTATCTCTGCTCGCTTATAACTTTGAGTTTGGATCTTGATGAGTGCATGTGATTTAGTTGTGACCACAAGGTAAGCGTGTTGGGCACGTGATCGGAGCTTGGGGCCTTTTGGGCCTAGCAGTTCAGTGTCCCCCTACGTCTTGTCTAGCGAGCATACATGCTCGATGCGAGGAGCATAATAGCTTGATATTCTCTGAAAACTTGGTCATTGCAAGACTTGTTCATTTTGATCATCTGGAAGTGGTTGCCCCAAAGCCAGGTGCTATGGTAGTGGATGACAGCTTGGGGGTGTAGTGGGCACTAAAGGGAGGTGCTGTCATTTGCAGTAACAGTAGCAGTAGGCGTAGTAGTAGTAGTAGTAATAGCCGCAGTAGCAGTAGTAGCCGTAGTAGTAGGAGTAGTAGCCGTAGTAGTAGTAGTAGCCGTAGTAGCGGTAGTAGTAGTAGTAGTGGTAGTAGCGGTGGTAGAAGTGGTGGCAGTGGCAGTGGTAGTGGAAGTGGTAGTGGTAGTGATAGTGATAGTGGTAGTGGTAGTAGAAGTGGTAGTAGTAGCGGTAGTAGTAGCAGTAGCAGTAGTAGTAAGGTAGTAGTAGCGGTAGTGGTGGTAGTGGTAGTAGTAGTCGTAGTAGTAGTGATAGTGGTAGTGGTAGTAGTAGTGGTAGTAGTACTAATCATAATAATACTCCCTCCTTTCGTTCATAAATAATCGTCATTTTTTATCTGACACACCGCTTAAGTAAAAGTAATTGACTATATTATAAATGTTGGTGTAATATGCTGTTTCCTGTAATCCACTTGTGCATGTGGCTATAATTAAAGTAGATAGAAAAATAAGTGTAAAGTGGTAAAAGTGTTTTCATAAAATTGAAAATTTTGAAAGATGACAATTATTTTAGAACTGACAAAAAAAGAAAGAAGAAAAATTATTTAAGAACTGAGGGAGTAATAGATTAGGATAAGAATATGCCTTTTATAATGCGAACGAAGCTATCCATGTTAAATGAGTGAAGATTCAAAAATTGCACTGATATCCCTTAACTTTTGAAAATTACAACTTCACTCCTCAACTTTTAAAAATTACAATGTCACGAGCATCATTTATAAATGAAAACCGTCACTTTTGCCATTAAAAATATCACTTTTAGCATTATAAGATGTCATTCTTGTCTTTAAAATTGGTCACTTGGCATTTAAAGTGTAATACTTAAAGAGAAAATGTGTCATTTTTTGATCATAAATGTATCATTTTTGTGCTTAAATGTGTTGATTTTGCCTTTAAATGTGTTGCTTTTAATTTCTCAATGTGCAAGTCATTTTGTACGAAAGTGTGTAACTTTTTGTCATTGAATATTACTTTTGCCCTTAAATGTGTCATTTTTCTCTTTAAATATGTTAGTTTTAGTTTCTCAATGTGTAAGTTATTACGTTTGAAAATGTGTCACTTTTTTTCGTAAATGTGTCATTTTTACCTTTAAATATATCTTTTTAATCCCTCAACATTTAAGTCATTATGTATGAAAATTATCAACTTTTTTCTTTTTAAAATATCACTTTTGCCTTTAAATGTATCGCTTCTAACTCTAGAAATGTCACATGGCATCATTAATGAAATTATTACTTTTTTCTTTAAAAATATCACTTTGCATTAAAAATATAGTTAAATCAAAAATTGAAGTTAATTTTAGACTAAAATGCAAATTCTGTGATGAGAGGGAATCTGGCAGCCAAATTTTGAAAGTTTAGGGACACCCGGAGCACAATTTTGAACATAGAGAGTACTAGAGCTATTAACCATAAAGTTTCATTAATGTGTTGGCACGCTCACAGCTTGCCAGATCGCATGTCCGCATGTCCGCTGTACCCTAGGATCGACGTGTTTTGTAAATAGTTGCAGGTTTGGGCGATGCCGATGCATCTCACCTGGTTTTAGCTCACTTCTCACTCTCAAGTCTCAATTTAGATTTTAGAACAAAATAACTAGTCAGTCGATGTGATCGTGCGTCATGGGAGTCTTATCCCGAATTTTGAAGAGAGTCGGTTATGGGTTGGGGATTGGGATACCAAAGAGTAGAGACGGCAAGTAGCCTATCATTCCATAATTTCCATTACCCCAACTAGCGAGAGAGTAAGAGAAAGAGACCCAAATAGACGTTGGAATTCTAGGGTCAGTAGAGAGAGAGAGAGAGAGAGAGAGAGGGACGGCGCCGAGGAAGAATTTGGTTCACGCTCAAAGGTAAGCCTTACCTTGACTCTATAAGGTTGTTTTGCTATTGAGTTAGTAGTTTCCATATGCCTTGTGTGCGCGTCAGATTTGGGTATGGAATTGAGGGTGTGTGCGCCGGAATTGGGTGTTGACGGAAGAGGAAGGTTGAGATTTTGTTTTGCTAATAGTGTTATGGGGGAGGGGGTCGGTGCGTGGAAATTTTTTTTTGGAAAGAAATGAGAGATCGGTGTGGCCAGATTGTTGAGCGAGGAGAAATAATAAGCAAAGAGAGGGAGATGAAGTGGGCGGCTGAAAGAAGAAGAGGGAGTGAGGAAGGGGATGAAGTGTGTGTGTGTGTGTGTGTGTGTGATTAGGTTTAACCGTGAGTCTGTGGTGTGCGTTTGCGTTAAATAAAAAAAGGATGGGGGGCTACTGTACGTATGATGATGATGGGGGAAGAAGCAGTTGGACCCCCTCAGATTTGGTGCTTTCAGTAATTGTTGTTTTTCAATTTCCAGAATAGAACTTCGTGTTTCAGAAATACTAAATTGGTCCTTTTCAGTTAACCAGTGACCGGTAGTTGATTTGTTCAGTTATGTAAGTTCTACAAGTTGTCAAACAGACCCCTAGGTTAGAGATTTTGGTGATTATGACATGTTGTCTGGTTGGGTATACTCTATTTATGTAATTATTGGATTGTAGTATTTTTATTCGAGGTTAGTTACTAGATTAGCGTTAGTATTACTTAGTAACATTTCACACTACGTTTGTAAATTAGGTTGAGTTAGCTTTCTTCTGTGATTGGTGATATTGGTTTGTTGTACAACCGCTACATAGGTAAGGGATTATATTCTTTAGGTCCTTTTATTTCCTAATTCCTTCGTTAGACTTTCAAATGAATTTTATTGTCTAAGCGTTGTACATGTACGCTTGATTTTATGTCAATACTTGTTTTGTATTCCGTCGAACTTGTTTTGTTGTTACTCTATAATTAACACTTTTGTAGATCTCATGTGTTAGTCGTGTGTCACGTGAGACACCTTTCTGTTTCGACTCATGGTTAACTATCTCAATTGTATTTTTGTATACCTGTTTGTTTTGCAACTCCGTAATGATAACTAGGTAACAACCTGGGTATAGAGTGAAAGCTAGCCTGTCATGGCAACCCGCCACTGGGTATAGAGTAAAAGCTTAGCTTGTTACGGTGATCGACCCGTCACTGGGTATAGAGTGAAAACTAAGCCTTTTGGCAATATTACACCAAACCGTTAATTACTTAAAACCCACGGGGAAAACTAACTTCATTGTACTAGGCTCCTTGGAACCACTTGTTAGTTAGGTCGAAATGACCGCTTACGTGTCCATAGCATCCGCAAGTTGGTTGTTGTCTCCAACTGGTATGGGACGGTTGGCGGCAACCATACCTCTCGTTTTGTATTTGCCTCCTACCATTCACTTGAAATTACGTTTATCATTTAATATTTTGAACTTTCCATTAGCTTCTATGATGGATGAGTATTTGATACTCCCTTCGCCCCTAAATAATCGTCCTAGTTGACCCGGTGCACAGTTTAAGAAAAAACAATTGACTTGATTATTTATATTGGTTTAATGTGTAGTTTTCTTTAAAGCTCATGTGTATCTGGCCCATAATTAAAGTAAAGTGAAAAAGTATGGGTAAAGTGATAAAAGTGATATTCTAAAAAGGTAAGTTTCAAACTGAACAATTATTTTGGGATGGACGAAAAAGAAAAGGAGGACGATAATTTAGGGACGGAGGGAGTATTGTGGATAATAGAAAAATCATTCCCATTTATTATTGGACAATCATTTTGGTCAACTCCCCCTTAGAAACCAGAGGGGGGTTATATATGAACTTGCTGAGCTTTCTTAGCTCACCCTTTTCCACTTCCTTCTTTCAGGTCATAAGTAAGTTGGATTACTTGTTGGGGTCGGGTAGGCATCGTCCGGGACGACCTGAGAATTGAGATTTTATTATTTGTTGCTTTGTAATTCATTGGTTTAGAAGTTTGATTAGGGTTTTGATTTAGTTGTGGGACTTGCGGATTTGATATGTTAATTTCGGATTGTATTAGACATCTAAGTGGTTTTGTTAGGTGTCACTCTAGGTAATTGCACGTAATTACCTAGTTTTCCCCGGAATCTCCAACCCACATACTCAAACCCAAGGAATCTGAACACTTCAGCTGAGCAAAAAATTGAAGTTCAGAAATTGACTTCAGAATTTGAGTTCAGAAATAATTTGAGTTCCGAAATTGAGTTTAGAAGTTAAAGTCCAGAATTTGAGTTCAGAAATAATTTGAGTTCCGAAATTAAGTTCAAAAGTTGAAGTCTAGAAATTGACTTCAGAAATTGAAATTCAAAAATTGACTTTAGAAATTGAAGTTTAGAAATTGACTGCAAAAATTGAAGTTCAGAAATTGAGTTTAGGCATGTATTCATGCTCGAAGTAAAATATTCAAGTGTTAATAAAAAAAAGGGGGGGGGGATGATAATTGATGGCTCGTCGAAGCTCGTACATAATACAATTCTTTTGATTCTTCCTGCAGACACCCTCAGAAGCTAATATCCACAGTCAAGGGGACAACATGCGAAGAATTACCTCTGCCAGGGAGCCAGAGCTAAGGTAAATAAATCTTAAAGGGACAAGCTAAACTGAACCTTCCATGGGAAATTTTCAAGAAAAAAAAAAGACAACAAACAAAAACACACAAAAAACAGTTTCAAAAAATTTCAAGTTACGATATTTCGTGATCACAATGGGAGTATCATATGACCAAACTGAACAAGTCATGGAATTTTATACACGACCAAGCTGAGCAAGAATGTTCGGTCATGGAATTTTATACGCGACCAAGCTGAGCAAGAATGTTCGATCATGGAATTTTATGCGTAACCAAACTGAGCAAAAATGTTCGGTTATGAAATTTTATGCGTGCGAACCCTTACTTTGTAACACTTCCCACGCAAGGGGACAAATGTAGTAGGGGTTATGCCACGTCACTCCAAGTAATTGCCACGTAATTATCTAGTTTTCCTCGGAGTAAGACCTACCATATGAGAACGTACTATGCTCCGGGAGATAGCCTAAAGGGGGCCGAGGTTAAATGCTTGTAGCCCAAGGGTAATGATGCCTAAACCTCTATGGCCGCACCCTGGCTCTATTAATGGTCTCCACGAGCAAACTGGCCGAAGGTCAAAGTACTCCGGATGACATCTTGCCTGACGTATGAGAATCGGGTTGTCCTTAGAGCCCCGATCTCCGGGTATTAGGGTTCTGAGGAATTAACTCTATGCCTAAGGTAAGGGGAACAACTTACATCTAGCGCTAACATCCCTCAGGGATGACCCGACTTAGGGCACTACCGGGCGATCTACTCTACGTGCAACGGCAAGCCGAGGGTCCTCAACCCTCAAGAGGCCGAGCCGATTTTTGGGAACCTCGGGGTTATTGGTTTGGTAGCTGAAGTCAAGAGAAAGTCTCACCGGTTGTACGCGTGCGATACTACACACATGCGACGCGTGTGACCTGATCACTAAGAGAGAAAGAGGTGATTGTGGTTCTCACTTATGGGACACTTGTCCTATTATCATTGCATGGTCAATAAGACGATGACACTTTGCAAGGAATATTCCCTGTGTCATCCTACATTCACTATAAATAATGAGTACTAGAGAGAGAACTATCTGACATCAACCTTTGCCCTCTTTCTCTTTTCTCATGAGAAATGAGCTATAAATTAGTGTGGGCTTCCACCCCGATCCTTTACTCTTTGAGGTTCTTTTATAGCAACGTGTCACGTCTAACTCTTTACCCATCACACATCATACCCTCCGGGACACGCACATTCTACACGTTGGTTTAGAAGTTTGATTAGGGTTTTGATTTAGTTGTGGGACTTGCGGATTTGATATGTTAACTTGGGATTTGTATTAGACATCTAAGTGGTTTTGATAGGTGGTTTGAATTTAATGAATTTTGATTCATGTAGTTTTGAGAAAATTTGTGAATAGCATTGGATGATGGTGATGTGGGCAAGCTATTGGACCGCAGTGTCGGTTTCGAGTTTGGGGCGTTAGAGGGGGAGGGTTAGGGTTTGAATTACAGAGAGAGAGAGGGGAGGCGTGAGAAGAAACAGTGAGTGAGAGGGTCAGGATATTCTAATCTAAGAAGTTAATAAAATTGTTGGTCCAAGTCCAAAAAAAAATAAGTGGCCTGGTCAAAAGGTCATACTATATTCAATGGGGTAGCTGGTGACACGTCATATTAACTCGGGTTACAGAGTAAATATTGAGTGCAATAGGGGTAATGTTGACTAGGTATAACCGAGTCGGGTAAAGACGAAGTAAATATTGAGTGCAGTGGTGGTATTACTGACTTGGTATAACCAGGCGGGTTAATGCGGACTAAAATTAAGGTCAGTAGTGGTAGTGCTGATTACCTGGCATAACCTTCAAATAACAATGCAGTAAATTATTAATTTTATTTTTAATCAATGCTATTCTAGTAAATAGAAGCCTAGTTACAAACTGGGAGACCAAACCTCTTACAAACCAGTTGTGTTGACTGTTGACTGTTGCGTAGTGATTAGCTTTACCTATTGCCTAACATTGGTAACCTCAATTCACTAATTTTGGCTTGAGGAATGCCACACATCCCTATTTTGGCTTAGTATAGTAGCCTGTCCCAAAAATGTTACATTTAAAAAGCAAAAACTTTACGATTTTGCACGGGCATGGAAAGGTCGAATACTTTTGTGGTTATCTATTACGTTGTGATGTGTGTCTGATGGGATCAAGGTAATGGTCCTACGGGATAGCGAATATGCTTCCTTCTTTCATTTAGATAGCTAAATATTTGAAGCCTTTAGAGTTTGCATTTCTCTATAGTTTGTAAAGTTGTTATAATGATTTTGATTTTTTCTGTAGTGAAGCTGCTTTTTCCTTTAGTAAAGTTGTTCTTTTCATTGGTACGTGATTTTACTAAAGTTTTTTTTTTTTTTTTTTATAGTGGATTGCCTCGTTAATGCAGTGGTTTCATACCAGCCATAAATCACTAAAGGAAAAGGAGAAAAACAACTTTCACTAGAAGAAAACTATCTTCACTAAAACACTCCAGGAACTCTAGAGAGATTCAAATTTAGAGGTTTGGATCCACACAGCTACTGGGATATTCAAAATGGGTATTCCCTAATTGACCTCTCATCCCACTCAAAGAGTTTACTTACATTAAAAAAAGGGTCCTATTTTAAAAAGCATATGATGTCCTAATTAACATTATACCTCATGTATGAACAAGTAGGATGCCATAAAGACTACTGTCAAGATGGTTACTGCTAAGGGTCACTATTTGACTTTTCAAATAGAGACTCTGAGTGGAGTGGCAAGAGTATTATGTAACCTCAGCTAGCTGACACAAGATTTGATTTCGTCCTGCAAACTTGAGAGAGACTGTGGGAAAGGAAAAAACACTTGGAGCTCGACAAAGAATGTGCTGAAAAAATTTCCAATCAGTTCTCTGTCCATTTCTATTTTCATTTTTGGTGAACCTACTCAAAGATCTGTTGAATGGTAACATTTTGTCACACTTAGTCCATTTGTACCTGTAAAACAGACTAGCATATTAGAGGACTTTTTCTGTATCTGATTTTGCACTCTTTTCCTACAGCTATATATTTAGACATGAGATAAGTTGTATGCTCAGCAACACGATATTGCAGTGTACCTTTTGCAATAAAATCTGTGAAGATGCCATCTAAATTTTATAATCTCGGCCATCCGTATAATGATTTAAGCATTTCCGTAACCCCTCCATTCTCTGTGACTTCTGGAGTTTGGATAGAAGCAAAGAGTTTTTAGTAGTGATAATAAAGATGCCAGCAGAAATGGCTCATTTTGCTTTCAGTTGTCACCATTTAATAAGAGTTTTTTTAAAAAAAAAAATTTCTCTCTTATTCTTCTTGTGGGTAGCAGATAATCTATTGGCGGATGGTAGCAGGGGAAGATGCACTTGGCATGGCATCAGTATACATATTTGCTAATCAGAACACATATGGAGATCTTTTTCAGCCAGCCATCATTATTGCAGGATGCTTTGTCCTAATAGCTTTGGTTCTCTCCACTCTTTTGATTCTCCAACATCTAAGATCGTATACGAATCCAGCGGTTGGTAAAATACTAGTGTGTGTGTGTGTGTTCGTTTTTGTTTTAAATGCATTGAGAAGTTTGATGCTCGCTCCATAAAAAATTAGAAAGTAAGTATGATGTAAGATGTGCTATCTTTTTTATATTAAGTAGTCAAGTAATGTCTTTAAACTTCAAGATTAACTAGGTTGATATTTGTTTTTTCAAGAAAACCTCACCCTCTTAATTTTATTGCGTTCTAGGAGCAAAAATGGATTGTTTCTGTTCTCTTCATGGTTCCTGTATATGCTAGTGAATCGGTAAGCATCAGCACTTCCAACTTATAATTTGTTCAAACAGATGAACTTTCATTCTCATACAAATCTTGCATCTGGCTTTTAAGAAATTACCATATCCATTTATCCACACAACTAGTAAGCTGTGGCCATGAATCTAGCTGAATATTTAACCGATTGCCTAGTCAAATATTTTCCAGGCAAAACTTTTCAAAGGAGTTCTTATGAGCAACAACAATATTTTGAGTTAGTATTACACGTCTTATAATTTGACATACACTTCTCATCATTTGTGTTACTAATTATCCTTGCCATTAGCACAACTGGAAGAAGAAAGACCCTTTTCCGGCAAAAGCTAAAAATATACATAAAGTCATAAACATGAAAAGAAAGGTGAGGCGTCGTTACGGAAAATCATACACATTCTGAGTCATCTGACACAATTGTAGTGCATAAAATTTGGTTTGGATAGCAATGCTACAGATATTCATGTCATGAGCCAGTTGATGAATATATTTATTTCACAGATTTTATCTTTGTGGAAGCCAGGGTTGTCTCTTGCTTGTGACATCTTAAGAAGCTGCTACGAAGCATTTGCCCTTTATTCTTTTGGTAGTTACTTGATTGCCTGTATTGGTAAGCTACCCCTCCTGTTAACTTGATTTTTATATAATTCTTCTACCTATATATTCACCCCAATTTTAAAGTATTCACCAACAATTAATGTACCCTGTCGACCTACCCAACCACTAACAGCTCAGTGGGGGCAGTGAACCCCACAGAATACATACAGCTTCTGTTTTTATGTATATTACATTTGAAATAGGAATGGGGGGTAATTGTTAAGGGTAATAGTTAAACTTTGCCATGGGATCTGTAGATGATTAGATTCTATCAACTCAATTGCAGAAGACTCCTTATTGTTCAGAAAGAGAAACTTAATTTTATTTTTCTTTAAAGAATGCTAAGATCTTTTTCTATAATTGGAGATTTTTTTAGCAAATAATTTCTTCGGTCACTTTTTTATCTCAACTTTTTATAGGCTCTTAAGAAGATGGTGCAAGTACATTAATTGCAATCTTCTTTATTTCCACCTATGGTTAATTTTATTACACTTCTTTGATAAAGATTACTTTTAACAGTAATAGTGCACCCTCCCCCCCAGCCTCCTGAACAAAATACAGAGAGAGAGAGTGTGTCTATCTTCTTGATGTAAAAAAGTTTGCATCTAAGATGGAATGTATTTGGGACTTCGGAAAAAGAATTGAAAGAAAGAAGAGTTGTGGAATAGGACCTATCCTTGCACCACCAACTGTGCACATACCACATGCGTCAATTATGACACAGAAGAGATTTTGCTCAAACAATGGGATTTTTGTTTTGGGAGCTTGTGTTGCACTACACCATATCCATGTGGACTGCATTTTTACTCAGGCCCACCTCAGTCAGCACTTCCACCCTCTTTCTTCTATCCTCACTCCTCAGTGTGTTGATACTGTGTAACACCAAGCCTCACTGAGCATCTACTATTTTATACACTCCTCTCTAGAACCCACCATATACCTTTCGACAGAAGTCATGAAGCTACTAAATATTAGGATATGAAACTACAGAAAATTTCATGATTCTATAGTCATTGCTTTTAAGTGTCCAGTGTACATTTGGACCACTGCAAATGCTTGTTTCTTTTCTCACTACTTTGTTAGTAGTTGCATTTTGGCAGTTTATTGAAACAAGATCAATTTAGTAGGGATAAAAATGTATGCTAGGTGGTGAACGAAGAGTCATAGAACTGCTTGAAGGTGAAAAAGAGAAAGTGCTGAACAAGCCATTGCTAGACAATGTAGATGAGAAAGCAGAGTCAAAACAGAGAACATGTTGCAACTTCTTCCTCCAACCGCGTGTGCTTGGAAAAGACTTGCTGACAATAGAGAAATTTGGGCTTGTGCAATATGTAAGTTAAGTTCGAGGTTTTATCAACAAAAAAGTAATTTGCAGGTTACAGGGTATGTATTGAGTTTATGAATTCTGTCAAGCCCTAATAGATCTGGCTAACTCAGATGATTTTGAAGACTCTTTCTGCATTCTTAGCACTGGTTTTGGAGCTCTTTGGTGTATATGGTGATGGGGAGTTCAAGTGGTATTATGGGTATGTGTCGTACATAATATTACAAAAATGCTGAAGCTGTTTCATATTCATGCATTAGAAATGCCAGTTGCCTTCAAAATAAGAGCTACTTTTTACTTCATTATTACTTCTCTTTTAATTATACCTATGCTTTCAACTCTACATGATTGTTTTTATGTCGACTAATGTATGGACATTTTCCCCCTTCACTACTCAAATTCGCGAATAACTGGAGCTTTGAGCCCTTTTAGGCATGGCCTTTTTCTCTTTCATTTGCTACTTTTACTTGGTAGCAACAGTTTATAAGATAGCAACTTTAGTAAATTGGAGTTCTTGCTTGGGTCTGCAGCTTTGTATTTTCATGTCGATTAGGTCCGCCCTTGTTTACTTTTGTCTATGTTGGAAGAGAATAGAGGTAAATATGGAGCGTTAGAGAGGGAGAAATGGTTGGGACCAGTACTCATGGAAGTAGAGATTGAATTTGAATTTATTTCCCATAGCTATTTCATTTGAGAAATTTTGTGAATAGTTAAAATGACATAAGAGCACAAGTCCTTCGATTCTTAATAGAGAAATTAATATCTGAAGAATATCACTAAACAGGCTTATAACTTGTGAATAAGAAAAATGGTCCCTATAAATTGATTGAAGTGGTAGCCTGTTTGATTTCAAGTTTTAGGAAGGTCTTGTTTTGATATTCAGCAAATACTGCTGTAGTTTCTTTCATATTTCGGCTGGTTTTCATTAGAGTGATGTTACTAGCTAGCCATTCTCATCTGCTAATGGCTCAACGTCTTCTGTTGCAGATACCGTACATGACAGTGGTGATGAACTTCAGCCAGATGTGGGCATTATATTGCCTTGTTCAGTTCTATAACGTGACTCACGAAAAACTTGAACCAATAAAGCCCCTTGCAAAGTTTATAAGCTTTAAAGCTATTGTCTTTGCAACTTGGTGGCAAGGCGTGGGCATTGCATTATTATGTTCTCTTAGAGTTCTGCCCAATCAAGGAAAATTTCAGACTGGATTGCAGGACTTTTTGATCTGTATAGAAGTAAGCTTCCTCCTATCGCAATTATCTTTTGAAGATCTCAATCCTCCTCAGAAATGAGCACAACTATTGTCCACGCAGCCTTATGTAGTACGATTACAAGAAAAAACATATAAAAATCAGGATGCATCAGATGACAAATTTATTAACTTGTCATGAACAGTCAGAATCTTTACCGTCCCAGAATAAATGGGATTCGGAGGAGTCCCAAATGTGGTAGGCAAACAATTTACATTGCTAGCAGCTACTCCATCCATCCCCAAAAAGATTAGTCTCATTGACATGTCAAAGTTTTTAAGATTGTAGCTTTACATACTTGTACCTCCTTTAAATTGTACAAAAAATATCTCTTTTTTCAGAAATGAGACAAGTTTTTTGGGACAAACCAAAGAGGAAAGAGAGACTATTGTTTTGGGATGGAGAGAGTATTTGAGTGGACAGTTTGTGATTTATGAAACTTTGATGATTTTTTACATTTCCATATATTTGGGTGGTATATTACTTGATAGGGCATATTATAAGATTAAATTATTGTTATAGAGAAGACAATGAGTGGAGACCTTCTAGTATCATTAGTAATTGAAGATCTCAATGAATTTCAAGGGCGAGGACCAACTAATTTCCCGGAGCCATGTATAGTCCTATTACTAATAAAAACATAAAAAACAAGTGCACCAAATGACAAATTTGTTAACTTGGCATGAACAGTTTGAATATTCCCTGTCCCAAAACAAATAGGATTCCAAGGATGAGTGGGTAAGTTTCATTGCTAGGCATTTATTTAACTGGGAAGTTCGTGATTTGTACAACTTTGATGATTTGTCATGTAGATTTCAGATATTTGGGATTTTGTATGTGGTAGATTACTTGTTAGGAGTTCTCTATAAGATTGGGCCATTGTCATACGGTTGAATCGTTACGAAGCTAAATCACAAGCAATTGAATTTGTATGCATATGAAATCTCTGAATATAAAAGGATCGTAGAAATATGTCCCGCTACAGTAGTATCCATTTTACTGACCATTGATTCTTTAAAGCTTGAGCAGTCATTGACTTTTCTTCACAACAAGTTAATGCTAAATACTTTTGCTCTTTGGCAGATGGCTATTGCAGCTATTGCTCATGTTTATGTCTTCTCGGCAACACCCTACCACATCGTACCACCTTCAGAGTATGGAAAAATCTCCACCGAAACAACCAAAGCAATCTTGAAGGTAGAGGAGGGTGACGAAAAACCGGCCATGTATGAGAAGAGTGAAACAGAGGTTGAGGCTACGGGAACTAGTATCAAAGAGAGTGTTCAGGACATTGTTGTTGAAGGAGGCCAACACGTGAGCTCTCTCTCTCTCTCTCCCTTGTGCCAAAAGATTAATTCCAGTTTACTTATCATTTGCACTCCATGGATAGGTTGTTAAGGATGTCGTATTGACCATAAACCAAGCAATTGAACCTGTAGAGAAGGGTGTGACAAAGGTACAGGAGAAAATCCACCAGATGGTAGTCAGTGATGACAAAGAAAAATCTGAAGTGGAAGTCGAGGAATATGAACAAGATGTTATAAGACAGGGATCTCATGTATCGAGCTCTGAAGACTTGATAGTGACACGAAAGACTGATCGAAACAAGACATGAAGAAATGAGGTACAAATGGCTGAAAATATGTTTGAGGTATTTCGCTAATTCTGGGAGATTCGGTTTCATTGCTAGTTGCTTTTGAAATTTAAAAATCATCAATGAGGACGTGCAAAGTGAATAGTTCGATCAAAGGTAGTTTCATGGTGTAAATAAAGATCAAAGGCTTTGATAATGGCGGAAACTATATTAGTGAGATAGTGAATCTGTAGGGATAGGTAAATATTTTGTGACACTATAGAAACCTTGTTTGGAGTTGGCCAAGTTTTTTTTTTTTTTTTTGCATTTTCTATACATGCGAATGTGTTCGTCTAATTTTCTTTTTCCCTCGTGATATGCAGTAAGCCAAACAAAACGTAAGGGTTATAATCACACACTCGAATTTCATGATAGTTGAATAGAAAGCCATATTTCATTGGGACTTTTGCCTGAGGCGATTTTAAAACATAGTTTCATTTCAATAAATAAAGTCATTTTTTGCATAACGAATCCTTCAAACCTCACCCACCACGTATTGGTGGATGGATTTTTAATGACTCTTTGACTCCCTTAATTGTTGGGTACTGAATTTTCCCAGTAGGTGGAAGTTGAAATAGTTGATGTTGATTGTAACTTGTTGGACGAACTCATGGAAATTAGGCAGCCTTTTGAAGAGACTGTTGTCCAAGTTGAGATCGAGGAGTGTAGTCCAGAGGTTTCTCCATGGTTTTATAGAAGGGAGGTTTAGACAGCGTATTTTATGTCCAAGGACGTGAGAATTTTCAAAAGGATACAGTCAGGTAAAGTAAATAGCTGATTATGTCTACTCCTACACCAAACACGTACATCGCATAAGAAAACACCCCACCTAATCACATGAGGTGACCGCGACGGATCTTCGCCCGAAGAGGTCCAAGCGAGGCAATGAATAGGAGGTGTATGCTTTTCTAGCCATTTTAAAATAGCAAGATGCGAAGAAAAGCAACCAAGCCGAGGCAAAGGCTGGTGTGACCAGATTTGTGTTTTTAGGGTCTCTTAGATGTATTTTCTTAAGATGTTTCCCAATCCAAGGCCATAGACACCTGTGTTTGCCTTGAAGATGTAGAAAGTAATAAAGTTTGTGAATGACATAACCTTTCCATTTATATAGTGAACATATTTATAGGGTTACAATACTTGCTACACAAGTTTAACCTAGATAGTATAAATACAAGAGGGATTAGGAAACCTAAAAACAAGTAAATTAGGAAAGTATAAACTAAAGATAATTATAATATATTACAAATATATTATATTTTCTTATATGCTCCCGCAAGATGGATCATTGTTAGAAGAGACCAATCTTGAGAAGAATATGCTGACAGCGCGCGAGTTGACAATGAGAGGGAGTGGTCGGCGACGAGCTTGTGAGAGCCAGGGCTTACGAGGAGATCTTGGTGTGCTTGAGAAGTGAGTTGTTAGGAAGGGGTCTTCGGCAAGCTGGTGAGAGCCTGGATTTACCAATGAGACCTTGGTTTGCTCAAGAAGCGAGCTGTGGAGGGAGTGATCTTCGGCAAGCTAGGTCTTCCAAGGCAGGCGAGCTTGTGAGAGCCGGGCTAGAGATGGAGGAGTCTTCGGCAAGCTGTCGAGAGCTGGGTTTGGCCGAGGAGTCCTTGAGGTGCTCGAGGAGGGAGCTGTTGAGGGACAAGCGATGGATGAGAGAGGGGCCTCAACGAGCTAGTGAGAGCCGAGTTGACCGAGGAGTCCATGAGGTGCTCGAGGACCGAGCTGTTGCGTGAGGACTTCAGTGAGCTGGTGAGTGTTGGGTTTGTCGAGGAGTCCGTGAGGTGCTCGAGGAACGAGCTATAGAGGGAGGACTTCAGCGAGTTGGTGAGAGCCGGGTTTGCTGGGGAGTCCATGTGGTGCTCGAGGAGCGAGCTGTTGAGGGAGGATTTTAGTGAGTTGGTGAAAGTTGGGTTTGCCGAGGAGTCCGTAAGGTGCTCGAGGAACGAGCAGTTGAGGGAGGGCCTCAGCGAGCTGGTTAGAGCTGGGTTTGCCGAGGAATCCTTAGGATACACGAGAGGCAAGAAGTGGAGGGAGGACGCGTCGGCAGGCGGTGAGAGCCAAGGTTCAGGAGCCCATAAGGTACTCGGGGAGTGAGCTGTTGAAGGAGGACTTCAGCAAGCTTGTGAGAGCCGGGTTCGTCGAGGAGTCCGTAAGGTGCTCGAGGAGCGAGCTATCAAGGGAGGGCCTCAGTGAGATGGTTAGAGTTGGGTTTTTCGAGGAATCCTTGGGATGCACAGGCGAGAAGGCAAGCGAGGAAGGAGGAGCCGGGGCGAAGGGTTTGAAAGTAGTAGTTACTCGATATGTGAGTTGGTTGAGGGAGTTAGGTGGGAGGGGCCTCGGCGAGCCGGTGAGAGAGGGGTTGAATTCGGTTGAAGGAAGGTTGGTGGTGGCTGTGGTGGAAAGCGGTTTAGGGTATGAGAAGTTTGGTTGTCGATGGCTGGGAAAGGACGTCGGCGAGCTAGTGAGAGCTTAGTTGGCCGATGTTTCCTTTAGACAGGTGGTGTGTATGGCCATGAGTTGTCGAGGTAAGGGAAGGGTGGCGGTTGTGATGAGGTTGGCAGCGGCTGTTGAAGGAGGTTTGATTTGGTGGAAGTTTGTTTGACAACGGTTGAGAAAGGACGTCGGCGAGCTAGTTAGAGCTTAGTTTGCCGATGTGGCCTCTAGTTGCACGAGGGGGGTGGAGAGGTCTCGACAGGTGGTGGGTATAGCCATGAGTTATCGAGATAAGGGAGGGATGGCGGCTGTGGTGAGGTTGGCAGCAACTGTAGAAGGAGGTTTGGTTTCGATGGAAGTTTGGTTGGCGGTAGAGAGTTGCCGGATCTGAGATTGGGGTTGGTGTTCAGATCTGGGTTGTCAGCGGCTTTGGTGGGAGGAAGGTATATAGAGGCGAATGGTTGGTTGTGGTGGGAGGAAGTTTAGGGTTAAAGAGGTTTTGGGTTTGCAGAAGATGGGGGTTGTATGTTTTAAGAGCGAGACTCTGATACCATATAAAAAGTAATAAAGTTTATGTATAATGACGTAGCCTTTCCATTGATACGATGAACATATTTATAGAGTTAGAATACTTGCTACACAAGTTTAATCTAGATAGTCTAAATATAAGAAGGATTAGAAAACTCAAATATAAGTAAATTAGGAATGCTTTTAAGATAACTATAATATCTAACAAATATATTATATTCTTTTATAGAAGAGAAGAAAAAACCCATACCATTTTCACAAATCTCATCAGAAAAGTTCGTCGTCACCATAATTCTTGCCGAAGTTCACAGAATGGTTCGTCGTGACTTGTACAGGTAAGTTGGTTTGAAAGAGATCGAGATGGTTGTTGTTTATATTTTTGAGATTTTCAACAAAAAAATGTGGTTTTTGGTATAAATACGAAACTTTAAAGTTGAAAATAGTTTTATCATTTGTGGACTAAGTGACATGAAATATATTTTTTTAAACTAAGTTATAAAAAAAATTAAGGAAAATTATTCAAATAATCATCGTATTATTCGTAGGTAACCAATTTGACCAACCACGTTATAATATCTCAAATGTCACCAATGTACTCAATAATTGGGTACGATGTGGTCCTTGTTGTCAATGTCTCATTTAATTTTGTAATGAACCTATTGACGTGGATAAACGGAGGGATTATACAAAGGTATTTTTGTCTTTCAGATGTATCTCTTTCTTCCTCCAAATATCTTCCCTTCAATTCCACTTTTTTGGGAAGAAAGGAATGCAATTGAAAGACATAAATACCTTTCGTATAGTCGTTTCGTTAATCTAGGTCAACAAGTTCATTATAAAATTTGATGGGGCGTTAACGGTAAGGACCATATCACACCTAATTACTGAGTACCTTGATCGTATTAGAGATATTGTAATGTGGTTAGTTAAATCAGTTACCTATGAATAATATAATGATTATTTGGATAATTTTTCCAAAAAATTATAATATATAATATTTTAAAAGTATTTTTCTTGATTATACAACTGAAAATTGTACCTCTCGCCTGCCTCGTTTTTCGCCTTTGACAACTGACGGCCCACAAAGAAAAAGAATGAAGTGTCACATACTCACATGCATCCCATTCTCTCTCAGCTGATACATGCCAGTCATCTGATTTCCCTCGTTTGGGCTATACGTCAAGCATGGGTAGCTTACAAAAATGTTAGAATGTTCGGTCCGGTGTGAGGAATATATTTGGCCGATTAAGGAACACAACTAAAATGTTGCCAGTGTGATGAAAAAGGGTAAATTTTAAGTTGGTACAATTTTAAAAAAATGTTTTCATTTAGATTCATTAATTTTTTAGACATTTCATATAACTACAAATTGGTTGTCAAATGATAAAAATGTTATTATTGAAGACCAAAAAAATCTAATAATGTTGATGCTAATACTAGGTATCAGAATTGTTAACACAGTTTTTTCAAGATAAAAAAATCCAATAATGCTTATACCAAGGACGGACATCAGAACCAGGCATCAGGTTGTTGATGCTAAACCCATGCATCAAATTGCTGTTAAATCTATGCATCAGGTTGCTGATGTCAAACTCATGCATCAGGTTGCTGTCAAATCCAGACATCAGGTTCTTAGAATGAATTAAAAGTTTTTTGATGCCTAATCCAAGCATCAACATTTTAAATTAAAGTGGATTAATCAAAAACAGCAGGAATCTTTCCAGTAAGGCGATTATTCGACAAATTAAGCATATTTTCCTCCAAAAAGAGGCATGAAAAAAAAACTAATGGAGGAAATTGAAAAGAGAAAAGTTGAGAAGGAATGTAAGGGATTCAAGGACCACCAAAAAGTGAAGAAATACTTAATCAAGTCAGACACATGAAAATGCAGCTCCCAGATAGAATCCAATAAAGAAGAATACTTGCAACAAATAAGAAACGCGATTAAAAGGGGGATGGGGTGTTAGTGTCAAAGTGATATTCATATCTTGAGGTAAGTGAAGTGTGGGATGTCGGAGAAGCTATTGCGGTCTAAATTGAGGTAAGTGAGGTTTGGGATGTCGGAGAGGGTGGAAGGGATGGGGCCGGAGAGGCAATTTTGTGAGAGGTCGAGGTGGGTGAGGTTTTGACTGACGGATGTGAAGGGAAGGAGGGAGTTAATGGAGTTGTTGGAGATGGAGAGAATTGAGAGAGAGAACGGAGGCGACTGATGAAGGTGGGGAGGAAAGGGCCAGAGAGGGAGGCGGAGGGGAGGTTGAGTGAAATGACGGAGTTGGTTTGTGGGTGGCAAGTGACGGCGGTCCAATTGTAAGGGGTGACGTCGCGGAGGTTCCAGTTGGAAAGAATGCCGGTTGGGTCGGAGAGGTTGAGCTTGAAGTGGTGGAGGTAGAGGCCTTTTTGATTTAAAGAGAGAGTAATGAAGGGTTTTAGTAAAAGGATAAGAAAAGTGAGAAAGGGGAGGAGTATTGGTGGAGCAGCCATGGCTGTCACTAGTGATCATAGGGAGAACATGAGTTTAAGAATTGAGGTTTAGAAAGTGGTTTGAGGAAGCACCGTGGTCAATACGACATAAAGGGCAGTGACATACTTTTGTCCCAAAATTATATTTAAAATATATATCCAAAAAATAGTTTGATTCATTTGAAAACATGTTTTAAAAGATGTATAGACGTGTAATTTGTCCAATGAAAAAAGGCTGATGTGGACGGCAAGAGTGTGGGTAGGGGTGAGTTGGGGTCGGCTTGGCTCTGTTTTGGGCTAAAACCGACATCGAACTGACTATGTTTTTGAGAGTTTTTTATTTTATTTTTTTCAACATTACAAGCCTTACAACTACTTTTACAGCTTTTCTTACAATTAAGCTTTGAAGAATGGTAAAATTGTAAGATTAGTGGTAAGGATAACATTTTCCTTATTTTTTTGCCCAAAAGAACTTGGGAATAAATTGAACTTGAGACCTCACATTTGGTAAAACATTAACTTTACCACTAAGTCATCCTGTAGAATCCATGCTATTTAGAGCAAAATAAAAAAATATTAAAAAAATAGAGTTGAACTCTACATAACCATTTTCCATAGAATTGGGTCCCTAATTTTGGGGGTCATATTCGATTGGTCACGTTGAATACCCCCAAAACTGGCCTAGACGTTTCTTCAACAAACATCCACTAGGACACGACAGACTTCACCGATAAATCCAGTGAATTTTTTAAAAAAACATTCACGTATATGCAACAGATTTTTTTGGTTTACATCTGGTAGGGGCTAGCGGCTATTTGTCCTTTTTTTGGATAAAAATGCTATAAAAAGTAATTAAAAAATCAAAAAATAGATATTATATGAGGATTGAATCTTACTTGATAATACGAATCCACATCAACATCTTCATCTTGGATCATAATCAATTCTTAACAATGAGGGAGTGCAAGTAGAGTAGTGGAAAATTGTTAGTGAGAATGTGTTATAGTGAAAGAGATGAAAGAAATGGTTAAAAATGAAGGGGGTTTGTTTTAATTGGTGTAAGGTGTTTTTTTTTTAATTAATTGGAGTGAGGGTATTATAGTCATTTGTCCTAATAAAAAAGGGTTAATATCATCATTCATCCTTGAACTTTAGCTAAATCTATCATCAGTCTAACTTCAAAAGTAATCATTATTAATAAAAAAAAAAACTATTTTCGCTCACAAGTAGTCCATGTACTTGACGTTGTTAGCTAAGGTCCGTTAAGTCATCATGCACTCACTCACGTGCACCAACTTGAGGGTAAATCTATCTTTTCCCGTGCTGGACCTAGGCTATCTCCGTCTCCTCCACTTGATACACGGCAAAAACTAAAATGTCCAAAGATCGGATCATCATCATCATGGCGATGAGTCATCTCCCTTTTGCTCCATTCACCACCGCAAGTTCGGCATTATCCAAGCGGCGGCTCTATCTCTCTCGTGCCTTTATCTCTCTCGCTCTGCATAGAAGGGAGGTTTACGAGGTCATGGCAAGCACGGAGGTTCTGCGGTGGCACGAACTTCGGGGAAGCGGAGGGAAGGGTGGTCGGCTAGGAGGTTGTGGACTAGGATGATGTTGTGGGGTTGAGTCGATGGGTTGGAGTTCGGGTATGGGTCGAGGAGCGGAGGGTTGTGGCGGTGGTGGACCGGTAGTGCGGCGGGCGTTGCCTTCTTATCGAGCAACAGATCTCGGTGGTGGTTCTGATGAGGTTTAGAGTGTAATCGATTTGAGAGGAGAGAGAAAATGAAAAAGGGGGTTGTTCGCCTGTTTTCCCTCCCTGACTATGGAGATGGGGATTGAGAGGGGGTAGGGGGACAAAAGGAAGTAATGTTATGAGAAATTGATAGAGAAGAAGAATGAAAGGAGGGAGGGGGAAAGCGCGTGAGCCGATGAAGAAGACATCGGTTTGAACATTGTTTAGTAGCCGAGCAGGCAGGACGGTCGGTTTCTTAAAAAAAAGACGACAAAAATGCATTGTGATTTGTGAGGAACGCAACGCAATAGCAGAAGTCAAGATACTTCAAAAACAATTGGAAAAATGAGAAGAAATAATTAAATTATTTGTCCCCTTTACTTCTTTAACTCCATAAATGAATTTTTTTTTCCACAATGTGAATGATGGAAGACATCTTGGATAATGCGAATGAAGGGACCCGACCTGAGCCCCCTACGTAGGACGATCACGTGGACTCCAGTCAGACTTGGGCAGGTCCCACCAGACACCGAGGACCATTAACCAGCCGATCATCATCGGCGACCATCAATTAGCCGACCGTCATCGGCGATCATGAGCCAACCGACATCTGCCCTTGATGTATCCTAGACCGTTCCGAACATATGAATGACACTCGACCACACGAGCGGGGACCTCTTATGCTCGGCCGACAACTCCTCTGTCGTAAGATAAACCCGACCCATAGCATGTACATAGCTTCCAGGTGTCTTCCTCACAAGAGCTGGATAAGCCATGCAAGGCGCCATATCTTATCGGCTCATCAAATCGCCCACAATTGGCACATCACACACAACCTGTTGACCACACAGGAACTGCCAGCAAGCTGACCAGGGAACAAGTCCCACCATCAGGGTCCCCAAGCCACTCATGATCCCAAATCTAAGCTACTATAAAAGGAAACATTTCCTTTGAAGAAAGGTAAGATTTACTTTGCATTCTAATACTAACCAAGAGCATTTACAAGATACACAAAGAGACTGCTATCAAAACACTCACCGGAAGTTTAAGGGAACGCCTAGCTCCGGCAAATACCTAACTCCCTGATTACTGACTTTCACACCGGAGGGCTGTAGTTGGGAAACCCCCAGCACCCTAACGGTAGTTTTCCTTTCAGGCGTCCAATAACCAAAGAACAAGTACAAAGCCCAGATATCCTATCAAACTTGGTACCTCCGGTACCCACATACACCGACGTGACCATCAACCTCCGGACACGTCAGCTCCGGTCCATTACGTGGACTACCAGCTTAGTCACCCCATCTTTGTGGCGTGATCAAGTGGTTCTGTTGCTGGGAACAACAAGTGAAACTTTATAATCGATGGACCAGCAAACTCCTACAAAGCAAAACCAACCAGGAGTAAACATACCACCACCCTCACCAGCGAGCAAAATAACGTGCATGGACATCGACGCGGTCACCTCAAAGGCAATGGGAGGCCAGCCGAGCGTTATCTATAATATTGACGAGGAGGCGCAAGTGGAACAACCTCGAACAGAGGGAGACAAGGCCACTGAACAAGACGAACTCCTTGCAGAGGCAAAGTTCTGGGAACGCCAGAAAACTTACCTTGCAAGAATTCAAGAGGCTGAGTTCAAAATGTTCGAGCTTCAGAAAAAGATAAAAGCTACGACTAAACCCCAAGAAGAGCAAGCCCCGATCATTCAAAGGGTCACCTCAAAGGGCAAAGGGAAGACGAAGGACATATCTCGGCCTAGTGCAAAATCCTGGTTGGGAAAAAGGGCGAGCGAGTAGGTGCCCAAGCCTAGCGTCCAAAGCCGTTTAACTTTTCTCAATGAATATAGACGTTCTCGACGAACATGAGAAAGGAGCGAGGAAGGGGAGTCTAGGCCGAGGACGGAGGCGATCAAAAACAAAACATGTGGACATTGCACCCATTCTCAACAATCAGGTGCGGGGTACCCGAAGAGTGGTCGGAACGCAACCACCGAGGTATAGAGGTCGACCAATAAGCCCTCCTTGGCTGTCGATCAGGAGGTGAAATTTCTACGTGGTCAACTAGAAGCCATGGAAAAGGGAAAACCAATGCTGTTACCTCCAACCAAGAATGGCCCATTTCAGGAGAGGATGAGAAAAGCCCCACTACCTGAGAAAAAAATCCCTACCTTCAAACCATATCAGGGCCTCACCAATGTCGTAGATCACATGGCCAGTTTCGAGGTAAAAATGAATGCAGTTGCCCCTGAGGACGAAGATGCGTGGGGTAGGATATTCGCAGGAACACTGAAGGGGAAGGCTCTGAAATGGTATACGGGGCTCCCACTGGATTCAGTGGAGAGTTGGGATGAATTCAGACAGATGTTCGTCAACCAATTATCCTCGGCAGGGCTCCAGCCGAAGAAACAAACGGACCTATGTGGGATACAACAACGTATAAATTAGTCCAACCAGACCTATATGGATAGATTTATGGCCATGGTGGACCAAATACCGTACATTTCAGAGGAATCAATAAAAATGTGCTCCATCTCTGGCTTGCAGCAAGGATTGATGAGGCAAGAAATGATGTTACGGGATCAAACCTCGGTTGGAGAGATGTATGCCCATACAATTCGGGTAATCAATACCGAAGAGGCGAAGAAAGAAGGGAGTGAAAAGAACGAAGAAAAGAAGAAAGAGCATGATGGAGCGCACCGAGCTCAAGACCACTCGAACAAAGGGGGACGAGGATCTGGCCATAAGGAAGAGGATAATCGAGGGAAAAATATGTGGGACAACGTGGACTGGACCCCACTCACAACTAGCCGCGAGCGTATAATGAATGTCCTGCTCGATCAGGATAAGATTGATAGGCCGTGGCCGCGGAAGGAAATTCGATACCCTCGCAACCCCAATAAACGGTGTGCCTACCACAAAGACATAGGGCATACAACCGAGGAATGTATCAACTTGAAAAAGGCCATTCAGAAGTTGATCGACAAAGGCGAGCTCAGGAGGTTTGAGCGGAGAAACAGTGACCAGAGAGAAAGACCGACAGAGCCCGAGAGACATCAGAATCCTCGGCCAGATAACGGAGGCCCGAGGAACGTCATCAACACCATCAGGGAAGCATCACCAAGCGGGACCCAGTTGAAAAACATGATTTACAACTTGAAACACGAGGTTCATATGATACCGCGATCTAATGAAGCATGAGGAATCACTTTCTGGCCAGGCGAGCTAGCTGCCAGTGAGACCACTCGCCAACAACCCTTGACTCTTCGAGTAAGAATTCACAACAGCGAAGTGAAGCGGGTGCTCGTGGATACATGGGCCGGAAGGGATATCTTGTACTATGCTTGCTTTAAGGAAATGGGGTTGGGGAACGCCCACCTCGCACCTAGCAAAGCAGCATGCTTAGAAGGTTTTACCGGACATAAAGTCGCCGTGAAAGGGATCATCACACTCTCGGTGATCCTCGGAGAGGAGACCAATACTCCTCGAACGGAGGAGGTTGACTTCCTAGTGCTCGACCTACCATCTCCATACAATGCCATACTAGGCTCACCTTCGCAAACAAAGTTCCAAATGGTCGCATCCATGGCTCATCAGAGAATCAAATACCCTACGAAAAAAGGGATTGGCATGATTTTAAATGATGCATCGAGCACTCTGGAATATATTTATAAAGAAAAAACCCACAAAGAGAAGGTGGTAATTTCTATGCCGGAAGGAGAGGTGGTTGAAATTAGTAGATCGACCAAGAGACGGCGAGAAACAGAAGAGGAAATAATCCCAATGTTTCCTGAACCAACTCAGGCCTAGCAGTTAGAGCGAGCTGGGAACGCCAGCTCGCACAAGAGGCCCGAACTACAAGCTGGGAACGCCAGCTCGTCACTAGAATGGAGAAAGTGAGCTGGGAACGCCAGCTCACTCAAAAAGGGGGAAAGCAAGGATCCGATGATCGACACATTGGCTACCACAGAGCGTGAAAAGGACCAGGCCACCACCAAAGTAATCACTATCGAAAGCCTGGATATTGATCATCAACCAGCCATCGAGCCTAACGACGACCTAGATGAAATTGTGATCAACCTTGATTTCTCCGAGCAGAAGGTCCGAGTAGGAAGGGAAATCCGTAAAGAAGAGCAAGCAGCGATCATCAAGTTGTTAAAAGAAAGATTGGATATGTTCGCTTGGAGGATCGAGGACATGGAGGGAATTAGCGAGAACGTCGCTATGCACCAGCTGAACATTAATCCAGACTTCATCCCCATACAACAGAAGGCACGAATTTTCTCCTCGGAAAAACAGATAGCCATCAAGGAGGAAGTGTCAAAATTGTTGAAAGCTAAAATTATTAAAGAGGTCTTGTACGCAACCTGGATTGCAAATGTAGTCATGGTAAAGAAAGTAACTGGGAAATGGCGAATGTGTGTGGACTTTACTGATCTAAATAAAGCTTGCCCGAAAGATTGGTATCCATTACCTAGAATCGACCAACTTGTGGACTCCATATCGGGGCACAAAATTCTCAGTTTTGTAGATGCATACTCAGGTTATCACCAAATTAAGATGTGGTTAGCTGACCAGATACATACTGCGTTCCGAGCAGCAGGGGGGTTGTATTGCTATACAATGATGTCTTTTGGCCTCAAGAATGCGGGGGCTACATACCAGAGAATGGTAAACAAAGTGTTCGGGGACCAGTTGGGCAGAAATGTAGAAGCTTACATTGATGACATGGTTATCAAAACCAAGCACTCTGACCACGCCAAGGACTTGCGAGAAACTTTCTCAAGTTTGCGGAAAAACAAAATGAAGCTCAACCCGGCCAAGTGTGCATTTGGAGTAACAGAGGGGAAATTCCTCGGCTACATGGTAAATGAAAGAGGAATTGAGGCCAATCCGGAGAAGATAAAAGCCTTGACAACCATGGATATGCCATCCTCGGTCAAATACGTCCAACAGCTCAATGGTCGGGTCACCGCCCTCAGTCGCTTCATCGCCAAATCAGCTGAAAAAAGCTTGCCCTTCTTTAAGGTCTTAAAGGGAGGCAAGAAATTTGAATGGACTAAGGATTGTACCAAGGCTTTTGAAGAGCTCAGGGAATACTTAGGCCGACCACCACTCCTCAGCATCCCAATACCAGAGGAGAAACTATACATCTATTTGGCAGCATCAGACTCAGCAGTCACTGCAGTCTTGATCAGAGAGGAAGGTAACGTCCAAAAACCAATCTACTATGTCTCCCATGCACTGACAGACGTTGAGGGAAGGTACTTGGAGGTCGAAAAATTAGTTCTCGCCTTAATCATCGCTGCACGAAAGCTGAAAGCTTACTTCCAGGCACACTCGATTATAATATACACCAATTTTCCTCTGAGAAAAATCATGCACAAAGCCGACATGGCGGGCAAGATGCTGAAATGGTCGGTAGAGCTTTCCGGGTATGATATCAGCTATGAAGCCAGGAAAACGATCTGAACACAAGTCCTGGCCGATTTTATCGCCGAAACCTCGTTCACTCGGCCAAGAGACGAGCAAGAAAACGCTCAGGGAATCACCCCAAAGGACTACGCGTTTACCACGCCTCGGGCAAGCAAAGACAAGGCCTCCTTCATATTGGACCTTGTTCGTGGATGGATCTGCAGGAGTAGAAAGAAGTGGGGCTGGCCTCTCGCTAATTATCCCGGATTCAGGAGAGCTGGATAGGGCTTTGAGATTCCAATTCAAAACTTCGAACAATTAGGCCGAGTATGAGGCCTTGGTCGCTGGAATCGAGCTCGCACTAAGCTTAGGGGCCGAGGATATAGTGATTTACAGTGATTCCCAGCTGGTGGTAAAGCATATCGGGCGAATACGGCAAATCACCCAATATTGGCCAAATACCAACAATTGACACAAAAATTGTTGACCCTCTTTAAATATTGGGAGCTAGAGCAAATCCTGAGAGAGGGAAATTCTCGAGCTGATTATCTCTCCAAGATCGCATCCTCGGAAGCCGAGGAAGTTCCTCATAACATTTAACTCATGTTCCTTAAAATCCCAGCTATCAGCCAGGAGGGGATTATGGTCGTCGTTGAAACTCCAAGATGTTGGATCGACGACATAAAAGACTACATCGAGCAAGGCACTTTACCAGAAGGAAAAAGTGAAGCCCAAATAATCAGGAACCGAGCATGCAAATACTCGGTTGTCGGAGGCATGCTGTACAAACGATCTAACACCAAACCTCTCCTTCGATGCATACGACCAGAGACAGTAAAAGATCTGTTGGCCGAGGTGCATGAGGGCGAGTATGGAGGACACCCAGGTCCGAAGACCCTGTCGGACAAAATGAACTTTCATGGTTATTATTGGCCAAACATGAGAAGAGACGCAGCGGAATATGTAAGGAAATGTGACAAGTGCCAAAGATACGCGAACATTCCACGATTACCCTCGGTCTTGCAAACCATAGTAGTCGCAGCGTGGCCCTTTGACATATGGGGAATCGACCTTATTGGTCCTGTGGGTCCTAACGGGCACAATAATAAGCTAGAAGGGGGGGGGGGCTGAATAGCTTATTATACACTTAAAAACTTTTAAAGATAATTCTTTGAGAAGTACTTACAATCTATTGAAAAGATTGAAGTAGCGGGAATCTATCAAAGAAGCTGGTTCAGGTCTGCCGATAAGAACTACCGGTAGACCTTAACAAGTAATTTAAGTTTGCTATAAAGGGTAAAGATATATAATGTAAAAAGCAGTTAAATAAGCAGACAATCAGTAAAGGAATTAACACAAGTATTTTGGGATGGTTCACACTATAAAGAGTGCTACGTTCACCACCAAGGCAGTCAACCTTGGATTTAAATAGTGCACTATGTTTTCCACTAGATCTATTACAAAGAATATTCCCAATGGATCGTGTACAAAATATTGACTTGTGTTTGGGGGTTAAGGAATTAAATATTTGTGTAAACAGGATATTTAATTCATGTAGAAGAATAGCTATTGAATGAAAACAGCAAGAAGTAAAACAATAAATGTTGATGCACAGCTTCTTGTTGTTGACGAGGACTTCTGGATTTGTTGTGGATCTCTTGAATGCACTGAGTAATAAGACTTAGAGTTTTTGTATATTTTCAGAGCAATTCGTCAAGTGTTTCTTCAGTCTTTAAAGGCAGCATTTATAGCATGAGCATTCTTGAGATCCGTTGGAGAAGACAAAGACTTAACAGCTCTATTAGGTTGAATGCATTAAATGCATGGGGCTGTCAATCAAGAATTTCGTCTTCACAGATATCGAGCAGGGAATGAGTACTGAGATCTTCTGGAAGTTGGGCAATCTGGATGTCAGATCCGTGAGAGTTGTTGCGCATGTAGGTGACAACCGCTTCCTACTTTCACTGTTCAGGCTGTGAAAAGTCTTCCTGCTTTTCGGAAAGCTGCTTTCGGCGGGTCTGAGATGTCAGGGAATGTCTCAATTTAAATTCAAACTTGATAGGAATAAACTTAAATTGATTCAACAAAGATTTGTTTGACTGGACACGTCATGATCTTGACCGAGTGCAAACAAGGTATGCCGTTTTGTATGTTGTAGCAGGTCTTCCGGTGAAGCTTTGAAGAGGTCTTCCGCTGAACCTGTTGAAGTCCTATAAACGCTATACTTGGCAAAGTTCTATACACAGTTGTCACGCTAATCGATACGCAGCCCAATTAGCCACTGATGTATAAAACTAGTGTAATGTATGAGCAGATATAAATCTAAATTACAATAAGTATCAACAGGTCCCTTCCCCAAAGCAAAACATGGGTGCGAGTATGTGATTGTGGCCGTAGATTACTTCACCAAATGGATAGAGGCAAAGCCACTCGCTAGCATAACCGAGGATCAAGCGGTCAGATTTACCTACGAACAGATCTTCTGTCGTTTCGGACTCCCTCGGATGATCGTCTCCGACCATGGCACTCAGTTTTCCAAAAAATTTACAGCGAATTATGATAGGCTGAATGTTAAGCACAGGATGTCCTCGGTAGCCCATCCACAAGGCAATGGTCAGGCAGATGCATGAAATAAGAAGATCATGCATGCTTTAAGAGGAATTTAGATGAGAAAAAGGGAAGCTGGTTAGAGCAGCTGCCAATCGTTCTATGGGGAATTAGAACATCAATACGGGGATCTACTGGTGAAACCCCGTTCGCACTAACATATGTGTTGAATCTTGCATAATATTATATTTGCTTAAAATCATTCCACTTGATTGTCAGCCAAGAAATTAAAGTTATATTTGGTCAGCCATTCACTTTAAGCTGACCTTAATATATTTAGTGTCAGTTTGTCTTTCCTTATTTGATTAATCATATACTTGTACTAACACTTTCCTACTTGGTATTTTTGGTAGATATTCTGCTAGATAATATTTCCCAGGATCTTTTGAGATCTTGCATCTGCCAAACACATTTTCAAATTCAAAATGTGTTCCTAACGGGTTGCTTTTGAAGACTATCTATATATACCCACTGGAAGCATTCTTGAAGACAACAATTAATACATAAGTCAAAAGTCAATATACTTTCAAGAAATTTCTCTGTGACTTTGTCTTCCTAAGAAAACATTAGCTAGATACTCTTCCTTGAATATTTCTTTCTAGTTATTGTTTAGGCAAACACTGAGTGATCCATTTCAAAATATTTAGAAATCAGTCAGTTTGTCTCACGAGTTTGATTGTTTCTCAATCATTCTCCACAAAACACCGGTCTTTTGTTGTACACTGATCCATTAGAGATCAAATAGATTTTTAATAAATTTAGTGCACTTCAAAAATCCAAGTCTGACCAACTTGGTAGTGGACGTAGCAGTTTATCTGTGAACCACTTCAACTGATTTGTCACCCGCTTCTTATATTCTTGCAAACTGACTCAACACTTAAGAAGTTTTTCAACTAATTAAGTGTCAGTCAGTTAACGACAACTGTTTGCCTAATTGTTCAGTTAATTTGTATTTCAGTTTCCCTCTATATTCAGTGATCAATTTTAAAAGACAACTTCTTTTGAAAACAGTTGTGTCAGCCAGCTGACCAACATTTATTAGCTTAAGCATTTTCAAAGTGTCAGCCAGCTGACCAATTTTCAGCTGACCAATAAACTAGTTTTCCGCTGCCAAACTAAAAAGTTTTTACAAGTCAACCCTCGAAGTTTTTATAGGCTATTCACCCCCTGTGAGGTTCCCGGGGTGCGACCCGCGCCCCGCGCTTCCTTGGATAGGGGTGCGCGTACGTGCGGATGCGGGACACCACTGCTCGCGTTCCACCCTCCCTTGTTTAGGGGAAGACGAAATCCAAAGTGCGAGAGGAGTGTTGTCTATGTTAGCACGTTTGAATGTGCCTCGGTTGCCTTGAGTGGATTTTGTATCCAAAATGGGAACTAATGGTTTTTTATGTCAAGTTATCCCTTATTTCGGGGATACCAGGATATGGGAATGCATTACCCTTCCATTCCCATTCTCCCCTGTTTTCTTTAGGGGAAAATAGAGAAGTGCAAGAAAGGATATTGCGACGCCCCCACTTATGGATTTATTAAAATAGCCTTATGGCCCAATTAGATCGCTATGTGAGCTATGAGTTTCCCGCATCAAGTTATCCCTTGTTTAGGGGATACCAGGATATGGGAATACATCACCCCTCCATTCCCGTATCTCCCTTTTTTAGGGGAGAACAGGAAAGTGCAAAGAGGGAGTGTTGCGAGGCCCCACTGGATCTGAAAGTTTTAGAGTCACCACCTTTATTTTAAGGCAAAAATAAAGGAAAACCGAAAAAAAACCGAGATTTTGAAAAGCGGGTTCGGAGGCTAAGTTCGAGTTAGTTGGGAAGGTGCTAGGCACCCAACTCGCCCTTTCGGTCTCAAAACGTTTTTGGTCAAGTATGCTCATTGTTATATTAATCTAGCAAATAAATAAGGTCTTATTTTGACAAGGGAAATTTAAACAGATACATTCGTATTACATTATTTGACTCGCAAATTGCCTCCTTCCAATAATTACAAACATATTTAAGAATATTTGGTCATTATAACGGCTCTTTATATAATATTTCCTAATCTAATCCGGCAAAGACAACGGCTTATATTGGCTACATTGCTTGGGATTTAAATAACAACTTTTGAAAATAAATAAAAAGACAGAAAATGTAAATAAAAAATAACAACGCTCTTAAAGGTTTTACCTTTTAGAGCGGTGGTGTGCTCGCTCTGTCCTCCTCGGGAGAGGGAGTCTTTTTTGTTGTCTGTGTGTGTGTGTGTTGTTGCGTTTATTTTTGAAGTTTGAGCTTATCAACTCGGGCAGAGTGACAGCTTTATTTGGGTAGGTTTTGGCTTTTCTGGGTTGGGCGGAACCTAGACTTAATTTATTGGCTTTTCACTGCTACTCGGGCGTAATAACGGCTACTTTGGGATTTTTGATCGGGATGTGAGGTGGACACCTAACAACTAGGCTAGGGATCACTTATAACCTATGGATTTTTGATTTGGCAGAGTTTGAACGGGGCGGGGTTTGGAGACTATAGGGCTTCCACTCACCTATCTCGCACCTCTCGTACTAAATGTATTGAAAGATCGCAGGTAGCGAGCCCAAGGATCAAAAATTCGCGTAAACTGAACCACTGAAATGAGAGGCCGGGGGTCTCTATTTATAGTGAGAAATGAGGACACGCTGGGCATTTGTTGATTTCTCATTCGTGCATTGGCAGCTTGTACTCTGTGCTTCAAAGCTTGTACTTATTTGATCTGAGAGAGACGCACATGAAATCCCATGGTGCGGCCAAGGTATACCTTGGTGCGGCACCATGGGTGCTATTGGCGGCACCATGCTCCTTTTGGAGTTTCAAAATTTGTCATTTTCCCCCGCAGCTTCATGCATCCTCGCTTCCTTTCGCATTTTGACTCCTGCAACTTGACATTTGTTAAGTTTTAACAGTTCTTGATATTTTATGTCAGTCACATACCAGGGGTACGAAATTGGGGTGTCTACACCCCCCCTCTAGCCTTAACTGTTGCCATCTGGACTTACAATATGGCTCAGAAGCAATGGCACCAGTTGAACTAGCCCCCCTACCATTCGGGTTACCTTCTTTGATCAACAACAAAACGACTTATCCAGACAGCTCGATCTGGACAACCTTGAGCAAAGGCGACTAGAGGCCCGACTCAGAATGATCAATTACAAAAAGCTTAAAAAGATTCACCACGACAAAAGAGCAAAACCAAGAGCTTTCCTAATTAGAGACTTGGTCTTAAGAAAAATTGAAGCAACGGGCAGAAAGATTGGAAGAAATAAGCTATCTCCGAACTGGGAGGGGCCATTCAGAGTAGTTAGCATTGTGAAGGAGGGAACCTACAGGTTGACCGAACTAGGCGGTACACCTTTTAAGAATCCTTGGCATGCAGATCATCTCAAGGCATATTATCACTGATGAAAATTTTGTAAAGGTCGCAAGTTGAATGAATGACAAGTTTTATCCAAAAACAAGTGTTCCTACCTATTCCCATTCTCGAACGGAGATGAGAATAGAACCTATCCTCGGTACGCGAGGAAGGCCATCAAGAGCGAAATGAGCTAAGTGTTCATTCTCATCCTCGTACGGAGGTGGGAGAAAGACCTCATCCTCGAAACACGAGGAAGGCTATCAAAAATGATAAATGAGCCAAGTGCTCATTCCCATCCTCGTACGGAGGTGGGAGAAAGACCTCATCCTCGGAACACGAGGAAGGCCATCAAAAATAATAAATGAGCCAAGTGCTCATTCTCATCCTCGTACGGAGGAGGGAGAGTTCCGAAGATAACCACAGAAGAAATAACCGACTATTCAAAATAATAATTCTTCTTTGCTGGTCCTCGGTACACGAGGACAGCTAGAAATAAACAAGAAATAACAAGTATACAAAATTTGAAAAACATTCAAACAGCTCGTATAAATTCATCCAACATTAAAACGACCAAGGTAAGAAAAAAAACAAAAAATGTTAACCAAAAAAAAATTGTTTTGGAACATAGGCACGCACGCCTGATACCACTCGACGCATCGAGGATAAACTAGAAGCTATTCTGGCAAATCTACTACATCTCCATCACGAGGTGAGGAGGGAAGAGCTCGTTGTTCGGCAGCTATGGAGGCATCCTCGAATTCAACGCGATTAGACTGCTCACCCATAAACTGCCTCAATTTTAGCTCAGGATCAAAATCCACCTCCTCGCCCTATTCCACGGCCTTCATCAGGGCCAAGACGTCCGGAGACCAGGGAGTTGGTGGCACCCATTCTTCCAAATTATATTTAGCATCCTTCGTGTGCAACATCTCCAGCTCGTCCTCTTCGAAGGGGATCGTTTCGTGGCCTTCTCGAGCAGCCTCACCGATGAAGTTCTCGCTGCCCCACTTGATAATGGTACCGAGGCTCATCCCAGAGGCAGCGGCCACCCGAAGCATATGGCGAACTCCTCGTTCGTAGTAGGGGACGATCTCCTTGTTGTACGCTTCAGTCCCTCTGAAAGATTCAAAAGTCGCGGTCCTCGCATCCTCAACCCGTCTTTCCAAATCAACAACCTTGGCCCTCAACTCGGCCATTTCTCGCTCGGCCTGGGCATCCCTCGCCTCAACTTGTTTGGCCTTCTCTTCGGCTTCACCGGCCTTCTTCTCAGCATTGCTAGCACGAGCCTCAGCCAACATTTTTTCTTTATTCAAAATGGCCATTTTGGCCGAAGACTCTTCAAGTTGGGTTTTTCCCTTGGCCTGTTCGCTCTCCAGAGAGGCCACCTGACCCTGGAGGATTTCGATCTCGTCTTGATCGGCCTGGGATTGAGTCTTCAACTTCTTAATCTCGGTTGCAGCTTGGTCAGCTCGGGTACTCAACGAGGATACAAAAGAGCAAATCTACAGAAAATAAAACATATATATTAGTAATAAGTACACCCAAAATAAGGAAGCAAAAAAGGCGAGGAGTTTACCTCGCTCACGCAGAGCCCGACGCATCCCATGGCCTCAGCGGCAGGCAAGGAATTGGCAACACCGACCATATCCCTCACCTGAGCCCGGATAACCAACCCTTGCCCGGCCAGGGCTAGGGGGAATCTCGGCGGGAAGACATCAAAATTTTGCGAGCCAGGAGCGTCTGCGAAGTCTTTTGGGCCGAGCCGATCAGTACCGGTGGTCGGGGCCACAAAATCGTCCCTGTGCCACGGGACTGTCTTTTCGCTGGCCGAGGAGGACACAGCCTTGCCCTTCAACCTTTTTTCAACAGAGGGACGAGCAGACATTTCCTCCACACTTGGCTCCTCCTCCCCGGGTACGTCCTCGATTATCCGTCTTTTCTTTTGAGGAGGGGCGGGAGCACTCTCAATGGAGGCAGGCTGGGTAATGGAAGCAGGAACCACGGGCTCAGGGATTTTCTTTGCTGGGGCCGAGGGTTTACTTTTTCCCATGGGGACGACCTTCGCAGGCGCTCGGCGAGGGGCCGTTGTGGAAGGAATGGCCGACGACCCGGTTTGGTCGACATACCGACCATCCTCAAAAGGACTTCGTCCTCGCTAATCGAGCTCCAACAGAATACTCGAGCAGGTCCCGTCCCTCGAACTCCAAGAAAATTCTCAATGGCTTCTCGAGCAGACTCCTCGTACTCATCTAAAGTCCCGATCGGAGAAAGTGACTTAACTTGAGCAGCAGAAAGCCTGGGTACCGGGAAGTTCCACCTATACCTACTCTCAACCAAAAAAGCTTTCTCATCCCAGTGCCCCGTTTTCCCGAGAGGCTTGGCGAACAAGTTGATCCCTCGATTGTGGTGTTTGCACTGGAGGCGGTTCAAAGACTTTGTCACCGCAAAGTAAGTCTTGAAGAGGGGCAAGGTCGGCTCGAACCCGAGCATCCGAACGCAAGCGGCAAAAGAGATTAGGTAACGGACCAAGTTGAGGGAAAGGTCGAGGGGGTGGGCACCAGCTTCTTCGAGCAATTAGCATACTAGAGGATCGAGGGGCAGTCGAAGACCCGCCTCAAAAAATGAAATATAGAACCCTACCCTATCTCGCATATCCCGGAGCTCGTCCATACTCAGTGAATTGTGGGGGGCGGATCCCCGGAATCTCTTCCGGCTGTGATTATATTGTTCGTCCCAGCTTTCTACATCGCTCGGCCACACATTATTCCTCCACTCCCTTAGTATTCTACGAGCGGGAGGAGCATCGTCGGCCTCTACTGAGCCCTCTTTGACCTGGGCAGCAGCCAAGGAACTTCCCCCTCATTTCTCAACACCAAGGGCCTTGTTCGTCTCAACTACATCCCACAGGCGACTATCTCGATAATATCGATTGAAGAGAAGAGATACCTAATACCAGTCGTATCCGCCAAGATACAAGCATAGGCGCCCCGGCTGGAATATCCTCGCTGGCATACTTCTCGTCGGAGAGAACGGGCAGACCTTCCATATGGTAATCGCCACCGACCAATAACGTCATCGCTTGGCTCGGTCTCACAAGCGACCAATCGCCATTGGTTTGAATCTACAGACCGCCTTCGAGATCGAGCATACGCTGTCCGGCCGCGTGCCGTCCTCATGCCGTTTGAAGGCGATCGAAGAAGCTGGGCGAGAAGAGGTCTCGAGGTCTCGCGGGGTGGGACGGGGTTCATAAAACCTAACTAGAAACCTCTTGAATCAAAAAGCGACTTAAGCGAGGAAGAGGGGAACAGTACTGCGGTATGAATTGAGCTCGAACGAAGGAAGATCGATGAAGCCTAAACGAGGATCTGGAAAAGGAGAACCGTCGAAAGATTAGCTCCGGTGCACCGGGAAAAACAGAAGTCACCGGAAAAAACAATAAAACCTAGAAAGCACACAAAATAGGCTCAACAACTACGAAATTTGTATCAAATGGAAGAGGGGAAGAATGCGAACCTGGAAACTAAGTTTATAAGACAAATAAGCGGCTAGGAAGAGCAGAAATGAAGAGGTAGAAGATTCGGTTGTTTTTTCGCCTTCAACAGAGTCACTGAGAGAGAAAAATTCAAGAAGAAAGAGGAGTGAACAAGAAGCCGAAAATTTTCGCTTTTTATAACAAACCCGATGACACCGGGTCGACCCAACCAAAAAACACGTGGATCTTACCTAAACCATTCGTTGGCCGACACGTGGCGAGCAGCATGCACGAAATGACTGCAAACCGACGACGTTTCGATAAATGAATGCCGTCACATTTATGAAACAGTAAATTGCAATGATAACCTACGACTCCTCGTATACCGTGCATTTAATGCATACGGCGGACCAATTTTCTAGGAAAATTCCACTAATAACTCCTACACGCATCCTCGACATCAAAGTGATCGGCTTCAGCAAAACGAGCAACCAATCGTCAAAATCGAGGAGCGACCACAAACAGAAATGAACGAAAAACCGAGGAAACATGGCGAAGATCAATGACATGCAAATCGAGCATAATATTCGACTATACTTTCCAAGCTAAGGATAAATCCTCGCACTTGGAAACTCGGGGGCTATTGAAGGGACCCGACCTCGGCCCCCCTACGTAGGACGACCACGTGGACTCCAGTCAGACTTGGGCAGGTCCCACCAGAGACCGAAGACCATCAACTAGCCGATCATCATCGGCGACCATCAATTAGCCGACCATCATCGGCGATCATGAGCCAACCGACCTCCGCCCTTGATGTATCCTAGACCGTTCCGAACATATGAACAACACTCGACCACACGGGCGAGGACCTCTTATGCTCGGCCGACAACTCCTCTGTCGTAAGATAAACCCGACCCATAGCCTGTACATAACTTCCAGGTGTCTTCCTCACAAGAGCCGGACAAGCCATGTAAGGCGCCATATCTTATCGGCTCATCAAACCGCCCACAATTAGCACATCACACGCAACCTGTTGACCACTCAGGAACTTCCAGCAAGCCGACCAGGGAACAAGTCCCACCATCAGGGTCCCGAGGCCACTCATGATCCCAAATCTAAGCTACTATAAAAGGAAACATTTCCTTTGAAGAAAGGTAAGATTTACTTTGCATTCTAATACTAACCAAGAGCATTTACAAGATACACAAAGAGACTACTATCAAAACACTCACCGGAGGTTTAAGGGAACGCCTAGCTCCGGCACATACCTAACTCCTTGATTACTGACTTTCACACCGGAGGGCTGTAGCTAAGAAACCCCCAGCACCCTAACGGTAGTTTTCCTTTCAGGCGTCCAACAGCCAAAAAGCAAGTACAAAGCCCAGATATCCTATCAAACTTGGTACCTTCGGTACCCACATACACCGACGTGACCATCAACCTCCGGACACGTCAGCTCCGGTCCATTACGTGGACTACCAACTTAATCACCCCATCTTTGTGGCGTGATCAGCGAATACATTAGAACTTGATTTATAGAGTTTGCATAAAAAAGTCCTGACTTATTCTAGTTTTTTTTGTTTTGAACCATGTGTTTTTTTTTGCATGTAAAACCTCAACCCAATTTTTTTCCCCAGTTTTCTGTCAAAAACTAGTTAGTTTTTGTAACGGGAAGGTGACTGGACATCCCAGTAGCAGCCTACGTGGATTGGGCGGGAGAGCTCATGTTCACGTCATTCTTCTCGACAAAAATAATTTTGTTATAAACCTTGTCTTATTTTTAAATTTAAAAAAACTTAATATTTGACCAGATTTTTCACAAATTTGTATGCAACACAAACCTCATACAATTGTTAAAATTTCAAAATGAACCTTGACTGTTTTTACCATTTTATCTTTAATTTTTTTGTTAATTTAATGATAAAATCACATGCACTTGGTTTTAAAGAAAATTATATATTATATCAATATTTATAATCGATTCAATTATTTTTTTTCTTAATTCGTGTGTTCAAAACAATTACTCCCTCTGTTCCAGACAAAAAATCTATTTGAAATGTTTCACGTTAAGAGACCATTTTCTAAAATTATATATATTATATATATAATTTTTACTTCCTCCGTTCCGGACAAAGAACTCACTATTCTATTTTAGAATGTTTTACTTAAAAAGTTCACTTTCAAAAATTAATGTATAAAAGTGTCATTTTATAACTAATAAGCTACTAGAAGTGTCATCTTCTTAAAAAGTTTGACTTTCAAACGGGGACTCTTTGCCCGAAACGGAGGGAGTATAATATTTTATATTTATACACATCGATGTGTGCGGTGTGCACAACGCTGAGAGAAATATGAGCAAGAGATTTTCCAAAATTTAACTGTATTGCCAAATGATGACAATCCTTGGACAAGTACAAAAATGTTAAGATATGGGTCACACCTATGTTCAATTACTAAGTGCATGTGGGATGGATCATCAATCTGTATCCATTACACACAATGAGATTCCATTATAAAGAGTTGTAGCTATTTATGTGGTCTTCCTTTTAAAAAAAAAGTATTTTTCATTTTTATTCTCATTGATGTTAGCGAGTCATCGATGAGGACAAAATTATTTTAAACAATAAATCTTAACTGATTAATTTGATCCGGCTCAATTGAACAACATTGTAAAATTTAAAATAATAAATAAGTATTTGACATAAATTACCATTTGCTACTAATGCAAAAAATCATGAGGAGAAGATGAAAAGTTACTAACAATTACTAATAATCAATTTGAGCCAAAGGCTCCGTTTGTTTCACGGAAAATGATTTCTGGAAAATGAAAAGATTTCATTTTCAGGTGTTTGGTAAATCTTTTGAAAATATGTCGGAAAACATTTTCGGGTGTTTGACAAACACACGGAAAATGTTACGGAAAACAATATATGAATAAATACAAAAAATATATTCTAATATTAATACATATATTATATATAAAATAGTGTTGAACTTTAATTAATTTTCTTTGAATAACCCTCAATTTATCATTAATGGTGTCAAATCATTAATGCCAATCTTTTTTCAATCTCACAAATACATATAAAAAGTTGATAATTGATATGAAAAAATGTTTTAAAAAATAAAATGGATAATGTTTGAGACATTCTTAAATAATATAATGGACACTAATTTTAGGACGTAGTGAGTATTTATTAAAATTATAATTTATAAATAATGTGCACAAACTCCATTTATATTTCTAAAAAAATTATTTGTTTAGTAAAATATTGTACGTGTATGTAAATCTGTGTAATTGTGGAAGGGCGCGAGGGGTGCTCAAACATTTAGAAAATGACTTACGAAAAATAAATCCGTAAGTCATTTTCCAAAAAAGAAAGCTTGATTTTTCGTTGACTCGGAAAATCTTTTACGTTGATTATATTTTCCTAAGGCTACCGAACACTGAAAAAATGAAGAAAACGTTTTCCGTGAATCATTTTCTGTGAAACAAACGGAGCCAAAAGATATTTCTCTGCAAAATAAACAATATCAAAAAGACGTCATCCACGAGCGGAAAGGAAGATATTTATGCCTTTATCAAATGATATAGGGAGCTTTAAATGTTTTGATCCGAATTAATTTGAGCCATTTAACATAACTCTTTTACTTTTCCCCCTTTTAATTTTTTTAATCATTACATGAAAATAAAATTCAAAACCAAGTCATTAAATCGAGATATGTATGAGAAACATGATCAAGATATGAAAGGATGAAACCAAGGAAATCATCCTCGGCATAATTACGGGCCCCACTGTGAAAACCATTGGCAGTTTTAGCAAAGCCGCCGAGCCAATACCGTCGAGCCAATGCGAGCTCGCCAAAAACACAAGGGGCAAGCCAAACCCGTGGCTTCCAAAGCCCTCGGCCTCGGCAACCAGAATGACTTCCAACGCCTTCGACCTCTGCAGTAATAGCCCTCTGTCCTTAGACCGCTCGACCTCGGCGTTGGGTCAATCATCATCAGGTCTGACAAAGAAGCTTCCTCAGACCCGGTAAAGTCGCTACACGCAACCACCAACCCTCTGACAGCGGTCAGCCCACTTATTTCTGACAAAGACATCAGTGCATTTAATATCCGGTGCAACCTGTTCCCCAACGAGAAGCCGCCACGTCATCAGGAGAAACATGTATAAATAGGGGACATTCCTTAACTGGAAAGGTAGGTACAATTTGAGATATCAAAACTCTCTTATCACAACCCCTTATCGGACCATTTATTACTACGGCATATTTATTACTCATTTTCACAATCGACCTCTCGGTAGGAGGGTTCGGTCGGACTACCCCGACTTAAGCTTTTCAGCTTATCTCATGTAGGTAGCTGGAAGCCGTGATAAGGACGACCGTGCAAAGACTTTGCCATTCCTGTTTCATACGTGGACAACAAGACAAGATCACCACCAAAATCACGTGATCAAGATATATATCGCACATAGTAAGAAAAGCCCTAATGACATAAGCTCTCCTGCCCAGTCCACATTGGCTGCCACTTGGATGTCCGACCTTCTCGTTACAAAAACTAACTAGTTTTTAACGAAAAGTTTTAATTGGAAAAAAAAGTTGGGTTGAGGTTTTACATGCAAAATATTAAAAAAAAAACACATATGGTGCAAAATGAAAAAACTAAAATAGGTCAGAGTTTTTTTTTTTATGTAATTAACCCTGATTTATATTTATCAACTAATTTCGGTCTTATAGAAATTTTTTGATATTTTAAAGTGGTGGACGATAATGACCCAAAATTATCAAACTCTATCATTAATTGCAAAGGAGATTATAGCTGCTCATGCCTCAACCGTCGCCGTTGAAGATACATTTAGCGTGTCCGGCTACGCTTGGGATGAAAGAAGATCTTAATTGAGTCCAAGAAATTTAGAATTTCAACTTTTGGTTGGCGATTGAGTTAAAACAACCAATCGAACACAAGACAAGGTAGCTACTTCTGAGGAGGAGGAAGGCTTTGATGAGGATTCATTGATCGGGAGCGATTGAACTACGCCGCTCGTTTCGGTAAGTTAATTGCAATTTTTAGATTAGAATTTTTATTTATTAGAAAAAACTGTAATTTAGAGGTAAGACTCATTTGGCTTTAGTTCATTGGTTATCCCCCTCATTGTAATTTTTGATTACTATTAATAAAATTTGTCATGGTACCGTCCTTGTTTTTTTTACAAAATATTTTTGTTATTTTACAAGGTAGAAAATGTTTACACAGAGTTAAAATAATGACTTTTGGTCACTTTTAAAAATTCAAAAAATAATTTGCACAAATGTTTAAAGATAGTTTTTTATTTTTATTTTTTAAAAATAAATCTATAACCTAAAAGAAAAAAAATAATTAAAATTTGGTTAACCGTAAACCGTAAGTCACGGTTCAGAACCGAACCATAAAGGTACACGGTTCGAATCTGATTCTTCCAATTCGTCTCCAAGAACCGTCAATTCTAGAACCGTGAACTGGAACCAGATGTTTAACTCGGAGTGGCCGCACGCTTTAAGTGGAGTTCGGTTGAGAGTTACCGCACACAATATGATGTGTACGACTGAGGGTGTTGTGACTTGTTCACGGGGCTATATTGATATTTTACACAATGATATTTTTGTAATTTTTTTTTTTGTGGGGATGTAAAGAGAGGCTCTTGGGACGCAGTTAGCCCGCCCCTTGGAAAAATCCACTTAAAAGAGATGACTTTATTTTAGGGGTATATTAATACACCCCAAAATATACTCCACCCACCCCATTTCTCCTGACACCCAATTTTATCAAATGCCCAGTATCTCCGCTCGCACCTCAATCTACACCTTCTATCCACCCTCTCCTTCGTTCACCTGCATTTCACAACCTCAATTCGACACCCAGATTGCAACGGTCGAATTTTCCAATTGGTTAGCAAATATATAAAACCCAAATGACTTCACCATTCCCATTCATTTCTAAACAGAAAACCCTCTCTTCCGTCTCTTCTATCTCTCCATCTCTCTCGTTCTCATTTCATTCTAGACGTTGTACAGTAAGATGACTGACAAGAAAGAAGAACCCAAACCAGATGACAACAACTCGCCTGCATCTCACAACCTCAATTCGACACCCGGATTGCAACATCACCCTGGAACATCCCAGCATCAGCGGATACCATCTTCGCATCCACTCCAAACCCTCCTCTCATTCCATCCCCATTATTGATTTGTCTCCGGTAATTTTCCTCTCTCCTGAATTCTTGTGATATTCAATTTTGTTTGGGTTTGTGAAAATTTTAATGTTTATGATGTATTTAATTAGAATATTGTGCGTCTATCTGTGTGATTGATTTCTGGTAATTTCTCTCTCTTACACTCGCACACTCTCACACACACATTCTCTCTCCCTCTGGCATACAAGAATTTTGTTTGGGTTCTTGAATTTATATGTTTCTTCTGGTTAGTTGGGAATCTTTTTACCTTTTTTTTTTTGGTTTACATTTTGATGCATAGTTTTTTTCTTTATACCGTTTCATTATTAGTTATTATAATTGTGGTTTTTTGTAATTCCAGTTCATGGAACTAGGGTTTTTCTTTTCTTGGCTTCAGTTCAATTTAAAATGAAATGTTGGTTCTGTAAGGTATTTGAAGTTCTTTGATACTCCTGCTTCTTGCAAACATTTAATAGAATTGAGTGGTTGAATGGTTCTGAACTCATCTTGTGAATTCAATAAGAAGAGAAGTTTTCCATGATCCGTACCATTAGAAGATATGTAGTCCTAGAATGATCAATATGAGGAACCAAATCGAACTAACATGTGAGTAATGGATTCACATGCTAGAGAGACTTAAGCTATAATGATAGCTGTGTGATTTATTTTTTTATTATAGTTGGTGTTTGAATAAAGCAAAGGATAGATAGGAACCAAGTTCGTTTTCGGTGGTTACTAGGTTGTAACAGAATACAAATGAAGGCCATGATGCCACCAAAATCATCCATACAACCCAATGTCAATAATGAGTCACAAAGGCTTGAGGAATATACAGTTCATATTAAGAATGTTGAGAAAGATGGGCAACTAAGATAAAGTTGGACAAAAATCGGGGCACAATACCGAACAACGGAGGAGTACACAGCTTGATTTCAAGAAAGAAACTGGGGAAATTCAGAAAAATGTGAGGGGGGAGGCGTGAGATGGAAACCAACAATAGTAAGGAAGTAAAAAAGAGGAAACAGTGACAAAAGGCTAGAGAAAAAGCTCTGAAACGAAACTGTAACGAGAGAAAAAACTAAAAAAGATGACATGCATTAATGAACAAGATGGAAGGGGATTCTAGGCATGTAGTGAAAGGAATGGAGCAAAAAGAATTAAAAAATGGGGGGGGAAAAGCAAGGAGATCACAAGGGAGGAGTTCGGTGAAGAATAGCAAGAAGAATTCAAAGAAAGCGATTAGCAAATGAATCAATAACGGGTGATGATTATAACATAAATCATCATAAGAAGCAGAGGAGGTTCTGTGGGGAAGAATTGAGGATGATAAGCAGCAGATGACGAGTCATACAAAACAGGTTTAAAACTAAAATCAGGTATCATAATACAACGTGAGAAATAGAAAGCTGAGGTAAGACCCTGAATCTCGTTTGTCTCTTTTGAGTTTCTACGCTGGAGGGAGTATATTGAGAAGAGCATTGTCTTGTGCTTAGGTGTGGTGGTTTTGAAAGGGATAGTGATTCTATAGGAGTAGAGATTCAGTGCAAGTGTTATTTCAACAGAAAATAGATAGAGAGGAATTATATGTTTTCTTTTGGGGAATGTTAGGGGATTCAGAAATGGAACAACTAAAATTATTAACAAAACCTTCTAGAAAAGGGGAATGAAGAAAGATTGAATTAACATTGGGTTATGGGGAGGTGGTTTGGGAATAAATGGAGCAGTAGGACTATCAGGTTGTTTGTGTACGATCTGGACCCTGATAATTTTCAAAATTGGAGAAGAATAAAAAAGGATGGATGTAAATTAGAGGGAAATGGGGTTAGCATTATTGGGCAGCTGTGATGATTAGCTTTTATGCTCCTTGTGATTAACATTGAAGAGTAAGAGATTGGTAAGTCGCAGTAGATAGTAAGTCGTCGCAGTAGGTGTAGTGGAAGATGAGAATTTCTTTGCAATATGCAATCTTTATGCGTGTAGAGATCAGTTTTTCCCAAGATTCTCAGAATCCTGATCCTGGGCTAAATGAGATTAGCCTTTTAAGTCATTTTCGGCCTCAATTATTTCATTAAAATATTGGGCACCTAGGGTATGGATGAAGGTCATGGAGTATATCTCTACTTCTT
>CM028382.1:23755230-23899493 GCA_013146195.2 Codonopsis lanceolata | reverse complement strand
CTTTGGCAACGGTTCCTATTTATACGAGGGAGTTGTATTCCAATTGAATCTCTTGTGAAAATACGACTTTCGCATCGACTACCTTGCGTCGCAAGTTACGGGGTACTGCGTCCGCAAGGTCTCGATTCCGACCCCTTGGTTTCTTGAGCTCTTCCACCTTGCGGGGGGCAAGGTCCGAAGCACCTTGCGACCGCAAGGTCTCGGCCAGACTTCCTTGCCTTTTCTTCTTCATTTTTCATCTTGGGCCCTTCTTGGAATTTGCATATAAAACCCTTGTGTTTTGCATATTTTCACTAAAAACCATGTAACTCACAAAACTCACTGCAAACACATATCAGTAGCCAAAAGCCTCGTGAAATAGCATAATTTAAGTCATAGAAGTATATAAAATCGACGTATAAAATACATCGATCAAATACCCCAAACTTAAACTTTGCTCGTCCACGAGTAAACAATACTTATAAATACAAAAGCAGTTAAATAACAATAATCACACAAAATAAAAATATTTTTGGAGGGTGACACTATTTACACTCCTCTATAAACCCACAAACTCAAGGAGACTCTTTCGAGTGACTCGACTAAGCATATAAATACAAAAAGCAGATAAATACAAAAATAAATAAAAATATTCTAAACAAAAATATCTTTTTGGCTTCAACCTTAAGTTATAATAGCATGTCATACAAAGGCGATCCTCGCTTGATGCTCACCACATATATGAGACTAAAACAAAGCTACTACTTTTAATTTCGTGTGTGTGTTCACCGCTTTAGAGAATATCTCAACTAAAACAATTTTATTAAGCTAAACACCACATTCATATGAAAATCAAAGTTTAATAGAAAACCATGCATTATGAATTATGAGATCTACCATCCAAACCCGGTCTATTACAGAAAGAGAGGTCACCAAGGATTTTAAAAACTTATACATCCATCCCATGCACTTCTATGTATGACATACAATGCTCTCTTATCCCAATGACTTGTAATAGCTAAGATTATGCTAACACAGTAAGCTTTAAGGCGAATCATAATGAACATGAAGTGTTTGATCAATTCCATATGACTCACTTAGCAGTTAAAACAACACAAGAATTGACAAGAAGATCATTAGGTCTTTATTTAGCTTGTAATGTAAGGCCAAGGCGATGGGAGATTTGATGGAAATGGATTGAAATTCAAAATGAGAGAGTAAGACTACCCTTTATCCCTCATACTTCCACGCAAAAGGAAGTTTTCCCTATTTAGACTATGACCTGCAAAGACGACAAGTAGGGGGTGTTTTTGTTACTTTTCATTTTCTTCTTCCCCCCCCCAAACTTGTTTTGAGCAATATATACTTCTAAAAATATCACATCATTCTTTTCGGCAATAATTTTTCTAACGTATTTTCTTTTGAAAGCTATGCTTTCATCTGAATCTTTTTGCACTCTTCTTCTTCCGTTTCATTTTTCGTCAAATATATATATATATATATATAATTTTTTTTCTATATTTTCTTTCTCGACGATTTGAAAGAAGAAGTTTTCAGAAAAATAGCCTAACTGAAAAGAATGGTCCTCAAAAATCAATTTTCCACCCACATCCTACTCTCTAAAAGGGTAGGCTAAAAGTGTATAGGCTTTTAGGGTTAAGTCAATGCGGGTAATAGAAACGATGTCGATTGAGGGTTTAATAGTGTGCTTAGCACACTCCATTCTTTTTAAATTAGGCTCAACTGGGACACTAGAGATATTTTTAGTAAAAGTTAGGGAATATTTAGGCTCTAACGATCCAAACATGGCCTAACTCATTTCTTAATGTCAAATGTTCATGTAGTTTTTAAAGCAAGTAAGACACATAAAATATCATATCAACTATGGGAATTGTGGGGTTGAATGTTTAGCATCACTGGATTTCACATAAGTATTCGCTAATACAGATGGTAGGGAAAATTGAGACTAACATGCAGACACGGTTCGAAAGTGTGCTTGAGATATATATAAATGAGAAAAATTCACGGATCTAACTATCATGCATCGACCCTAAGTCACAATTTAATGCAACAATCATGTTCGAATGGCTATGCATCATATTCTTGTGCATATCTTGTTGTAATGAAGTAGGAGCTATAGACTTTATAAAATTATTCTAATCAATCCATAATTAAGACTAGTGTGGGTGTGTGGGTTCCGGAAATGCGCGCGCCTGCGCGCCTTGGATAGGGTGCGCGTGCGTGCGGATGCGGACATCCATCGCTCTCGCTCCACCCTCCCTTTTTGGGAGGACGAAATCAAAAGTGCGAGAGGAGTTGCCAAAGTAGCGCTTGAATGCGCCTCGGTTGCCTTTAGTGGATTTTTGATCCAATATGGGAGCTTTGAGTTTTCTATGTCAAGTTATCCATTTTAGGAGATACCAGATATAGGAATGCATCGCTCTTCCATTCCCATTCTCCCTTTTTAGGGGAAAGCGGAAAAGTGCAAGGAAGGAATTGCGGCGCCCCCACTATGGATTTTATGAAAATAGCCTTATGGCCTATTTCGGATCACTATGGGTGCTTTGGGTTTTCTACATCAAGTTATCCCTTGTTTAGGGGATACCAGGATATAGGAATACATCACCTTTCCATTCCCATTTTCCCTTTTTAGGGAAAACGAGAAAAGTGTAAGGAAAGATGTTGTGAGGCCCCACCGATCCAAAATGTTTTAGAGTCGCCATCTTTATTTTGAGGAAGAAATAAAGCAAAACCAAAAAAAAGAAAACCAGAAATAATAAAAAACGGGTCCGGAGGCTAAGTTACGAGTTGGGAAGGTGCTAGGCACCCAACTCGCCCTTTCGGTCTCAAAACGGTTTTTGGCTAAAGTATGCTTTTTGTTATATTTATTTAACAGATAAATAAAGCATTAACTGCCTACAAATACATCCATTGTGTCTACATTATTTACTGAGACTTTGCAACCTGTCCTTTACAATAATTACAAATATACTTGAAAATATTTGGCCATAATAACGACTCTTTTTAGTGCTATTTCCTAACTAAATCCGGCAAAGACAACCGCTTATATATCTACATTGGGCGGATTAGAAATAACACTTTTACAAATAAAAACTTAAAACTTACCTACTGATGGCCTAGGGTGTGCTCGCTCTGTCCTTCTCGGGAGAGGGAGTCTTTTATTGCTGCTGCTGCTGTGATTTGGGCAGAGTGACGGCTTATTTGTGGTGTTTTTGGCTTACTCACTAAGGCGAGAATGGCGGCTTATTTGTGGTGGTTTTGGCTTATTTGGTTGGGCGGTTGGGCGGATTTATTTCGGCCTATTTACTCGGGCAGAGTAACGGCTTACTTTATGGTTTTTGGGCCGGGGAAATAAGGTGGATACCTAGCTGGGGGGCTAAGGCTCACTTCTACCGGTTGGTTTTGTGTTTGGAGGAGGTTTGGCAGGGTTTCGAGGCTTTGAGGTGATCACTCACTATCTCACTTCGCTCTCTATTTCTTCAACGTAACGAGGACGCGGAGTGTTTTCGGATGAATTGGTGTGTTTAAGGCGAACCCGAAGCCTCTATTTATAGGAGAAGGACATCGAAGGAATTAAAATTTCTTCTTCGGCGTATCAACAAGTTGTACACTTGGAAATTGCATTTTACGGCGAAGGAACTTTATCAACAACCGTCCCAAATTTGTGGGTGGCGCCAGCTATTCCCATGTTTTCAAATTTTGCACTTTGGTCCCTCGTCGATCGATCCACCAGCCTTTTTTAGGCGCCACTCCCATATTTCATGTGGGTGGAGCCAAGACTATTCACAAGTTTGATTTTTGACGCTTTGAACCCTGCATTTCACTCTTTTGCGCATCCTGCTTTGTCCTTTTGCACTTTTGACCCTGTAACTTGACATTTGTTAATGTTTTAACTGGTCTTGATATTTTATGTCATGTCACATACCAGGGGTACGAAATTGGGGTGTCTACAGAGCCCCTCAACGATGGAGTCTACGGGTAACCCGCAGCTTACTGAGTAGACGAACATCGTTGATAAGAAATAGACTCTCCAATTTCGTTCAATTATAAAACGAGGGAGAAAGATGCAACAGGTAGCAGTTATAATGCAACAATTTACAACATGAAACAAACCTCCATATCCTAGACATTTTTAGTCAGTTATAGCAGGTTATCGCAGTTTTTAAGCAGATATGCAAATTAAGTGCTCTGATGGTCGGACCTACTAATGTAGGCTGCCTACGTATCCCTTAATAAAAGGAATCGGACCAAACGTAGTTCGGCCAAAACCTAAACTATCATTCATGCAACGGTCGTGCCTACCGAAATAGGCTGCCTACGTATCCTTATACAAGGAATCAGACCGAGACGTAGTTCATTCAGCCAGGGATCAAATGCTGCGGTGCAAGTGTTGCGGTGGTGCAAGTGATGCAATGTTAAATGAGCAAGTGCTGCAAAGCTTTATAAAATGAGTGCTGCAAAGGTAATGATAACGTGCTGTGGTTGGTCGCGTCTACAGAGATAGATTGCCTACGTATCCTTAGCCAAGGAATCAGACCAATCGTAGTTCGCCTGCGGCTGTGCGGCATGAATTGTCTCCTCAGGAACTCAGCCTTCGTCGGAGGACAAGACCTTTCCCTATGAATCCGGGGCTGCGTGCCCCTTAAAGGAAAGTTTTCCAACACAGCGAAAAATGCATGGAATGCATTGCCTCCTTAGGAACTCAGCCTTCAACGGAGAACAAGACCTTTCCCTTTGAATCCGGGGCTGCGTGCCCCTTAAAGGAAAGTTTCCAAACATCATACAAATGCACTGAAAAAAGGAAAAATACATTCCTTTTCTTACCCTTGCCGTGCAACGCGCTTGCTGCTTTTGACTTTGGGGATTCTTCTTTTGTCACAGTTCCAGCCTTTGCTGGAAAATTGTTTTCCCTGTTCCGCTATATTTTCGGCTTTATCTGGAAAATCTTTCTTGATGCTGCTGCATTTTTTCTTTACTGCTCCTTCTAACCTTGGTTAGAAACTTCCTTTCCTTGCTGCCGCATCTTTTGGTACCAGCTGAAATCATCTTTTCTTTGCTGCTGTTTTTTTTTTGCTCCATTTTCTAGCTTCAGCCGAAAGTTTCTTCTTCTGCCGCCGCATTTCTTTTGTTGCATGCACTTATAAATTTTTCCTTTTCTTTTCTTGTACATGCATTTTCCTCTCTCCGATTTTTTTTTCTTTTTCTTTTTTCTCTTTTTTTTCTTTTTTCTTTTTTTTCTTTATTCTGCATGCTCGCCATTTTTCTTTATTTGCATGCTTATTATCTGTTTATTCTCTCTTTTTTTTCTTTTTCACTTTCTTTATCCTTTTTTTTTTCTGCCTGGATATACTTCAGATCTGCTAGATTTTGGCACTGTTGAAGCATTCCTGACTTTATTAATAATGCTTATGCATGTCCTATTTATGCCTAAATGATGCAATTAATTAGGTAATGAATGCATGAAATTTATGCAATTTATTCTTGCGATGCATGATTGAACTAGTGGTCACTTATTTGACCCTACTACGCATGATTTATACTATAAATGCAATTGGAGCTATATGATGCATGTTCTAGGTTAAAACATATTTTTGCATGCTATGTGTTCATGAGACGGACTTTTCGAATACAATTCAAATTTTTTCCGAACACATTTTCGGCACATTTTTGGATAAATATGAGACAAAACAGATATATTTTATGCCCTAAAATTTATTTTTCATGCATGCTTATCTTTGCGGGGACATAGGTAAATGCCATGAAGAATATTTATTTTTATGATTGGTGGCATTTTATTTTCTTTTTAGCGCACCCCTAATGCAGCTTATTGAACAATAAATGCAAATGATGGATGCATGTACTACTTTATTTGATGCAAATGTAATGCATAAAAATTATAGGATGCTTACTAACATGATGCATGTGCATTCTTTATTCTATCATACGATAATGCAAATGTAGTACATATCTTTAAAATTCAAAAAAATACACTTTTATTTTACGATGCCTAGAATGCAAAAACGTTTATTTAGATGCAAAACAATACATATAAATTTGTTGTTTGTTTTTGTTTGTTTGTTTTTTTTTGTTTTTTTTTGTTTGGTTAAAACCTGTACAAACATTTACAATGCAATATAATTTTATATGATGCAAAATAAATAAAAAACATGCAGACTCAAGACGCACGCACAAAGCAAAGCTATACCGATATCTAATAGGTAATGGCACGCTGTATCTCCAAAATGGATTTTAAAGGAATATACCTTCGGGCTCGGCTTTTTTTTTTTTTTTTTTCTTCATGATATGCGGGAAGAGGAAAAGGCAGTCATCTCCTCCTGTTCTCGGCCATATAATTGTTGCAGGGCTACACTTGGCATAAGGCTATTCTCATAGCCCCTGCATTTTTCTTCGCAATCAGACAGGGCAGCAATGAATGGTCAGAATCCAAGTCGTCTGGCTGTTTCAGGACAATGGCAGTGCGGATAGTGAATAGGACGAGGACATTTCTGGTGCTTCTCATTCTGATGAGACTGAGCCTTTTCTGTGCCTTGCAGAAGAAGTATATGGGCCCGGCTGGGCGGACGCCGCAGGTACTGATGGACCACCTTGGGGCTTAAGCTGCCGCAAATGAAGGATAGTTTTGGGGAAACAAGGGGGTATAGGCAATAAATAGATATATACATGCAATTAATGTATAACCTAAATTTCTTTAGCAATTATTCCTAAGTTGCACCTTAGGACTGAAAATTTTATATTTTAGTGTTTTATTGCGAGCTTCTGTCGTGGTTTTTCTTCTTTTGTCGGTCGAGCCCCTTGCATCTTTGAACTGGAGGTAGGATGTCGAGGTTTCAAAGAGTGCTTCCCCTCCCCTTTTTCTCCTGATATATATATTTTTATTTGGCTCTAACTTTTGCCTAGGCTGCCCTTTCGGGTTTTCAACCTAGCGAGCCCTTATTTCTCCTTTTTATTTTATTTATTTTTATTTGCTCTAATTTTTGCCTAGGCCGCCCTTTCGGGTTTTCAGCCTAGCGAGCCCTTATTTCTCCTTTTTTTTATTTGCTCTAATTTTTGCCTAGGTCGCCCTTTCGGGTTTTCAGCCTAGCGAGCTGGAGAGGGAAGCACTTGTCAGATAGGGTGGCTCGGGCACAATACCTTTTAAGCTCGTTGAGATTGGAGGGCTGAACAAGGTCTTCTTTCCTGGCTTGTGAGGAGTACGACATCTCCTGACCGGATCTCTTTGACAATATACGGCACATCGTGGAAGAGAGTGGTGACAGCCTTTTGATAAGTGGCCCCAGCATTTTTTTTTAGCCCAGACAGCATGACATGATAGCAGTAGGTCCCCCAAAGGGGTGGTGAATGAGGTCTTTTCTTGGTCCTCTACTGCCCTTGATTTGACTATAGCCCAGCATGCCGTCAACGAAGGATTTGATTTTGTGAGTAGCAACGGCGTCTACCACAATATCAGTACTGGATAGAGGGAAGTCATCTTTGGGCGACACCTTGCTGAGGTCGCAGAAGTCTACGCAGATCTGGGCCTTCCCATTGGGCTTAGGAATGGTCACTATATTGGACAACGCAATCGGGTATTTTCTCTTTTTTTTTTTACTCTTTTTTTTTCATTTTTTTTACTACCCGAATGAAATTGACGTACAGCTGTTTCATGATTTTTTTTTTTTGTGATCATTCTGGCTTGATGCGGCGGAGCTTTTGCTTGTCTGGGCGAGCATCCGGACATATGGGATCCGATGTTCGACTATGGCTGGATCTAGCCCCAGCATATCTTCGTAGGACCAGGCAAATACGTCCACGAACTCTTTGAGGAGATCCATGAGTGTTACCCTTTCAGAGCCTTGCAGGTAGCTGCCGATTTTGATTTCTTTTATTTCGTTGTCCAGCCCCAGATTGATAGTGGACAAGTCTTCAGTTGCTGCTGATGAATGATGTTGTCCCTGGTGCTCTACTGACTTTTACAAGCTCAAGCAAATAATTTTTTTTCATCTTTTGGGTCCTATTAAATGACTCATCATTATAATTATTTAATGCGTCTTTTAATGTAGGTGCAACTAAGGAATAAGCAAAGACAATTAGATTATCATTAAAAGCAAACCGTACAGGGTTTATTACATTATTGAGGACCTGGGGTTTGAGATCCTCAATTTTATGGAGCGGATTGGTAGATGACCAATCCGTAAAGCTAGGGAAAGGAATAGGGATAATATATCCGAAGCGGTCCACCAGATCTGCGGGCGTCAAAAGCGGGTCGGTCGTAATATACTAGTTCTGCAGAAGCTTATTAGAAATAGACTCAAACCCAACAGGGAGCTTCTCATAATCAGTGCCTCTGCCTATCATACCCAGGAAGCTGTCGCTTGGTCTTTGTCAGAGTGATCACCTCTTTCCAGGTTTGGTTGGTAGGCTCGGCCAGATCGGGTAAGGTGGCTAACATCTCCACCGACCCAAGTGGCTTTTTCAATATTACAAGTACTTCGGCTATCCAGGATAGTGTCCCAAGAGAGCATATTGCAGCTAGGCTCTTTTATGGATGGGGATGGAAAGAAAGGAACAAGGATATATGGTAATGGGTGTTTATTTGTTTCGAACTCGGGTACACAAAAATTTTCATCAACCTCAATCATGTTGATTTGAGGTAGAGGGTTATTGACTATATTTGGTCTGGGAGGAGGCTTTTCAATAACCTTATCATCTATAAGATCCTGGATAGCATCTCTGAGTATATAACATTTATCGGTGAGGTGACCACTGCAGCGATGATATTCACAGTACTGGGCATGATTCCAAGTCCTGGGCAGGGGGTTTGGTGGCTTATAATTTTCCATAGGCTTTAACACTCCTTGTGCCATTAGCCCTGCGGGATCACGGGGAGGCTTGCGGTTCATCATAATGCGGTTCGATTTACGAAATTTACATTCGGGCCATTATTCCCTCCGATTGTGTTGACGACACATGCTCCATAAGACCATGGAACAGTGCCATAACTTTGGGTAGGAAAAGTGGCTGATGCATTCCCTACCATATTGACGGCTGGTGCTGGTGCGGCTGCGGCTGTCTTTCCTTTAGAGTAACGGAAAGAGGCAGGAGGCGTATTGACTTGTAATTGCCCCGTCCGTATATCTTCATCAATACGGGCTCCTATCTCCACTATTTCTTTAAAATTGGTGTAGGGGAGATACCGCATATGTTCCAGGTAAATGGGCTGGAGGTTTTTGATGAACAATCTGCATGACTCGGCCGGATCAGGTCTGTCAAAGGTTTGAGCCAACTTTCTTTTCCACCTGACTGCGAACTCAGCACATGTTTCTTTTTCCCTTTGGGTGCACGACTCAAGGTCCCTTCTATTTTCAGGGTCGGTGTTGTCTTTATATCTTTCAAGGAACCCTTCAGCTATCTGGTCCCAAGTATTCATGGTGCCACTATCAGACAACATTAGCCATTGTTTGGCAGCCCCTATTAAGGTGAGGTGGAAATTTGGAAGCCATAGCCTCAAAGCTAGCTCCCCTGGACTCCATCCAGTGGAATAAGATTTTAAGTGGGATATAGGGCATCCAGTCCCATCAAATTTTTCTATGTCGGGCATTTTGAATTTTAAAGGCAATACTGCCGCAGGTTGTAATGTCAGTGCCCGCGTAGAAAATTCCCCTTTGTTGAGAAGTTTGAGTATCATGGCCTTCATATTTTCCATGTCGGCCTCCATTTTGGTGGTGGGGAGTTGGCTTTTGGTATATCTTTGGCGGGATTAGGGAAGGTTGGGTTAATTTCTGGCTGTGGTATCTGGTAAGGATTTTGGGCTGGATAAAGATTTTGGGCTAGATACGGCTTTTGGGCTAGTGGATTCTGGGTTGGTGGAACTTGGGTAGGATAAGGATTTTGGGTTGGTGGAACTTGGGTAGGATAAGGATTTTGGGCTGGTGGAACTTGGGTAGGATAAGGATTTTGGGTTGGTGGAACTTGGGTAAGATAAGGATTTTGGGTAAGGATAAGGATTTTGGGCTGGTGGAACTTGGGTAGGATAAGGATTTTGGGTTGGTGGAACTTGGGTAGGATAAGGATTTTGGGTTGGTGGGTTATTGAAGGTTTCGGTTGGGCGGCCAGGATCATTATAAGGTAAATAAGTTGTAACTTGGCCTGGCGGGTTATAACTTTGTGGGTCCATATGTGGGCTGTTCTGGAGTAGGTTGGTTATGGGAAAAGGGAGGTCGTTTGGGCTTTGGGGAATTTTGGTGCCTGGGGAAGGATATGCAGGATAGGACGAGTAAGGGCTGATATTTGGGTAGTAGGGACTTGGTGGAGGATTGGGATTCGGGGTATCGACAGTATTTGGTGGGTTAGTGTTTGGCTGGGGGTTTGGGTTTGGAGGCACATGAGATGTTGATGCTTCCTAGGGAACTGCAGGGGAAGAGATTACCTCACCACTGGATTTTAAACTTTGCACCGACTAGCCATTTGGCTCATCATATGATCGGTCGCACCCAACTTTTTGGTCAAACCATTCTGCATTGCTAGAGTCGGGCGTACCTTGGAGCCCTGCATGCGTACCCATAGCGGATCGCTCACTTTCTTTGCCATCTTGCTCGGATCTGTATTCTCTGGGTGGTTACGGCGATCGATGATATCCTGTTACGATTTACGCACTTATTTCCCGTATCAACCGGCCATACTATCTACGCCTTTCCAAATTCGGGCCGGAGGAAAATGGGTTATGGAGGAGGTATCGAGAAGGCTAGGCTGAAGGCTTTACGGGTTTGGAGTACAGTGCCTTTATTAATATATTTTTTTATTATTTATTCATTTCCCTACAAATTGGGATAAGCACACTTTATTTTGACAGTCTCGGGACTTTCCTAGAGCAGTGGATTCTTTCTCAGAGTATAGGACCAACGTATTCCACACGCCTTTCGACTCCCGAGATCGGATGATCCCAGCGAAGGGCCTATACTCTTTCGGGATCCACCATTCGAAATGGTCTAGGTCAAGCATTAGAAAATAATAAATCACTATTTACCTTATTTTTTTTTTTGACTTGCGCATTTTTTTTGACTTGCACATATTTTTTTTTTGACAAGGGCTGACCCACGATTTAAAATGCAAAAACCGGTCGGTCTTTGAAGTGTCCTGAGAATCTATATGCAGTCTAACGTTGGCTTATGCGGGGGTAGGCCATGGTGTAGGGTAGCAATTCGGAATATATTTATATGCATGTGCACGTGTGCGGTATCTAAAAAGCAAAAAAGTGTTTTTTAGATATAAAAGCAGAAAATAAAATAGATATGGCATGTCTTTTGCTATTATTTATGGATTTTCTCCGCTTTTTAGTTTGAGCCCGAGCAAGCAAGCACATCACATTAAGAAATAGAAAGAAAAGCGGGGAATCTATCTATCCCTATTAATTACAAATTTGTCATATGTCCCCAAAATAAAATGACAGAATGAATGCAAATATGTACAAATTTTGCGGAATAATAAACAAAACAAAATAATAATATAGAGCCGAGAATGAAGCAATATTAAAAATAAAGCCCCGGCCCTCTTTGTTGTCTTTGCCGGAAATTTTTATTGCACATAAAATAATGCATATATATATATATATATATATATATATATGAATTTTTTTTGAAAAATACGAAATATTTTCAAATATACATGTAACAGTTATCAGAACGAAACTGCTGCAAGATGGAGGATCATATCCACAAATATAGACACGGATGTATAGGAACGCAATATTCAAATGCATAAATTAATATAACAAGCATACTTTAGCCAGAAACAAATAAAAACAAATAAGTTTTTTTTAATGAGTCTAGCCCTCCATTTTATTTAAAATAAAATGATCTCCCAGCGAGTCGCCACTTGTGGGTTCAGGAAATGCGCCCGCGCCTTGGATAGGGGTGCGCGTACGTGCGGATGCGGGACATCCACTGCTCTCGTTCCACCCTCCCTTTTTTAGGGGAGGACGAAATCAAAAGTGCGAGAGGAGTGCTGTCAAAGTAGCGCGTTTGAATGCGCCTCGGTTACCTTTAGTGGATTTTTGATCCAATATGGGAGCTTTGAGGTTTTCTATGTCAAGTTATCCTTTTTTAGGGGATACCAGGATATAGGAATGCATCACTCTTCCATTCTCATTCTCCCTTTTTTAGGGAAAGCGGGAAAGTGCAAGGAAGGAATGTTGCGGCGCCCCCACTATGGATTTTATGAAAATAGCCTTATGGCCTATTTCGGATCACTATGGGTGCTTTGGGTTTTCTACATCAAGTTATCCCTTGTTTAGGGGATACCATGATATAGGAATACATCACCTTTCTATTCTCATTTTCCTTTTTTTAGGGGAAAACGGAAAAGTGCAAGGAAAGATGTTGCGAGGCCCCATTGGATTCAAAATGTTTTAGATTCGCCATCTTTATTTTAAGGCAAAAATAAAGCAAAACCAGAAAAAAAAAAAAAAAACCGAGAGATAATAAAAAGCGGGTTCGGAGGCTAAGTTACGAGTTGGGAAGGTGCTAGGCACCCAACTCGCCCTTCGGTCTCAAAATAGTTTTTGGCTAAAGTATGCTTATTGTTATATTTATTTAGCAATAAATAAAGCATTAAAAGACCTAAATAAAACAAATACATCCGTGGCTACATTATTTACTGGACTTGCAGCCATTTCCTTACAATAATTCCAAATGTATTTAAAAATATTTGGCCATTATAACGGCTCTTTTACATAATATTTCCTAATCTAATCCGGACAGCACAACGGCTTATATTGACTACATTGGGCCGAATTTAAATAGTAACTTTATAAATAAGGGGGAATTTCAAGTGGGTACAATTTTGAAAACATATTTTCATCTAGGACCATTAATTTTTTGCACATTTCATTTAACTACAAATTGCTTGCCAAATGACAAAAATGCCATTAATGAAAACTCGATGCCAAGCCTTGGCATCGATGATTAATTCCGTGCATCGAATAATTAATTCTAGGCATCGAATAATTAATTCGGGCATCGGGACTCGATGCCAAAACTCGATGCCAAAAACATTGCCGATGCCAAAATGCGATGCCAAATCTTGGCATCGGGTGAAATCTTGATGCCTACAATTGTTGCCGATGCCAAAAATATTGCGATGCCAAAATGCGATGCCAAATCTTGGCATCCGGTGAAATGCCGATGCATCAAACATAATCTTGGCATCGGTCTCTTGCATCTCTCCACAAATTACGATCAAAATCTCAAAACAAACAAAATTGCACCTCGGCTCTCCTCGTCCTCGCCCCTTTCAAATTGTATGTTATTAATCCCTAATTAAGTAATTTCTTGTGAGTAGAGACGCCAAACCATTATTCTTTCGACTCAGTTCTCCGTCGTGCGGGTTGCGCGAATCTAAGTCTCGATAAAAGCCCGTCGGTGTTTCGGAGCCAAAATCAAAAAGCAACGACGATCTAGGAGAGAAGGAGGCGAGGAAAACCATGGCATGCAATGGTATTGGATCCAAATCCCATGTCGAGCCTCCACCGTCCTTACCGTGGTCGAAATTTGACCCATCGCCGACCATGCAGATCTAGTTCGGTGAAGGCGACCTATATGGTCTCCTAAAGTCTCGCAACGCCAAGGCGAAATTATCGACATTCAAGAGGAGTACGTCAAAGGCGAGGTTAAGAACCTTAGCGAGCTTTGCGAGCTCGGGGAAGAGGTCAAGCGGATTCGATCGGTGCCGTTAGTGATTGGACTTCATGGAGATGATTGACGAGAATAACGGCATCGTCGGGTCAACTACCGGGTCTAACTACTATGTTCGGATCTGAGCACCATCAATCGCGAGCTCTTGAAGCCTTCGCAGTGGCATTGCAGGCATTCCAATGCTCGTCGACGTTACGCCTCCGGCCGACTCAAGCATCTCGCTCTTGAGCCAATCGGAGAAGCGAGATCTGAGAATGGAAGAGAGAAAGTGTGAGACTAAGAGTCTCAGAGAGCCAGATCGAGAGAGAGAGAGAGAGAGAGAGAGAGAGGTGCAAAGCTGGAGCCCCTTAGCAAGGATTGAAGTCATAAGAGGGCAAAGGCGTTGATGTACTTTCACTCCAAAATGTACCTAAAAGATATGTCTAAAAATGGTGGATTGATTTGAAAACATGTTTTGAAAAATGTACCGGCTTGTAATTATTCCTATAAATAATAAATAAAAGGACGCCCTTAAAGGCTATTACCTTTTAGAGCGAAGTGTGCTCGCTCTGTCCTTTTCGGGAGAGGGAGACTTTTATTGCTGCTGCTGCTATGATTTGGGCAGAGTGAAGACTTATTTGTGGTAGTTTTGGCTCACTCACTCGGGCAGAATGACGGCTTAGTTTTGGTGGTTTTGGCCTATTTGGTTGGGCGGAATAACGGCTTATTTCGGGTGATTTCGGCCTATTTACTCGGGCAGAGTAAGGGCTTACTTTATGGTTTTTGGGCCGGGGAAATAAGGTGGATACCTAACTAAAGGGCTAAGGCTCACTTCTACCGGTTGGTTTTGTATTTGGAGGAGGTTTGGCAGGGTTTCGAGGCTTTGAGGTGATCACTCACTATCTCACTTCGCTCTCTATTTCTTCAGCGTAACGAGTACGCGGAGAGTTTTGCGGATGAATTGGTGTACTGAAGGTCGACCCCGAAGCCTCTATTTATAGGCTGGAGAAAGGATTCATCGGGAATTAAATTTCTTCTTCCGCGCATCAACCGGTTGTACAAAGGGCTGTGGAAATTGCATTTTACGGCAAGGGAACAGTGCTGGAGCTACAAACTGGGCGCCACCCCTACCAAAACTGGGCGCCACTCCCATATTTCATGTGGGTGGCGCCAGCACTATTCACAAGTTTCTTTTTTGACTCTTTGAACCCTGCATTTCACTCTTTTGCGCATCCTGCTTTGTCATTTTGCATTTTTGACCCTGTAACTTGACATTTGTTAATGTTTTAACAGGTCTTGATATTTTATGTCATGTCACATACCAGGGGTACGAAATTGGGGTGTCTACAATCGACGAGGAATGGTTGACCGGGGGGCCCGAGGGATTTTGGTGGGAATGAGAAGAGAAGGGGTGGGTAATGGTGAGTGACTAGATATAGGGGATGGTAGAATGGGTTCCTCAGAGTGATGGGTCGAGTTGCTAGGAGGAGCTGTAGGAACGAATGGAAGAGGGTGTGAGTTTGGGCATGCAGTGGGAGTAGGATTTATGAGAGGTGGTGCAGGTGGGATACTGAAAGAAGCAAGAGGAGGAGAAGAGATGGTAGGGAGGGGGAGGGAGCAGAAAAATAATGAGAAGAAGTTGTTACCTGTGATGATGGCGAAGGAGAGGGAAGCACATCGAGAGCAACAGCAAAAGTGAAGGACTCTTCTACAAAAACGATATGCCGAGACCAGTATACACGTTTCGTGGGTATATGATAACATTTATAACTTTTTCGAGAGGAGTCATAACCTAGGAAGACACAAGCAGATGAGCGAGGTTGAAGTTTATTATAATTATATGCCCTTAGATTAGGAAAACATAGACACCCAAAAGTTCGGAAGGACAGATAATCAGGAATTTTATGAAACAAGAGTTCATATGGAGACTTGACACCAGTTGGAGAAGAAGGAATTCGGTTCATAAGAAAGCATGCAGTTGAAAAGGTGTCATACCAAAAGGATGATGGAATGTTAGCCATAGACAATAATGTAAGACCAGTTTCAACAATATTTCTATGTCTACGTTCTATCAAACCGTTTTGGGCAGGTGTGTGGGGACATGTAAAACGGTGATGGGTGCCATGATGTTGAAGAACTTTGGTGAACGGGCGATATTCCCCTCCATTGTCACTTTGAAAGATTTTGATTTTGGTGTTGAAAAGATTTTCAACATGTTTCGAGAAAATCATAAAGATGGGAAGAGCCTCATCTTTAGTAGACATAGGATATATCCACGTAAACCGATTGAAAGCATCAATAAAGATAATATAGTAACGAAAGCCTTCATTAGATAAGACATGGGAAGGGCCCTAAACATCAGACATAATTAAGTCCAAAGGATGTTCATAAACTGTGGTACTTGGAGGAAAAGACAATTTATGACTTTTATTTTCTAGACATGCTGAACAGAAAGTAAATTTAGAATTTAAAATTGGAAGATGATTGCGGGACACAACGGTCTTGACAGTCCACATCATAGGATGGCCTAATCTGTGGTGTCAAGATTGTAAACTTGTTCTTTCTCCTACTAGAGCTGTGATAGGAGGAGAAGAAGAGGGATGGAGTGTATAGAGTCCATCCTTAAGTGTGCCCCAAAGTACCGCTTGCCCCGTTTGCCGATCCTTCACAACACGACCAGTATCAAAAAATGTAATATCTCTAATTTTGATAATGTTATTTTTTTTTATATTTTAAACGTAATTGGGCCTGTGTTAGTTTAGTTATCTTGGGCTGATATTTATGGTTTGGCTAAATTTGAAAGAAATTGATAATTGGGCTTATTTTAATTTAAGAGCGAGCCCACTTAGGTTTGAGTACACAATTGGGTTATTTATTTTGAGATTGGGCTTAAGCCCAATTGGTGGTCCATTTGATGGTGTTAATAATAATAATAATAATAATAATAATAATAATAATAATAATAATAATATAATAAAAACAACATTTAAAACTAGTTAATTGCTACAGTAATTGGGGGTGTGAACGGGTGTTTGTGTCCGCCGTTGTGGAGAAACGGGGGACGTTCCCTTAGCCGTAATAATGGAGGAACTCAAGGGATTTTCTTCGGTGACTATTTAAGGGGGGCGATTTCCCTCAGCTGAGTATTCACAAAAACAAGATCAATTTTCGAGAGGGTGTGCGAGGGAAGTCGGTGGCGAAATTTGGAGTGGGAAGGACCGGCAACATACCGAACCTCCGGCAGACGCGGTCGAGAGTCCTCACTTTAAGGTACGTCATTGATTCTTTCTCTTTGAAACATAGATTAGTGGGTTCTTCTGTCGAATTGCAAAACGGAGGATTGGGTTGATAGATTGAGCTGTTGGTGCAGAGGGGTATAACTTTCTTGTTGCCGTGTGATTGATTAAAGAAGGAGTGAATTGACAAGAAGACGGAGGGATAGCTTTCGGGTTTATGGGTAATATGAGAGAGAAGGAATATATGGGTGTGTGTGTGTGTAGTGAGGGGATAGGAAAGAAGGAATTAAAAAAAGGGGAAAGACACAGGGGCAGTGTAGCTGAGAACAGTGAGAAGGAAGGAGAATGTGAGAATGAAAGAAAGAAAAGGGGGGGAGAGAATTAGAAAGCAGAAAGGTGTAGTCTAGTCACCCAAACAAAAAATATATATATAATAGTGGGGAGAAGATTGGTGAGGTGACGGGTGGTTGGAAAAAATAAAGGTGGGGGGAGTTTGAGTGTGTACTTGGGAAGGAGAAAAAATAATAATAAAAAAAGGTGTATGATTAATTGATTTAAAAACTTAATTAGTTATTTAGATGTAATAATTTGGTTGTTGAATCTTAGATTTGAGCAAGCATTGGTAGCCGCATTTCCGCGTAAGAGTTGATTTCGAAGCATCGTTTTGAGGTAAGAGATTATACTTCTTTAAGTTATTTGATCGTCCTATTTTATTCGGTAGGTTTCCGTTATACCTTTATTGGCTTAACATTTCCTTTGTAAACCCATGTTCGACATTCGCCGATATTTGCTTTGAACTCCGTCGAATCTATTTTGTTCATACTCCGAATTTTGAAAGTTTTGTAACCCAAGTTTGACTTTTTTGAAATATCAACTCATGAGAAAATGGGTTACACATACTTTTTGGACGTTTGACTATATTTGAAACTCCCCCGTGATCACTAAGTACAATAAATTTGCTACGTGAAATATGTAATATTAGTGAAATGAATAAATTATTTGACACCACTGGACATGTGGTGAGGTTATCCGGATATACCGTCAGGCCCGTTGCGGGTTTAGGTCCGTTGGGCTCAAGCCCATTGGGGCAGTTAGTCAGGTCGAATTGACCACTTAAGTGATCATGGAATCTACGGGTGTTCCGTGTTTTCAACTGGTATGGGACGGGTGGCGGCAATTGAATATCTCGTATTTGTTTTGAGCTTCATCTTTCATTTGAAATTCCTAATTAGCGTTGTATTCGATTTTATTATTTTAATGCAGTTATTGGCCTTGTTAAATTTATTTGACCTTTGGCGGAATATAATTTTTTTGTGGTCAATTCCTCCTTAGAAACTGGAGGGGTTGTATATGAACTTGCTGGGCATTGTTCGCTCACCCTTTTCTAGTTTTCTTCAGGTCGTAAGTAAGTTTGAGATTCTTTTGGGATCAGGTGGACCATTTGAAGGTGACTCAGGCAAGAATAATTTCCTTAGCTTTGGCGGTTATTTTTAAGGAACAAATATTTGTTTGTGATTAGTGGTGTTAATTACATTTTGGAATTTGTATTAGACAGTAATGTGTTTGGTTAGAAAAATTGTAATGTTTTATTTTTGGATATTTTGTGGTTTGGTATTTAGTAATGGTGACGTGGCCAAATTGTGGGGCCGCGGTGTCGGTACCGAGTTTGGGGCGTAACAAAAAATTCAAAAGACATTATTATCCTAACATAATTTGGAAACGGATAAAAGATTTTGATCAAGATGTGGAACATAAAGAACATTAGAGAGAAGGAACTTACGGCTAGGGGTGGGTAAAAAGGCAGAACCTGTATGGGAGATGGGCATGGAGGAACCACTTGCAACTTTGACCTGATCAGGACATGTGTACTCAATTTGGTTATGTAGATTGGTAATGGAATGAGTCATGTGGTTGGTTGCACCACTGTCAGGGAGTCAATCATAGGCATAAACAGAATCAGACTGTGCGGCATAAGCAGTGGGTGGTGCTGATGGCTCATGTGATCGAGACCCGTTCCGTGGTGGCTATTTGCGGGGAGGTTTGAATGTTCTATCAAACCGTTTATAACAATCTTGAGATGAGTGATATGGTTTGTCACAAAGCTGGCTTGTGGTGACTGGATTGCTATTAGTGGTGGCAGAGTGGTCACGACCACGAGAAGTAAATTTTTTAGCAGCATGCGCTTGAGGCTGAGATAAAATAGACTTATTAACTGCATCAAGGTGACACTCATAAGTGAGTAAATAGGAGTCAAATTAGCAATAGACCAAGAAGACATAGTAGCAGTTAATGTAGCATAAGCAGATTCATAAGAGGAATCCAATCCATCTAAAATGCAGTGACGAAATTCCATGTCAGAAATCGGATGTCCAGCAGCAGCAAGAGAATCAGCAAGTTGTTTAGCGTTATCAAGAAAGTCACCCATAGCTTGGTTACCCTTCTTGATATGTTAGAGTTCACACTTTATATGGAGGATATTAGATTCAGTTTTGGAAGCAAAGGTTTACTCTAAAACACACCAAGCAGCGGCCGAAGATTGACATTTCGCAACCTTGGAAAGAATCAGTGTGGTCAGGGAAGATAGAATCCATCCCAGTAAAAGTTTATCCAAAAGGATCCAGTGTGCAACAACCAGATTGGGTGAGCCATCGGAAGTTGTCACCGGTGGACAAAGACAAGATCCTGTAACAAAACGTTCAAGGTTGTATCCTTGCAAATATGGCAACAATTGTGCCTTCCAAAGAAGAAAATTGGAGCGATCCAGTTTAACTGTGATCGCATTATGTAATTGATCAAAAGGGATGAAGGTAGGAGATGGGATATCAACGGTGTTCATGGTGGTGGAAGATGAGGGAGTAGTGGTGGGTGTCTGAGTTTCGACTGCCATGAGAGAAAAGGGAAGAAAGAAAAAAAAATATGGATACCTTAAACTGGTACCTACTCTGATACCATAAAGAAACACAAAATTGAGTGGTTTCTTGATCCTTGAGAATGACCATAAGAGAAGATTTATTTATAGAACAAGAGGACTGATTTACAGGATTAATTACAGGGTCAATTTACAAAACTAATTTACAGCACTTAATTACAGTAGAGAGAATTAGGGAGATATTTTGAAAATAAAATTAATCAAGAGCACCACTGCTCGATGAGAGTGTTGGTGGGTTCTTGCGGCACTATGGACCTGACATTGCTTTTCGATTGTAGTCAAAGAGCGAAAGATCGTGGGTTTGAAGATTAAGGAAGGAAATTTCTCGATGTGAAAGAGTTTTTTCAATTCAATATTGTCGCATCGGAGTCGAATGAATTCACTGAAGATCTACCCTGCAAATCACCCACTCATTCTACAAATCAGCAAACCGAACTCATCGAATTTTCAAGAATCGGGTAAATTCAAAAACCCAAATGAATATAAATTTGAATATTTACGGTTGATGAAAGCGAGAGATTGAAACTGTTGCGTGTGAAGAGCTTTAGAGATTGATACTTCGAAAAAGTTTTGGAACAGCAACCCCATGGTGTGTGCATGCATCGATGAGAGAGATAAAAGTAAGAGATTGGAGGCGGGGGTTAGTCACAAGTTACAACATCGTATTAGATGTTAAAGATGAAGTATAAATGCATTTTGACCCCAACTATTTATATTAATGACAAGTGCAAAAAAAATCAAATGAACCCTAGGATTTCTAAACCACACAAAGTTTTAGAGGGGCAAAATAGAAAATTTACTCAAACTTAACGTCTTCAGCTAATGTCCGTTAAAAAAAGGGTACGCTTGCAACATAACTTTAGTAGAGTGGCAAGAATGATAATTTTAAACTTTTGGTGGCTGCATTGTAAGTTTTTCAAAAATTGGGTGGCCCAAATAGGGATTTTGTCAAATTATTTATACCGACCATTTTTAGGTACAAAGAGGCTCTTTGAGAAATAAGGATAAAAAGTCAATTGAAACATCAAATTACATTATATGTAGTGACTCGACCCAGATTCCAACACAGAATCACAACTAAGCACAATGGCACCTTCTAAACGAGTGAGCCAAATATGATCAAAAGAAGAAAGTAAAGCCGTAACAACAATACAAAAACACAACAACAAACCGCGGAAGCTAATAAGGTGAAGCTCCGAGCTACTAAGCTCAGAACTAAAACCACACAACTAAAGAGACTAACCATCTCTCAAAACATAAATTCACGAAACACGTGTCATAACAACTCGTGCTCACAACCACATCAATGGCAACAATAGGCCAAAAACACAAAAAGTTGTTGGCGAAACTACAAGCTGGAACCCAACAACTAAACCACAAGTTTACAACTCGAGAAACACAACAACAACAACAATAATAATAATAACTTCAACGGCTAAAACATGCCGAGACTAACAAAAACCACAAGCTAGAATATGCATGGGAGAACTAACTGAGTATATAACAAGGCCATATGGCCAACAACCACAACACCAACTAAGTTATGTTAATATATACAAAACTATAAACAAGCACGATACATGTCGGCTCCAAAGAATGAACAAGTATCATAAACTAACGTATAATACAACACTACCCAAAAGTATAGAGTTTATATAACTCCATAACTAACGTTCTCGTCAAAATAACTACTATAAACACGTCTTGATTGAGAAGCTATCCCAAAAGTCAACCTGGATGAACACGATCTTGACAACCTCATTGCAAACTATCAAGCAGGTTGTAATCTAAGGAAAACAAAAAGAACGGGTGAGTCATAAAAACTCAGTAAGCTACTAAATTCAACCATATGAAATGACAACATGCTCATTCATAAAACAATAGCATGGTATCATTTATAAGTATACCAAACAATAAACATGTACCACATACTCATGACACATAAACCATACAAACCACGTAACCCGTTGTTGATCACGTAAGTGCTCATAATAATCACATACTAAAGGATATAATCTTTGTCTGCAATGTATGCGTTGCTCCTCCAAAACAAACTGAAATATCAAATCTTTATATTGCTCTTCCAATACCAACCGGAATACCATGTTTGTAAAACCCCGATATTTTACATATTTTTATGTTAGTAAATAAACTAATTTAAAAAGAAATAATATTGTTAAATTTAATTAATTTACGAAGTTGATTCACTTTTAATAATTTTTATTCAAGTATTAGTACCATTTTTGGTGTTATTTTTTGGGATAAGTGTGGAACAGAGTAGTAAGCATTTGGTGGGTTCCACAATAAGATTATAATTCCAATTTGTAGACACCTTGCTGATTGTGTTGCTGGAAGTGGAAGACTTAGATTGATATTGATGCATGTTTTTCATTCCCCATTATTTTGTTTTAGTTACCGAGAGAGAGAACATTGAGGTTGTTATGGTTGCCCGAGATTAATCAAGGAATTTCCTTTTGGCATAGCCATAAGGTGATAGAGTGTGTTACGGTAATATTGTACGATGAATATTTGGTGGTTCGTTCTCAATGGTTTTGGTGGTTTGGTTTCGATTCTTTTGAGGTAAGGGAGACAATTAATTTTGTGTCTATTTGATCACGTGATCATCCCTAAAATATCCATGTCTGATTCATACTCTTGTTATTGAAACGTGTTTATTGCTATCGGTATACCTTTGGTATCGATTTGGCTTTGAAATTGTTTCATGTTAATAATCAACGTGTTTTCTTGAAAAGTTGTTAAAACTATTTGGTTGGGTAATTTATTATTTGGAATAGTTTAGTGATACTAATCAGTGGAACGGTCGGAACAATTTGAATAGTCTGGATACTGTTATTGGAACTCATGTTATTGAGTTCCCATGTTCGTTGTGCTTGTTATGAATAATCTCACATTTGCCAGAAACTGATTAGCATGTTGAATTGTAACTTGTGATCAATTGTTATTTGAATAACACTTGATATCGTTCTTTGGGTGATAATATTTGGTCCATATCTTTACGTTCATGGACTTTGGTAATTGCATCGTATGTCTTGTTCTATTATGTGATGTTGTGTATCCCTTTTCTTACTGGGCCACAAGTTCACCCTTACCCCTTTCAGTTTCAGGTTTTGCAGTTGAGATTAATCGAGATTCGGATAGCAGCTGTGTGCTCGGGGTTGATCGGAATGATCCGTTTTGAAAGAAATATTTATGTATTATTTTTGGGTTTCGTTAGAATTGTAAAGAAATTATGTTTTATATAATATAGTTATTTTAAGAAAATGTCATTTATTCCTTCAATCCGCTACGAGTTACATACATTTGATTTGGTTTAGTTGCAGCTGTGAATGTGTAAATTGGCTAGCGCTTTGAGGTGGATCTCGGGGTGTTATAATATCTATGTGTTTCTCCTGCAATACACAAAAAAATCAAATGTGTCATCGATACTCGTGTATGATGTATCGACTATCGAGAACTACTTGGGCAATAGCTTACCAAAGTTATGCGTATTGCTTACGTTAAATGGGGCTACATATCAACTGTGGCCAGCACGATGGATGTGTGAACTAGGTGTGATGACCCATAGTGTTGCAAAGACTATGTGTCGTCCCACCTTTGAATTTGTGAAATCACAATCATAAATCAACTATGACAAGGCTCCAAATAAGGAACCTTATCCTTTTTCAAGCAAGTCAGTGATCCTACTACAAATCATTGCCTAACACGTATTGAAAGGTAACCAAATCAACACATCAAAATTACCTATTTAGTCTTGAATCACATCGTCATACTTAACACATACTTGCTAGTACTACAATAACACTACGTTGAGACTTCACATTGAGTCTACCATCACAATTATATCAAGACTACACATTTAGTCTACATGTTCCATTACAAGAAGACTACACATTTTAGTTTATCATCACAATCATATTGAGACAACATATTTAGTCCTCACATTTCAACACTAGAAGACAACTCATTACCAATACTTTAAGACCACTATATGGTCTTATATCAAACCAATCCATATCAAACATATAATTGCAAATAACCCAATTATACATCGAGACTATCTAATTAGTCTATAGTCACTGTGTCCAAGAGTACACTCATCATGATTATTATGGAATGGTAACCTATTCCATGTTACCAATTCCATTACAATTTACACAAAGATCGTATACCAATCTTTAACAATCCGGTGCTCTACTGTACACGCATAGGCAACTCTAACGAGTCGACATCCCTATCCAATCTACGCCCTAACTTCGTAGGGTTCAACTAACGGTGGTTCGGTCTTGCTAACGTAACCTCGAGACTTCAATCGAAGCCCTAAACCGTCAAGTGTCATGATACACTTATCGGTCTAACACGTCAAACACTCGGGTCTCATAAATATGACCCGATGAATCTCAAAATTCATAGGACTTCATCCTAGGGCTTATAATAGCTTATTCAATCCTTAATTGACTTCATTGAGTCTAAATACTACGTTTTTGAATTAGGTTACAAGAGCCATTCTTGGTTTATCAGCGAATCGAATTTTTAAGCCTTTTAATAAGTGATTTAGAGTCTAAACACAACACTAAACGCAATCAATCCATCCCATATCAAACCAACATGAAACATATAACATACCTTTTGATAAATCCATCACAGTGTTTAAAACATCAATCATAGCATGTTAAACATGTATATATCAACCTAGCATGAATTCAAGCTAGTTAAATAAAGAAACAGGGTTAGAAACTTACCAAATCACGAAAATCAAACCGAAAAAATTACGATCTAAGGCTCTAACGTTGATCTACAAGTCGACCCCGTCATTTTGGTGGTCTCGGATCGAAAATCGGGTGGTCGGATCTTTGGGAACCCTAACTACATACACCTCTCTCTTGTTGAACTCAAAGGAAATGAGAGGAAGATGACTTCCATATATGGTGGATATTTACAGCAACTTGAGTCCACAAAGATAGTAGAACAAGTGTTGGATTCTCATTAGGTGACTTGCCAAATGTCAAGCATTGTCAAACCCTAATTAAGTTTAGGACTAATCAATACGCATTTAGAGCTAATTAAATCAAAATAACCTTAACCCAACTCAAATAGACCTTATTTAGGCTTAACTAGGTTGTTAGGATAGGTTTAAACTAATTAGACTAGATTAAAAAGTCAACAAAATAAAATCGGTTAACAATAGTGGCTAGAGGAAACACGGTCTACTTCAAACACTTTCCCATAACGATCTATAAGTCCAAAACTAACAATAAGATATGGTTGGAAAGCCCTAGAAGTTTAGTTTCTAACGCATCAAACAAATCCAAATTTTGAGGTTTCTACTAAACGTTATGGCCATTTTACTAAAGGCTGAATCTAGCCGACAGAGTGATGCAATCACGTCGAGAAGGGGACGCAAGTGCGTCTGGTAGAATCCAAAATTGTGTGACTTGCAGAAGTTGACACGACTGCTTCACTCTGCTGAAGGAAAAACTTAAGAAGTCACCCTTTAAAGCCCCAAAACCAACAACAACAAACCTAGGTTGTTTCCTCAATAAAAACAAGTCGAAAACATGTAAGAACAACAAACGGAACAACCTCAATAAGGGTCGGCATCAACCAACGTCAATCCTCACGCTTAAAGCAAGATTGAAACAAGGTAAACATGTGATAACTTAGCATGTTAAAATGATTCTAAATCATAGAATGCAAACCTATTAAGGTTAAGCGCAAAACCAAACACTCAAGCTCACAACCGAGTCGAGCTTCCAAATCGAAACCAAGCTATGCATCTAACTTTGCAAGGTTCATAACATGAATCTTTCACACCAATTACAAGCATTCAAACATGATATGCATAAGAATATAAACATGAGATGAAAGATAGGCCTTGGGCATTACATTATAGCTAAAAGAAATTATTTAAAGATGGTCACATGAGTCTTAGGTTGCTATTTTACGTCAATTCAAATGACAGCGCCTAAACCAAAACTGCAATTAAAGAAAATAATATAGTTGAGGGAAGCACATGAATCTAATTGATAGTTGAGGGGGATAATTTAAACCTAACTTATAGTTGAAAGGGATTATTTGTAATTTACCCTTGTAAATTTGGAATTATTGTTTGGGTGGTGCTATATAGACCTCCAAAACAACTAAGTATACCCCCCAAAAACCCAAACTTCATAATTTACCCTCCTTCATCCAAACTAGAGGTGGTAAATGGGCATGGACGCTCATTTACTCATTAACATGTACTTATCAAATAAATAAAAAAATTACAAAACAATAATTTTCTTTTACAAAAAATTATCAAAAGTTACAACTAACCATATATATATATATATATATATATATATATATATATATATATATATATATATATATATATAATTACAATCACAATAATTGGAAAAGGTGAACATTTTTTGTAACATTTTAACATCTGTCAACATTTCCAATGCAACCAAATTTCTAAAAAGAACTTAAAAACTTTATATGACGTGTTAGTGTTGGCAGAACCACTAATAATATCAAAACAAGAACATATTTTCATTTTTGTCGTATGTTAATTGAAATAAAATACTCCCTTAGTTCCTTATTTTTTATGTCAAATTGATTGTTTTTAAATAGAAATCTGATATATATATTTTTTTCATAACCAGAAAATACGTAATTAACCGTATATAAAAAGTACACGCAACACAGACAGAAATTGCGAAGGAGATTTAAATTTTCTCGAAGAAACAAACAGGAAAACAATGGAAGTGGAGAATCAAAAAGCTGTTGAAAGAAAGAATTAATCGAGATAAAGGAGTAAGAATCGAAAAGCTGTTCACCCAAATTATTAAAATAATTATAATAATGATTATTATACATTCTCTATGTTTTTCCTTTAATTATGAATTTCAGTAGAATTTAACTAAGAAAAGACGACATATAGATACAATGTGAAAAACGTGGGCGCCCATCTATGCCCATATTATACCCATAAAATTTAATGGTCTAAGTGGACATGCCCATTTGTGCTCAGATTAAAATTTAAGTGTGCTCATACCTATATTTTAGTGGACGGTCTAGACGGGCATATGGGCGTGGGCAGAATTTGCCACCACTAATCCAAACACACCCCCCTTCATCACCGCCTCCTCCCTCCCTCCCACTGCGTCCTCTTCCCCCTGCTACTGCATCTGCTCGCTTTTTCTTTTTTTTCTTTTTGATCGACTCCAAAGTCCAAACAACCCCCTTGTCGTATTCCCCCTTCTCTCTTTTCATCAATATTTTTTTTCTTTCTCCCTTCCTCATCCAGCGAACACAACTCTTATTTTTCTTTTTTTCTTTTTTCAGCACCACCAATCCAGCTATCATCACCCTTACATCCCTTCTTCCCTCTCTCCTCCCTTTTTATTCAATTCAAGGGTTGTTCGACCACGGTTGACTAAAAAACCTTGTGTTGTTCAGCTCTAAGGTTGTTCGGTCAACCATGGACAAACAATCTTTGAGTTGAATTGAAAAAAGAGAGGAAAAGACAGGGGAGAAGAGAGAGAGATGGGTGGACATAGGAGGAGGGAGGATGAGATGGGACTGTTGTAGAGAAAGGAGGAGACGGAGCTGTAGCCAGAGATGGGTGGGAGGGAGTAAGTTAGAGGATGCAGTGAGAGGGAGGGAAGGAAGAGGCAGGTATAATTAGATGTTGGATTAAGGAGCGTAAAATATGAAGTTTGGGGTTTTGGGGGCTCTAGTTAGATGTTTTGGGGATCTACATAGCACCACCATTAATGTTTTGGTATGGAGCATTTCTTAAGGTGTGAATAGCCCCACCTAATCAAATACACCCTTAATGTTTTGGGGGCTCTAGTTAGATGGTTCAATTTCCGTGATATTATACGTCTTTGATTGCCCAATATGCCTCCAACCCTTGACGTGCCATTCATTACTTACCCCAGTCTCTCTTGTCTCCATGGTCGTTCCAGTTCCAGTTCCAGTTCCAATGAGCCCTCTCTCCTTCCCTTCCCAGCTTAAGTCTTGATTACTATAAAAAGAAAGACGCTATTTTAGGAGTTTAGAAGCCTAAAGTGGGTTTCTAGAAAGAATTACTCAACAATGGCCACCCAACACAAAGTATCAGTCCTCAAGTGTCGTCGCTCAGACTCCGAAGGCGAAACACCCCATGCTTCTGAAACCTCTGCTTCCAAGTCTCCCGTTGTAGTCCCTCGTACCATGCGAGATGTTCGCTCCAATGAACTATTGCCCAGAGATGTCGTCCCCTGCACGGTATCTGTAAGGAAGATGCCGCCGATCATCATCGATCCTGACTTTATCAGTAAATCAGTAAACTCGTGCAATCAGGCATTCTTGGCTACTCCCGAGATGTCGCCTCCCGCACCCCACGATTCATTACTACGAAATCCGTGTAACTGCTTTCCGTACTGCGATCCAAGATTTGCTCACCAAGTACATTAAAATCTGAGTCAATGACTTTTGCTCAAGCTGATGCTCAAGTGACCCGAATGGCACCTATCCTGATTCCTGACCGATGTCTGTATGGCTGCTCTTTATAGCAAGCTTCACTGTATTCATCAACATTTTCAGAATCACACTGATCGATTCCCAACCAGTCCGTCTTGTACCAAGGACGTCGAGCTGCCTCTTCCTTTTGCTGATGCAATTCAGAACTTTGGCGTTTTCAAGTCCGACAACATGCCAGGCACTACATTTGCGTTCCCGTCTGCTCAGAAAATGTTAAGAATGAAGGCCAATCCCAACAGATTTGGTCCAGATATGAATATGAATCATGCCTCCTGTCCAGAATTCCGGTTAAGTCTGTCGACACCCAGTTTAAGGAAGGCACCGAGCAACCTGTTCAGATCATCACACACCTGGCTAATGATGTTGATTACCCTGTCCGCTTCAGAGAAATCCCCAAAGGTTTCCAACTAGTCCAAGAATAATGATGCCAATTTCTGATAAATTCAGGGGAGTCACTTGCCTAACCCAAGGGATTTATATATAGTTACAATTCACCTCCAATTTGGTAAGTCTTTTTACACATGTTATCCAACCCATGACTTGAAAACATAGTACAAAATACTATCCTTTACACATATAACGTTACTACATAATGTAACACAGCATACATACAACAAGTATTCGGCAGATGGTGCACAGTCTGCTAGCTATCATCAATCTCCAGAACATGCTTCGCAACAAGCAAAGCAACCTAGACAAGTCAGGGCACCACAGAGCTGGGTGAGTACAAGGGCACACTGATCGTTCATGCGGGAACAAATTTGAATGCAACACATGCAACAGCATTTTCCACACAGGGTTGCACAACAATTTGAGGTTGCCCTGACAAACAATTCTGCAGTCTCGGGCAGTTTTGGTTCATTTGATCCAGGAGGAGTATTTTCGGTAGTAGCAATCAAGTTACCAAAACCAACCCCAAGGTGTTGCAACACTGTTACCTTCTGGGATGTTGTATCAACTTTTTTCTTTAGATCAGTCTCCTTCTGCACCTGCAAGTATCGTATAAAGGGCTCACTTGTCAGTAACCAGAAATTACTGTGATCCATCAATTCCATCAACAATAGAGTGAAGTGGGATTTTGTTCATTGTCACGAGCGCAAGAGACCGTGGCATCATTAATCTTATGCTGAGAAACCCAAATCCTGAAGAAGACGAAAATGACCCTAAAACTACTGTAGCCCTGGTTATAGTGTTTGTAGCCGGTGAAAGGACGGTGTAAAGCAAAAAAAACAAAAGAAACTAACATGAGAAAATAATTAGTCTTCTGTATTGCATGTTTTCACAAATACTGTTGGACAGTCGTCCAACGCCCAAACAACGTATAAAATTAATATTTCGACATAGCTTGTAAATCTGACTTTGCCCAACTCTAGCATTGATTAACTAATGAACTCATCTCATTTACCTCATTCACCAATATGACATGGGATCAAAATGCAGCCATTCATTAATTCTTGTGCATGTGCTTATTGTAACGACCCGAGCCTAGTCCGCTACGTATAGTTCACACATTGGCCTACTAAGCAAGCAGCACCTTGGGTCACCGGGTGTGGCCACCTTATAAAACACATTCAAGTCCTCCATCTACCCGATGTGGGATTGGCTTCCACCTCCGGCGGTGTAGCACTTTGTTCCTACATTTCCGGCAAGGGTTCGGCTCAGATACCATTTGTAATGACCCGAGCTCGAGAGTACGGTCTGCTACGTGTAGCTCACACACTAATGAATGATGTTTGTGTGTATTAGTAGTGTGTGACCACCTTATAAAGTACATTCAATTTACCCGAGGTGGGATTGGGGGGTATTACACCTATAGGCTAAGACCCGAGTGATTTACATATTTAACACCTTTAAGTTTTTGAAAACTAATGTCTACAAGGACTGGTTTTCAGACAGTCCCTGCAAGTTAGCAGAACCACAAATATCTTTGGATAACAATGGTAATTAGTACCGGTATTTTTCCAGCCAATTCTGTGGATTGCTTCCCTTTCTCTGTCTCAAGCAAGTTCATACGCGTATACTCAGAGACAACCCCACTTTGAACACTAATTTTTGCTATCTGCAAACATAAGAAACAGAACAGTCAATGTCTTCATTCTTCAAATCACTTGATGAGTGAGCTGACAGGAGGTTCGAAAGACTCGTAAGAGTGGTAGTTTGTAAATGAATAAAGATATAGAAATGAATAATCCTAACTAGCTTTTTCCCTGAAGATTAGAAAAAGGAAATTGACATAGAAATAAGACACCGTATGTCAATAACATGTGGTCAGGATTGTAGGACCACCAGAATCATTTTAATCTAGATACAAGTACATAACCAATCATTCTGGGAGAACAGAAAGCTGACAGAATAAATCCTTCTTTTTTAAATTTACTCCCTTTGTCCCAAAAAGGGTGTTCCTTTTTTTTTAGAGAAGTCGTCCCAAAATGAGTGTCCTTTTTTAGTGAATTTAGAATTTACTAAATTCGACTTTGCCAACTATCATAACCCAATGTGCAATTGCAATGCTGTATGCACTAAGGGTATACATGTATACATTCTACTATAATTGCTTAAAAGTCACTTCCTTAAATTCCTTGGAAAACCAAAACAATCATTTTGGGACAAAGGGAGTATTATTTTACTTTTCAGAACCGAGGACATACAAAATTAGACCGTGTGCAATTTACACTCCATTTAGCTCTTTGTCCTCTCCATTATTATTTGAAGTGGTAAAATAAAAGTCTAAAAGCTATTTTACCTTCTCCCTGAGCACTTTATCTTCAAGGAACCATGCCTGAGCAGTATATAGTTCAATGTGTTGCTTTGCTAATATCTGTAGAGCAGGGTAAAACAGAGTAACAGAGAGTCAAAGACCGAAAATCTTAATATACATGGCAATATTGGATAATTGATAGTAGTCTTCTACTTGGCATAACAGTCTGAAAATGGAGCTAGAAAGATAGACCAGAAGAGGTTTTGAGAGCCTACTAACAGAAAGGGACTAGAGAAAAACAGTATATATGAACTGAACCAAACTTGAGTATAAAGCTCATGGTATTATCTAAAAAAAACGCATCAATGAAGTTATCGACCATGGAAAGGTAAGAAGGTCATATGAAGTACATTTACCTTCAAGAAATTTAGAGACTCAACAACTACAGAGTTAGATTTCCAACTAAGCTCCATTATATGGAGTACCCACTGTGAGTTGTGTTTGTAGGCAGTCAGCCCAATATGTGGGTGGAAAACGAGAAGTTTTCCATGAGAAAGTGGTGGTGCAAGAAAAACTTTGTGAGGGTTGTATTCCTTTTTTATTGTATTTTTTAATTACACAGGAATAAATTTACTCTTGCTGGAACGTGTAGATCGGTCTATGCTTTCTTCAGCAGGTTATTATTCTTGATTACAGATACACAAATTTGCAAATCAGATGAACTTGTTGGCTGTGTCAAGCACTAAAACACCTTCATCAGAGGATTGTCTTGTTCATACAACCTCAAAAATTCTTTTCCGCCAGCTGAGGTAATTTTGGTTTCTTTTTCTTTCACTCCATGGCAAAATGGTGGTGCGAGAAAAACTTTGTGAGGGTTGTATTCCTTTTTATTCTTTTAATTACACAGGAATAAATTTACTCTTATTGTGGATGTAGGTAATCTTGCTGGAATGTGTAGATCGGTCTATGCTTTCTTCAGCAGGTTATCATTCTTGATTACAGATACACAAGTTTGCAAATCAGATGAACTTGTTGGCTGTGTCAAGCACTAGTAAACACCTTCATCAGAGGGATTGTCTTGTTCACATCTTAGAAGTTTAGTCTCATGTATTTAATATCAGGGTCAAGACAACCTCAAAAAAATTCTCTCTGAGGTAATTTTGGTTTCTTTTTCTTTCACCTTTGTTCATTGGACTACTTATTTTCAGATCGAAGCATCCTTTCAGTTTGTTTTCTCGTCTACTCTGCGATCCCCCATCTGGAAACCTCAATGTCCCGCTGGAGTTTATCTCAACGTGGGCATGAGTTTTCCAACACATGTGATCGGTTCTCTCACCATCTTGGCAATTTTGATTTGGGAGTTTTGGATTTGCAGTGTAAATTTGATTGTCTTCATTGTTGATGCCTTGATGGATTTGTGGCTTTTGGGGGTTGCGATGGCATAGTTGTTTGTGGTTTGGGCACTACATACTGCTGATTTCCTTATTACTCTTTTGATCAATTGTTGGTGCTTCGGGCTTTCCTTGGTTATGGCCAGAGGTGTGATTGCATAACTTGTAGCGATATTGTTAATGTAATAGTTTTGAAGCATCCAGTCTTTGGTTGTGGGCTTAGGTGTTTGCTTGGGGTGTTTCCTTTGGCTGCAAAATAAATCTGGCATGCTTCTTAAACACCATTCTTATTAGACATAATTTTTCATCATGCACACCTGCAAGTTTTTGGGGTTTTCATCTCTGTGTACCAAGTCCTAGTTTTGGTGTGGTTGTACTTGTCAGCAACCCTTCCATGGTTTTGCTTGATGTAACGGTTGCTCGCCATTTGACTCGTTTAACCATGCTTGGTCGACGAGTTAACTCGGTGATTTTAGATTTGAGATTTTTTTTTTGATAAGTAAAAGATTCATTAAAATTAAAGCGCCTAAACTAAGGCGCAAACATGTACACTAGGAGTATACAACACTAATTAAAACGAACAGAACCTATCCACTAAATCCCCAAGGGACTGATGAACATTTTCAGCCTCAAACCCCTGATTCCACCACCAGTGTACAGTATGCAGTAACTGATCCTTTAGTTGGTCCAACGTCCGCTCCACATTGTCGAATGCTCTTCTATTTCTCTCTCCCCAAATAATCCACCAGATTGCGAGCGGAACTACTCTCCAAAAGGGATTCCTCCTCCTGCCACTAGAACCAGGCCAGCACAACAGGAAGTCTTTCACTGATCTAGGCATCACCCATTGAATTTTAAACAGCCTTAGGATCATATTCCATAGATCCGAAACAGCTTGACAATGGAGCAAAAGGTGATTCGTGCTTTCGCTACTCTTCCTGCACATGTAGCACCAATTCACATAGATCTTACCTCTCCGCCTAAGATTATCCCCGGTTAAAATGGCCTCTCTACAAGCCTCCCATGCAAAGAACATCACTCGAGCAGGAACGCGAGACTTCCAAATACACTTCCAAGGGAAAGGAGGATCCTATATTCTGATAACTGAGCATACATCGACTTAACAGTAAACTCTTTGTTTTTCGAGATTGCCCACATTGCTTTATCCTCCCTGCTAGTATCTACTTGGATAGAATACAACCGCTCCAGGAATTGAACACTAGCATCCATTTCCCAATCCTGAAGGTTCCTGCGAAAAACCGGATTCCAAACCACTGTACCATTATCCACCTGAAGCACATCACTCACCAGAATGTCTCGATCAACCACCAAATTGAACAGATCCGGATAAACAATACAGAGCTCCTCCTTTCCACACCAGACATCTTTCCAAAATCTGAGTTTCGAGCCATTTCCTAGAGCAAACGAAATATTCCTCTCGAAGGCTGCCCTTCCTTTACAAATCCCTTTCCATACTCCGGTGCCATGAGGACTGTCTATGACGTTAGGAAACCACTCGTGCTCCCCTTCCCCATACTTACCAACCACCACCCTTCTCCACAAGGCATTATGCTCCACCATGTATCGCCATAACCATTTCCCAAGGAGCGCTGAATTAAACAAACTTAATTTCTTCAATCCAAGACCGCCGTCCTTAATCTTTGAGCACACTGTATTCCACTTCACCAAATGATATTTACGCTCTTCTCCTTGACCTTCCCAAAGGAAGTCTCTTTCAATCTTCTCTATCTTCTCTCGGATCGCGGCAGGCATCACAAAAACTGATAAAAAGTATGTGGGAATACACGATAAGGCATTCTTCACCAAGGTTAACCTACCAGCTTTGGACAGCATTTGTTTCTTCCATCCCGCCAAACGTTGATCCATCTTCTCAATCACCGTATTCCACATGGTCTTATTTTTATAATTAGCACCTATCGGCAGCCCCAAGTAGATAGAAGGGAGCTTTGCGGACTCACACCCGAAGGCCAAAGCCAAATCTTCCACATCTGCCACAGCACCTACCGGGATGATAACACTTTTCTTAATATTGACTCTCAGCCCAGAGACCATCTGAAAAAATGAGAGAACTAAACAGAGATACCCCAACTGTTCAATGTCTGCATCACAAAAAATAAGAGTATCATCTGCAAAGAGCAAATGGGAGACCATAACTTCTGATTCCCTGGAATTGCCTATTTTGAAACCACTCAAGTAACCACCTGCCACAGCTTTGTCCAACATTTTACTCAATGCCTCCATAACTAGGATGAAAAGGAAGGGAGATAGAGGATCCCCCTGTCGCAGACCTTTAGAACTCGGAAAAAATCCTGCGGGTTCCCCATTCACCAACACAAAAAAACTAATCGAAGAAATGCAGAACCGAATCCCTTCTATCCATTCAGAGCTGAATTTCATCTTCTCTAAGATATACAGCAAGAAATCCCAATTGACGTTATCATATGCCTTCTCTATATCTAATTTGCACAAAAGTCCCGGCTGACCACTTCTCAATCTTGCATCCACTACTTCATTAGCTATAAAAGAAGCGTCAGTAATCTGTTTACCCCCCACGAAAGCGTGTTGTGAGTCAGAGACTAGCTTACCCACCACCTGTCTCAATCTCAAAGCAAGAACCTTGGATAGCAATTTGTAAAAGCTGCCAATCAAACTAATTGGTCTAAAATCCCCTGCATATTCAGCCCCCATTTTTTTTGGAATCAACGTGATGAAAGTCGCATTAAAACTTTTCTCAAAACACCTGTTGACATAAAAGAATTTAAACACCTCCATAACATCATCCTTCACCACTTCCCAACACTGAGCAAAGAAGGCCATTGTGAAACCATCCGGACCCGGAGCTTTATCCCTGCACATACCCCGCAATGCAGCTGCCACCTCCTCTTCCGAAAACGGCGCATCCAGCATTCTTCTATCAGCTTCTGTCAAGGTATTGAAACTGGTACCATCCAGCTTCGGGCGCCAAGCCCCCTCATCCAAATACAGATCTTCGAAGAAGCCTGCTAAACCATCTTTAATTTCATGCTGACTTTCCAGAAGAACTCCATTAATCGACATCCTTTCAATCTGATTTACCCTTTTATGCAAACTAGCAGTCTTGTGGAAAAATTTAGTATTTTTATCACCTTCTTTAAGCCACTGCACTCTAGATTTTTGTCTCCAGGATATCTCCTCCTTAACTAACAAAGACTCTCCCTCTCTACGTAACTCTCTGCGCCGAGCCTCCTCCATCTCATTTAAACCACCGCTCCCACCTGCCTTCTCATCCAGAACTCTCACCTCCTCCATAACTTGTTTGATTTTGATATCAATCCTCCCAAACACCTCTATATTCCATAATTTGAGATCCTCTTTGAGCATCTTCAACTTTTTCGCGAGTATGAAATCAGGATTTCCGTCAATCTTGTAAGAGCACCATCTAGACCTGACCCAATCCACAAAACCTGGCTCACATAGCCACATATTTTCAAACCTAAATGGAGATTTACCTTTCTTCAGTCCACCACTCACCAATAAAATAGGCGTATGGTCCGACACAATTCTGGGCAGACAATACTGCGTAGACCCCCTTCCCCCATCATCCCAATCAGCCGAAATGAGAAATCTATCAATCCTGGAGAATTGATTTCTGTCACCGTGTCTGAACCAAGTGAAGTTACCTCCCTTTAACTGAAGATCCATTAATCCCATATCATTTATAAATTCATTAAAATCAACCATCGCTCGAGAAAACACGCTCGGCCCCGATCGTTCATTTGGATTCCTGATTACATTGAAATCTCCCCCAATGCACCACGGCTCAGCCCATCTGCTTCTAATTGACCTCAGTTCATCCCACATAACTTGCTTCAGGTTATGAGCTGAAGTTGGTGTCTTTTCTTGGTGGTTTTAAAGAGATGTAGTACTTGAGTAGCTTGTTTGGGATTATTTATATTTAGGCTTAATATTGTTCTTTAGACTTTGGGTGTATCATTAGGGATTATGAGGGGTATCATGTTATGGTGCTTTATTTGGACTTTTGCAAAAAGTAATCTCTGGAACTAGAATTTCATGGATCATAAAGTAAGTGCCAAATCGGCTATCAAAAGGTTAGAAACATAAAATTGCAAACTGAATCTTCCGGTAGATGATAATATTAATGATTATTCAGATCAGACTGAATCTTGCTATATCAGTGACTGCAGTACAAAAAATTTCCTTTTGGTAAGTGGGGACCCAGTCCTGCTCAGAAATGTGATGGAACTAACAGGTATTAACAAGTCGGTAATTAAAATAACTGCTTTAAGAATTTAGTGCAAGGTAAACGAAAAGGTATAACCACAATTCTTGAACAAGCTTAATGGCAGCAACATGCCAAAATAACCTGAATAGAGATCCTATGAACATAATTTAGCTGGTAAGATGGCAGTTTACCTTATCAAGAGGTATGTCCTTCGCATGTTGTACCTTCAGGTCAACAGTGAAATCACTCATATCTGCAAGGATACCTCTAGCTTTAAGAAAGTCAGGAAAACCACCACTGTAATGGCCGGAGATAATCAATGGCTCTTCAGAACAAAGGTCTGGGATAGAAGAAGGATAAACCTGTCATATGGATGTAAAATCTCCAAGTTAACTCTTTCAAAAAATTAAGATGAGCCAAAACCGAATAATATATAAAATTACAGATAAGATTGTGAAGCATTTAGGGAAACTAGCAAAACCACATTTCCTTTAGATAGTAATGTCAAAGCAAGGACATAAAGACTGCTATTCGTTTTATCAGAAGTACTCCCTCTGTCCCTAATTGAAGAATGTCCATTTTCAGTTATCACGGTAATCAAGTAAGTTGACTCTTCAGCACTTTTGCTAGCACAGATACATTATGTTATTAAGGGTCTATTTGGTTTAAGATATATGCTTGGGGTCTTAATGTATATTGTATTTTCAGAAATATATATATATATGAATTGCCTAACTGGTATTAGGTTACGGCTTTCACAATTCTCTTCTACTGTCTTCTTCTTTTCTTCTTTACAAACATGGTATCAGAGTAGGAATCCACATAATCTCCTGTGTTGATTGTTCTTCACAAATCCTTCTCTTTTCTTTTTCTTTTTTTGTTTTATGTTCGTCATGAGTCTGCGCAATCAGCCTTGCGCATGCGTTTGAGTCGCCGGAGGGGATGCGACGTCTTTTGAAGGATACAACATAGAAGGTTGGTGTCGTCCAGACTAGGCGACCTCGTTTGTCTAGTCGCCGTCACCAGAAGTCGCCGGAAAACTCCTCACGTGCCCCACGCACCGGCGCGTCACCGGAAAAGTTCGCCAGAATTTTTTCGGACCAATACAGACCTGGTCGCATGAGCCTTTAGGTCTATGGTTCAAGGTTGGTTTTCGGATTAAACAAGGTTTTGGGGTTTTTTTTTAGGTAAAATCAGTCCAGTCCCCTGTCCTCGTCTGTTTGGTTGCTTTTTGGTTTTTCAATGTCGACATCGAGGAATACGGGGACTACGGAGTCTAAAACCATGGTTTCGGAGGTTTTCTCCAGTAGCTCATACTTCCACTGTTCGTGATTTGTGGGAGTATTTAGCTGTGTTGTATGGGGGCAAGGATAACATGAACCGGATGTATGACTTGTCGTGTGCTATGTTTCGCCAGGATCAACAAGGTCGTAGTGCTACCCAGTATTTTGCGGACTACAAGAAATTGGCGACTGAATGGAGTTCTTTGCTTCCTTTGAGTACAAATGTTAGTACTATGCAGACACAACGAGAACACCTGATTATTCTCGGATTTTTAGCTGGCTTGAGATCCGAGTTTAGTACTGCTCGCTCTCAAATCTTATCGGGCACAAATGTTGGCTCTCTTCAGGATGTGTTCTCTCGTGCTTCGGGCCTCTCTAGAGTCCTCTTCAGTTGGCCACACTAATAGTATTGGTGATTCCTCTGCACTTGTGAGTCAGACATCTCACCATCATCGGGGTCAGGAGACTAGTGGTCGTTGTGGTCGATCTTCTGGTAGAGGAGGTCGTGATGGTGGTCGTGGTGGCCGTGGTGGAGGTAGGGAGAGTAGAGAGGTTCGTAGTTGTTATCACTGTGGGGATACGAATCATGTGATTCGTAATTGTTGGAAGTTGGATGGTAAACCGTCTGGTGATCGATATGCCCATGTTGCCTCTAGCACCGAGTCTGCCCCCCACCCAAACCGTCTCAACCTAGTGAGGGTAAGGTCATACGGATGACAGATGATGAGCTTGCAAGATATACCCAGTATCAGGCTTTTTTGTCTGCTTCTTCCACTGCTACTTTTGTCCAGGTATACCTACTGCGTGTGTTTCTTCCTCTACTTGTAAATGGGTTATTGATTCCGGTTCTTCTGACCATCTGAGTGGCAACAGAGGTATTTTTTTCTTCAATCCTTCCATCTTCGACATTACCAAGTGTTACTGTAGCAAATGGGTCTATAGCTTCTGTTACGGGGCAGGGTGATATCTATCTCACATCCTCTTTTTCATTATCCTTTGTGCTATACATTCCTGGTTTTCCATTCAATTTACTGTCTATTAGTAAGTTTACCCGTGATCATAACTGTGATGTCTCATTTTTTCCCACTCATTGCCTCTTTCAGGATCGTGTGACGAAAATGATTATTGGTAGAGGGCAGGAGTCTGGAGGACTTTATTTCTTTGAAGCTTCATCTACACCAATTGCGTGTTCGAGTGCCTCTTTGTCCCCGTTTCAAATCCACTGTCGTTTGGGTCATCCGTCTTATATTTCTAGGGTTAATAAACGAGCGCATGCCCCCCATTTGATGTATCATTCAGATATTTGGGGACGTAGTTCTATTTGCATTTCTTATATTTCTAGGTATTTTATTACTTTTGTGGATGATCATTCTCGTGTTACTTGGATTTATTTAATGAGACATCGTTCTTAGTTATTTGATATTTTTTCTGCGTTCTTTGCTGAAATTAAAGCTCAATTTGGTGTTTGTCAAACATCTTCGCAGTGATAATGCTCAATAATATTTCTCCACTATTTACTCCAAATTTATGTTAGCTCATGGCATGCTCCACCAATGGTATTGCTGAGAGAAAAAATCATCACCTCCTCGAGGTTGCTTGTGCGCTTTCGTTTCAGATGCATGTTCCTAAACCTTATTGGGTAGATGTTGTGTTAACTGCTTGTCATCTTATCAACCGTATGCCATCTTCTATTTTTTCTGGAGCGATCCCTCGTCAAGTCTTGTTTCCTTCGGAGTCTCTATTCCCGGTGTCTCCTAGGATTTTCGGGTGCGTAGCCTTTGTTCGTGATCATCGTTCTAATGTCACCAAGTTAGATCTAAGGCACTCAAATGTATCTTTTTGGGTTATTCTCGTACTCAGAAAGGATATCGATGCTTCTCAACTGACTTGAATCGATATTTGGTTTCTGCTGATGTTACTTTTCATGAGTCTGTGTCCTTTTATCCTGCATCAGATATTCCGCCTGTTGAGTTTGTTCCCGATGATGATTTTCTACTCTATCGGGTTGTGGAGTCCACATCTTTCCCTACCGTGATATACCTCGTCCTCCTATTCAACAGGTTTACACCCGACGCACGTGCTCTCAAGGGAATATGCCTCCTGCTCCTGCTGAGTCAGTCCTACCACCATCGCCCGATGCAGCTCCCGTAGAGGTACCTTCTGATCTTGATATTCTTGTTTCCCTTAAAAAAGGTAAACGTAGTTGTACGTTACATCCTATTTCTAACTTTGTTAGTTATGATGGTTTTGTCTCATGATCTTTGTGCGTTTGTTAGTGTCCTTGAGTCTCATTCTATTCTTTGTCATCAGATAAACATGTTATTGGGTGCAAGTGGGTCTATGCTGTTAAGGTCAATCTGGATGGTTCTTTGGCTCGCCTTGTTGCTCAGACATATGGGGTTGATTATACAGAGACTTTTTCTCCAGTTGCTAAGCTTGCCTCTATTCGTTTACTTTATCTCTCTTGCTGCCTCTTCTCATTGGCCTCTTTATCAACTGGATGTCAAAAATGCATTACTTCATGGTGATTTACACGAAGAGGTTTACATGGAGCAACCTCCGGGCTTTGTTGCTCAGGGAGAGTATGGGTTGGTTTGCAGATTAAAGCGGTCAAGTTCGGGCTTATGAGATGTCAGAGTGATCACTCAGTATTCTATCAGGGCAAGGGTGAAGGAATCATTTTATTGGTTGTTTATGTGGATGATATTGTCATCACGAGAAGTAAAAGGGTTCCTTCAGGAAAAGTTTCAAACGAAGGATCTCGGTAATTTGAGAATACTTTCTAGGGATTGAGGTTGCTCGGTGCAAGAAGGCATTTTCTTGTCCCAAAGAAAGTATGTGTGTGACTTGTTGAGTGAGGCAGGTATGTTGGGAGCAAAGCCTTCTGAGACTCCTATGGATCCGAATACGAAACTTACAGCTGAAGGGGGTGAAAGCTTTGATGGACCAGAGAAGTATCGACGGCTTGTTGGGAAATTGAACTATCTTGCTGTGACCAAACCAGATATTGCATTTGCCGTTAGTGTAGTAAGTCGGTTTATGTCCTCTCCGCGGAGTACACATTGGGAGGCTGCCGTTAAAATTCTTCGGTATCTTAAGAGAGCTCCAGGGGCTAGGCATACTATATCGAGATCATGGACATATGAGAGTAGAAGGGTTTGCTGATACGGATTGGGCGAGATCTACTTCTAGCTATTGTGTGTTCGTTGGGGGTAACTTGGTTTCTTGGAAAAGTAAGAAACAATTGATTGTATCAAGATCAAGTGAATCAGAATACCTGGCTCATGCTACAAGCGAGTTAGTGTGGATTCGTCAATTACTTGGTGAGATCGGTATAGGGAATCCAATGCCTATGCAGTTGTGGTGTGATAACCAAGCAGCTATTCATATTGAGCTTGATTGTCACTTTGTTCGTGAGAAACTTCAAGAGAAAATAATTTCCACGGGTTTTGTTCCGACCAGCAGATATTTTCACGAAGTCTATAAATGGCACAAGAATAACATTTATGCTCCAACTTGAGGGGGAGTGTTATAAGTATTAAGGGTCTATTTGGTTTAAGATATATATATGAATTGCCTAACTGATATTAGGTTACGGCTTTCACAATTCTCTTCTACTGTCTTCTTCTTTTCTTCTTTACAAACAACACATTAAAACCCTAAGTGATCACATTATTTATTTTAGTTGCAAATGACAGTTGACAAAGTTGATTTAGTAGATTTTTAGAGAAGTGACACTTACTAATAAAAAAAAGAAAAGAACAAAACATCGTAAGATGCCTAGTGCGTGAGAAAAAGCAGAGAAAATAGTACTCTCCATGTCTTTTCAACACTGGTTTCAGTACAGCTTAAAGATTGGATCTTTATTAGTGCGGAGAGAACCCCAAAATTTACACTATTTAGTTGGCAAGTGAAATGATAATGGAAAGCATGAATGAAAATTTCTGAAAGGTGGTTGTAGCTGACATCTATACAAGAGGTTTTTAGTTGGCAAGTGAAATGATAATGGAATGCATGACTGAAAATTTCTAAAAAGGTGACATCTATACAAGAGGTTTTTAGTTGGCAAGTGAAATGATAATGGAATGCATGAATTAAAATTTCTGAAAAGGTGGTTGTAGCTGACATCTATACAAGAGATTTTAAATGACGAACTCATACTGAAACAGATATGAAGAACAGGTGTCAGTTTGAGAATACCTCAAGATCATCACAATCTTCTAGGCCAGTGATCTCGATATTTGCCAAAATGGTAGATGAAGCTCTGGAAAATAATACTTCCATTCGAGCCTCAATTGAATCTGACCAAACATCAGAAAGATTACAACCACATCAGCAATTCAAGTTTAAAGTATAATAATAAAGATAAATTGCAGTACAATCCCAACTGACGATTGCAAAAGAAAGAATTAATTAATGACGCCAAGAGGTGAGAGAGATGGGCACTCAGGCAAAGACCTTAAGGCCCTTGGTTTCAATCCCCATACCAACAAGGAGTCACACTTACCTATCCAAAAAAAAAAAAAAAAGAATTAAGAAGCTGGCTCCAAAGGGATTTCCAAGTAAAATTTTCCTAGAAAGCAGATGTTCTCAAAGAACAAAAAATGCAATTATCTGAACAGGGTCTCTTCTTTACTGCATGTTCAGTACTTATTGTTTGCAAGAAAAAGCTGATGGCTAAGTATAAAAGACAGAAATGAAGGATTAGGCAACTAAACTTGGATCACAATTGGAAGTAGAAAAACACAATACAAAACTACATAGCCCACCTTCTGCCCCAAATTAAGACATTTTAAAGGAAATGCACTTGCTGTACTCAATGATTAATGGTAAAAAATGGGTTATCGAAGGAACTGTTAAAAATCCTTCATTACAAAATTGGATTTTTTTAAGCAGGTCAGAAAAGTTTCATACATGAATAGTTCTCACAGTATCAAATTAAAAACAAGGAAGAAGATAAACAGTTGTGTCTTCTATGTTCGATGAACCAAATGCCATTGAAGCACGGAAGATGTCTGTAAACATGGGAAACTTGAGATCAAGGTATGAAGCATGCCACATCCATGCAATATGGCTGAAAATTATTCGATTATCAAAAAAAAAAAAAATGGCAGAAAATTATTCGATGTAACCCCTATAACAGAAACTAGGGCTGCAACAGTTACATAAGCATGTGTCACGGGACGCTCTCGGCCGACTTAGACAAGCCAGCATACTTACACGCTAAGTCAACTGTGAGAATCCCTAAACCAACTTGCATGCATGCTTTCCGACCTGGCCCGCACATGGGTGCGCTGTGATGCTGTCCAGGTGGCTGCTGTGCACATGCTACTGATGTATGCCATGCACATGCCTGTGTGATGTGGCTGCTGGAATGTGCTAGATGATGTGAGGTGAGGCAGCGTGCGTGCATGTCGTGCACTGGAGAATGACTTGTGTTCGCTACTCCTCATGAGGGAATGACTTGCGCACATTGCTCCTCATGAGTGTCCCCACCCCGTGACTCTTGGCCTTGGTGTGGCACGCTACAGCCTGCGCGTGTTCACCCTTAGAATGCGTGTGTCTACTGTCTTGCACACATGCCATGTGCCCTGGGGGATGACTTGTGCACTCAGCTCCTTGTGGGCACCCCTGTGGCTCTTGGCCTTGTTGTGGCGCTCTGATGGCTGCCTTGTGCATGCTCGTGGTGTTGCTTTCCTTGGGCGCCAGCATCTGCTGGCATGCTGATGGGGGCTGTTGTTGCTCCAAGCGGTTCCCCGCTGCAGCTTTTCGTGTTGCCAGCCACCGACATAGGTGCTTTATGGGGGAAAGTTGGGATACAAGGGCTTCTGCCTTGTGCAAAAAATAATCTGAATGCCTGCTGTTTAATTTGCTGTTTCTCCACCTTTTTGTAATTGCTTTGTAAGCCATGGGGTTATTAGATCCTCTACTATGACTGTAGGACTTCATATGACCTTTGTTTCAGTCACTTCAATAATTGTCCTAAATGCATGATGGCTTAAAGGCTTGAATGATAATACAAGAATCACTGTAGCATTATTGGTTAAATTGAATGTCGCTTGTTGGTTCTAGTAACTTATTAGAAGCCTCTGTAGCCAGGCTTTGACCATCGGCGTGGGCTACACTGCACAAGTCGTGCCCCGCTCATGTTTCACAAGCTTATCTCTCTAATAACTCTGTTTAATGATGAAGGATTACATCCTTATTTATAATTTACTGCTACTTTGCCTGACACCACTACAATGACTCCTGACAAATAAACAACTCTACTCATTAACCAAGCAGTGGCTAAACCACACACAGCCTGAGGGGGTCACTTGAACCCCTCTCGTTTTGAGAAATTTCTTTTACTACCTTTGAATTTAGAAATACAATTTACTACTAAGAAACAAAAGATTCATCCATTTACTACCTTTCAAAAAAATCCTGGCATCCATTCAATTTGGTTAAATTGAATGTCGCTTGTTGCTTCTAGTAACTTACTAGAAACCTCTGTAGCCAGGCTTTGACCATCGGCGTGGGCTACACTACATAAGTCTTGCCCCGCTCATGCTTCACAAGCTTATCTCTCCAATAACTCTGTTTAATGATGAAGGATTACATCCTTATTTATAATTTACTGCTACTTTGCCTGACACCACTACAATGACTCCCGACAAATAAACAACTCTACTCATTAACCAAGCAGTGGCTAAACCACACACAGCCTGAGGGAGTCACTTGAACCCCTCTCGTTTTGAGAAATTTCTTTTACTACCTTTGAATTTAGAAATACAATTTACTACTAAGAAACGAAAGATTCATCCATTTACTACCTTTCAAAAAAATCCTGGCCTCACTACTAAAACAACACCAATCTAAATCTGCGAAGGACACTTGCCCTTGGACTCAAATAAGTTGTTGGGTTACAAACAACCCGTGTGTGAGAACCCCATTTTATCTTTTAATAAAGAAAATTTATACTCTTCCCACTACAAAAAAGGGGGACTCACACGCCCACACAAAGCTAGCACGCCATCTCTCTCTCTCACGTCCTCCTCTCCCCCATTCTCTATCTCCAGCACTTTCAGTTTTTCTCTTTTCTCTATTAGAGTTCTAGCAAGAATTTTTGTATCGAAGGAAGAACGAAGTGATTTTCTCGCATGATTCATCATTGGAAACAGTTTGGAGCAAGTTTTCTCTTCTCTTCTCTCTTCTCTTGATATTTCTTTTCTTTTGATTATTATCTATATGTTGCCAGTGATGAGCATGTTAATTTCTTTAACAGTTTAACTATGTGCGAGTAATTTCCCTTTTCTCCAGGTGTAGCCCCAATGGTGAATTTATACTTGTAGTTACGGTCTTTCCATTTGTTTATGAATGTTGATTGGTTTTGTCACTCATCGGATTTGGAATTAAACTAGGCACGGTTGAGAGTAGTTCGACAGAATACAATCAACTAATTTTGCATAATTTCGCCTTCAAAATTTGACATTCAATAATAAAGGGAAAGATCATTACGAAGTTTATAAATTTATTGTTGTAGTGTACCGAAAGCCTAGAAATTCTTCTTTCTTGAATTCGATCAAAATCTGAGTCTTACTTGATTTCTTTTATTATATTTTAGTTAAAAGTGCCTTTGGTTTATTTTAGTTATTTAATTAGTAAAACCCAAAAATTGTTTCGTCTACATAGTTGAATTGTGAGTTTTCGGTCCTTGATACAAAGTCCCCGTGGGATCGACATCCGAAGTACTACTCGATTAGCCGTTTGGCATAATCATGTTCAGTTGCATTGCCAGGAACAATCTTATGTCTATGTCATAGAAATATGGTTTACCTGTATCATAAGCGGCATCGTAATGGCCCCTGCCAATCATTGCGAGCATTTGCAAAAAGTAACGATTACAGAATGGACCTGGAAAAAGATTCGAACATTTTTTCAATCAAAATTTCGTTTGGTAAAAGGGCAATTTAAGCTCACTATTGAAGTAATATAAAAGCATGTTTTCTCTTCGTACGATTATCACTAAAGTCACTAGTAAGCAGCAGGAATAGTCAAGCAAGACAATGATGCATGCTCCACTAGATTCAGTAAGAAAATTGGACAATTATGTACCATATATTACAATTATAAATCCACCTTCGTTAAAAGAAACAAAGAAGTTAGTTGGAATGTTGCCCACAACCCCCATTCAGCATGTTTATATGACACTAAGTATCATATATTATAATTCCAATCCATATTGGATAAAATAAGCAAAGAAGCTAGGTACTGTTCATGAAACCCCGGTCGAAACTCGAAATGAGTAGTTATATCTACAAAGCATACCAGTTACCAGTAGCACCAAATGATTTACTCCACAATAAATCATTTGGATATCAAAAAACTCTCAAGCAAATTTATATATTAGTTAAGAATCATGCCCCTAGAATACTTGCCAATAAAAAACAACCATAATTGCAACTAGATACTAACTAAACCAATTGTAAAATCTACTAAATAAACAAAATTAGTTAAAAAAATACAAGCTTGGTTTAAAATCCAATAACAACCTTCCATAATCTCATTGGTCTGCAATGAATAAGGGTAACCGGAATCCCGATGCTGACAAGTGGATAAACCAGGGGATCCTTTCAAAATCCTTAAGTCAGAGCCGATATCACTAAACAGTGATGTTGATAAACATTAAGGAAATCACTTAGCCAAGCCGAAATGCTAGATTCAAGTGCAAGGTAGATTCTAGCTTACACAAGTCTCAAAAGCAAGGGTTGCTTTCTAAGCATTTTTGAATTACTCTCCACACAATTCTTGAATTACTCCATCAACCCAAAAATTTAGTCCCCTTTCATTTTTAAGAAGTCAAGCTAGGACAATATCAAATCACTATTCAGCATACATTTGCTATATTTGATGGTGAATCAATCACCAAAAGAACACTTGCAATGATATCACCTTAGTAGATTGAAGGCTTCGCGAGGATTTTCATTAAGACGCTATAGGCTGAAAATGAACTGGCTAAGCAAGGCAGACCTCAATAATCCAAGACTTCCTTTCATACACTTTCAACTTAATATTATTCAACTACGGTAGATTCTAGCTTAAACAAATCTCAAAAGCAAGGGTTGCTTTCCTTACATTCTTGAATTACTCTCTACACAACTAATGAATTACTCCCATCCACCCAAAAATTTACTCCCCTTTCCTTTTTAAGAAGTCAAGCTAGGACAATATCAAATCACTATTTAGTAACTACATTGTTCATGATAATTTTAGTAGCTAACTTAGAATTAATAATTAAACCTTATCTCTTTCACTATATTGTTCATGATAATTTTAGTAGACCTTAGATCATTATTTATTTACTCCTTATTTTATTATTTCTTCTTATCTCTCTTTCTCTTCTCCTTTTTTTCTATATTATTTCCTTCTCCAATAACATCAACTAAGCCTTCTTTCTTTTTCTTTGACTCTGTCAGCCACTCCCCCTCCCCCTCCCTCTCTTTTATTGTTCTCCCTTTTGCTCCAGTACACACAAAACACACACCATAAAAAAATCTGCTACAACTTCTCTCCTTCACCCTTCAACGAACACGCACACAAACCCTCTGCTCCTTCCTCTATCTCTTTCTACATATTCATGTGAATATACAGAATTTTCAAAACCCATTTCTTGATTTACATTCCACTGTATACTCATACACATACATAATCAACAGAAGACTTACCTCAATTCAACTCTTCATAACCTAGCTTGCTCAAAATTCCCTTGATATACCGATCAACACTCAAGCTTCAATCACTTTCCCGTTCCTTCTCTTTATGTACATGCCGCCGCTCAAAAGTTCTCCCTTTCTCTTTTCTTCCGTCTCTCTCTAAGCTTGGGTTGGGAAAGTGAAATTTTATTGTTTCTCTCTCTCTCTGATTTCAAGAAGGGGTTTGAGTTTCGTGTTCTTCCCTTGTGGATCCAAGGAGTTGCCGAAATCAAAAACGGACTCTCCGTTTCCTCTTATAGTCTTTACGTGCCGTCTGCGCCTCTTCCTTTCTTTTTCTTTATCTTTTTTTTAAAACAATATTTAACTTAACTAATATTGCTAATGGGCCATGCTCAAATTGAAAGAGTCCACTTGATCAAGCCCAATAAATTCAAGTATACTTGGCCCAAATAAATTTTGATATCTAATTATTATTTTTATTCGGGGATATTACATCAATAATCCAAGACTTCCTTTCATACACTTTTCAACTTAATATTATTCAACTACAGTAGATTCTAGCTTACACAAATCTCAAAAGCAAGGGTTGCTTTCTAAGCATTCTTGAATTACTCTCTACACAATTAATGCCTGATTGTATTTCATACCAACAAACCAAGAAGTCAGGACAATATCAAATCGCTATTCAACATACATTTGTGATGTCTTAGGTAATGGAATTTCAATCATTGATAATTGATTATAGATCCTTGGTCAAATTTTGACCAAAAAAGTCAATGGGGGACTAATATTTTGAGACGGCGAGTAACTAATTACGTAGATAACAGGGTCGCTTAAATCTAATGTTGGGCTTGGACTTAGCATCCTTCAATAAATAAAAGAGGTTCAATAAAGAAAAGATAGCTAATATGTTTTTCAACAAGACTTTTTGAAGTCTACACAAATAAAGGTAGGAATAGGAACTTCACAGCAAAGATAACCTTACCTATACCAAATGTATAAATGCGTGGATGAAGTGATCCTTGATTTGTTAGTTGGCTTTTCATAACTTTACAAATGTGTCTTTCATCTTCAACGGCCCCATCGGTAATAAAGAAAATAAGTGGAATGGATTTCTGAGTACCAGATAACATCTCTATGGCCTGAGAAAGTATAGAAATACATTGAGAGAGCCGACAGAGAGAGGATTACTGTGAGCAGAAGCACCATAAAGCATACAAATTAAATGAGACAAGGAAGGCAAGAACTGAAGACATAGTTAAGATGAAAAAATTAAATAAACCTCCAACTCTAAATTTCAAATTTACAAATGGATGACTATCAGAAAGGATAATGATACCTACAAAACCTTTTGTTGAGAAGCAACTTACCGAAAACCTTTGATACAACAAAGCATAAGAGAAAATGCAAATTCATTCATTGCCGGAAAAAAATATATATGAAAAGTGAGCATCTATGTATAGAGCGTGTTACTTAAAGATGATCACCAGCTGTTACTCAAACAGGTATTATACGTAAAAAGCAGGCAAAGTAAAAGTGGTAAATATATGTAAGGTTGGTTTTGCTTGCGTGCAGGGTATCATCAAGGAAATATGGAGGATTCCCGCAATGACAGAGAATGCAAACATACCTGGTTCAGGGGAAGCAACATATTTGTTCCACCACCAGCAATGAAGTTCATGTTGATCCACTGTGTTGCATTTCCAATTGCTTCCTCAGATGCTAACTCTAGAGATGATGAGAATAAGTAAGTCTTATCATTAAATGCTATTATATTGAACGAGTCATCTTTATCAAGCTTCGAGAGTTCTGCAATAATTGCATTCTTTGTATCCTCAATAAGCTTTCCTCGCATGCTTCCACTTATATCCACAATAAAAATCACCTCCTTCCTGAAAACCTAGCAAATGAATTTTACTAAATTAACTTCATAAGAAATTATTAGCCAAAAAGTAGGAAACATACATAAAGGAAAGACAACCTACATATGGATCTAATAGACATGCCAACTTGTGATATCTATTTACCCAAGTAGATGAGATTAACAATAGACATGTATACTGGTGAAAATAGACTGTTTATTTTTTTGATAAATACTGGTGAAAATAGATTGTTGCTCCAATTGCTCAACTCTACTTTCTGATTCATCTATGGTTGCAAACTATGCTACACAGATTTTAAGATTTTCCAATTGTCTCTGGGTGTGGATCTGCCAAATTTTGATTTTGCACCAAATGTAAACTGCCACACCTCCCCCCCGTCAAGTTGCATTAACGTGGGCGCTTTGGTAAAAATGAAGGATCCAGGTAGCATCGGTTGCAAGGAACCAAGTTTTTGGTGGACAGCTCAGGACGACTCACCAAATTGCTAGTCTCCAACTACTTCATACTCCCTCTGACCCAAAAAAATAAAAATAAAAAGTCCCACTTTGACTTTTTATGATCAACTTGATCAACATTTGACCAAATATTTATAAATATTTACTTATCCTTACGAAACTTTAAAAATTGTTATTCATAGTATTCTTAATATTGTATATATAATTGAAATTTTACTACACAAAAAATAATAAATGTATGTTAAATAGTGATTCGACTTTGTCCTAGTTTGACTTTCCAATAAGAGATGAGATTAGATTGAGTATGATATAAGAGATGAGACAACTATTTATTTGGGATGGAGTATGATATAAGAGATGAGATTAAGCTTTTAGAAGCGCTTATCCTTAAGGCCAAACCTGAGCCAGCACAATCTCCTTGGAACGTGGTCAAGTGCGTTCTATGGACCTTTCATGTCTCGTCTCAATAAGTGCACCAAGGAGAAGTGTCCAGAATTTCGCATGGTTAATAAGAACGAAGACTCCTAACTTCGCCCCAAAAGCGCGCTCAAAGGGGAAGGTTTGAACATGCCTTATTACCAGCCCAGGAGACACTCCGCTTACGATGTGAGATGCATCAACGGTGATATTAATGATCGCATCTTTTCAAGCCATCACATTTCTATTTGAATCGATGTGTACTCTTATGTATCTCAAAAAAAAAAGTATGGTATTGGAACTCTAACTTTTTAGGTGCAACCTGACCATCAAACCATCTCCAAGAAAACAAGAATTTAAGAAAAAACTACTAGCCTTAACAAGAAACTGATTATTTTTTTATCAAACTTGAGCTACCTCTGTTCAGCAGAACCAAGCTGAATTAAGCTGATACCCGGGTCACCTTCTTTTGTTTGTATATAATGAGGAACTGACCTTCTCATCACTCATTTCTATTTGTGATTGCATGTTTTCAAGCCATCACATTTCTGTTTGAATCAATGGGTACTCTTATGTATCTCAAAAAAAAGTATGGTATTGGAAAAAAAATTAGGTGCAACCTGACCCATCAAACGATCTCCAAGAAAATAAGAATTTATGAAAAAATACTAGCCTCAACAAGAAACTGATTATTTTTTTATCAAACTTGAGCTCCCGCTGTTCAGCAGAGCCAAGCTGAATTAAGCTGATACCCGGGTCACATTCTTTTGTTTGTATAATAAGGAACTTAATGACCTTTCTCATCACTCATTTACATCCTTCAGATGTTCAGCAGAGCATCTTAAGTTTGATATACATTGTCGAGCCCCTATCTAACAGCATTCCTTTTAGATGAGTTGGTAACTTAACATGGATCAGAGCCTTTGAGTCATCCCGCTAGCATTTGCTACCCGAAATATTGTGAGCGCATGTTGTCACTCTGTTTGGTTTGTGATGCCCTAGTATGTTTGTGTATCTCTCCACGTGTGGACGGGTCACACTCGTGGGGGAGTGTTAATCTTGATATACATTGTTAAGCCTAACACCTTAAGCTTTTAAATGAGTTGGTAACTCAACACAACAAAATCTTGACAAACCTTATACAGGTTTGATGGCAAACTAAAAACAATAGGCTCCACACAAAACACTCAGAAAGCATACTCCATCCATACATAGATTTTACTTTTTCTGATTGCAAAAGAGCGTATTCTTAATATTCAAACTTTATGAACCATTTCAAACATTTCTCGCCATACTCACAACAACATTCTTGCTTTAGTGGATTGTTTATAACACTCCATTAACAAGTAGGGTAAACCAATAATTATATTCCATGAACCTTTGGCTTCTAACAGGATGGAATACTTTGCGAGAATAAATAAAGGACAAAAAAATCCCATTATAAACAAAGGAAGTTGTATAGATTACGTCCAAAGATGAAATTTAAAAGAAAAATGTTGCCTTTACCTTGGGCTTCAGTTAAATCACTCTAGATGGTAAAAAACAGAGTTAAAGGCCATACTCAATATGACATGGGTAAGGGCGTGCAATGTGCATCAGACCCTTTATACCCAAAGTGGATGCTGGAATGATTTTGCATGTAGGAATTTCTGGAAATCTCTTTTCCAAAAAAAATGTTTCTCTTCCCAGAGTAATAGCTGTCTCAGACATTGCATGTGATAACTTCAACGTAGTTGAAAGAACGCAGAATCAAGACATTGCATGTGATCATACTTTAGTGTACTAGCTAGGAAGAGCACAGAATCAAGACATTGCATGTGATCATACTTTAGCGTACTTGGAAGAACACAGAATCAAGACATTGCATGCGAACAAACTTCAGCATACTTTGGAAGGAAATCCCTTTTTTCCCCTAAATCCTCTTTATTCATAAAAAATAACTATGCACCATATTGTAGATAATCAAATTTCAGCTTACTGAAATAAGAAGTCAGGATCAGCTATTAGACCGACCTTTCTACTTTGCTGGGTTCCTGGAAAAAGATACAAGCAAAATGTATGTTTTTGATCAAAATCCGATGCAGATGAAGATTGCAAAAGCAAACCACCAGGAGTATGACTTGAAGGAACCTGAAACGTGTAAAAGAACAAGAAATGTAAGTTTCGTGAAGCTCAAATAGCACGGGCCAAGACCAGAGTTCAACATACAGAAAACCTATCTACTTTTGCTTATACAACCAATGCATATGCAAATGATTTTTGAACAGAACTTTGTCTCAAAATCAGTGGATAGTACTTGAGAATGGGATCTTACAGTATATGTGAAGACAAAGTCGCTACTTGACCATGTAAGAACTTCGGACTCGCATACAAAACTCAACTTTCCAACTTCCCGTCTAAGTTCCTGAAGTACGGTAAATTATGTCACTTAGTTGTTATGAACTTCATTAATATACCCCAAGTCTAATGAAGACTGAGCAAGCCAACCTTTAGAGGATGACTAGTTGTCTTGCACAAGACTTCTGCAGTAGGACCAGCGTTTACATTCAGCTTTAAATTTTCCTTTTTGGACATTTTCTTCCCGGCAGGGATGACATACTCAGGGAAACTAAATGGTACTTTCAAGGTAAATTGGCCGTCTTGATACAAGAGCTTCTGAGACCATCTCACTTTAATTGAAAGATTGGAACCACCGTCAATCTAGAAATCAGTAAATTTAATGTCATGGAATATGAGATCTATCTTACAATCGGAAAAATGGTGTTATACAGTTAGTGTGTACCTGTGGTATAGTTAGAGTGAAAATGTGAGGTGTCAGGAAACCTCCATCTTCAGCATTACCCAAGTTCTTTGATTCCTCCTTCTCATCCATCACAACAAGTCGAGTGCAATATGATTTCCTAGTTACTTCAACCTCCGCACCTAGAATTGAACCCTGTTAGCCAAATGATATATTACTTGAGAGCAAAGAAATTAGTGAATTTCAGAATATACATGGGATATATGAATAGAACTTCAGTCATCAAAATAAAGGCATTCACCTAGATGCAAAATACATCAACAAAGATATTTATTACTAATACAATAGCATTACATCCATCCAAATTATCCAACTAAATTAAAACAAACACCATCAAAAAATTTGGTTGCCAGAAGAGACCCCTCACAGTCACACACGCCCAAAGAGGAACACACAAAAACACACATGACCATACTATACCAACCTCCAGACTAACCAAACAAATATGAACTAGCCAAGAATTCCTCAAAACCAATCATTTAAAATAATGAACAACAACGAAATAAACATCAACTTCAGAAAATCTATTGAGCTTCCCCACCACCATGCTAGAAAGAAGAAGACCTTTTCATGAATTAATCATCATAATCCCTCATAACAGCGAACTGTGTTATAGACACTATGGTACACCAAAGAAATCCACGATTTCGTGAAAAAGTCAGATTTTACCCAAAGGACTTCATAAAAACACAACTATAATATACCAACTTCTAGACTAACCAAACAAATATGAACTAGCAAAGAATTCCTCAAAGTCAAAACCAGTCATTGAAAATAATGAACAGCACCGAAATAAACCTCAACTTCAGAATTTTTTTTTTTTTTTGACTAGTGAAAAATGAAAATCAATTGAGCATCCCCACCACCATGCTTGAAAGAAGTGACCTTTTCATGAAAGAATGAATCATCATCACATTCCCTCATTACAGCGAATTGTGTTATATTCACCAAAGAAATCCATGATTTCATGAAAGAGCGAGATTTTACCCTATGGACTTCATAAAAACACACATGACCATAATACACCAACTTCCAGACTAACCAAACTAATATGAACTAGCAAAGAATTCCTCAAAGCCAGTCACTGAAAATAATGAAAGGCACCAAAATAAACATCAACTTCAAAAAATCTTCTCTTTATTTTTTTTTTGATAAGTGAAAATCTATTGAGCTTCCCCACCACCATGCTTGAAAGAAGATGACCTTTTCATGCATGAATCCTCATATTCCCTCATTACAGCAAATTGCGTTATAGACCTCTATGATACACCAAGGAAATCCACGATTTCGTGAAACAGCGAGATCTTACCCTAAGGACTTCATAATCATATTTTATTCCTAGTTGCTGAGAAAAATAAAAATATAACAAATAAGGTTTCGCTCACTATGCATAAACTCTTTCCCAAGCCGATTGAATCAAGACTAATACCTTAAAAGGCACTTAGACGATATCAACCTCTAAACTACACCCTATGTTATCTAGACGGACCAGGCACTTAGACGATATCAACCTCTAAACTACACCCTATGTTATCTAGACGGACCATTTGTTTTTGCGTACCTATATCGATAGGACGACATGAGTGTCGGTGTGGTTGTGGTGTGGTGTGGTGTGGTGCGGTGCGGCATTTTTACATTAATTTACAGCAAAATCTTTGACTTTTGGCAGATCCACATCGATATCTGATCATTGTAGCTGAGTCGGGGAACATAGATTGCACCACAAAATTTGGTTCTTGTAGCAAAACCAATTACACTATATTCATTGGAAATAGCATAATCATAGCATTCTCTTTAATAACAAACCTACTTCCTTGATATCCAATCACTAGGCCCCGCCAATTACAACCCAAAACCCGTTAATCCACCTAACTCAACTTGAAAATTATCCGAACCAACCCAACTCATTAACATTTTTGGGTCGAAATGGGTAATCCGTTCCACCAAAAAATATTGCCGGGTCGGGTTAAAGCAGGCCCGCCTGTTGCCCTTTTTACTCGATAATTTTTACACCAGAAACGTATGCTTTTTGGAGGAAATCTACGATAAGACGGATCGACCCGTTTTAACCTAACTCATTTCATCCCGTTTAATATTTGGGTTCTAATGGGTTTCGACTCGTTTCAACCATTTACCCGTTCCAATCCGACCCAACTCACCCAATTGCCAGGCCTACCAATCACCATTCTAATTTCTCAATCCCCCTCGCACCTATCTCATGCCCTATACATCACCATTCTAATTTCTCAATCCCCCTCGCACCTATCTCGTGCCCTATACTGATCTAATCAGAGGTACTAGCTCGCTTTCTGCATTTGATCAGATCTTCCTTGTTACATTCACATATGATCCCGTAAAAGCCTCCACAGAATTCGCTTCTTCTTAGTAGAGATATTCACACTTGCTTTCCCTATATCCACTTCATTAAACCCAATGTAATTATTGCCAATTCATGTCTTTCTCGTTGTAATTCTACGTGGAGCACACTAGGTTTCTGTACTCAAGAAGCGGTTTCATAGCCATCTTCCGTCGATGAACTCCAGTAGCTGAAAAAAATGTCCTTCCTATCCATGTCACACTTCAGGACACCTTTAATTATAATAACCCAATTAACGAAACAAGAACAGTCGAGGTCTACATGAATAATTACGCCGATTTCATGTGGAGAAAAGACAGAGAGCTTTCCAATTATATTTTTTTTGATAAGTAACTTTCCAATTATATTATACACGATAAAGTCTCAACCACCCTAACATCAACAACTGTTAGAAGGATATCTCGTAACTCGAGGTCTACATTGAAGTCCCCTCCTTCGACATAGACGATGATACAAAAGATGTTTCAAGCTCTAAAACTCGACAACAGAAACTCCTTAAGCCATTAATACCTCAAACATACTACAATTGCCAACAGCTACTCCAAGAAAACATGTATATTAAAATCATTAAAACGTCTAAAACAAACATCATCCTCAAGAATCAACAAACCATTCACACATGTTGAGCTTCATTAGGGATATGTTCTAACAAATGAGTTTTATTTTGTCATTACTTGAGAGTATTTATGCCACTAAATTGACCGTAAGTGCTAGTTTCATACGCAAGAATGGGCATTCTGTCCCATGTCATTTTAGAGTAAATTTCATTTTTATGGTAGTTCAAATGGTATGGAATGATATGATTGACCAAACCAAACAAAATACTTGATCTATCTCAAAAAAATAGTCACACTTTGACTTTTATAGGTCAATTTGGTTAAATTTTGACATAAGATTTATAAAAATTCAATTGTTCTTATGAATTTTTGTAGTTATTGATAGTTTTCTCCATATTCTTTCAATGATTGAAATCATAAATAAGAATATGTATCAATGTATGTTCAATAGTAATTTGACACTCTTTTGTTTAATGCAAGGAGCCTACAATTCTATTTTAGGATGTTTCACTTCAAGAATCCAATTTTAAAAATTATGCCTACAATTACCATAAACCTTTCAATTTACCATAAACATATACTATAAACATCTTGGCGATGCTCAAATATAAATTTTTATAACCATGATCAATTAAATACTACTTACATATATATATATATATATATATATATATATATATATATATTATTAGGTTTTCTAAACATGGCTCTTATCTATCTAGGAGATCTTGGTACTGATTGTCCTATCATGTGTGACAACACTTCTGCAATCTCAGTATCAAAGATTCCGGTTATGCACTCCAAAACAAAGTATATTGATTTAAGGTATAACTTTCTTAAGGACAATGTGGAAAAGGAAACATCAATATGAAATATGTTCCTACAGAACAATAAATTGCTGACATTTTCACAAAACATCTGGATGCTACAAAGTTTGCCTATTTAAATGTTATGATTGATATATCTGCTTAAATTTAATAGAGTAAGTATTTCCATAGGTTGAGTAAGAAAAGGGGGCAATTTTGGGGGGGCAAGTATATCTTTTGGGCAATCGAAGTTCAAACTTACTTATATATCAAATTCGACAAACTATCTTACATTTCATTCCGTCACAACAACTAAAGTTCAGAAGAGCTGTTGTTAGGTTTCTAACATCCGTCAGGTCGTCAATGAATTGGCCAAAAGCTCGTTTCGGAACTTGGCATGAAATGAAATAATGGACCCTATGCATCGAAATGCATTTTGACCGCCATTAAATTAATCAAAATTGAAATTTACCTGTTCGCCCATGGGAATGGCAATACGACAATCACAATGAGCATTTCCCATAACACAATGAATCCTCCAAGAGCCACTAATCGTAACAAACGCCGTATCCAGAAAACAATCAACCTCAAGGCTGATCCCGTTCATCTGAAGCGGAATCAACGCCGGTGGATCGCACCTGCCGTGCACGTGAGGCTGATAACTTGGAATGTCAGGGTTATCAACAATCGCAGGATTGGAGATCACCGCGTACACCATAGGCGACGTCGGTAGAAGCGCCTCCGGCGATTTCACCATCGGCGTCATAGGCTTCGGGGGAGCAACGGAGCGGTCTTTCCCGAAGTATATCCGTTTGGATAACCTCAGGCCGTCCTCGACGGCTTTGGCAAAATCGTCGGCCATTTTAATTGGATTTTTCCGGCGAAAGATTGATACGGAGTTTTGTGAATATTTGAATTCTTTTGCCGAAAAAGTCGGTGGAGGTTGATGGAGGGAGTGAGGGAGCCGGGAGGGAGGAAGGAGGAAGACAGCTGGTATTTTCGTTTTCCGTTTGACGTTAACGGACGATAGCTTTATAGGAGAAAATGACGGGACGGCACGCAACGGTCTTTTTGCTTGCGGGGCCCACTGGCCAGTTGCCAGATTTCAATCATTTAAAAAAACAAAATTGTACAAGAAGGATAATATGGTATTTTAACGTCAACTAGATACGTACGGCCTCCCTCCGCTGGCCATGAAAGTGCCAGACTTGGAACTCCTGAGTCCTACCACGTGGAAGGTTTGATCCACTTACTTGACCCGATCCGTATAGTCGCCATCAATCGAAGAATTAAAGCCGCATCGAATGATAGAACTATCCGTTGACGCGACGATGATTACAATCAAATACGGCCCACGTGTGGACATGATGATTTCTTGAAAAAAAAACCAAAATATCTAATATTTAATACAGTATTTATAAAATATTTAATATAGTATTTTTAGTTATAAAAATACTATAAATTGCTATTGCTTTGAAAATTGCTAGATTAGAGTAAGACTATTGAAGCTTTGGATGACTGCTGATATACAAATGTAGTGAATGTTACTGTGTGTAAAGCTTCCCAAAAGATGTGCAACGAAGTCTACTGGTGTGAAGCTATTGAAGTTTTACGAAGTCTGCTTATGTAAAATGAAAGTCTGCTGGTTTGAGGTTTGTGTTGGATAAAGTTTTCTAAAAATAGATTTGTCTCTTTCCCGTAAGTTATATGGATGTCTGTCTCCTAAGATACATTAGAGTTACTTTGCACTTAAGTTTCTAGCGAATTGAACTTGTGCTCAAACTCTATCACCAACAAAAATTGAAGGCCAAAGGAAGTCGCCCAACAAATGCAAATGCAAGAGTGTATAGGAAGAAGTCAAAAATTGTGTTTTCAATTGTGGAAAACAATCAAAATGGATACAATAGAATTACCTTGCACTTAGGTTTCTAACAAATTGAACTTGTGCTCAAACTCTATCACCAACAAAAATTGGAGGCCAAAGGAAGTCGCCCAACAAAATGCAAATGCAAGAGTGTATAGGAGGAAGTCAAAATTTGTGTTTTCAATTGTGGAAAACAATCAAAATTAATAAAACGTGCGCTTGACTTCGTAAGTAAATTTGGTCCGACATTCGTGTCGGTAAGTAAATTTGGTCCGACATTCATGTCCAACCTGAAGGCTAATCGGACCATAATTTGCACCTACATCTGTGGACGCGAGAGAGAGAGTATCTACTCTACACAAACTTACTTCTTATACATCAGATACTTATATTTAAACCACTCAAGCATTTATTATTTTACAAATGTGAGACAAAACTATTTCAATACCAAAATTTAATCATCCACAATTTCTTCATCCAAACATCAAATTGAGCAAATAAATATATGTTTTCGATATTCTCACAAAGTAGTATATGTTTACAAAACTACTATTGCCATTACACAAATAACTCATAAAGAAATTTATACCTTAAAATTGCACAAATTTTATCACATGTCACAAATTTTCCAACATCAATGGATTGTCTTAACTTAACCAATGTCTCGGATTCGAGACCTATAAAAATACAATTGTGTTAAATATTTGTTGAAAGAGCTTGTACCATCGCATTGTGGTCCTACCCAAGTATTATTCTCGGGCTTTACCTTTGGGAAACGAAAAAAAAGGCGGGTTTGTCTTGATGCTAAATGACATAACGTAAGGTTGGAGATAACTGAAGATCAAAGAAAAATTTTAAATGAATCTTCACAAACAACGGAAGATTTAATAAATCAAAATCAAATCAAACAACCACTTTTTTTATCCTTTTTTTATTGTCATTTTAGCAATTTAAAAAAATATTTATATTATTTTTTCATAAAAAAGTACATATTTTTATTTATAGATAGTAACTTGATTTACTTCATTTTGATATCAAACTGATTTTCAAGATAAAGATGATGGGGGTATTTAGTAGTGTTAGAGTTTGTACCACTGTTGAAAGGGTTTTTAATTTTGAATTAAATGAATATCAAATTGATTATTTTATTAATTGTTAATAAGTCATGTTTGATTTGGGTGTATTGTTACCGAAAATCGGAGTTATCCTGATTAAGCCATTATTGGTGGTATTATTAGAGCTCAAAGATATACAAGTGAGGATTACTTTGTTTAGGACACCTGTATTGTTACCGAAAATGGGAAAGGGTGGTTGAGCAAAGCATAAACTTTGTTTAGGCAGCACACCTCCCTTTTTGAGGCCTTTAATTAGTAAATAATGGATTTTGCAAAAGATTACTTGTTCATGCCTTTCACATTCAATGATTCAAGAAAGTGTACGCTCTTTGGCTGCAATATTTATAGTGGTGGCCCTGGTGGGTGTCCGTGCCGTGCCGCGTGCGTGTATCTCCGTGGATAACACCCAACTTCATTAAGAAATTTGGCTACATGAATCTACATAAAAAATTAGCTATTTTCGGTAAATAATCGACCATACTATTTAGTGACATTTCACTTTAAAAGTTTATATTTTAAAAATATTATAGTTATTATTTTTATAATATTTTAACTTTATCATATATACATATGATATTAACATATTTTCTATGTTTTTAAAATATTGTTTATTTTGATTCGATATATCGTTTAAGAAAAAATAATTGATTATATTATAAATATTGGTGAAATGTGTGTTTTCATTTAATGTCCTTGAGTATAAAAGTGTTTTCTTAAAAGAAAGTTTTGAAATATGACAATTATTTAAGAACGGCAAAAAAGAAAAAATAAACGATAATTTGAAAACGAAGAGAATATTAGTTATCTTTGGGTATTTTTATAATTATGATCAACTTTAGTGTCAGTTATATATCTTTTAATAATTAGATTTTCAAACATAAACTTTTTTGGTGGAACGGAGGACATATTGAATATTGTGTTTGTCTTTTTTTAATAAGGTAAAAATTTGTATAGGACGGTCTTACGAATCCTAAATCTGTAAGACTGAACTCCAAAAATGATTTTTAAAAAGGCTAAATGGCTAAAACTCGGATAAATTAGTCTAAAACTCGCGGATCGACCCGGATCTGCCTACAACGCTCGCGGGTCGCGCAATGAGAGCCACGCCACGTGTCACCTCCCCGAAGGTGACTGCACATTAATGAGAAGTTTCTCATTTTGCTCCGATGCCCTGCGTTTTTAACATTTGCTGTCGAAATTTTCTTCCTTCCAAACCTTGCAATTTCATCCTTTGTGAGCTCAGTTAGCTTTATTTGCCTTGGGAAGTTTGACAGACCCTAACAGAATTTGACGAAATGATAAGTGACACATTTAAAGCTAAACATGACACATTTAAAAGGCAAAAGTGACACATTTTAAGGTCAAAGGTGACACTATCAAGGGAAATTTTATTATAATTTTTATTAAAATACAAAGTAACACTATTAATATTAAAAAGTAGCACTCTTAATACTAAAGGGATCACTATCAAGGGAAAATTTTATTATAATTTTCGTTAAAATGCAAAGTAACACTTTTAATGCTAAAAAGTGACACTCTTAATACTAAAAAAATGACACTCTTAATACTAAAAAAATGACACATCTATCTATTAATCTATTAACTATTACTAAAACAGAAGCCGCTGCTGACACGTGACGGCTTTATGTTAAATTAGAAAAACTTTAAATGAAACAGAGGTGCTGACACATGGCAGCTTTTTGTAAAACGAAATTTTATTTTATTTTTTTGCCAAATATTGTTTAATTTAAAAACTAAAATTTATCCAATTTGTTTTGACTCAACTGATAAGTCGAAAGATAAAGAAAATAATCTCAATTGTTAAGATTTGGATAAGGAAGATAATCAGTTACTCTGACTCACCATCTATCAAGTATTAAAATAAGTTCTTTATATATATATATATATATATATATAAACCTTATCTTTAAAGATAGGTATTAACAATAGAGAAAAACTCATTTTAAAGGATAGTTATTTTTTATACTAAGGTAATATCTATCGGCTAATTTTATTTTAAACTTATCTGAAGAGGTTAAGATAAAATTGGCTTACTAGAGTATGGTTTCATACAAGAATGATGAATATAATGAGTAGTAGCACAACATGTTTCCCCGTAATATTTCTTTTAAGATATGCGTGAATCCAACATGTAAGTTATTTTAATTTTCATTTTGAATATGAAAAGAATTTACTACTTATTTTATTAAAGAATGAAAAATATATTGGATCGTATCCAATGATGAAGCAGATGCAAATTCATATAATTTGGTAGCATTGAAGTATCGGGATCAAAATACCACTCTCAGTTTCCCAATAAATTTTCTAATGTTTCATATATTTTGATTATTTTTATGTGCATTTTAATCTTTTATTAGCATGTATAAATTAATTGTTGCAATGAATTTGGCACCTTGAAACTTAACATGAAGAGATAAAGGAAATGGATGACTTCTGAATTAAGAGTATATTGGATTCTTGAGAAGGTATGACCCCAAAATTTAGTGAATTGAAACTTTTGAAGTTGGCTTAACTTATTATGTATTGTTGGGAATTCTTGAGAAGGTATGACCCTTAGGTGTCACAATTTGCCCTATTTTAGATTTGTTCAAAAAAATTAATTATAACGAGTTTGGAAAATTCTCTTGATGATAAGCAACTTTTGCAACAAAAAATAAATCTTAAAACCGTGCATCGCACGGGTATAAAATAGTAACTAATACTAAAACAGAAGCAGTTGCTGCCACGTAACAACTTTCTGTGAAAAGCTAAAAGTTTTAAAGGATTTTCTGATGTCATGTATCACATTTGAAATGGTAAAAAAAAATTCTCAAATCGATTAGTTTAAGATAAAAATCATAAATATAATTAGATAAGATAAAAATCTTAAAACTAATTAGATAAAATAAAACAGATTTATGATAGAGATTTAGGATTTTGTTTTTAATTTTTTCAAATATTGTTTAATTAAACTAGATTTTATCATATATAATTTATACAATTTTAATTTTACTAAAACTATTCAATTTCCATCTCTTTTCATTTTCATACTATTTAATTTAAACAAATTATTCACGGGACAATTTTATGTTATTTGTTCTTCTACTAATCTATATTTATAAATTATTAATTACTATTCTACTAATTATCTATTAACTATTATTAAAATAGAAGTTGTTGTGCCACATGACGACTTTCTGTTGAATGCTTAAGGTTTTCAATGAATTATGTGTTTCGACGTGTCACCTTCTTGTGAAGTTCTAAGAAAAAATTTCTTTTTTTTTTGTTGCCGAAAATTAAAATTTGATAGATTTTAAAACCGGTGCATCATTAATATAAGTTAATTTTTTATTTTTATTTTTTGCTGTCAAAATTGGTTAGTACGAGATAGATTTTATCACATTTGATTTAAACGCGTTTCACTTGATTAGGACTCTAAATTGTCATGGTAAAAGTATTTTTTGCGGATGATTTTATCAATTCACATAGGTTTTAATCTTTCAATTACATATTCATCTGATCAATTTTGAATATTTACCTTATTTTTTCATTTTTTTTCAAATTATTCAAATTATTATTTTTAATTATTTATCACAAGTTTAGAAAATCATCTTATTATGAACAACTTTTGCAACAAAAAACTATTAAAACCGTGCATATGCTACTATATATATATTAAAATTGTCAAAAATTAAAACCGAATATATTTTAAAACGGGTGCCTACTTTATACATGATAAAAGTTTTCTTAACTATTTTTTGCTATCAAAATCGGTTAACACCAGATAGATTTTATCAAATTTGACTTGAACGTGTTTCACTTGATTAAGACTCCAAATTTTCTTGGTAAAAGTTTTTTTTTATCATTTTTTGCTACCAAAATCGTACTTGATAGATTTTATCACATTTGATTTAAACAAGTTTTATTTGATTAAGACTCCTCAATTCTCATGGTAGAAATTTTTTAATTTTTATTATTTTACAAAAACTCGGTCAATTTGAAATAGATTTCATCAAATTTGATTAAACGTGTTCCACCAACACCACAAACAACCACTGCGAAATACTTCTCATCCATCAAACCCCTCCTTGACGAGTCTGTTGTCGTGGTAATTCCCCTCCCATCCCTTCGTCTCACACTAGAAATACTTGTTCGATTTTATAATTCGCATGAATTTTTAGTTTGATGATTCGATGTGATCTCATGTTTTTTTATTAATTATGTGGACATCTTGTTATTGTTGGTTTATTCAAATTGCTTGCAGATTCTATTTACAAAATTAAGTTTCTGAAACAACACTAACTCAACCGTGCATCGCACGGGTAATAACCTAGTTTAATACTAAAAAGTGACAGATGCAAATTGACACTTTTAGGCCAAAAGTGATAATCTATTATACAATACAGCTCAGTCTCATAGAGAACGGTTGAGATTGATTATTTTGCTTTATATCAAACGGCTGAGATTGATTATTTTACTTTATATCAAACGGCTGAGATTGCATATTTATACTTATATCAAACGACTGTAATTTATTCCGTCTGGCACATGTGTCCCCCTGAATCAGGACTGTCAAGAAGATTCCTAATCTAATCTAAACTATTTTTATCTCATATATAAATCACATCTAAACTGTTTTTATCTCATATAACTGATTTTAAATAGGTCTCTATTTAATTTACGACTTATTAAATCGACTTATTGGATAGTCGAATTTCAATCTGACGCTTGCACAGTGCCTTGACATCTTACTTAACAGAGTCCAAGATAAATGAATAAGTTAAGTCATTCATTCTCTTTTAAATAAAATTTTGATAAGAGAAATTACATACCGAGAGAATTTGATGATAAATAAATAAAATAAAAGACAAAAATTTAGATAAGACAATTTTGTAGATATCTATAATACAATACAGCTAAGTGTTTACTGTTTTACGGTGATCCAACGGCCCTTATTTCCATCATCTCTTACATGTGCGAATGACTACATTATTATTTTACATTTACTCATTTACTGAGATTTTACGGTTTTACGGTTAATATTTTACGTTTTTATAGTTTTACAGTTTTATGATTGCAAAAGTTTGTATTTGTATTTTTTTTCTTTTTAATTGTTATCGTAATTAATTTAATCAATTAAATTTTTTTCCGACCAGTAATTTCATATACAAATTAATTTTTTTAAAAAAGAAACGTAAGTTTTGTAATTTGAATTTTTTTAACTGTTATCGTAATTAACTTAAGCAATTTAATTTTTGTCCGACCCATTTTGTCCGGCCGCAATTTCGTATACAAACTTTTAATTAATCCCTCTGTTCCGGACAAAAAGGACTCGTTTGAAAGTCAATTTTTTTAAGAAAATAATATTTTTAGTAGTTCATTTCCACAGTATATTTTTGTCGGCCTGTTTTGTCCGACCGCAATTTCGTATACAAATTTTTAATTAATCTCTCTGTTCCAGGCAAAGAGGTCCCGTTTGAAAATAATATTTTTAGTAGTTCATTTCCACAGTATCTGCTTCATTTATTGATAAATTTTCAAATTGGTGTCGTGCCATCGGCACGGGCACATAATCTAGTTTAATACTAAAACGTGACACTTTCACTGTTTTGTGCCAAAAAGTGACGATTTTTTAATTATAATGTAAAGTAGCACTTTTCAAAGCAAAAGTAACACATTTTAGTCGAAAAGTAGCACATTTAAGGCTAAAAAGTAATACATTTAACGCTAAAAAGTAATATTTTTCAAAGGAAAAAATGATATTTTTTTTTATCAAAAACGCAAAGTGACACATTTTATACTGAAAAGTGATATTTTTAATACTAAAAGGCACCACTCTTCATTTATATACATAAGGGGTGACGTTGTAATTTTTAAAAGTCGAGGGGTTGCACTAAGATTACTGAATCTTGACCCATCTAACATGGATAGGTCCGTAAGATCCGTAAGACCGTCCTATATGAGACCTGAGCTACCTGGTCCAAAAGGTCCAAGAGTCGGTCACGTGCCAAACACACCATCACCATTGTCACGAGCAGATCATATGCATGCATCATGGTGCGAGCTCAAGTCATAAACGAGCAGGATAGATCTCTGGTCGACCAGACATACCAAGCAAGCAACCTCCTTTCCGTCGTCTCGGGGCCAAGGGTATAGCAAGCAGGAAGAGGTCTTGGTGAGCATAGCCAGCCCGTTCGATTACACGTTAACAGTCGTCCAGAACGTGGGGAGTTAATGCCAGGAGATCTGCCCTCACGTTCCGGACGTGGCCATGAACGTGCCCGCCTTTCACGCTCGTACGTTTAATGTTCAACTACCAGCCTTGAAGGCTGACCCTATATAAGCTTTCCTTCTTTAGAAAGAAAAGGTACGCTCATTTTTAACTGGCTGAAACTCTGTCAAAATATCTATGCACTTGTTGATTTATTGATTATCACACCGAAATGCTTTTACATGAAAAGCTTATGCCTAGTTTACGGTTGTTCTTGGTCTTTTTGACAAGTTTGGACCTCCGGATACAGATAGATTGAAAGCCAGCTATCCAATTATTACAAACTCAGTGTATTCGCAAAATTTGGATACATCAATATAGATGACATATGTGATTCTAATATAGTCAAATACTCCATTAAAAATTAAAAATAGATATTAAGTTAGATGATTTATATCTCAGATGATATTGCTACATGTTAAAAAAAGTTGCATTTATAAATTATAATATTCCCTCCGTTTTTAAAATATTGTTTATTTTGATTCGGTATATTGTTTTAAAAAAAGAATTGATTGTATTATAAATATTAATAAAATGTGTGATTTTTTTTAATGTTATTGGGTAAAATGATAAAAATATTTTTATAAAAGATAAAATTTTAAAAAAAGATAATTATTTAAGAATAAACGTAAAAAAAAAGATGGACAATAATTTAAAAACAGATGAAACGGATGAAGTAGTATTTATTTGTGACTGATGCAAGTTAAAATCAAAAACCCAACCAAATCAATGGTGATATATCGCATTATTAATAACCAATCATTAAAGGTCCATCCACACCAATCATTAAAGGTCCATCCACAACTATTATATATTCATCTGCCAACTTTGTGAGATGCCCATTGTCTACCGCTTTCTTGGATTTATCTTAACATCATATCTAAAGAATTTTGGACAAATTTTAAATGAGTATAATTTTAAAACATGTTTTTATCTAGGTTTATTAATTTTTTAGATATTTCATATAATTATAAATTGGTTGTCAAATACCAAAAAACACCATTAATGAAGACCAAAAAAATCAGATAATACTGATGCCAATACTAGGCATCAGTGAACCTATTTTTTTCAAGACAAAAAAAAAATCAAATAATGCTGATGTCAAGGTCAGGCATCAGAACCAAACATCTAGTTGCTGATGTCAAACCCAGGTATCAGGTTGCTACCAAATTCAGGCATCAAGTTGCTGATGTCAAACCCAGTCATCAGGTTGCTGTCAAATCCAGGCATCAGGTTGCTGATGTCAAACACATGCATCAGGTTGTGCAACATGAATTTTCACGGCATCGGGATCGTTCCTCCATTCTCCGTCCACAATATAGACTGGCAAGTGAGTTGTTACGGTTAATGTTGTCTTCCTTGACTCGGAGAAAATCTCTAAGGTTTGTTGAATTAGTTTTTTCTTCAGATGCCAAATGTTGTCTCCGACCACCACCGTCGATGTCACCATTTTTGAAAGAACACGACACCACAGATTCTCAATATGGGTCAATGTGATTGTCAATGTTGCAGTGAATGTTGCAACAATGACAACGACAATGAGAACAGAAAGTATATCACAAACAATAGCAGCAGCGGAAGTTTATAGAAAATCAGTTTATAGCAGATCTAGAAGACAAGAATTAATCAAAAACAATCTACAAGTATCAAACTTGTAGATCAAGCCTCAAGGCCACACAATTTATATAAAAATCAACACTGTTTTTGATCTTAAGAACAAACAAAGATTCTCACAAGATATAGTATCTTGGAGAATCAAAAACCCACATAAAACACTAAACCAAACGTGGGAAGAAAGGAGGAAGATCGACTTCAAAAGACGTAAAAAAGGAAGCACACAAAACCAGCTTCTTCAAGGTTCAAAAAGGCCGCCGATATTGCATCGCCAGAAGCTTCAAAACCGCTTCGCTTCAAATGGAAGAACCGCACTGTAATTACGCAAAGAAAGCTCTCGCTTATAGCTTTTGATCTCCTCTCTCAAGCCGTTCAAAACCGCCCGTAACTTCAACAAAATTGCTCACGGCTTACGGCTTTTGATCTTTTCTCTCAAACTCGCCGCCAAGCTCCTCGAATATATTCTCTCTTGTCGCTCTTGCGGCTGTACTAACCGCTCGACATCCAAATTTCTTTATATAGGCTACGAATCCTGCAAGCACACGGCAAAACAACCATACTCCTACTAGGAAAGAGATTAGCAAATAATCATGCAAGATTATGTTTCCTAATTAGACTATAATACTTGGAATAACTAATTTATTTGCAGAGATCTAGTTACCAAAACTATATTGCCTAAATCTTTAAAATCTTTTAAAAGATTTAGTTACCAAACATGTATAACTAAATCTCCAAAATCTTTTGAAAGATTTTCCTATTAAAAAAAAAAAACTAATCTACCAAAAGTATTCTAAACAACACCTAAATAACCATTGACTAATTTAAAATCCTTCTTTGACCAAGAAAGGTGAAAACAAGATAAAATAGGTCATGCCTATTTTACCCTTACAATCTCCCCCTTTGTTGAACCTTTCTGGTCAAATCAAAAGACAAGTGTTTATACAAAACCAATCAAACCATCTAACCTGCATAGGTTAGAAAATCTCATCTCCCCCTGAATTTGTGCAAGGGGTAAAAACAGAAACCATTACTAAGCACAAATCAGAAAATATCACCATCACAAGAAACACTTGATCTCTCTCTCCCCCTATTTGACCGGAAAAGGAAGAGAGATAAAACATCTTTTAGGAATTCTCAAACATCAAAGATTTTGAAAAACACAATAAAGTGTTCACCAAGATTTGATCACACCACTTAGCAATAACTGAGCACATCATATCCAGATTCAAAAACTCTTAGTTTCCCACAAAAATTAGACAACCACTAAATATTTTTTCAACATGGAGATTTTTGAAAATTGATTTGCACAGTTTATATTAGGACAAAATTTCACCAAGCTGATATCATTGCCAACAATGCATGTCCTAAAATTTTATGCCTAAAAACATGATGACTAAAAGCTAGGCAAAAAAAAATAAAAAATATGCAATCACACACAAGTGATAAAGACCAGATCAAAGGATGTAGTTCCTAATGTTGCTGCATTGGGAGATGCATTCGCCAAAAATGTGATTTTATTTTCAATTTTGCTCTTTTTTTTTCTTTTTTTTTTTTAATTTTCTCAACCAAATTTCTCTCCCAAGATCATAAATTTTTCACAACCAAAATCCATAGGTACTTTATTTCCCTAGGAATATAGCTCTACTTTATTTCAAGCTATTCAAAACATGCCACTAGGAACCTTTCACACTATTTACCAAGGGAAGCAATTTTGCATTTGATCAACCCATGAAATCCGAAGATTCATAGTCCCAAAAGAAAGGTGCCACAACCTTGTTCATAGGTAGCTCTTTTCCGTTAGGTAGCTTTCACACTTTTTCAATTAAAGGGAGTCAATTTTCTCAAGATCAACCCATGAGAACCTAAGTTCCATAGTACCTTGACAAATTGCAGCATCCCAAAAATTTCAAAAGGTAGCTCTTTCCTTTGTGGACTTTAAACATACTCAAGAACTGGGAGAGAGAGAGGAGAATCAAACCAATGAAATCACAACAGATTGTGAATGAAATTCCCAAGCAACCACAAGAGACACATACATGTGAGTCAATTGATCTAGAGTGCCCTCTAAAGACAAAATGCAATCATGCTAATTTTTTTTTTGTTTTGTTTTGTTTTTTTTTTAATAATTAACTAAGTGTAAAAACATATGGCACACAAAAAACACAAGAGATTTCCAAAGATTGAAAAATCTCTCAAAAACAAGACACTTGGCAAATATATCAGCAAGATGATTTTCGGTCCCAACATGTTCAATGCAAACAATTTACATAATCAACCAAGTCTCTAAAAAAATGGTGTCTTATATTAATGTGATTAGTTCGAGAATAATGAACTGGATTTTTGTGCTAAGCAAAATGCATAGGTGTTATCAAAAACAAGGTTAACACATCAATGTGTAGCACATAATATTTGATCATTTGAAGCATCCATAAAAGATTTAAGGCTTCTCTCAAAAATATTTTGATAAGCATGCAAATTTTTGAGATTCAACCTTACTTCCTCTCCTTGTGTATATGTCATCATGAATATCACCTATTACTTTAGAGATTGGATGGTTTTTCTGAATACGGCTAGGAATGTCATGGCTGCAACCATTCAAATTGGACTGATTTTCTGAATGTTCAGACCTCGATTCGAAAGTTCAGACATGTTTCGACCGCAAGTTTACGTCCAATGTTGCTCCCATTGTTGCAACATTGGGTGAAACACATTGGGTGAAACATTGTGAATCACATTGGCCGAACTTTCGAATATGCAAGTTCGGTCCGATCATGTGCAGATTTACCGGTTTCGATGCTGGTTCTCAAGATTTTGGAGGAGATTCATCATGGTATTCATCAATGGTTTCATAGAAACGCTTAGCACCAGGACATATATCAAAGGGTTCACAATATTTAGACTTGCCTTTGTCATTACTACCCTTAGGAACCCACATCTGTTTAAAAACTTTGGGTTGAGATTTTTGAAAAATTTCTCGATTTGTCTTTGAATGAGGCTTCCAATGTGTCCGCCAATGTTGCAACATTGGTCGGCGCATTGGTCGCTTCATACGGTTCTCGCCAATGAGTTTTTTCAAAGAAATCTTGCCTCATTTCATTCTCATACATGGCCTTTTTCGAAAAACAAAAGGGTTGTATGTGACCGTGCTTATGGCGTAGTGACAAACATAATTTTTCTTTCTTACTCTCGGTTTTTCACGAAAACAGCCAGAAAACTTTCATTGGTCTGTTTGGTTCCGATGTTCCTTCTCCTCTTTCACAAATACCTTAGGGACAAAACCAATACCGATCTAGAAGTATTACCGAATTCAGATCATCAACCTTTTGTTTGCTAGAATTCCACTTGGTCATGGTCTCTTTTGCTTGAGTAAGCTGCTCCTTTAACTTCTCAATCTCCACATCCTTTCTACTTAGGACACTCTCCACCTCACTATGCATTCTTTTTATCAAGATTTGCCTTTTTAATAGTTCATTTGCCTTACCAAGTAGTGTAACTTGGTGAGCTCTCTTCTCCCAATCCTTGTACAGCTCCTTGTACCCTTCCAAAGAAGTCCGAATCTGTCTCCATCATCTTCGCAATTGTGGAATTAAAAGAAGAAATTGTTCCGCTCAATGTCTCTCCCAATGTTGCTCCCGATGTTGCAACATCGGGTGACACATTTGTCAAACATCGCATTTTCGAATCGAATCATAAACAAAGATTCAAGTCAAACCGAGTGCCGGGCATTCTTAGTTTAGAAGAACGAACATTGGCGTGTCCTTCACATAAAGTCCAAGGGCCTCCCACACATCTTTGGCGATTCATAATTTGCTATCACCCTAAAAGTATTTGCATCTAAGGCCTTATAAATAGCGCAAGGCTTTCGAAAGTTAAAAGAAGCGTGTTCCTATCATCATTGGTCCACTCAGATTCTTTGGTGATCTTGACATCACCATCCGAATCTACAGCTTGGGAGGACTCCAACCATTTAAAAACAAAGCCACGCTCTTTCATCAATGGATTTGATGAAGATGCGCATCTTGACTTTCCATATAGAATAATTAGCATTTGTGAGAGTAGGAGGATCGAACCACGTTCTCATACTGAGAATCCATCACGTCTTTAAACAGAATCGACTCTTAGTGATATCAAGAGGAGGCTCTGATACCAATTGAAAGAACGCGACACCAGATTCTCAATATGGGTCAATGTGATTGTCAATGTTGCGTGAATGTTGCAACAATGACAACGACAATGAGAAGAAAGTATATCACAAAAATAGCAATGAAGTTTATAGAAAATCAGTTTATAGCAGATCTAGAAGACAAGAATTAATCAAAAACAATCTACAAGTATCAAACTTGTAGATCAAGCCTCAAGGCCACACAATTTATATAAAAATCAACACTGTTTTTGATCTTAAGAACAAACAAAGATTCTCACAAGATATAGTATCTTGGAGAATCAAAAACCCACATAAAACACTAAACCAAACGTGGGAAGAAAGGAGGAAGATCGACTTCCAAAAGACAGAAAAAGGAAGCACACAAAACCAGCTTCTTGGTTCAAAAAGGTGCCGATATTGCATCGCCAAGCTTCAAAACCGCTGCTCAAATGGAAGAACTGCACTGCATTACAGCAAGAAAGCTCTCGCTTATAGCTTTTGATCTCCTCTCAAGCCGTTCAAAACGCCTGAACTTCAACAAAATTGCTCACAGCTTACGGCTTTTGATCTTTTCTCTCAAACTCTGCTCGCCAAGCTCCCTGAATAGATTCTCTCTTGTCAGCTCTTGCAGCGTGTACTCAACTGCTCGACATCCAGCTCTTTATATAGGCTACGAATCCTGCAAGCACACGGCAAAACAACCATACTCCTACTAGGAAAGAGATTAGCAAATAATCATGCAAGATTATGTTTCCTAATTAGACTATAATACTTGGAATAACTAATTTATTTGCAGAGATCTAGTTACCAAAACTATATTGCCTAAATCTTTAAAATCTTTTAAAAGATTTAGTTACCAAACATGTATAACTAAATCTCCAAAATCTTTTGAAAGATTTTCCTATTAAAAAAAAAAAAAAAACTAATCTACCAAAAGTATTCTAAACAACACCTAAATAACCATTGACTAATTTAAAATCCTTCTTTGACCAAGAAAGGTGAAAACAAGATAAAATAGGTCATGCATATTTTACCCTTACAATTTTCCATTCAAAATAACTCACAATATTCGAGGATCTAAATCTTCGGCACTTGCTTACCGTGCGAAAGAGTCTCGAAAACCGAGGCAAGACCTCAAATTTAATTCAAAATTGATCTTGGAAAAATGAATTGATTTCAAAAGAATGAAGTATCTAATTAAATACCGTTACTGTATAGGTAGATCTCGTTGTGAAAGACCTAGTTACTGGAAAAGTCATAGGTAGAGCCAAAGAATATGAACTATACAAGTTAGCAATAACATTGATTAAATAAAATTAAAGGCTCCGGTGTATAGAAAAGACCTCACCGTTTAAGAAGGAACCATAGAAACTATGGAATCCACTATTTCTTTCTAATTTATATTTCTTATTCTAGTTTGAATACCTAGTAGAATACAATTTCAGATTTCGAGGCCAGGCCATCATTGACCCAACAACAAGAAAGATTCTTTGGTATTAAGAGAGGACATCCCACTATTGGAAAAATGAATTGATTTTAGAAAAATGAACATTTTTGTGGATATTTGTTAAAAATTTGGGAAATAGAAAATTCATAGGATATGTTTCGTGTCGGTAAGGGTGATCCGGAGGAGAAGAGATCTGAGACTGATTCGTAAACATCTTTTGAATGGGCCAGTGAGGGACAAGTACGATAATGAAAGGGAAGAGAGAGAGAGAGAGAGAGACTAAGAGAAGAGAGATTACAGGGAATTGTTTTGTTTTGTACATATATGTTTGCAATCTTCACAAAAATCACTAGATTTGTTTGATTTAGAAGAGAGAGAGGGAGAGAGAGAGGGAGTGAGCGTTGTTTGGAAGAGCGAAAGAGTTGACCCTAAAGAATGATGAAGAAAAATAAAAGTTCAAGATGGAAGTGACAGCCGATCAAGGGCAGTGACGTACTTTCGCCTCAAAATTATACCTAAAAGATGTGTCCAAAAAATAGCTGGATTTATTTGAAAACATGTTTTAAAAGATGTACCGGCTTGTAATTTGTTCAATAATTTTTTATCCGGTTATACTACTACGATTTTGTTATATCAATTAATCAAATAAAGATATACTCCGTCCGTTCCGAACAAAGAATCAATTATTTTATTTTGAGATGTTTCATTTAAAGAGTCCATTTTCAAAAATTAAGATATAAAAATATTATTTTATTTTTAATAGACTACTAAAAATGTCATTTTCTTAAAAAGTTTTACTTTCAAATAAGAACTCTTTGCCCGAAACAGAGGGAGTATACATCTGATATTTTCTACATGATCTACGTTTTTATATGAAAATAATAACAAAAATAGAGATATGAAAAAAAAAATTAACAAGAAGTATATATATCTGGAAGTTACAAATTCGATTTAATTAAATCAGATTTTATATTAATGCCTCACAATTTAAAATTGATGCATTGCAATTTAAAAAAGTGTCCAAGAACAAACAAATTCTTATTCGGACATTTCACTTCACGCTTGAGTTTTTCTTGCTACCGTAGGTTTTTCAATCATGGACGTTCCTAACTATTCCGGTAAATGGCCACCCATTGAATGCATCTTTTTGGGGAAGATAGTGATATATCATTAAAGTATTTATATGAACAAAACAAATGCTCTGTAAACACAGCAATTGCATATTTTGAATGAAAATCCTTCGCTATTAAATAGTCTATATAAAAATAGAAACTTGTTAAGTAACAGCTACATCAAACTTATTCAAAAGATAACTAAATCCTTACTGACTAGGATTTGGAACCGATAACAATTTGTTTAAGACTATAGACAAAACCTCTTCAATATCTTACAATAAAACATCAACAAAAAAAGGGAGAGTTTATGAGTCGATGAAGTGTTACATGAACCGATGGTTAAGCTTGATTGTTTGATTGAGTTGGGCTTGAACGTTAAATTTTCATGAGCTTTGTTCGTTTAGTCGGGGAAGAAAAAAATAGTGATATAAACTAAAATCCTTAATTTTTAGGTTTTGCGATTCACACTCACAAATAAGATCTTGTTTTATGAGTGTAATTGAGCGACCATGGCCAGCTTTGGAGGGAAAACCGCAAGAGGGATTGTAGAAGAGGAAGTGAACGATTTGCAGAAGAGATATATTTAGAGGGTGGATGCAATGTGGCTTAAGGATATTATTGGAACATATTTATGAAAGTAACCTTAAGAGGTTGAAAAATAAAATATGTATTAAATCGGTTAGATATTTGAGAAAATGAATCACCATCAATTTATCTATTATAATATCTTTTTTTTGTTAATTAAAGTAATCTTATTTTATTTATATAGATTTGTACAATTTATTCCTTTTTGATTTTTTTTAAACTTTAGTTTGCTTGAATATATTTTAATTTAAACAGATATATATCGTACGTTTAACGCATGCGTGTTTAAGTAGTTGGTGATAATTTTGAATGTAACAAATTTTGTAATTGAAAAATCTTACTAAGTGTCATAGAAACACTTTGTTAGCATTTAGCAAGATCGTTAAAAAAGTATCTCAAATGCATAAAAAAAAAAAAATCCCGACATGGTAATCATGGGCGGATCCGCACGTATCAATTTTTTCTTTTCTTTTCCTTTGTTTTGTTATTTTTTATGTTTTTGATTTTTTGTTATTAAAACTACGTCGTTTTAACGCCAAAATTAGGTAAACTCTCATGCGTGTACCCCTACTGAAAAAAAAGGTTAACAAAGCCTGAAATAAACACACTTTTGTATGGACTATCTTGCTTTTACATAAATGTAAAACTGTATGAATATTAGAATACATGTTGGCTCAAGCCTGATTGTTTAACTTCATCATCTTTTAATATATAGAATATTATATGCTAAATTATGATCTTGATGGTATTGGAATATTATTAAAAAAATATATAATATTTAGCGTATAAAATATTATAAAATTTTGATCTCGATTTATTAACATGTAAAATTGACGGTAAAATTAAGATCTTGATGGTGTTGAAATATTTTGTTTTATTAAATTCGGATCCGATGGAAATGAAAAATATATGTCTGTATATGCTTATTTATATTTTTATAGATTTGACAATGCATTGCTTTTTCTTTTTGTCCATTTTATTAGATGTGTAATTTAGTTTCAAATATGTCAATAAGCTGTCTCTACAATTGTGATGATGATTTAGATTAGTTTACTAGAATATTTCGATATGAATTATATTTTCATGATTAAGTATTTTATTTTTCGTTTTATAATTTTCCTGTTATCTAGATATGATGATTTTCTCGTTTTTACTGATGGAGATAATGATATTCTTGGGATAAAGACTTTGTCTCCAACATTGTTTATATTCAAAATTTAGCTCCTACAAAGTGATGTTCATGCTTTTTACTGATTAGTTGGTAAAAAAAATATACTAAAATATTAGTTGATTTTTTTAAATACAAAAATGATTAGATTTAGGGGATTGAGCATTAAAACCAAACAAATAGCAATATTTTTACAAAAAATCTAGTTCGGCTTTGCTGGAACTTGGTTTGTTGGTTAATGTTCAAGGTTTTTTTGTTTGACCTACATGCTCGGGTTGAAATTAAATAATAGTTTATTATTTTATTTTTTTTGTTTATAATATTTGAATAAACACACTTATGTAGGTACTATTTGCTTTTACATCAAAATAAAAGTATAAGATTTTTATAATATATGTTGGTTGAAGTCGGTTGTTTAAGTTCGTCATCTTTTATCTTCAATAAGACTACGAATTTTTAACGTATAGAATATTATAAAAAATTCGATATCGATTTATTAACATGTAAAATAGACAATAAAATTAAGATGTTGATGGATTGAAATATATTTTTAAATGTGTTTTCAAATCATTAGAAGTTTGTTCATATTTTAAGGAACTATTTGATTTTTATATTTCAAAGCACTATTTAGTTTTTATATTCCAAGGAAATATTTGATTTTCACATTTTAAGGTAGTATTTAATTGATTGGGACACAAGTAATTAATTGATGTATAATCAGATTTATGTTTTCAATACATGGCCCACCACTTTTATCATAGAAATGAATTTCTATTTTAAGAAAACAACTTTTAGCGAGATTTTACTATCTTGAGGTGGTCTCATGTAAGACGGTCTTATGAATCCTTATCCGCCCTATTTAAAAATTCGCGAGTCATAATAAATAAATAATATGTTACAAAAAATAACAAAAATGGGTCAGCTGAGTTGGTTCCTAGCGAATTGCTTAAGGTATCAAAGTTGGTGCAAGTGGTCTTCGGTTTGAAACTCAACAGTGTTTTTTTTAGGTTTTATTGCCAGAGATGTGTCATTTTGGCATTATTTACATTTACGATCAATCAGAGTGTTACTTTTAGGCTTGGCGTGTGTCACTTTGAGAACAAAAGTGTGTCACTTTTGGATAATTGTTACCTTAGGTCTGATTAAGTTTTACTTAATTATTTTAAATCAGAGTGTCACTTTTTAAACATAGAATGTATCGCTTTTAAGTTTTACGTGTGTCACTTTTGGCAAAAAAAATCACTTTTAATCTTTAAATTTTTATTCATAAGTGTCACGTTTAGTGTGTCACTTTTAGGTATTAATTGTGTCACTTTTAGGCATTAGGTGTGTCACTTTTGGTAAAACAACATATTTTTATAATCATACAATTTGTATCAATAAGAGTGTCACTTTTAGGCTTGAAGTGTGTTACTTTTAGGACTAAAATTTGTCACTTTTGGGCTAGTGATTTTAACAGCAATAACCAATTGAACACTACTGAAATATATCTTCTCATTCGTAGAAAGGTATATAATCTCAAGTGTCAATCGTTAAAAACACAAAACCATAACTTTTTCAATGTAAAGTATATGTTTCTTACTCAAACTTACAAAATTTAATGAAAATATGTCTAAAATAACCGAATATTAGGAGTCTTGGAACCAAATTCCTTGGCTTGATGGGAATCAGAAAAATCAGTAGTCTTTTTCTTGCCCTTTTCAATACTTCCCTTAATTCTTTTTTCTCATTCCCTTCGTAACAGAGCGAGCAGGATCTAGGCATGTAGTAGATGAACTTGAAACACGAGATGATTCATTTTGGTCCGGTAAATTCCTTAAGGAAAAGTGTCATTTTTTAGTATTAAATGTGTCACTTTTTAGTATTAAGAGTGTCACTTTTTAGTATTAAGAGTGTTACTTTGTATTTTAATAAGAATTATAATAATTTTTCATTTATAGTGTCACTTTTAACATTAAAATGTGTCACTTTTTAGTATTAACATTGTTACTTTGTATTTTAATGAGAATTATAATAAATTTCCCTTTATAGTGTCACTTTTAACATTAAAATGTGTCATTTTTTTGTGTTTTCAATGTGTCACGTTTAGCTTTAAATGTGTCATTTAGCATTTCGTCAAAGTCCATTAGAATCTGTCAAGTATCCCAAGGCAATTGATGCTAACGGATGGTTAACAGAGTTGGCAAAGAATTAAACTTCAAGGCGTGGGAAACATAAGAATTTCGATGGCAAATATTGAAAGTGCAGGGGTACCGGAGTAAATAGAGGAACTTCTCATTAATGTGAATTAAAACAAAACAATGTAACTAAGGAGTTTTGAACCACTGACCTTTGATTCCTACTCCCTAATCCCTAATCCCTCCCTAAACCTTTAAACAGCACCTTCAACCAACTTTACTAACAACTTATTATGTTTTTTATTAATAGATTTAGTTATTAACCCGCGAATTTCTAAATGGGACCGTCCTACACAAGTCTTTGCCTACTATCTTTACGCTACCTAGGCATTATATATATATATATATATATATATATATATATATATATATATATATATATATATATATATATATTCCAAATTAAAGTTTCACTCTGGAAAATAATTTCGGTCATGAAGTAACAAGTTACCGCTCAAATTATTTGACCCGAGTCGCGCTATTCGAACCCCTTCATCCTCCAAGCAGACCCCCCATTTCTCTAAACTACCTATATACCCTTCACCCTCTACTACACCCGCCTCCCACTCCCACTCCCACTCCCACCTTCCTTCCCCATATGCAACCACCACCGTACCCTCCCTCCCTCCACTCTCCTTCCCTCTTCTCTACCCTCTTCGAGTGCACACCCTCCCTCCTTTCTCTTTCCCTCCTCTCCCCATCCAATGCGCACCACCACCTTTCTCCTTCCCTCTTCTCTGATTATTTTGGAGAAAAATTGGTATAATTAGCGATCTACATGATTGTGTATAAGCATTTTGGTCAAATTATGGAAATAATTTAATCGTGACATTGGATCATTTGGGTCAAAAAATGATAGAATTAGCGTTCTATACAAGGACCGGAAAATAGATGTCATGCATGTTTTCATGATTTAGACCTTTAGCATCTTTCTTGACCTTTTGGCTAAAATAGTGTAGCATATGATGTTATCACTTTAATACTCCCTCTGTTCTAAGCAAAAAGTTCACGATTCCATTTTTGAATGTTTCACTTAAAGAGTTCACTTTCAAAAATTAAGGTATAAAAATATCATTTTATTACTAATGAACTACTAAAAGTGTCATTTCTTTAAAAAAAAAAAGTTTGACTTTCAAACGGGGACTCTTTGTCTGAAACAAATGAAGTATCTAATATGAGTCATTGGCTGAAATGATGCTAATCTTCTTTTTTAGGGGAAAGGTCCATGGCAATAACTTGCTATTGGCGTCTTCATGAAACTCATGCCTTGCACAGCAGCGAGGCCCTAGCTCACCCCACCTGTAATATCTCCGAACCCACATCAATAACATGTGGGGATTGTGAGTCTTACAAGCAGACACCCTATCACTCGTCACCAACCTCATCCGTGCACTTCTGGATGGGTTTGTGGTGAGCCTAGTTTACCTAGACACTTAGTCCGGCATTGCATAGACAAATGTGTTGAGCACATCACCCGGAAAGTCTTATAAATGGCCATCTATTACCATTAGACACCAAACATTATCTATGGTTTTTAAGTGAGATTTTGAGGAGCACAAGCTGAGTTTTTGAAGTTATGGACTTTAAGTGGGATTGTGGTGGGCCGCACTCGAGTTTTCTAATGTTTCCTTCCGCTTTACTAGCTCTCTTCAATCTTCATTAGTGAGAAAGAACCCAAATCCAATGTGAAGGTAGCCATAGAACCTTTGGGCTCAACCAGCCCCAACCTTTAAGAGATTGAGGACTTCGGCACTCTGCAAGCATCTTTCCGACACAGGAATTTCAGATGATAGGTATGTATAATATACACTTCCACAATACTCACTTGGCCTACCTCAGCTCGACAAGAATCCTACACCTATTAGGCATAAAATCTTTTGTTTTAGTATACCCCACGTGTACACAGGAAACGTCAAATGTTTTGACACCTACACAAAATTTATCAAGACAAAAAAGTTGGCAGAAACTTAAGAAATACGATCTTACAAATATTTTATATAAGACAGATCCTCTTGATCCAACACACTATACGTTAGTGAGCTAAACCGTGAGATAGTCAGGTTCCGTCTTACGAATTAGGATCCGTAAAACGGGTTTATGAGAGACTTACTCAAAAAAGTTTGGCTTCAAATCTAAACAGGCCAAAATCACATGTGCTTGTCAAATCTTTAGTAATATCTATCAGGTGCCACTCCAGTAACTTTCAAGAAATATACTGACAATAATTTGGGAAAGTCCATTCAAAAGTCAAAACATATAATTTGAGAGGATTAAATTAAGCATACAAAATGTGCAAGTGTCAACATCTGAATAAATGGTGGAAGTAAACTCCATAGATTCTTTAGTATATATCAGAAATATGTTGCAATTATAGTAGGCTAAATACAAAATGTTGAGGACGTAGTTCTTGTCCTCTTAATTTTCTAAACACAGAAACAGTTCTTAGCCAACCTTGTTTTAAATCGCTATTCCCGCTTAAACATTCACCCCATAGAGGAGTGACTGCATCATTCTTCAAGGAACTTTGTTTAGGGAATACTATTTAGTAGCAAAGAATAGTACAATCAGCTAAGTTGTGATAAGACAACTTTTCTGAATGGAATACCAAATGGTATGCTAGTGGAGAATTCCAGCACTGGCAAGGACTAGCATCGTCAACAAATGGTATCAGAAATATCAGAAGGTTTCATACCTCTGTTCAGCGATAACTCAACGTATATTTGATACCCATTTTGTCCCGAGAAGCCTAGAAGACAATTACTAGCTTCAAGAGAAATGGTGAAAAATTCTACTGCAGCTTAAGAGCGTTCTTTGTATTATATTTGTGCAAAAAGGAGTTCGTTCCATGTATCAGGAACACCAGGCATGCACCAATGCAAGCAATCTTGCATTCCTGGAGACGCTCTAATGCTGTATCGAGATATATGTCCTTCGTCTCTCAGTTGAGATAGAGCTGTTATATCCAAAAGCTTAACCCCTGTTCCCTTAACTGCCCCAGCAGCAATAGAATCGCTCGATTCCTCTTCTAAGACTTCCAATAGTCCCGGGGTAGTATTGTCACAGGTACCTCCAGTATTCCAATCTCCATTAAAGAAGTGCCTAGGTGAAATGGACCTGTAAAAGACTTTCAAGCCTGGATGTTTAGGTAGTTGTGAATTTACCCAATTAACAATACTGTATATTGTGAAATTTTTGGCGCCTCCAATATCTGCTATCTTCCTGTTGGTATTGGGCACACCCCCCACATGCATGACCCACCGATTAGCTTTAAGTTTCCCTCTATTCCAATGATGACCAGTATTCAGAACAACAACATGGAACTTGTCAAGATAATGTTTCAAAAATGCCGGTGGGCGATCAAGGTGCATCGCATAATCTGTGGCAAGACTTGTCGGATCAATGGGCTCCAAGTCACACAGACTAGCAGACCAATAGTAGAGAACAGTAGTATTCGTGCTTGGGAAACGATAGGCCCACCCATCAGGGCGGGCAGCTCCACGAGGTTTAACTAGACCATATTCCCAACCGACATCAAGAACATCAGGTCTCTCTTCACCACCTGTGATCATGCACATCATAGATTGAAACTGTTGTCGTCCCAATGAATCCCCAATAAACGCTAGAGTTTTATCCTGCATCCTGGAATGCCTCATCACATCAGCATATTCATAATAAACAAGCTTTAAACACGCAACAAATAGCAGAAAGTGAACAAAGTACATACATGAGCAGTTAGCGGAAACTGGATCAGATTACAGGGAGCATTAGCTAACTACAATAGGAAATTCTAAACATGGTAATGAGATTAAGCAAGAAAATATATTAATAAAAGTTCAAGCAGATGTAAAAACAAGGTTGAACCAATTTTTGTAAAGATAATGTACTCTCTCTGTTCCACTCAAAGAGTCCTAAATATAATATAATGTACTCCCTCTAGGAATGACTCAGCTGAACTTGATTCCAATGGAAATATTTGAGTCTCATGAGTCTACTCAAAATCAGACTTTTTCATAACATTCCAAGCCAAGTGGAATCTGAGTTTTATAAAACTTCTTGAAACTTTTTTCTATAAATAGAAAAGAAGTTATTTGTCAAAGTACATAAATATAATGCAATTGATGTAAGAAAATATGTGCATGATTTAGAACCAATATGAATCAGGTTATTTGTGGATGAGTCGAGTATGGTCGGTACATGAGCAGTTGAGTCTGCCCCATAAATACTAGATCAACTCGAGTTTACATAGTCTACAGAATCCACTGAACTTGACTTGAATCAAGAATCGAGTTTGTTTAGTCAGTGTACTTGAACCACCTGATCACTACCCCCTATGTTTATGAAGTAGAATAACCCATTTCACACAGTTCACAGGCTTATCAACCATTATTACCTGGTTTCATCATAATTTTTTCATATGTTTAATAAGGTCAGCCTGCTGAACGGCCCCAATAGAAGTCAATCCAAACTTAATTTTTGAGTCAATAGCTTTTCAATCCAATCCAAACTGAAATAAGCTTAGTTTAAGCATAGCCAGGCAGAGGTACACTGAATTAATCATGTGGATTATGTCTACAGCAAACAAAAAGAACATCAATTTTAACATTCATCGGGTCTGATATCAATGCATTGTATCGTCACCCCTGGTGTCAAACAATCATATAAGAGATTCACCATCTATATTAAGAATTCCATAAGACAACATAGGACAGTACCTTCTCAGGAATTCAGGTCCTGTAAAATCTTTCATCTCGCAGTCTTTGGGATGCCACTTTAACTTCTCATAAACAAAATCTGTACGCTGTGTCAGGCGACAAGCCCACATTCCTGACAACCACTGTTTACAGCCAAACCCAGAATACAGGGGGCGGTTATCATCAATGACCCATTTACCTTTTGCAAAGTTACAGGCTGAAAAACGAGTCAAATACAACAACTGTCAAATGACCAGTAACAGCAGATGTTATGAAATTATCATATTATTTAAAGCAATGCTACACTTGCAGAAAAACAGAATGCATCAATGTGTTGTAGAGTACAGCCATCAATGCATTGTTGGAATAACATAAATCCCTTTAATGCTTTATGTTTCTGTAGTTTCTTTATATGTTCCTGTTGTTCCCACCCTCCACTCCCCCCCAGCCACCATCACCACCAGGTCCACCACCAACATCCACACCAAAAACTTTCTCATGGCCATGTATTAGAAGTAAGAAGATTACTCAACCCAAATAACCTTGATCATTTCAAGTCAGAATAAAAAATATTGAAAAACCCATTCCGAAAAAAACCAGTTCATCAATCCATCTCTCTCGCTCCAGAAGAACTTAAAGACGCCAACCTTTGATGATGATTCCTCCCTCCATCTTACCATATGATTCAAATCCTTTAAAAGTTCTACAAAAACAGTGAAATCCGTAACCCCCCCCCCCAAAAAAAAAAAAAAAAACAGATCTATCCCATCATTTTCCATTCCCACAAATTTCCATTCCATTTGAATCAATGAGCGAGAGAGAGAGAGGTACATAGATTACCATCTAGATAGAAAGCAAGTATGCTTGCTGGGCAGAGATGAGGCTCCATGACATTGTCGGCGGCAGAAGAGCAGATTTAGAGGAGGGAGGACAAGAGAGTAATGGCAATGGCTTAGCTCACAATCAATTAATTAATGGGAGTAATAAAATTATGTTTATAATAGTTAGCAGAAGCAAGGACTGAACGGAGTTGGACTTGAATTACAATTTACTTTGTTTTCTTATTTAGGGATAAATTGATAACGTGGTTGGTAGTTTTAGTTGGGGATTATTAGTTTTTAAGTTATCCAGGTCCAAGTAGGATTAGCATTAGATCTTTCTATTTGAATTATATTTATTAGTCCTGCACTGCAGAAACTTAATTCCTACAAGAATTAGGATTTTCTTTTCTATTAATCAGGCCAAGTCCTAGCAGTTTTAGGATTTCTATTGTCTTGTAAATGTATACATCATCATCTAATTAGATTTGATTAATAATATATGAATCGAGGTTTTTGCCATTGTGACCTTTGGGCATGGATGACCCCTTGCAAGGATAAGTGCTTTTCCTCTTTTCTTCTACTTCTTATTACTTTTATCTTCTGTACTTGCTTCTTCCTTCATAGTAATTACCAATCAATCAATTGCTTAATTAAATTAATTTTTAATTTTCGTATAATGAATTAAGTTGTCAAAATGTATTTGAAAGCTAGGGTTATAATTGTCCAATTCTTGCTCACACGACAACACGTGATACTATTTTATCAATCTCTTTAACGGCAATGGGACGAAAGATGTGTCTTCCAAAACAGTTGTAAAATAGGAGGTGAACCCTCACAAAAAAAGGCGATACAGAGGTGAAGCCAAAAAATCAGATAACCAAACGGAAAGTTCGTCCTATTTTTCCCAAAATGAAATGTAGCTATGCCCTCCGTCCCAAATTAAGAGCCGTATATGAAAAGTCAAACTTATTAACATGATAACATCATACTTATACTTTTTATATTCCCTTTAAATTGCACTACATTTTTTTTTATTTTAAAAATTATTTAATATAGGAAGAGTCTACTTCCACTACAACATTTGTTTATCCACTACATTCAATAAAATCTAATTAAGTTAATCAATGTCTTGACACAATTGCCCTTGAAACCCACCTTATTTAAAAAATCTCGTTTCCCTTTCCAGTTTTTGTCCTCTGTTTAACGTCTTTACAAATAATATAAAATCAATCATGCTCAAGAAAAGAAAATTTTTTCACCCCAACCCAAGGAGTGGGAGAGATGGCACGGACACTCAAGACCTTGAGGTCTTTGGTTCCAATCCTTATACCAACAAGGGGTCACACTTACCTATCAAAAAAAAGAAAATAAGAAATTTCTATGCATAAAATTGGAAAAAATAAATGAAACATATGAAAGGAAAATTATACATCGGTCTAACTTTTTTCGCTTACAAATAAGAAAAAAATATAAATGAAAAAATAGACTAAACAAAGGAGTGGCATGAGTTATAAACTAAATTACGGAGCACAAATTATGAATATCAAATAAATAACTTGAATGAAAAATCAATAATGAATACTCGATCCGTCCAAAAATAAATGGTTTTTTAGAGATTTGCACACAGATTAAGGAAGTTAATAAAAAGGCTAACCTACCCTTCTTTTTTTAAAGAAAAAAATTTCATATTCGCAATGCATTAAAACATTCTCAATACAACATTTAATTAGAGAGTAATTAATATGGACAATTTTGGCAAAATGTGGATAAATTTATCTTAAAATTCTAACATCATTTATTTTAAAGACGGAGGGAGTATATGTTTAGCAATAATCTAAAATATATTTTACGATAAGCTGGCCGTTGTGCAGCATTTTTAAGTTCTTTTGACATTAAATTCAGTTTGCTTCAAAAAAATTTTTGAATAAATTAAATGAAAAATAATGCATAAATTTAATTTCTTAGAGTTCAAAAATAGGCATAATTTATTTGAGCAGACAAGAAGAGCAAAAACATTAATTTTAAGTTATAAAGGAAAATCAAAAATAAACAAGGTAAGTATTTGAAGGGCAAATGTGTCATGACAATGACTGATTTATTTAACCATCAATGAATGTAGTGGATAAGTAAAAGTTGTAGTGGAAATAGACTCTCCCTAAATAGTATCATTTAAGTGGCTAGATATTTAAGGGGTAATTTTGTCTTAAACTAAATCAATTCAAAGTCATATTAATGAATGTAGTGGTTAAGCAAATATTGTAGTGGAAATAAACTCTCCCTTTAATATATGTATATTTATTAAATTGCACTAATATATATATGTGTGTGTGTGTGTGTGTGTTTATATATAGCATATTTCCAAAAAGAAAGAAAAAATTGAAAAAAGATTTGTTGCTATTTTTTTTATAAATGTGACTCTTTCATTGACAAACCAAAATGGGAAGTACGACTCTGTATTTGGGACGGATGGAGTTGAGATGAAAAGTTATAATGTATATGAAATACTACTCCCAACATCTCTAAATGAGTGTCCATTTAAGACAAAAAAATAATCTAAATGAGTGTCCATTTTTGTATAGGTTTACTAATTTCACCTTTGGCACATATCATGTCCAGTGTGGACTTACTTTAAAGGCATTAATGAATATGTGCTACTAAAATGTCCCATAAGTCAACTTCCTTAATTTTAGTAAAAAAAAAAACTAAAAATGGAGGTATGATTTAAGGGTATGCATCACATTTTACCTTTCATATCATTCTCATTATGAATTTTGACGCAAATTTCTAAAATTTAGCATCAAAACAGTAAAAGATATTTGAAGAACCATTTTTTTTAAATCACGTTTTGAAATACCCACCAAAATGAGAAGCACAAACTGGCTGTTCAACAAATTAATTGTGATTGAACCAAAATTCCCCCCAGAAATACTAGACCACAGAAATTAGTCTTTAAATTAAATGATTCTTTTTACATACTTTCCTTCTTAAGTTTAGTATAAACTGACCAGCAAAGTTCTAGATTTTACCTTGCTTTTCTGCGTCAGTCACCATACTGTCATTGTTTCCTCCCCTAACCATCGACTCCACTGGTGCTACAGAATCATGTTTTGATAGTCCCGAAACATTCTCTCCTTCAGAAACTTCTCTGAAATCTGATTCTTTTATGACATCCGTAGTATTTTCTGCACCACCACATACAACAAAACACGTGACAACCCTAATTAAGCATCGGCTTAACAACTTATAGACTTTCAGACTGACTTTCATCCTAGTATAATTGAACACATAGAAGAAGCAGCAAAAAAATGGAAACATGCTTGAGGAAACATTAAACCGTGCTGATCGATCAGATCACTGATATATGACATGCAGGAGATCTAGAGATATACACTTTGTTGGATAAGATAATCCCAGCGCAAGAAGCAAACAAACTTAAGATGCAGCATCAAGATAAATAGAAGAAATAAACAGGCATCTTCATCAGAATTGGAATGGGTAAGTTCCCTTTCAGCTCTCTAACTTTCAAACTAGCAATCTCTCTTTCACTTTCTATTAATGCATACTGCCCTTTTTAGAAGAAATCACGAGTAAACGGCAGCTGTGGCAGTTATAGAGTTCAAAGGAGCGACAGTCATTTTACCATAAGCTGATGTACGGATACGTACATATATACATCCAAGCATAAAAACACATATAAATATGCATAGCTGCTCTAACACACTTCGAACTGCCAACCACTTTTTATTTAAAACACGACCTACAGCATACTTTACCATATAGGTTCGTCACATTGAGAATGCATGTATTATCAGAAGAAAATAATAATTATGGATAACGTACAATCAAAATTCTACCATGGTTCTTTTCCCACGAAGTCGTAGAATATTTGTTTGTTCTCCGGCTCACCGACAAATCTGTGTTTGTGGAACCTAAAGCTGGTTCTAGATTCACACTTCTTTCAGCTTGTCGTGTACCATATTCTACATGAGGAACTTGTTTCAGTTTTACTTCTTTAGCTGCCATCACAGTAAAGTTCACAACAGTTACACCCTTAGCATGCCCTAGGTGTTCAAATACAGTCACACCAATTCACAATGCAGATAGTACATTGAAGTATTATAAAAAAGGTTCATGATAGGAACATTGCAAAATACTTGAAGAGCATATAACGATTTGTCATAATATATGCACGTTGAAAATATCAACATGCTTCAGTAAAACCTGTCAGCAATTTAAGCCTAGAATCAACAAGGAGATCGGCATCAGGTATGTGATCCAGCAGTGAATAGCACAAAAACGGGAGTTCCTTTTCACAAGAAGGTTTCTTTGCACCATTTTGATTTAAACATGCTCTCTCATCAATTGAGCTTTTCTCACAAGCCACAAACATCAAACTGATAGTGGTGTTCTAGCTAATTCACCAATTAGTTTTCTAAAACTTCCATCTCATTAAGGTACCCGAGGGTGCTGTGCGTCACAATCCAACGAGGCAGGACTTCATCCATTTCAAAGCATTTCAACAAAATATGATGGATGAATCCACCATTTTGAGGCATGGGTGTCAAACAATTTTCTCCGTACCCCATAGAGACAATTAAGCAAATATTGGGTGATTGAGCATCCACGTAACATACAAAATCGATACAACTTACAATTCGATAACAAAACAGTGCTAAAACAAAAGACATATATATATACATATATATATACATATATATATATATGTATATATATATATGTATATATATATATATATATATATATATATATATATATGTATATATATATATATATATATATATATATGTATGTATATGTATGTATGTATGTATGCATGTATGTGTGTATGTATGCATGTATGTGTGTGTGAAGACAAACCTGGAAACATCTGCATTGGTTTATCAAGAGGTGGTGGTAGTAAGGAAGTGAGAATGGGTGTTTTTTCCCATGTCCAAATAACAATGGTTGTACAAACAACACCAATGAAGAAGAGAGAGAGCTGTTTAGTCCTCAGTCCATAGAAGTAGCCTCCTTTCATCCTTTACAAACACTTAAAATGCGGAGTTAAAGCAATCCAAGTGTGCCCATTTTGTTTCTTCCAGCTTGTAAGACCTTCAAATGAGAGAAAAGAAAAATTGGTTAAGGATCAAAGATTTAACATATATATATATATATATATATATATATATATATATGATTTTAGAAGAGTTCGTTTAGCTCCCCCAAGCACACTCAGTTGTCTAAACTCAAAATCTACTATTTCTATTAAATGAGCATATGCACTTACAAAAACAAGATAGGCAAGGTGTTAATATTCAAATCAGAGCAAATACTAGTTGGCAAAATAATTGCCCAACACAATGAATGTAGACCAAGAAAATTATACGGTTTTCAAACTTAGTAGTTCCTACTTCCTAAATTAAATGCCCTTCGCACTTTTCTCTTTAATGACTGTTCTTTCTAGAAGCAGCCACTTTGATACAAATCAACTCATTCTTGTGTTAATAATTTTACTGTCAAATCATACTTTCGCATCTTGGGGAATAGCAACAGGACTTCGTTTCCTTGGAAAGCCATCTAGAAAACAATGACACCACGAAGAGTAGCCTTTTTCGCTAGGGAGGCTACAAATGGAGCTATTCTCACAGGCAACAATTTGTTTGGATTCATCTTAAAATTTACATGTGTAAGGGTAACTTGGAGAGTGTTGATCATCTTTTGCTATTGTCTGGTGGCAAGGAGCTGTGGAATTTAGAACTCAACCTTTTTAACCGCGCATGGATTATGTCTGGCGTTGTCAAGGAGCTTTTCCTTTGTTGGTCGCTCTTTAAGCATAGGAGGAGAAATCATATTTGGGAAGTTGCACCCTTGGGAATTTGTTGGATTATTTGGAGGGAGAGAAATCGCTGGGCTTTCGAGAATGAGGTGCCTATCCCTTATTAGAAGAAAACCATCCTTCACACGATGTATTTTTGGTGCACAGGTCAGCTGGGTGACTTGGATCTCCATGTTATTCTTTTGCAGATTTTGTGAATAGTTTTTCTGTTAATTAGGTCTTCTGTCTTTGAAGTATACTCCCAGTGTACACATGCTACGCCACCTGATTTGACACCTTTTAGATTTATATATCTATTTACTCATCAAAAAAAAAAAAAACTGTATTGAGCACATTTCCTCACTAATACTAAAAACACACGAAGTTCGTTATCCAATTTGCAGGATTGCAAAAGGAAATCCATGATACCATGAAATGATGTAATGACTTGGAGCTTTTTGTGCTTTCTTATAGAATGTCCTTTTTTTTTATAAATAAAGAGTATGATTGTATTATAGACAAAAGGCAGCAAAACAAGTGCTGTGTCCTTTGTACACCAGGAGTATACGCAATAAATTACGGAATACTAAAGCTATCCATAAACTCTACAAAAGAGTTGGCAGAAATCCCAAATGAATCTGCACACCAAAAGAACAGCAAATGAAGAAGATCATTCTTCAAAGCAGAAACAGACCTCTCCTCATTGTCAAAAACTCTTCTATTCCTCTCCTTCCATATGACCCAGCAGACTCCCAAGGGAAAAAGGTTCCAAATGAAATCTCCCTTCCCCTTCCGATACAAAGACCGGCAAGAGAATAAATCCTTGAGAGAATAAATCCTTGAGAGAATCAGGCATCACCCAGGATAGATTACAAAGGCCAAAAATCAAACTCCACAATTCCCTCGCCACCTTACAATGAAGCAAAAGATGTCACACTCTCACCATCCCCTCTACACATGAAGCACCTATTCACATATACTATACCACGTCTCCGCAAATTATCACCCGTGAGAATAGCATCATTGGCTGCCTCCCAAGCAAAAAAAGCCACCCTTGCTGGAACTTTCGACTTCCAAATAGTTTTCCAGGGGAACAAGCCTCTATCCTGATTACCCAAGGCAAAGAAGTAGAATTTGACCATAAAACTTTTATCCTTTGACCTCTTCCAAATGACCCTATCCTCCATGTTCCGATCGATTTGCTGCGAGTAAATAGATTCAGAAAGCTGAATCAAAGACTTTTTTTTATAAGTAAAGCTGAAGAAAAGACTCAAATTCCCAATCCTGGAAATTCCTTCTAAAAGCTGGATTCCAAAAGACCCTACCATTCTCGAACCGGAGATACAAACTAACCTTCGCGTCTTTATCTGTTCAAATGTTGAAAAGGTTGGGAAAGGCTCTTGACAATTCCACATCCCCACACCATTTATCAGTCCAAAAACCAACCGAAGATCCACTACCTATTTCAAAAGATAGATTCCAAGTAAACAAGTTCCACCCTTTCCTTATACCTTTCCAGACCCCCACACCGTATGACATAGCAACATCCTTTGGAAACCAACAATGATTCCCTTCCCCGAACTTACTTACCACTACTAACCTCCAAAGAGCATTTCTTTCAACCAAAAACCTCCATAACCATTTACCCAACAGAGCCTTATTCACCCTTCTCTAAGCTTCTTGATCCCTAGCCCCCATCCCTCCCATCCCTGATACTCAAGCACACCCTATCCCAATTGACTAAGTGATATTTATGCCCCACTGAAACTCCTTCCCATAAAAAATCCCTCTCCAATTTTTTGAATCGATGGCAGACTAAGTTGGCATAACAAATAAGGACATAAAATAAATAGGAAGAGTAGATAGGGTGCTCTTAATCAGTCAGACGACCTGCCTTTGAGAAAAATTGCCTCTTCCACCCTGCCAACCGCTTTTGAAACCTTTCTATCACACGAACCCATATTCTCGCACATTTAGATGGGGCACCTAACGGCAATCCCAAATAGGATGTAGGGAGATAAGCAACCTTGCAGCCTAAAAAAGAAGCCAACTCCATAATATTCTCCAAATTCCCGATCGGTAAGATTTCACTCTTTGAGACATTAATTCTAAGACCCGAGGCTGCCTGAAATAATAACAGAACCATTCACAAATAACCAAGAGACCTACGCATTGCAGAAAACAAGAGAGTCATCCGCGAAAAGGAGATGAGACACCGACATCCTAGGACAACTGACGCTTCCCACATTAAAACCCCTCAAGGAGCGCCTCCACCAACAGCTTTCTCCATCATTAAGCTTAAGGCTTCCATCACTAGAATAAACAGGAAGGGCGAGAGAGGATCCCCTTGGCGTAGACCTCTTGAGCTACCAAAAAATCCGGCAATTTCTCCATCAAGCAACACCGAGAATCTCACCGTAGATATACAAAAGGAAATCCAGTTCCTTCATTTGTCTCCAAAGCCCATCCTGTTCATCAAATAGATTAAAAAGTCCCAACTTACAGCATCATATGCTTTTTCGATATCCTTGATATCAATAGCATTCTTCTTTTTTGGGATCAAAGAGATAAACGTGGCACTTAAACTTCTTTCAAAGCCCGTATTCGCATGAAAATACCAAAAAAACTCCATGATGTCGTCCTTTAGAACTTCCCTGTTGAAAAAAAGCCATTGAAAAACCATCCAGACCCGGCGCTTTATCCCAATTCAAACTCCGAAGGGCTGCCCAAACCTCCTCCTCCGTAAACATCTATTCAAGATTTGTCCTATCATTTTGCGCTAGAGACTTGAAAACCATCCCATCCATCTGAGGCCGAATGAAAGCAGGATCATAATACAGATTTTCGTAGAAACCCACAATACCCTCCCTAATATCAGCTCTGTCTTCCAACAAAATCTCATCGATGGAGACGTTGTGAATCCTGTTTACCCTTTTATTTGAGTTCGCCATTTGGTGAAAAAAAATTGTGTTCATAACCCCTCCTTGAGCCATTGCACCCTGGATTTTTGCCTCCAACAGATTTCTTCACATATCAACAATCTTTCCGCTTCCTTTCTAAGCTCAATCCGACGATTCAAATTCTCGCTAGACAAAACTCCTTCACCTTCTAAAGCATCCAACCTTCTGATAACTTCCATTACTTCACGCAATCTATCTTCAATCCTGCCAAAAGAATCCCTATTCCATATAATCAGATCCTTCTTAAGAAGTTTCAGCTTCTTAGCCAGTCTAAAACTTGGGTCGCCGTACACACTGTACGAACTCCATTTTGAATGAACCAAATCTTAGAAACCTGGCTCTTTCAGCGACATATTCTCGAAACGGAATGGAGCTTTACCTTTAATAAGAACACCACACTCAAGAAGCAAAGGGGCGTGGTCCAAAGTAACTCTAGGCAAGCAAGATTGAATAGAGCTTTGAAAGCTCTCTTCCCACTCCACAAAAATCAAAAACGAGAACTGTTATTATCTCTGAACCACGTATACCCACCCCCTGCTAACGGAAGATCCACCAATTCCAAATCATCAATGAAGTCATTGAACTCCATCATAGCCTGCGAAAAACCACTTGATCGAGACCTCTCATGTGGAAATCTAATAGCATTAAAATCACCTCCGATGCACCAAGGGAAATTCCACCTATGTTTCACCAATTTCAATTCCTCCCACAATTCCTTTCTAGCTGCATCTGCACATGGCCCATAGACGCCCGAGAAAACACAAACTCTATCATTATCCACCTTCTTTAAAAGACATGAAATAGAAAAGCGCCCTTTCTCCACTCCCATTTTAGAGAAAATCCTGTTATCCCACATCAGCAACACCCCACCTACTGCCCCTATAGCCTCTAGATACTCCCATTCTGCCCACCTTCCACCACCCACACTAGAAATAATGTCCCTATTTATACTCTCCAAGTCATTACTACCTTTTTGCTGCCTTTACTACCTTTTTTTTATCCAAGTCATTCAAACCCCACACATTCTATGAAATAATATGAATATCCATAATCAATTAAGTTTTCTTCTCCTCCAATTGTTCTCCCCTTCTGCACTCTCTTCACGGTCAAACTTAAGAGTGCAACATAATTGTTTCAATTCCCGATTACATCTTGCCCGAGTCTTACCCCGATTAACACTGTTATCTTTACTCGATGATCTCCAGCTTCTATCAATCACTAAAAGCAATTCCATGATTTTATCCTCAAAACCATGACATGACACCCCCAGGAATTTACTAAAACCTTTAGCCCTCCTTTTGACCCACAACAAGATGTCCTCCATGTCCGTGTCACACAGAAAATGTTCAAAACCACAAAAATCTTCAGGATTCAGAATGGCCAAGGGAGTACAAGAGATTGGCTCTGCTTGATTTTCGTCCACGGTCACCGAAAAAGGTAAGTTAACAAGTAAAAGTTCTTCATCTCCGACCTGCGACGTCCCCATCACCTTTGCTGTCTCACCTCCCTCTGCATTCTTAGTCACCCCAACTCAATGGCGTACGCCTTTGGCGCCTCGAAGGACTTGGGCGAGTCGATGGCGTATGCCTTTGGCGACTTTTTTTGAGGCGAGAGGCGCCAAAAAGTCGACTAAGGCGCTAGTAGTTGTTTTTTACTCCCTCCGCCCCTAAATTATCCTCCTCCTTTCCTTTTTCATCCGTCCCAAAATAATTGTCCAGTTTGAAACTTCCTTTTTTAGGTCACTTTTACCACTTTACCCTTACTTTTTCACTCTACTTTAATTATGGGTCACATACACATAGGCTTTAAAGGAAATTACACATTAAATCAATATAAATAATCAAGTAAATTGTTTTTTCTTAAACTGTACACCGGGTCAACTAGGACGATTATTTAGGGATGGAGGGAGTACTTTTTAAGTGGGAAATGACGACTTAGGTTAAGACGCACGAAATCAGGTCAACTGTGGCCCAATTAAGGCAGACATTGAATTCAAAAAATAAACAAAAGGTGGACTTGTCAAGATAGCACAATCTGGTTCGACATACGTGTCCGCATGTGCGAGCACACGAGTAAGCCGGCCCAAGGCAAATTTGATCTTGATTCGCACCCCCCGCGGGCGCGAGAGGAATAGTTCTTTCTATACAAGCTTACTCAACACAAGGGAACCTTTGTATATAAACCATTCAAATCTTTCATATTTTTCCAATGTGGAATATCCCACTTCCAACACTTTCCAATGTCATACTTTAAGCCTTTATAACTTATCCATCCAAAATCCAAATTGGACAAATAAATATAGTATTCTTATGTATTCATGGAAAAGAACATAATTTCACAATTACCCTAGTCATTACATAAATGACTCAAATAAATTAGTGCCTCAAAACCCCAATTTACTTAACTTAAAAACACTAGTTTTCCAACACTTAGTTTCATGTATTATGCTCACTTGTAACATGTTTTGTTGATATTTGTTAAGTTATATACTTATATGTATTTTACCTTAGTATTTTTTCCGTGAACGCCTTTTTAGCGCCTCGCCTCTCGCCTCAAATTTGGACCTATCGCCTTTTTGGCGCCTCTCAACTTTGACAACTATGATTATCACACGACCCTCCGATAAATTCTCCCTTGTCAGGAGAAAGAGAGCTACCAACCAACAAATCTTCTTGTAGAGACGGCTCACTGCCATCTTTACTATGTACTTTAGGATCTACCACTACCTGAACCTTATCCATCCCACCCAATATAACATCATCTGAACCATCATTATTGACATTAATCTCAATTGAACCAACTCCACCACCACTATCAAAACGAACACTATCATTTCTACTATCACACGACCCATCGGCAGATTCTTCCTCTTCAAAAGAAAGAGGGCTACCAGCGATCGACTCTTCATGTAGAGACAATTCACTTCCCTCTCCGCAACACACCTCTCCTTCCTCCTTTCCTTGTGACCCACTGGAACTTTCCGACAAATTCTATTGGTAAAGGGCTTCGTTCTAAAGATTTGTCCGGTAACACATACTCGTCTCCACTACCACCATGTTCACACTCAACATTAGCATCCACGAGTGGCTTCACCTCCCTATCCGGCTCCTTGACTCCACCCAAATTACGTAACCCATCCTCCAAATCCCAGTTTACCCTCCTTTCAAAATTAACATATCCTTGGCGCGCCTCCCTTTCCGTCACCCAATCTAGAAATTCCAGAGAATCAGACTCAGAGATAAAGTTTCGCCCCGAAGCTGGAGTTGGCTTGCAGCTGTCTATCTTGTTGGAAATTTGTCGAAGACTTTCTGCCACTACCTCATTATCTCTATGCGAACAGCTCCCCTTAAACGCCGTCAGAATAAAGGCAGGAGGCAGCCCCTCAATGCCCCCTTCAGTTTCCCTCTCGCTTCAACCTGCCTATCTAAGACATGAGTTCAACCCATCATTAAGAGGCCCTAGACCAGGCCCTGTTTGTGAGGAAACAGGCTCAACAAAACTGAAGCCCAATATTGGTATGCAAAAGAAGCCTGCCACTTATACCAATCCTATCAAATATTGGTATGCAAAAGAAGTTCATTTAGTTCCAAAGCACACCCATTTGACCGGAGTTAGAAACATGCCATTTTTTATTTTATTTTTATAGGTAAGTGTGACCCCTAGTAGGTGTGGCGATGGGAACCAAGGACCTCAAGGTCTTTGCCCGAGTGCCCTTGCCATCTCCCTCCCCCTTGGGGTTCCATGCCAGTCTTATTAATGAGCATATTTACTTATTTAGTGAATAAGACAAAAGAGACAAGAAGTTTGTTATCTCATTCACAACAGCAATGGATTATAAATATGCATGACGCAAAGGAAACATATACATCGAATAATTTCTACAGCTTTTCCAACAATTTACTATTTTCAGATATAAGATTTTGTGCCTTTCTATGGTTTTCTTTGAGGATTGTCCATCTGCTTAGAACCAGCCACTTAAGATAAATCTTATCAAAATCTTACCATGAGAAAAGGGTTCATTTTGCTCCAACCACGCAACCAGCTTTTCAAACTCAGAAACATACTAGTTATACTGTTATAGTCAATGAGCATATTTACTTAAATCTTCTAAAAGCCAGGAAGCACCGAACTGATATGCAAAGAAAGTAAACTATGCAATGAATATGTGTTAACCCAAATTACTACAGCTTTTCCAACAATCTACAACTATTAGATAGAATGACCTTAAGCCTTGTGTGCATGTGTTTTTCTTCTCAAATGATTGGGCTTGTTTGCTAAAAACAAGTCGGCTAATACCAATCGTAGTATAAGGGGTTTGTTCTTCTTGGCGATTTAGTGGTTTTTGATTTGTGGTTTTCGATTTTCTGTCTCTTTGGTGTCATCAGCTTCCTCTCAGTCTCTCTTACTCTAAAAAAAAAACCTCAAAATCAAGTCACTAAATCGCGAAGCCAAACACACCCTGCAGAAAAAGAGTTCTTTTAACTCCCAAAGCACATCCAGTTTTCCTAACTCAAAAACATATTTTACTTTTCCTCAATGTGCATTTCATTTACTTTAAGAGAAACTCAGACAAAAAAAGGTGCAAGACGCAATGAAAAATAATACATCTAAAAAATGTCACAGCCTTTCAATCGATTTACTACTCTTAACTTGAATTACTTTTAACCATTCATGTGCTTTAGTTTAATTAGAACCTGTGGATTAATACCAATACAAGCATATATTGTCTTTGTAAAAATAGTAAGCCATGTAAAATTAACATAACCAAAACCTTGAAGTATAAGGACAATTGAAACTGTAGATATACAAGAAATGCAAAATAATTGGATTTTCAGTATCAGAATACGCTAAATAACACCCGAAAACCCACAGTAAGGAAATTATTAGATCATACTATAAATGGGTAAACCTCCACATTTCAAATCCAATTGAAAGCTGTTTCGAAATCGAATTTGGGTAAAATTTGTCCCACTTGATCACACCCCCAACAGAAAGCTAATTTTTAAGTGTTATAAATTAGGATTACCCAAAATTTCTGGATCAAGAGCTAAAAGTCAAAACTCAAGTTCAAAATGAAAAACAAAAATTAATACGTTCTCGCTAATCTGGGAAATGAGACTGTTTCCGGTAATCAAGTCGGTCAGTACCTAATACTCTATTTCCATACGCATCTTTACAAACAGGAAATACTCTATTTCCATACGCATCTTTACAAACAGGAAAGACATAATAATCCCAATTTTGGACGAAATCTGGAAATGACGTACCTGAAATTGACACTCCGAACAAGTTTGAATGCCGCGCAAAATAGTAATGTAATTCAATTTAGCGTGTTGTGCGCACTTGACGGAGTAATTGATCCCACAAAAATGTTCGAATTCAGTAACAAAACGGCGATAAAGAGTAATATATTTATAAGTAGAAGATGATGGGAAGGAGACGTAAGGTTCAAATATGATCAGATCTCTGTCCGTGGTTTTTTTTTTGCTTTTTAAAAGGGCTGGGCTAACCACGCATCAACATCTTCTCCCTATACCCCAAATTATAAAATTGTAAAAATGACATTGTATGAAATGACGAAATAAACCCTCCAACCTAAAATAACACTCCCACCACTTAATTAAACTAATATCATTATATAATATTTAAATATTCTACCTATACCCCAAACTTAATAAAGCTAGCTACGTCTTTCTTTCCCACCATTCTCCCTTTTGTTTAGTTCCTCCACAATCTTACCCTACATCATATTGTTAAAAAATATCAAATATGGACCAAAAAGAAGTAATTGAAACAAATAATGTAAGTATTACTTGTATTTTATTCTATTAAAACTTAATTTTTCATCAAATTTTGTCTAAATTCCAAAAACTTCATGTTCGTCGTGTGCGGCTATGGTTTGCCGCACACTCCTTCTTCTGTGCACAAGACATCCTCCGCACACTCCTTCTTCTGTGCACAAGACATCCTCCGCACACTCCTTCTTCTGTGCACAAGACATTCTCGGCACACATCCCTTCATGTGCACTAAATGTGTACCGCACAGTCCTTCTTTTGTGCACAAATCATATGCCGCACAGTCCTTACTTTGTGCACAAAGTGTTGGCCGCACAGTGTGTAATTGACGGTTTATAAGATATACATCATTGTTCGGATAGTATCATTTTGGATGAGTGATATGTATTTTCATTTAAACTTGGAATGTTGGTTGCATTTTTTTTATATTTTGATTAGTGATATGAAAATCTATTTAAACTTGAAATTTTTGTGGAATCAAATAGTTGGTTTGAAATAAGCCATACATAACACTAACATGTCTCAAACATACATAACACGTCTCAAACATACATAACACTAATATGTCTCAAACATACATAACATGTCTTCAAAATACATAATACGTTAAACATGTCTAAAAATACATAACAATATCAAGGTTGCGTCCTACGACGAGTCTCAACTCGAGATGATCCTGCCTCCTCCCCTGGACCTTGTACAAAGCTATCTACTATCGAGACCACCGACCGTAACTCCTCATAAGTTACACTTCTATCACCCGATCGCAATCTTCGCATTATCGGTCCTGTCAAATTGCGAATAGCTGAAACGGTCTCCGCATTATCGACTGCAATGGGATTAGGCACCCTAACCCTAGTCGATCGAGCAGCGGGCTTCTGCACAATGGGATGTGAAATTCGGAAGTACCAATCCATGTATTCAGGTGAACATTCAGATGGATATCGAGTAGCTCGCCCAAATTGTTCCGAAGATAATATATGGCTCTCAACAAGGTTCCAGTATGCTGCAAGTGCTATCCACATTATCAAATCACGAGGGTTATTTCTAACAGGGATGTCATGGGCGATAGGGATAGATGGAATAGTCTGCACGCGTCCGAACTGTCGAAGCACTCGGTCTGGTAGGTATGGCTCCACATTAGCTCCCATGACTATACATCCATGATACAAGGAGTTTTGATGAAATGGAAAATGTTCCCTGACTGTGTCGTCGTAAGGGGTCCACGCAACCTACAACATATTTAAATATTTTATTAAATACAACAATTTAATAACGAATGACTGAAGCACGAGCATAAATAAATGCAAAAGATGAATACTAACATCATTCGCCGTAAGCATGTCAATATTTTCACGTATAGCCCGTAACCGGTCCATGCTTGTTCCTTGATTTCCGACCGGTTTCCACATACGAGCAAGTGCTTGTGTGTTCTGGTACCCCACATTATGATCAGGGCTGAATTGTGGAAATCGTAAGTATATCCATGCCTACATGCAATAAAACATTCAATTAGATGTGAAATATCCAAAGATAAATTAAGCATGTCAAAAAACTATAAATTTTAAATATGCCTCTAATAATGTGAAGTATCCACTATCCGCTTGCCTCATATCCGACGCTTCGCCTAGCCGTCTATATAGATAAGCCAAGGTGGCAACTGCCCACGCATAGGTATGTACATCATCAAGATCCTCCAGCCACTGTAAGTATGAGAGCATCACTCGTGAGCCGCTCTTATCCGTGAAGATGGTGCAACCCAAGAGGTACAACATGTAAGCCCTCACCGAACACGTCACCTTGTCTAAATCATCAGAATTGGCATCTTCACTAAACCTATTACGTAGCCATTCTAACTTGACTGAAGCACCCCTTCTACCTCCCATTCCCTCAATCATCTCAGCTTTGGACACTCCCAATATCTCGCTAGCAGACTCCAAATTGATGTTTCGTGTAGCAAATAATGGCGACCCTGAAATCGGAAGTCCAGTAATACAGAAAACATCATCCAAGGTGATCGTCATTTCACCGAAGGGCAAATGGAATGAGTTTGTCTCTGGATGCCACCGCTCCACAAACGCTGAAAGCAACGGTTTGTGAACATCAAAATAGGTCAGAATCCTTAGGGTATGGATCATTGTTCCTCTTACCAAATCCCTCCATACTTGGGCACCCTCTGGAATGACCCATTGACGTAGTTTTGAACGATGCTGGTGAAACTTCAAAACCTCTCGCTCTTGTCCACGCCAAATCGATGCTGCTACATGTGTCTTGTACGTAATCAACAAAGATGGGTCAAGTGGACCACCAGGAAATCCCATCTCAGGTTCAGGCTCAGGCTCACGCTCGGTCTCGCCTCGCCTCGGTCTCAAGGTCGGGGTCGGTGAGGCTCGCTCAGGATCAGGCTCAGGATCCTGAAAATGTATAGGCTCTTGATCTATATGCTCCTGGGGCACTTCTGCGTCACGCGCATGTTGCATTTCTCGTCTGGCCGATGCGGTGACACGACGCCTAATATATTTATTGCAGAACCTATCAATTGGACCTCCTGTAACAACAACAAACAAGTAATATTATAGGTTATATAGAAACAGTTCAAGCCTAAATAAGTAAATCAAGCAGTCATATAAATATTTTGAATGTTAGACAAATTTGAGGTCTGTGCGGATAATTCATGATGCACATGTGAGAGCTTGTGCGGTGAAGAACTTTAAAGTTGTCTCCCTAAAAATTTAGTAAGGAAATGAACATGCCTCTAAATTCTGACACATTTTTGACCATAAAAATAGGTAGAAATAAAAAAGGATAATAATAATAATAATATGTCAGTCATTCCACAGGCCTGTAGCCAAATGCATTCACATGTTGATCCATCCAAACCATGTAAGACATTATAGCTGCCACACATATTAGAGTAATTTGAAGTACTTATTTAGGATAGCATTAAATTAGATGTTTAGCCTAACCTATCCTAGAGAATTACCTACACAACATGTTCTCGTTGAATATAAATATCTGCGATCAATCAGATAAAAATCAAAGTCCACCTCAACAATCCCAAAGAAATTCACCCAAAACTTTCGAGAAATTACACCAAAGATCAGGGATCCCTAGCTTGCATCATGCTGTACTAGGTGAAAAGTTCTTAGTGTACTCCAAATCAGACATTCTAGTCATCAGATTGAAAAGTTAACTCAATTGCTTTGATTTACATTGGTCTATTTACTATGATTTATGTTAGCTATGAAAAATTAGCCAATATTTTTGCTGCATATTACAAAAATTGATCTTAGCTATTAGATTGCAAACTAATATCCAAACCTCATCATAAGCACAAAATCCAAGCTAGAAAGAGAGTCAGTTAGTTTGATAGCAATAGTTAAACAAGTATCTATTTTTTGAAGCAAGTTCTTTCTCCCTGCCTCCTCCTGTTTCTAATAATGCTAGTGGTTTGTGGATCAGAAGAGCATCATTGGTTGTATAAAAGCTCAATACTAATAATGCCTTGCAAGTGTGCAGACCCTATGTAGAAACAATGTCTCAGATTAGTGTGCGGCAGATTTTGTGTGCACAGTGAAACTGGTGTGCGGCGTTAAGTTACCGCACAGAGATGGGAGTGTGCGGCAGACATGAACCGCACGGCGCCTTGCGCGATGAACTGCGGCGTGTATCGTATTCGGCTAATCGGCGTTCATCCAAGCAACGTTATAGCAAATAGTTCATAAAAATAGAGAGAGAGAGAGAAGAATACCTCGATTTGAAGAAGACATTGTGAACAAGGCTTTGTTCTTCCCGTAGCAGATCACAGGTGTGCGTTTTAAGCGTGCGTTTTGGGCGTGCGTTTTGGCCGTGGGTTTTGGGGTTTCTGTTGTGGGGTGTTTTGGGGTGTTGGATATTTTGGTTGATTTGGAAATTAAATATGGGGTGTAGATAGAATGAGATGTATTAGATAGAAATAATAAATGATGGGTAAAATAGGAAGTTAGGGTGGGGGGTAAAGAGTAAATTTTATAAATTGAGTAAATATGTGGGGTGTAGATAGAATTGGGGTGTAGAGAGAAGATGTTGGTGTGTGGTTAGCCTGGCCCATTGTTCTTCATAGAAAGCTGATGCGAGCCCGTCTAATGTCTTCCCTTTTAGTTTGGTTCGGGTCAGATCAAATTATTTATATCGGTTTTAAAATTTTCAAATCAATCGAATCCTATAAAGTTTGGAATCGAATAAAACCAAAATACTTGATTTAATTTAGTTTAATTTGATCTGATTTTGTGGCTTATATAATTCTTTTTAATAATATTAACAACAAAACAATGTAAATTTGAGAATACGCACAAACAATCCAAAAAATAAAAGTCATCAAACAATCTATTTTTGGTTTGGTTTAATAATATACTAGATTTCGTGTTTATGCATATGTCACGATGTCTGTATAAACGTGATCAATATATGAAACGTGAAATTTTGTAAGGGTCAGATCAATGTACACTACACATAAAAAAAAGATGACTTCCCGAAAATTAATGAAATAAAAAATTTTATTCGTTGTAAAATTTTGTAACTTATTCAAAAAGAGTATAATTAAGTATTCAAAAATATTCCCTCTTACACATGCCAATACAATACATGTTAATTGAAATAAACTTAAAAATGAAAATCGCAACAAACAAAAAATATAAAATAAATTGAATAAGACAGAGTAAACTAATAAAAGAATATTTTGAAATCACAAATATTTCAGACTATTAAGGAAAACTTAGCACACATTTTTTAAAAAGAAAGAAATTAAAATACAAATATTTAAAATTACAAAACTTACGAACAAATGTTTTTTTAAAAAGTAAATCTAGATCGGATAAAAATTAAATTGAGATTAAGTTGAGACGATAACAATTAATTAAGAAACTATAAACTAAATATTAATAATAAAATTAAAATACAAATATTTAAAATTGAAAAAATTAATTACAAAATTTACAAACAAATATCTCATAAAAACAACTCAATGGATGGTCGGGATAAATTATAAATAACCACCTCGTCAACTCAAACGGAAGTATGTGGTTAAAAAAATGTGTTAGATGGAAGCATTCATGTAACTGTAATTGGTTGTGGAGAGGATAATTCAAAAAAAAAAATTGAGGGGTTATTACATATTTATTGGTTGTAGAGGGGGATAATTCAAATAAAATTTATAAATGAGGAGTTTATATGTAACTCACATATTTGCTAATCAACATGGATCGCCAGTTGTATTTAACACAATTCGATCTAGGCCGTCAGTTAGCCCCTCTGATCTCTTTTATATATATATATATATATATGAAATCGAAACTGAACTATTTTGGACTAAAAACCAAACCGACTGATTTGGTTTAGTTTGGTTTGGTTCGATTTAGTGGTTCTGATGTACACCCCTACCCACTACCTGAGTTGGTCGTTTTTGTACACCGATGATTCTTGAGCTAGATGTCGTTAGAATTGAATATGTTAAGTTAAATTAGTGATGGTGTTGTACAAATTAAAATATCAACGTATTAACTGAACATCTTTATTGCTTTTAATATTTTTTAAGATAAATTTTCATCCATCGATAGTATATAATATTTTTTGTATATGCGGCGTTTAGAATATGATACGTGTAAATCACAATCAGTCTTTTTTTTTTTTTTAGATTTTTGTTAGTCACGTGTCATGATAAGCCTCTTGTTTTAAAAACAATTACACTGTCGCTATATAAAATTCTCGCGTTTTTAGTAAAATAAAAATTATTGGGAATATTAACTTGAATAATTATTTAAAACCATTTTGTGAATATTTTTTAAATATATTAGATTTGCTTATAACCAGTATTTAAGTCTTAGAAGATTGTTTATAAACTTATTTGTTAGTAAACTTCGTGCTACACACTAGATGGCAACTTTATTAGAATTTTACAATAGTTTTGTTTAGGGATGAGCTTGGTTCGGTTCGGTCCATTTTTTTGGAAAAACTGAGAGAACCAGGACCAGACCAATAGTCCGGTTCTTAAAAAATATAGAACCAGGACCAACCCAATATGTCTAAGAACCAATACATTGGTCCGGTCCAGAACCAATTGAAGACGTACGAGAACCAGGACCGGACCAATACAATGTGTATCTTTGATCAAAAGGATAACTAGATTTTCTAAAAAACAATGATCAATAATCAAATCATGTTCTTCCTTCATACAACATTTTGTTGGGTTCGTTGTTCTTGTGAAAATAAACTAAAGGTAAAAATCATTACTTCTTAATTAATAAAGAGAAATGAAAAAGAAAATTGTAAGGAAATTTATTGCAAGTCATCTTCCTCTCCGATCCCCTTATGGTTAATTTAATTAATTTACAGGTAACAATCTTTCAAACTAATAATGTTTGGAATCACAAAAAGAGGCAGAAAATTAATTAATAGGGAAGAACAGTGTTTTCCCTCCTATTTTCTCTTTAATCAAATAAGGAAACTTGGTTGAATATTGAATCAAATTATTATATATTTTCTTTAGGTTGTAAGTTGTATCCCATTTATTATCTTCTTATAAATTTATATATATATATATATATATATATATATATATATATATTAATTATACTATATTAGTATATTATATATAATAAAATAATAATAAATACACAATGGTTTGGTTCGGCCCGTGTAATATCCCTAATTTTTTATTGTATTATTTTGGAGTAAATGTACTTGGGCTGATATTTATGGTTTGGCCTAATTTGAATAAAATAGTTAATTGAGCCTATTTTAATTTAATAGCAAGCCCACTTAGTTTTGGTACACATTTGGGTTATTTATTTGTGATCAAACTTGAGCCAAATTGAAGATTCAATAATAATAACAATAATAATGACAATAATAATGATAATAATAATAACAATAATAATGATAATAATAATGATAATAATAATAACAATAATTATGATAATAATTATGATAATAATAATAACAATAATTATGATAATAATTATGATAATAAAAACAACACTTATGGTGAGAACTCAAGGGTTATTTTCGATGGCTATATAAGGGGGTAGACTCTTCTTAAACCGCATCATTTTCAGAGGAAAAAAAACAGAGAGTGAGAGATCTTGAGAGACGCACGTCGGAGGAAGTCTTTGGCGAAGTCTTAGAGTGAAAGGAACCGGCGGCACACCGAACCTCCGGCAGACGATGTCGAGAGTCCTTGCTTTAAGATTCGGGCAATATGAGTTAACGCTTCGTTCGAGGTTTGGTGATTGTGTTTCGTTACTTACAAGATAGCAAGGTAAGAGATTATACTCCTTTAAGTTATTTGATTATCGTATTTTGTTTGGTAGGCTTCCACTATAATTTATTGGCTTAGCACTTCCTTTGAAAACCTTTGTTCGGCATTCGCCGATATTTGCTTTGAACTCCGTCGAGCCTATGTTATTCATAATCTGAATTTTGAAACTTTCGAAACCCTCATTTGACTTATCAATCCATTGGAAAAATGAATTGTATAATTTTGGACATTTGACTTATTTGAAATATCGATCCGTTGGAAAAACAGATTGCATAATTTTGGACATTTGACCTTATTTGAACTCCTCCGTGATCACTAAGTAAATTTGGTTGTTACGTGAAATACGTAACATAATTGAACTCTGAATTATTTGACACCACTGGACATGTGGTGAGGTTATCCGGATACACCTTTTGGCCCGTTGCGTGTTTAGGCCCGCAGGGTATTTGGCCCATTGGGGCAGTTAGTCAGGTCGAAATGACCGCTTATGTGATCATGGAATCTGCGGGTATTCTTTGTTTCCAACTGGTATGGGACGGTTGGCTACAATTGAATAACTCGTATTTGTTTTGAGCCTTATCTATTGTTTGGAATTCCTAAATATACACTATATTCGATTTATTCGTTTCTGTATTCGATAAATGCAGTTTTCGGCCTTGTTAATGTTATTTGACTCTGACGACATTTATTTTTGTGGTCAACTCCTCCTTAGAAACCGGAGGAGTTGTATATGAACTTGCTGGGCATTGTTCGCTCACCCTTTTTCTATTTTCTTCAGGTCATAAGTAAGATTTGAAATCTATTTGGGAATCAGGTGAATCGTCTAAAGGGTGGCGCGGACATAATAGATTATCTTGGATTTTGCAGTTTTTATTTTAAAGATTAAAACATTAGTTTGGAATTTTTGGTGGTTTTTATGTCTTGGAATTTTTGCTAGACTGACATGTATTTTTGGGATATGAAAAGTTTAAATATTTTATTTTGGATATTTTGTGAGATAGTAATTAGAATAGGTGACGTGGCCAAACTGTGGGACCGCGGTGTCGGTACCGAGTTTGGGGCGTTACAGCCCGGTTCTACGTTTTTGGTTTCTGGAACCGGGGACCGACCAAATTGTCCGGTTCTGTAAAAATTAAGATCCAGGACCAATCCAAAGTTTTGGTCCGGTCCATTTTTGACTGGTCCGGTCCGGTTCGGTTCCATTGGTCCGATCCGGTTCCGGAAAACTTCTGCTCACCCCTAGTTTTGTTGGATGAATAGTGTCAATAAATAGTATTATCTGGTGAATAGTGTTGACGAATAGTGTCTGCTTGCTTTGATCAGTTGGGATAAGCTGCTGATGTTTGCTTTGGTAAAGTAAACAAATTGATATTTTCTACATCATTAAGCAACCAGCTGATGTCAAGGACACTTACTACTCCCTCCGTCCTTAAATTATCATCTTGGTAGACTTGGTGCACGGTTTAAGAAAACACATTTGACCGGATTATTGATATTAGTTTGATGTGTAGTTTTACTTTAAAACTCATGTGTATATGACCCATAATTAAAGTAGGATGAAAAAGTAATGGTAAAGTGGTAAAAGTATTGTTTTAAAAATGAAAGTTTCAAACAAGACAATTATTTTGGGACGGACGAAAAAAAAAAAAGCAGGACAATAATTTAGAGACGGAGGGAGTATAATGAAAAGTGGAAAAAATGACATAAGTCTTGAATTCAATATCAACTTTACACATCTATATATCTATTAAAAGGAAAAAAGTATACTAATAATAGAAAGTTTTCACCAAAGAACTTATTGACAAAAATAGAATGTAAATATTTCTGTTATGTAGGGATACATTTGTGAATAGCCAACAATTTCGTACTAACACCGTGTGTTAGCCCACTGTTTTTGGTTGGTTTGACAGGTCATGTCATTAAAAACCCACAAACAATTTCCAGCAATCCAGCACGTGCTTTCATAAAAAAATCCATCGATTTCCCTTAATCCCTCATCCTTCAACTCCTTAATCCCCCAACCCGGCTATTGTTATGCCATCGTCGCCTTCATCGAGCTTCTTCGAGTAGTTGTAAAGCATCCCCAAAAAACCATATGTCTTCATCGGGCTTCTTCTGACTCTCCCCCAGAATCGAAGCTCTTCCCGCCTCAGCCGTTCTCCACAGAAACTCTGTCGGAAACAAAGCTCCTATCGCCGTCAGATACTCTACCGATTCGCCGCTTTCTCTGCCGGGATCTGTAAGTTTCTCTTTCTTCGTCTCTTTTACATTAATTTGAGTTTGAGTTTCAAATTTACATCTGTAATTGTTTGAGTTTTTCATATATTGGTTTGGTTATTCAAAATCAGTTTTGTTGGGTTATTGAAAATCAGTTTGGTTTGGTTATTGAAAAATTAGTTTTGTTTGGTTATTGAAAATTAGTTTGTGGGTTTCAAGTCAAGAATTCTTCCAAGTTATTGGGTTTGAGTTTGAGTTTCAAATTCACATCAGTAGTTGTATCTTCATCGGGCTTCTTCTGTCTCTCCCCCGGAATCGAAGCTCCTCCCGCCTCGACCGTTCTCCACAGAAACTTTGCCGGAAACAAAGCTCTTATCGCCGCCAGATACTCCACCGATTCACCGCCTTCTCTACCGGGATCTGTAAGTTTCTCTTTCTTCGTCTCTTTTAAATTAATTTGAGTTTGAGTTTCAAATTTACATCTGTAATTGTTTGAGTTTTTCATATATTGGTTTGGTTATTCAAAACCAGTTTTGTTGGGTTATTGAAAATCAGTTTGGTTTGGTTATTGAAAATTAGTTTTGTTTGGTTATTGAAAATTAGTTTGTGGGTTCCAAGTCAAGAATTCTTCCAAGTTTTTGGGTTTGAGTTTGAGTTTCAAATTCACATCTATATATTGTGTGTTTACTGTTTAGAAAATCACTGATTTTTTCATATATTGGTTATTGAAAATTAAAGTAGTTGATTTGTGGGTTTTAACATCACAAAGCAGTAGTAAAGTAGTTGTTCTACTATTGGTGTTTGAACATACACTAATTCAATAATGTAGTTGTTTTTAGAAAATCACATCAGTAGTAAAGTGGTTGTTTCTAAATCAGTTTTGTTTTCGAGAATTTAAAAATCAGTAATTTGTGGGTTTAAATTAATTTGAGTTTGAGTTTCTCCACCGATTCGTCGCCTTCTCTTCCGAGATCTGTAAGTTTCTCTTTCTTCGTCTCTTTTAAATTAATTTGAGTTTGAGTTTCAAATTTACATCTGTAATTGTTTGAGTTTTTCATATATTGGTTTGGTTATTCAAAATCATTTTTGTTGGGTTATTGAAAATCAGTTTGGTTTGGTTATTGAAAATTAGTTTTGTTTGGTTATTGAAAATTAGTTTGTGGGTTTCAAGTCAAGAATTCTTCCAAGTTTTTGGGTTTGAGTTTGAGTTTCAAATTCACATCTATAGTTGTGTGTTTACTGTTTAGAAAATCACTGATTTTTTCATATATTGGTTATTGAAAATTAAAGTAGTTGATTTGTGGGTTTTAACATCACAAAGCAGTAGTAAAGTAGTTGTTCTACTATTGGTGTTTGAACATACACTAATTCAATAATGTAGTTGTTTTTAGAAAATCACATCAATAGTAAAGTGGTTGTTTCTAAGTTAGTTTCGTTTTCGAGAATTTAAAAATCACTAATTTGTGGGTTTAAATTAATTTGAGTTTGAGTTTCTCCACCGATTCGCTGTCTTCTCTTCCGAGATCTGTAAGTTTCTCTTTCTTCGTCTCTTTTAAATTAATTTGAGTTTGAGTTTCAAATTTACATCTGTAATTGTTTGAGTTTTTCATATATTGGTTTGGTTATTCAAAATCAGTTTTGTTGGGTTATTGAAAATCAGTTTGGTTTGGTTATTGAAAATTAGTTTTGTTTGGTTATTGGAAATTAGTTTGTGGGTTTCAAGTCAAGAATTCTTCCAAGTTTTTGGGTTTGAGTTTGAGTTTCAAATTCACATATGTAGTAGTGTATTTACTGTTTAGAAAATCACTGATTTTTTTATATATTGGTTATTGAAAATTAAAGTAGTTGATTTGTGGTTTTTAACATCACAAAGCAGTAGTAAAGTAGTTGTTCTACTATTGGTGTTTGAACATACACTAATTCAATAATGTAGTTGTTTTTAGAAAATCACATCAGTAGTAAAGTGGTTGTTTCTAAATCAGTTTCGTTTTTGAGAATTTAAAAATCAGTAATTTGTGTGTTTAAATTGGGATATATCAGTCAAGAATTCTTCCAAGTTTGAAAATCACTATAAGTAGTCTTTTGGTTATTGAAAATCAATTTTGTGTTCGAAAATTTAAAAACCAGTGATTTGTTTCTTTGCTTTCATAAAAATAAGAATGAAATCACTCGGTAATTTTTTAGTTTTTGTTCTCCTACATTTTCATTGCATTAGTCAAAATTTGATGTTGACCACATATTATCATCTTCTCCCGCATGCTAATTGGATCAACCTTATTGTTTGCCTATCTAGGACCATTTGGATCAGGTTTTCTTTTGGTTGTTTGTGAGTAATGTTACAATATTCCCACCAGCTCCAGTGGATACTACCAAATTTTGGACTGCAAAGGAGATCTTTAAGTCGTTGGAGAATCTCAAGAGTGGTTCTCCTCTTCATGCTAACGTGACTGCGGATGTGAATCCTTACAGGCCAAGCCATCAAATTTACCTGGTTAGTATTGGTTTTCCTGCTATTTTTCATGCATCGGATATGTTATGCTACATATTTTGATTTTGATTCAATCCCTTTCTTAAAAGTACAGTTGTGTTTATAATTGGTTTCCTTATTGGAGAATTTGTTATTTGGTTTTAATTTTATTTTATTTTTGTTTTTTCACCTTTCCATGTTAAGATTATATCAATATGCCTTATGATCAGTAGTTTGACTTTTGGTCATATTTTGTAATTTGTATCAAAGACTATTATTACTTGGACTATGGTTGAGTAACTATATATATATATATATTCTTCTAATTTTCTGCTAGCTCTCTCTCTCTCTCTCATTTCTCAAAAATAGTTAATTCTTATTTGAATGACCGAGCCTTATTCAAAATGAAATTTGAATGTCCGTCTCATTCAGTAATGGTTATCGGAGAGCTATCATAGTGGTTCTTTTTGTTGTTTCTGTTTGCTTCTTTTTTGATTTCTTTTGTATAATGTGGTATATATTTTGTTGTTTTTGTTTTAACTATCAATCCTTCGTTAAGAATTTTCTTATAGTCCTTTGTACAAATTTCGATTAGTATGAAAATTTTAGAATATGTGTTTTCTAACAAGTTTTCACTTGAATATCAAGATGGTTGTACTGGATTTGGAACTGGAAGTGTATGTGGTTAATTAATAATATATGTGCTGATAAATTTGATTTTTTTAGCGTAATGCAACTCCTTTGAAAATTGGTAACATTAATGCAGTCAAGTAATCTTATCTTTCATTGCAATTGTTGTTATCTTCATATTTGACTTTTGAGCCTTTTTGGGTAATTAATTGTATTCAGGGATTTAGCAAGATTTTCATGGATACGTTGGAGTTCGCAATGACTTTTGTATTAAAAGGAAAAAGTTTCCAATTAAGGAAACTTCCCGCCAAAAACAAGTCACCAAAAATAGAATGCAAATATTTTTGTTTTGTAAGGGTAATTTGGTAATAACATTGAATTCATCCACAGATTTTAATCAAAACCGTGGGTTGCCCACCGTTTTGTTTGATGAGTCTCCCCTACAATCGGTATCATCTATTCATCTCCTAAATTTCCTCCAATCAGTCCTCTCTTCCTCTCTCTAATTAATTATATCCATTTTTCCCTATTTTCAGTCCTCATGGATACCAGGAGAAAGCCCTTTCTATCAGTTATGAATCTTGCACTACCTGCCTCACCGATGCCAACCTGATTCTCGCGAAATGGGCTAGAAAATTCTCTCCGTTTAGACATTGAGGACGACAATTTTCCATCTCTTCTTCCTCATGCGAATCGCTCATCTTCAGCTTGAAAGGGTCAAGTCCGCTTTTGGTCCTTTCCTAAACATCCACGAATCAGTCATCTCTCTCTCTCTCTCTCTCTCCACAATTCCTCTCTTAGTGACACCACCATCCCTGGTGACCTCAACGGAAATGGTTAAACCATACACCCAAAGGTGAGCTCTTCATAATCTTCTATCTCTCTCTCTCTCTCTGTGTGTCTATTTCTATCTCTCTCAAATCGGCTTCATTCCGAAATTAGGTTAGTTGATTTAATTGCAGAATATGCAAATTTCTTGATTTTAATATGGAAGTGTGTCCGTGTGTTTGGTATCATAGGTATTTGATTTCAAGAATTTTTAACTTTAATCTGTTATATTGTACCTTAATTTTTAAATTTTTTTTATAAAAAAACTTGATGGGTTATTATGGATTATGAAGCTACGAAAGATACAATTGGTTTCATTAGATGTTTTGTGTAATCCTTGCTATAATTTGGTTACCTAAAGACTAAAGTTTACCTAGATTAGTTAGAAAATTGGTTCCTATAGGTATAGAGTATCCAGTCAATCACCTGTTTGTATTTATTTTAGTTATGTTAAGTAAAGATCTCTGTGTTCCTTGGTTTACTACTTTCTCTAATGGTTTATTTGCTTTCTGTAATAGACTTTCTATTTGGATTCCTCTTTTATGGTTTTCTTTTCTTTATCGTTTGTTTATCATAACAGCTTCAACAAAGGGCGGAAGAGAGTGTCCACATCTCAGAGCCGACACTTAGTTTGATTTCATCTCAAAGCCGAGGTACAGTTTGATTTTTGTGATTGACAAACTATTCAAGCTAATTTGTCTAAAGGTACATGATTTCAATGCTCTTACATGAGTCTCATATTGATAGTCATCTCAGTGTTCTCAATCTCCAGGTTGCTCAGTAAAATTTTGTCTCAATTTTCATGCTAAATAAGCTTTTGTCTCTCGACATTTCCGCCGCCCTCTCAGTCACCATTAAATCAACTTTAAAATATGTAAGTTTCTTTCACTAAAATATGTGTTATTTTGTTTTCTTTTGGTTTCCTTCTGTATTGTGCTAGAATTATGTGTTCTTTTGGTTTCCTTCTGTTAGCTTTCTCTCGCAAATACTCTTCAAGTCACCGCCCTCTCCATCGCCATTAAAGTCAATGTTGAAATATGTATGTTTCTCTCTATGTCTTTCTTCTTATTTTGGTTTCCTTCTCTTTGAATTTTGTGATATATACCAATTCAGTGACATATACCAATATGATATTGGGCTATGGTCAACATAGAATGGGTGAGAAAGCTATAAATCTATTTAATTCAATTAGAGGACGTGGCATACAACCAGCTTTCATAACCATAGTTGCAGTCCTCTTATGTGTTTTATTGTATGCCTGAGTGAACTACCCTGGATTGGTAGATGAAGGTCTTCTTATTTTGGTTTCCTTCTCTTTGAATTATGTGACTCATGTGTTTTATTTACTGATTTCCTTATGTGTTTTATTGTATGCCTGAGTGAAATTTCCCGCCTACTGCAACTCCTTCCTCCGACAACCGTAAGCTATCTCTTCATCTCTATTTTGTTTTCTTTAGTGTAGTTTTCTTTAATTTTTCTTCTTTATTCCTCATTGGTGAATCTCTGTTTCTTTCTTTGTTCTGTTCTGTTCTGTTCTGGACTATTTTGTTCTTCTCCGCTAATTGTATCCTCCCTCTCCTCTCCCCTTCCTTGATTTCGTTAGTGTTTCTTTATCCTCCTCCCTCGGCACGGCAGCTCACAACAGTTCAGGTAATCTAATTTCGATTTCTTTCTATCTTGCTCTCCTTTGATTTCATTTTCGAATTTTGATTTCTTTTTTGTCAATCTGATTCTGTGAAGTTTGTGTTTTGAAACCATAATGCCTTTTCCTTCTATGTATTGGTTTCCATTGATGTATTTCATACAACTTCTGCTTAAATTATGTTCGAGCAGGCTTTTACTGTCTTCAGGCAGATGCTTGAGCGAAATGTGCCCTCGAATGTTGTGACTATATCTTCTAGAAAGTTTGGCTTTGGATAAGAAATTTCATACCTTCACCCTTCGTAAATCATTGCACCAGAATGTCTTCGTCGACTCTGTTTTGGTGGACATTTACTCAAAATTGGGTGTTATTAGCTATGTAAAACACGTCTTTGCTCAATGCCCTGAGAAGAATTCTTTGACATCTACCAATATGATATTGGGCTATGGTCAACATGGAATGGGTGAGAAAGCTCCAAATCTGTTTAATTCAATGAGAGGACATGACATACAACCAGATTCCATAACCATAGTTGCAGTCCTCTCCACCTGCAGCTATGTTGGATTGGTAGATGAAGGTCTTCAAGTATTTGAGTCAATGGAGAATGAGTACAATGTTCGTCCCTCAGCGGAGCACTGCTGCTGTGTTGTAGACATGTTAGGGAGAGTTGGCAAGGTAGTGGAAGCCTATGAGTCTGTTGAAGGATTGATTGGGTGAAGAGGGTAAAGTGTTAGGGATCTAGGGATCGCTCATTGCATCTTGCAAAACTCATGGGAAATTTCAACTGGCCAAAGTTGTTGCCAGCAAGTTGCTCAACAAGGAATGAGAAAAGAAAACAACAGTTATCATGTTCTCGTCAAATATAATGCAAAAGAAGGAAATTGGGCAAATGTCTTTGCGGTTGGAATGTTGGACTGATGTCACTGGTAAAATGAATTTTTTTTGCGTCTAGAGACCAAAAGCACACCAAGAGTGAAGAGATATATGAAATGCTGGAAGTCTTGGCTATTGATTTGAAGGATTCTGATTAAAGGCCTTATCTAGAAGAAAAATGACCTCTCAACATTTTCTTAGTTCCCTTTATGATTTCCGACTCCGTATTGAGTTCACGCTAATTTAGAGTACATTTGTGTATTTGCAATTTCCATGTTAGTATTGATGAAAGTGAAGAGAAATTTGTAATTGAAATATCAACCATGAGATATGCACATGTTCTGGCCATTTAATTCATATGACATTTCCATTTGCACAAGTAATATGTTATCTAACCTTAACTGCCATTTTGGGGTATATATGTCTTCAGTTGAAATTTTAATACAATTTCTAACTAGATGATAAGGTTTTTACATGCTCAGCCTTCGGGGGTGATTAGGTTGGACAATACATCAATTTTGCATTGCGATGCAATTGGATTCGATTTATGCATCACAAATCTAATTAATTTTTTGCATCATCAATTTTACATCACGATATACAAAATCAAATCCAATTAAGGTAATCATTTGTAAACGAGTAATTATATTTGTAGTCAAATTTCTTGATTTTCATTGATATTGTAATTAAGACGAGTAATTATATTTGTAGTCAAATTTCTTGATTTTCATTGATATTGTAATTAAGGTAGGAATCAAATAGATTGATTGATTAATTTTCGTAAATAAGTAGTCAAAATTTTCTTATTTTACTTGATATTTTAATAAAGGTAGGAATTAAATAGATTAAATATAAATTAATTGATTGATTTCCGTAAATATGTACAAATTGATGTATCACGATAGACAATGGTGGATTTAGAATAATATTTCAGCCGGATCACAAATTTTAACTACGACATAAAAAGTTTAGAATCCCAAATTTATTACATGAAAAGTTTTAAAAACATAATTTTGAGCGCGGTCTCTACCCAAAATAACGCGCTTTTGTATGGCAATTTTTTTATTTGATTGGGGTCCTTTACCCTAAGCTATAAATCTGCTCCTGGCGATAGACAAATTGGTGCATCGCAATGCACAAACTTATTGATTTCCATAAATATATACAATTTGATGTATCGCGACGTACAAATTGGTTCATCGTGAAGCACAAATTGATTATTATTGCGTGTCCGATTCATTAATGACAAAGTTGTCATTTCGCCCCTAAAAATTGTCTTTTCCGGTTACAAAAAATAAACATGGGAGCGGAGCAGTTAAATTTTTTTTAAAATGGACTGGCCGCAATTTTCCCTTTAATCTTTTAATAGTTGAAAAATGATAATTAGTTTTGATCAATAGATCAAAATTTCATTGTTTGTTAATTGAACTGTCGTAAGTTATTCATTTTGTTGAAGGTTATATGATAAAACATGTTATTTAATAAATTTGTTAATTAATAAATTTGTTTATCATACATCAATTTTCTGTCTGTCAAGCAGTAATATTTAATAAATTTGTTTATTTCTATATTTTCAATTTTACATAACAAACTTCGTTGAACAAACTTAATTACAAATTATACGAAGGATTAAATTTTGGTCTACCGGCGGTGGAAAAACAATTCTCACAAGCGGCCTTGAGTGACTGACGCATGGCAAACCAAGATTGGGTTATGCAATGGCACGAGGTTTATCATTACAAGATTGAGAAACCATGTTTTAGAAGGTTGAGTTCTTTCAAATGGTACCTATGGCGATACTGTTTTGATTTCGAGAATGTCATTGACACCTTCTGATCACCGAATTCCATTCAAATTTCAAAAAAAGGCAGTTTCCGTTGATGTTGTCTTACGCAATGTCTATAAATAAAAGTCAGAGACAATCATTGTCTAATGTGCGTCTTCTTTTGAAAAAACCTGTTTTTAGTCATGGGCAATTATATGTTGCGTTGTCTCGAGTTACTAATCCTAAAGGTCTTCGAATTTTAGTATGTGATTGTGATAGTAGTAATTGTCGTACAAGTTCAACGACAAATGTTGTGTATAAAGAAGTATTCCAAAATCTGTAAGAATTTTTCAAAATTTATGAAATGTTATAAATTTACATTCACATTTTATTAATTCTTGATTAATGTTTTAGCATTGAAGTTTTTTGTTTTATGTTATTCATCTTTGTTTAAATATATACTTTTTCATCTACAAACTATCCGTGCATCGCACGGGTGAAATACTAGTGTCACTTAAAAAGAGTTTTCTCTTTCTTTATTTCTTTCTTTTATATTATAGTTAAATTACTTTTATCATATTGTCTGACATTACCTTTTATAGTTCATACTTTTATTGGTTGCAAATGTTACTGTTGTGTTGTGGCTTGATTGAGTGGGTGCATGGTAACTTGTTTCAACAGACCACATGTGATTATCCCATTTACAAGCCTCATTTGTTAAATCGGTGACACCCACATTTGTATTCAATTCCTTTATGGAATTGGTTTGTTCAGTTTTCCTAACCCTTATGGAATTTGGTTTTGTACACCAATTTGTGACGGTGGCTCTTCTACTATTTAAAGGGGATCAATCCCTTTTGTGATCACTTCGAAACAAAGAGAGCAGAGCAGCATGTTCGTTCCCCGTACGCCGTTTGCGAGTTCTCATTTAATCGCTTGAGTTCTCGATTTGTTATTTGGGTGTAATTAGGATTTGGGTTTCGGGTATGTGTTGAGCCACAACTATCGCATTTTGTATCTCCGATTGATTAATGAAATGTTTTGCCACCTCCGCCTATGGACGTAGGGAATTTCTCAAACCACACAAATTCTTGTCTACTTTATTTCCCCATTATTTTCAGTCAATTATTTTCTCGTTTTTTTCAATCACTTAGGACTGCAAATTAACAAACTGGTATCAGAGCTATTGGTTCGTTTTGGTCTATTGGGATTTGCAGCTATTTGTTTGGATTGAATTTTGGGTATCATGGCAAGAATAAATTCAACGAAATACGAGATTGAAAAATTTGATGGCAAGAATGATTTTGGACTTTGGCACATAAGAATATGTGCTTCATTAGTTCAGCAAGGGTTATTTAAAGTGTTAAAGGGTAAGGAAACTTTAGCTGCGACAATGTCCGATGAAGAAAAAGATAACTTCTTGGAGCGAGCACTTAGTGTTATTTAGTTATCACTTGGTGATAATGTTTTGCGAGAAGTTGCAGTCAAAACATCGGCAACAGGTATGTGGCTCAAATTGGAAGCTTTATATATGACGAAGTCGTTGACCAATCGACTTTATTTGAAGCAGCAGCTCTACACTCTTCGTATGAGAGAAGGTACGCCCGTTAAAGATCATCTTTGTGATTTCAATAAAATTATTATGTCCTTGAAAAATATTGATGTCAAAATTGAAGATGAAGGTCAAGCCTTAATTTTGTTATGTTCTTTACCTCATTCATTTGAACATTTTGGTGATACGATGTTATATGGTCGAGGCACTCTTTCTATGGAGGATGTGAAAGCATTGTTGAACTCTAAAGAGTTGAAGAAAAAGGTGTCTGAAAATTTGGTTGATGATCAGGCTGATGGCTTGGTTGCTAGAGGCAGAACAAATAATAAAGGCTCGAATAAAAATAGAGGCATGTCTGGATCTAAACCTAAGAACAGGAAAAATCAATGTCATTATTGTAAGGAAGAAGGCCACTAGAAAGATAAATGTCTGAAGCTCAAAGGAAAGAAAAAGATTGTTGATTCCTCAACCGCTAGTGATTCTTGTGATTATACTAGTTTTGCTGAGGAAAACTCTAACAGTGCAGTAGACGTCCTCTCAGCATCAGTTGGGTCATCTGATGACAGTTGGGTTCTTGATTCAGGTTGCACTTATCATATGTGTCCTAACAGGGATTGATTCTCCTCCTACCAGTCAATTAATGGTGGGGTGGTTTTGATGGGGAATAGTGTGTCCTGTAAGGTAGTTAGGGTAGGAACAGCTCTAATGAAGATGCATGATGGTATTGTCATGACTTTGACTAGTGTGCGACATGTGCTAGATTTGAAGAAAAATATTATCCCTTTGGGTGCTCTTGATTCACTTGGTTGTAAGCACACAGGTGAAGGTGGAGTTTTGAAAGTATCTAGTGGTTCTCTTGTTGTGATTTGTGGAAAATTGGTTAATGGTCTCTATTTGCTTCAAGGTAGCACTGTTGTTGGTGCTACATCAAGCAGCTAGACAAAAAGCTCCAAAAGGAAGCTGCTGCAGAAGGCTGCTCAAGCAAAACCGTCGACCCTGCTCCCTCCACAACATCCAAAAAAAAGAAGATTTCTTCCGTTGAGGAGGAGCCTGTTGCCAAGAAGAGGAAAATCTCTTCTTCCAGCTCTGCTGCTACTGCTAACCCTGCCAGCTCCCAAGTCAAAAAGAGAAAGAAGACTGCTGCTCCTTATGTTCCTGCCCCTGTGCCTGTTGAGGCTGCTGAACCAGACCCTGCTCCACTTCGCTCTCGAAAACGTAAGTCCAAACGCACCGAACCTTTTGAACCTTTCATTCCATTTATTCCTCCTTCCTCTCCTATCTCTTCTTCATCTCCCTCTCTTACTTCTTCAACAGCCCCTGCTGCTGTTGGGGAGGAGCCTGCTGCTACCCCTTCTTCACCTACTTCCTCATTAACCCCTGCTGTTGTTGAGGAGGAGCCCATCTCTCCTGTTCCAAAAAGGAAGAAACGCAGGTTTCGCAAAAAGTTTGTGGTTCCAACACCTTCTTCTCCACCTTCTCTTACCCTAGACACCATTCCTTCTCCACCCTCTTCTCCCGAACCTATCTCCACTATTCTTCCCGACTCCTCTTTAGCCATCATTCCTGTTCCCGCAAACTCTTCTCCTTCCTTCTCTATGCCCGAAAACTTCTCCTCTCTTGATCCTCACCTATCCTCTCTTCTCTACCAAACAGCCTTCCTACCAGAAATCTTTCCTCCTATCTCCCAATACATTACCCCTATTTCCATCTCTGCTGACTTATACCAGATTCTGTTTCCCTCTATCTCTTCTGCTACTCATTCTTTTCTCTTTAATCTCACTTCCATCTCCGATCTTCTATACCCTTCTGTCTCCACTCCAAACTTCATTCTTCTACCCGACTATCCTTTTCCCTCCTATCTTCTAGAAGCCTCTTCTTCCTTTTCTACTTCCTCAAATGTCAGTACCTCAGATACTGACATTGAACTTGATTCTAAACCTTCTTCTCCTCCGTCTTCGACCTCTGCTGCTAACCAACCTGCTTCATCTTCCTCCTCTCCAATCTCTGCTCCTAACCCTACTGAAACCCATATCTTAGTCAATCTTAACCTTTTTACCTTCCTTTAAACACTACTGACCCTGCTCTTCTCGACCTCCTTCGCACCAACAATGCCAACCTAGAACGGCTCAACAGCACAGTCTCCTACATGGCCCAGCAGATCGAAGTACTCAGTTATGGCTTAAATGCCACTCATGCTACCATCTTCGATATTGGAAAGATTGTTGATCAGCTTGTGAATGATACCGTTCAAGCCTTCACCACTCATCGGTTTCTTATTCAAGACCAGTAGGCGTCTCTGATCGGCATGCTACACTCTCAGCAGATCAGCATTCGTGACCTTTTTGACGAGCTCAAAACCGACTTGGCGCGAGCTGTCATCAACAGACGTGAGGTTGCTGACTTCACTGCTGTTCGCCATGTCGAACGTGCCAATGAGCGAGCCGGCCGCAACAAAGGCGGGTTGCTGCCATCAGGGAGGAGAGAGCTACGCACTTTTTGAATCAAGCTCTTATTGAAGAACAGAACAGACTACGAGAACGCCTAAATGACATAATTAGAATCTGGGTTGGTGACTACTTAGAACGTCGACGCACCCAACCACATCTATTCTGAACAAGTTGGTATTCTGTTCTATATTTTTTTGATTCAAACTCTGCTATTTGAAAAACTTCTGCCGTTAAACAGCCTGTTTAATAACAGATGATTTATGTTTCTTTTAAGTTTAAATTGCTCTATCTTATCATGATTTGGTCTATTTAAACTTCACGTTTAAATCTTTATATTTCATATGCTTATTTCTATAGATTTAAACTCTGCTTTACTTTGTACTTGATATTAATGTTTTTTAAGTACTTAGTCTAGCTATCTCTCTACTAAGACCTCTGCTCTGAGAGGCATGTCTGCTCTTCTTAATAAAATTATTTAAGACATGTTACTATCTCAGTACATGATTCAAAGTCTGCTAGTAGCTGAGATGATGACATCAACCACATAGGAGGATATTGTTGACTCTCATAGGTTCTAGATTTGGTTGAGTCATCTTCTGATTCTATTGTACAGTGGCTAATAGGTCTGCGTACCGATTAGTGTGGCAACTGTCTTAGAATCAAGGTTGTTTAGAACTGTTTTAGTGTTAGTTAAGGCGCGGATAAGCAGGCTTCAACAGCAGCCTCGGAAGAACAGCAGACTTTGAAGTCTGCTCAAAGAGCGAAAAATCAAGACTAGCCAAAACATGGGATTATGTCAGATAATGTCTAAATTAGATATTTCTTGAAATATCTAGTCAAAAATATCTTCATCGGATTTCTCTCAAAAGAAGTCAACTACATACTGACAACTGTCCAGTCTGTCTCCTAAAACATGAAGTCTGAAGACATTACCCTTTTTGGCTAAGAAGACTTTCACAGCTGCAACACCTGCAACCTGAAACCTTACTCTATTTGGGAATGTCTTCTCTGCAAACACTGCATCTCTGATGACTGTGCCGCACACATCCCCCAAAGCGCCAGATTGCATTCAATGCAATAGAACGTTGGACACAACTCTCTCTGCCTCAGTCCAACGGTCCAAAAGATCTCTCTGGTATTTATTCAAGTTTTGAAGATCTGAAAAATAAAACTCTCTTGCACATTAATACATTCAAGCTTCATCTTCAACACTCAAGTATTCAAGAGATCAAAAGGACAAGAACTAACACTTCACCAAACTTCCTGAAGCTGCAGATCTGCCAATCTTTACTCCATTTCAGCTTCATCTAGTTTGTTTTTTAAAAACTATTCTTTACTTTAGCACGTGAGAAAACAATTAATCATTGATTGTTTCTCTCACCATTATACACTTGGTTGAAAACTCATTTTGTACACGATCCATTAGAGATCTTACTTATAAACCTAGTGGATAAACAAGTGCACCTTATAAAATCCAAAGCTAACCACTTTGGTAGTGGACGTAGTACTATTCACAGTACGAACCACTTCTAAACTCTGTGTTCTGTCTGATCTGTTTCTATATTTCTATTAACTGCTTATACTTAACAAGAACCACTACTGAATCTGTGCGTTACTTAAGCAGCCTACCTATCAGTTCAGAACCTCCTTCGTATTCCGTTGCATTAACACTTCTAGTAAAATCCTTTTAAGAAATCATTAAGAAGTGTTTGAAAAAGTTTTTATAAAAACACAACTAGGCTATTCAACCCCCCCCCCTTCTAGCCTAGATTGAGCCTACTCCGGGACCAACATGTAGTATCGTATCATGTTGTGTCGTGTCGTGTTGTGTTGTTTTGTTTTGGGCAGCGTAATGGTATCTTATTGTATTTTGATTGGCTTGCCGGGGCAAGGACTGGATCTTTGAATGGCTCGCTCAGGGCGAGGAGGCTTACTCGGGGCAAGGAGTAGGAAATATTTACTTTCTGTGGTAAGGGTGGAGACTTTCTTCTTCTTCGACTTCGGTAGACAAAGGAGGCCCTTTAGGAAGGTGTGTGTGAGGGTGATGGATCGATGTTGATGGGTGTGAAGAATGAGAGCTCGAGGCCTCTATTTATAGGAGAAAATACGGACGGCAAACGGTGGCGTTTGATCTCCAATAGATTTTGCATGGCGCCAGGTGTAAGCCTGAGAGCGAGACATAGGGTAGTTGGTAGAGGCATCGACCTCGTGCTATTTCAGAAACGATAGTGTTTTCACAACCTTTTCACATTTTTAGTTTAAGCCCTGGTCAAGTTTATATATTTCTAATTTTCTATTAACTCCTGTTAAGTCCAGTTACCTGTAACATTAATGAAAAATAATGTTTGTTAGTCCATTTGCTTTATAAATTACATTTTATCATTGTTATAGGACATCATATCGTAGGGTACGAAATCAGGGTATTTACAGAGCCCCTCAACGACAGAGTTTGCAAGTGAACGCGAGTGTACGAGTAAACGAACGTCATTGATTAAAAATAGACTCCTAATTGCAGGATGTGCATTGCAGGAAAGATTTTGTTTTTATATATTTTTTGTTTTAAAATATTTTCAATGCAAGTCGGGGCGTGGTGGAAATCTCCTCCTCCTTTTTTCTTTCTCCCTCTTTTTTTTTTGTTTTTTGTTTTTTGTATATTGAAATGCGTATATATTGAAAGACATGTATATTGAAATGACATGTATATTGAAATAGCATGTATATTGAAAGGACCGTATATTTATATTGAAAGACATTTATATTGATAGACATGTATATGAAAAGTGTGTATCTGTATGTTGAAAGACATGTATATGAAAAACATGTATATGTATATTGAAATGACATGTATATTGAAAGACATGTATATGAAAAGCATGTATATGTATATTAAAAGACATGTATATGAAAAGCATGTATCTGTATATTTGAAAGACATGTATATCGAAAAGCGAGTATCTGTATGTATATGAAAAATATGTATGTATGTGTATGAAAAGTATGTATGTATATTGAAAGACATGTATATCAAAAAGTGTGTATCTATATATTAAAAAGTATGTATGTATGTGTATTTGTACGAGGCAGGATGTTGTGTTGTTGGGCGGGGGCTGCTTGCAGTTATCCTTGTTGACGGTCGTCAACTTTTGTTAAGTTTAATTTTGTCCGGAGGGACCAATCTACAAATAGGGCATCCAGGGGGGTTATGTGTCAATATTGCAAACCTAGAGGGAGGGGAAGGAAAAATTCCTTCTCCTTTTGAGCGCACGGGCAGTAGCATTGGCCATTGTTGTTGCTGCTTCGTCTTCTTCCTTTCCTCTCAAATTTCTTTCATCTTTTCCCATTTCTTGCTCAAATCAACTTTATTTGTTTGTGTAATGGCTTCCTCCTCAAGATCTAACAAGGGAAAAGGCCATGCACACCCCAAATTGGGCCGAGATGCTCGAGATGAAAAACTTTTGAAGCAGAATAAAGTCTGTTACCATTTTTGTACCGACGATTGGGAGGATATCCACAGAGGTCCATGCTCGTATTTCTCAAATTTGACTCCTTCAGTAAGTTTTCTTTTGATTTTGTTCAAAACCAAATGCTTTGATTTTTTAAAATTTTTTTTTTTGCAATTTGTCGGATGATTTGTATCTTGTGTTTGGATATTTCCTATAATGTTAGTATGTAGAGATAATATATGATGAAATGACATGATACATTGGTATGAGAATGTGTATGTTGTTGTATAAAAATGTTGATTATACATATTTGATTGTGTTATTGCTTAATTTTGATTATGTATTTGATGGGTCAAAAATGTTAAGTTACTAAATGGTATCACAATTTGTGCAAAGGGGTGTATAAAGATATAAGACTTATGATTTTAATTTTTTCTGGATGACCCGAGATGTGTAGTATTTGTGCCTAAAGCTAGACAAGGTGTATGTTACTTTTGATTCAATGACCGAACAACTGAAAAGTAGCCAATATAAATGTTCATGTGCATCAGAAAAATGCTTTTGTGATATATTTACCCGTTCTTTAACCTAGTAATCTACTTTATTCCACTGGATTCCTTCCCCAGTCAAGAACTCGTCTTTTAGAGATTTTAGAACAAGTCAGGAACAGGTGGAGTCAAGTAGATTAGACATGAGAAGACAATTTTTGGGCTGCTCAAATAATCAATATTTGAGCAACTGAGTGCTGAGCACTCGACTCCCTATGATGGCCTATAATTGCACAACCAACAGCCCCTGCAATTGAATACAAGTCTGATGATATGAATGCAATGCAGATAGACAGTTCTTCCTATTCCTTGGACATATTTGGAGATTTGTCTTCAACGGAATCTGGAGTGATTGATCTCTACCAAAGGATTGGATTTCTGAGGTACTGTAGAGACTGAGTTCTTTAAAGGGGATCGAAGAGCTCAAATCAAGAAAGGGGTTTGATCAAAACACTGATATCTATCTTTGTAGCTTTTCCAGATCACTCTTCCTTGTTTCTTACTTTTCTTCCTTGCAATACACAAAATGTGTTTTACAAAGGTCTGAGTTTTCCATGGTGATCTTTGAGATAACTTGATCGAAGATTTTGTTATCGCTTGCTCACTTTCTCTCTTTTTCAAGAAGGATGAAGATGTTTCTTTTATAGATGGAGATCGATAGATCCATTGAGACTATCTTCGATTGATCTTTTATCCGCTGGAGTGGTTCTCCGGATAAGATTGAATCTTATAGATTGTAGGATAAAGATATTCTAGAAGATATCTCTCTAAGAAAGGTTGTCCAAAAGTCAGGCCGAAGGGATGTGTCACTGTTGAGCAGGTCTGACGAAATAGAACAAAAACATTTGTTTTTCCAATAAAGTAGATATATTTGAACTTGAAAGCCAATTATAGAGAGGAATATTTGTTGAATAAAATCCAACTAGATCTTGCAAGTCTAAGAGCTGTCAAGTCGCTTCCGTAAGTTGACTCTTTAGGAGAAGCTTGAGCATTTTGTCGTTTCTGAACGTCTACAATAATTCCACTTAAGTTTGCACATACAACCCAAGACTGATCGAAGGTCTTCTGGTTTGATGTTCCTTTAATGATTTTATCTCCCAGTAGATAGGTCTACTAGTTGATATAGTTGAGGAAGGAAAACTATCAACCCGTAGCAAATCTACTGGTATGATATCTTTGTAGAAACTATCATCCTATATCAAGTCTGCTGGTGTTGGTGTACTGAATAACTGGTCTGCTGAGGTCATCATGTAAGAGTAGGACTAAGACTCCGACTCATTTAGTCTAAGACCTATGTAGGGCTCAACAAGTTTCCACACTAACCAGTATGCATCCCTTTTAGTCCCTCGTTAGAACATGCAGTAATTGGAACAAACAAATCAAGGTGTTCCAGAATATGCAAATGAATAAGAATTGTTTCAAAAGGCATATTCCAACAAGAATGTCCGAGCAAAGGCTCACACTTATCTCTGCCAAAGCCTGGCCGGACACATGTCATGCCTCTCCGACTAGAGGGCCATGCCTGTGAGTTATACGCATCATTGCATAACATAAACATCACCAGCCGGGCCATTCCCGCCAGGGCAAGAGGCCATCAGAGACTTGCTCTCCACGACATGTCAAAGGTTTCCTTATATGAAAGGAGTTCTTTCCTTACCCACTTTGACTATTACGCGGCCTGCCTTATATCATTCTTACAATTTAGGGGTTCTCTCCTAACCCAAATAAGCAACTATGGATCCCAATCCTAGGTGGAATCTATGACCTTGGGGGCCTATATATACCCCTCCATAAACCCTAAATAGGTACACATTTTCTACAGCCTAAAAACTCTATCGAAATTCCTTTTGACTCACACGATTCTCATTCTCATGTCAGAGTGGTTTCACGAGGCTAAGTCTTGCACTTCCACTAAGGTTTATTCCGTGTTCTTGATAGGCTCGTAAAGAGGATCCAATCAACATATGTGAGACCCCGAATCCTTATGTACTTTATCGGATGAATTTACATTATTAATAACCATGTTTACAAGTTTACATGTGGCCACGACGTTCATAGTAGTTGTCGTCGTAAGTTTGATTCCCTGATTCGCGATTTTAGTTATCCTGTTGTCGTATTACTCGGTTAGTATTATTTTGATCCTAGGTTTGGCCCTGGATGACTAGGGGGACCTTGGGGATTAACTTGGTATTATTTTGGTTTGGTCGTGTTTAAGTTTGAACACGCTCGTGTTTCATTTTCGGTGTGACTTGTGTATTCGCCTCGGCCATGATAGGGCTGTAGTAATTTGGCCATAGTTTTTTGTAGACAACTCAGAATTGAGATCCGTTTGATGCGTTAGAAACTAGACTTCAATATATTTATAACCATACTTCTTGTGTAATTTTGGGAGTTGTATTTCATTACATGCGAATTTTTAAAGTTGACTGTATCCGTTATTCTCGGTATTTCCAGAAATTTGAGTTTTGTCTTGTTTATTGGATTTACTTGGAGACCCTTAATGAATTTCATTAAACCTGACTTGAGACCTTAATTAGACCTTAATTAGAGTGGATTAAGCCTAAGTTAAAATTTTAGCACTAAGTCCTCAATTAGGGACTTAATCTCACTTAAAAATTGACATATCATAGCTTGACACTTGTTTTCCACTCACTTCCTAACCTTTGTGACTTGAAATATCTGATTTTCTCCACTCATTACACCTCCTACCTTAGATATTTACAGCCACCATTGATGAGAGCTTGAGTGTGGGAGATTCTTGGTGAGATTAGTGTGTGTTTTGTGATTTCCCGAAGATCCGGCCACCCGATTTTGGATTCAAGACCACCCAATCGTAGCTATTGACGAGGAGACTACTAATCCTTACTTTGTTTTCCTTTTTCTCAGCCTTTTCTAGGCTTAAGGTATGCTTCTAATCCTTGAAAATTTATATGTTCAATATAATGATATACTCCCTTCATAATAGTTGTAGTATACATGCTTAGGAAGACTTCTTGCGAAGTAGAAATCTTCATTTCAACAAGTTATAAATCTAGAAATTATGGGTCTGATTTGTTAAGTTATTAATTTGGGTTTGGGTAAAGCATGAATGTTGTTCTAATTGTGCTTAGGAGTAATTCTTGTGAAGGAACTCATTGCAATTGTTAACTTTAAAGAATTTTTCACGTTAGGGTTAAAATCTGAATAATTTTGGGGCTGCCCTCTACACTTAATAAATTGGGTTTGTGTATAGCATTAAAAGAGTTCTAAACATGACTTGGAACAACTAATGTTCATGGACTTGTTGGAATTGGAAACTTCAATGAGATGACTAGTTTAGGATTTCACCAATTAGGAAGAAACTTCTCAGATTCAGTCCTAATTTTGGGCTGTTTTCCGAAAACTACTGGTACTAATCTACTACAAGGAATTGCCTAAAAATATTATATGTTGGTCATGTGTATGTTAAGTGATTCTCTGTAAATTTTCATTAATTTTGGAGTTCGGGAAGTATTTTTAATGAATCATGAACCATGGCTGTGACAGTGAGTCTAAACAAGGGGAACTGGTTATTAACATGATCTTCATGTGATCATAAATCGATGAATACATATTCAATTGGAGTATTTTAAAATGTTAAACTCTAGCTAAAAGAGTCTAGTTTTTAGAAATGTAATATATGTGTCATTTGGATCAATGAGGAATTTTTGGTGAAGTTTGTATGATAGACATGCAGTACAGACCACAACAGAAAATCAGATTTCTGACATGAACTTGGAGGGGCTGTATTTTGATGAATACAAGTCCTAATGGAGTAATTTAAAAGTCTAAAGTATAGTCTCAAGAGTCTAGTTTCAGAATAGGCAATAATCCCCTAATTTGGAGTTCTGAGCAATTCATGGTTGAATTTACAAGGTGACCAAGTAGAATGAGTCACAACAGAGAACCAGATTTTTAACATGAACTTGAGGTGACTGTATCCTAAAGAATACAAGTCTAAATGGAGTGTTTTAAAGTGCTAAATTATAATTACAAGAGTCTAGTTTCTGAATATATAAAATTTATGACATTTGGAGTTGTGAGGAATTAATGGTCGAATTTATAAGTTGACTGTACGGAATAATCATAACAGAAAAACATATTATTAGCTTGATCTTGATATGATCATAGATTGATGAATACAAGTCCGAATGAAGTGATTTAAAAGGCTAAGTTATAGTTTAAAGAGTCTACTTTATGAATAAGTAAGATTCATTACATTTTGTGTTGAGAGGAATTTTTAATGCAATTAAAAAGATTGCTGCGCCGAGTGATTTGTAATATTTGAACTTGTTAAGGATTGATTCTCCATACTTGATGAATATGACTTATAAAGCATATAGTGTTTCTTGCCTTCAAGCATGTTCTACTATTGTGTTGTTAACTTGCAATGAAATTTGGATTCCACTAATAGGTGGGATTATGAACTTGAATTCAACTAGGGCTTGATTTGATATTAATCAACCTAGGCTTCTATCTTCTACTTGACTTATTGATACGTGAACTAGGGTTCCTAAATGGAACGAGAACCTAGCTATGTCTTAAACAAGAACATAGAAGGGCTAGAAATGCATATAGCATTTATACCCTATTTGGATGAAACTGTAGTAAGGACTCAACGGAGTCGAGTTAAGGAACAATTGAACCTTACGAGGATCGTTGTGAGATCCTATGATAATTATATTTCATTTGACTAGATTACTAGCTTTTGGAACTTGGATTGAATTGAGTGGACAACTTGATACTTCTGATTTAGAGACTCAAATGAGCTCCTACTGTGGTTTTGTGATTATTGTTTCAATGTGCATAATCGTATGAGTTTAGTAGATATGTATATCTACTTGAGAATTTGCAAGTAAACATCTACTTGTGCATTGCATATAAGTCCAGTTGGCATTACATTAGTTTTTACGTTGATGGTGGGACGATGCATTGTCTTCACGAATTATGGGATTCGTGGTTGCAATGTATCGCCGTATCGGATTTGGTTCACACACCCCTCTACTGCTTGCTACAGTGGGGAAGTAGCCCCCTTTGTCATAACCAAAAGAGCGCATTGGCTAGTGCTATTTTTCCCGAGTAGAGAGCTCGGACCCGAGAAGAGAGCTCGGTACTTTGATACCCGATCACAGGTGTCACTGGCACGATATGATTAATAGTTGTGATTGCAGGAGCGACACAATGACATTGATTCGGTACCTTCTCTATCCTTTATGTGGCTTACTATGGGCACTTATGTGATAACAAAGTGTTAGTTGAACATGAGATCTTATTGACCATGTTTGTATTGACTGATGTTATATGAAAGACTTGATGTGTATGTATACATATATATATGCACACTTATACATGATGATTATATGAGAGATTTGATATGTATATATAGAAATATACATACTTATATAGGTGCATATATATTAATATGCACCCTTACACGTGATGATTCTATGAATAGCTTGATTAATATATATACATCTATATATACTTGCATATGATGTTTTATGGGAGATACCTTCTAATTCATTTGATTTGTGTTTGAACAGGGAATTACACCCTGGTTCATTTGGACAGTTTAGTAAGTAAGAAGAAATGGTTATCTTGTGAAGTATCTAAGCAATACGATGCCTCTTCACGGGTTTTCTGTCATTTGTAAAATGACACCTTGATTATTTTTATGTTACATAAGTATATGTTACATATCTTTTGTAGTAGCGTACTGGGTCATTATGACTCATTCCGTACTTTGTTTTCTAGTTGCAGTAAATTGGTAGTCGCGTTGAGGTCGAGTAGATCGTGACTGTAGCAAGCGCAGCTGATCGATAGATCAAGATTAGATCGTGTGGTTCATGCTAGTAGTAGTAGACTTCCCTGAGTAGTAACTTGTGGAGTCATATTTCTTTTTAGCATCGTCACATATATTATGTACTTTGCTATTCTTGTGAGATCAATCTTGTAAGTTATCTAGACTCTACGGTCGAGTAGATACTTGGGTATTTATATTGGTTCTTTCTTGGGTCGACGTGTTGTGTCGTGCCTTGTTCGTGGTTTTAGTATTTATTTCAGTTATCTCCCGGGCACGCAGCTTTGGGGCTTTTCTTTATTCTAAATTGTTATAGTTGTTGGTAAACCCCGGTATGCTTTAGCCGTGGGTAATTGTTATCAGGTTGGTTCTTTGTTGAAACGCCGACCTGGAGTGCCGATGGTTTGTTCAGCGTCTGCAATGTTGCGGCACGCGACTTTTGTTTTCCCCCCTTTGAGATATAATATCTCTCTTGGTTTCTTTGGCTTTTTTTTCGAGCTTCATAGCTCGAGACTTCTTTTCCTTATTGCTTCCACTAATTCGATTTTTGAAATACCATATTTTAGTGCAGCTTTATGTTCATGTTTAGAGCTTGTTAGCTTGACTGTTCAACTCGCACTACTGTTTAATAAGTGCTTGTCCTCATCTTATGTTAGTTCCAGCGACACGACCTTGGGATTTCGTATTGGAATCCGGGTCGGGTTGTGACAACATACACAAGCCCAAATATCCTTACAACCATTCGGACATCATGCTGGTCCCACAGAAGCTCAAAAACAGGCTAGGGGTGAATAGCCTATTTACCAATTCAAATTAAATCATTTCCAATTTAAAATAAATTGGATCACTTTCCATATATAATCAAAGTAATCAACTATTAAATTAGTTGGGGCAGCAGAATGGTTGGAAAGTGTATATCACAAAGCTGCTTGTAAGAAAAAACAAGGTTGTACCAGCACACTTTGTGAGTAGATGCAATTTGTGGCTTTAACAAAGGTTCCCGAAAGATAAACAAGTGAAAGAGTGAACAAGCTTCAGCTAGCTGATGCAAATACATTAAGTTCAACCAAGACTACTACTAAATCAGTAGACTTTGATAACTAACACATCAGGTAGGGAAGTAAGTTATTTGGCAAAATTGTAAAGCACTTAACTATTTATAAAATATATAATATATAAAAAGAATCGGTAGGCTTTTCTCAAGTTATCGTGTAAAGTTTAAACCTAACAAAGTTTTCTATTGATTTGGTAAACTTTGATAAAACACAATAACTTAATAAGAGCAATATCATAAATAGTTAAATAAGAAAACAAGTATTTGAAGTGGTTTTTATTATAAATAGTGATATGTCCACTACCAAGGTGGTCAACCTTGGATTTCAAACTGGCACTATTTTTGTCATAAGTTACACTATAAATAGTGATATGTCCACTACCAAGGTGGTCAACCTTGGATTTCAAACTGGTACTATTTTTGTCATAAGTTACAAGTATAAAGGCTACACTATTGTCAAGTTTCACAAATGAAAACTTGAGTGCAAAGACAAACTTGAACACGAATGGATCGTGTACAAAAACTATTTTAACCGAGTGTTTATAAAAGAAGAAGGAGCTATAAATAAGAACAATTTTCTTCTCTTGTGTGGGTGCAATAAATGAGGCTTTCAAATAATAAGAGTTTGGAAAGCCACTCAACAATTACTTACAATAGCAGTAGAAGATTGTGATCAAACTCAGAACAAAGAATACAATAGAATGTAAGTTTGTTTGTTATTGAGTAAGATCAATGTTGGTGCTCTAGCTCTTCAAAGGAATCTGTCTCTCTTTGTATATAGCATTTTGGTCGGTCTATCCTCTCCACCATTCTCTTGAAGTCTCCAAGGCTTTATATAATATTTCTTCAAATTGTAGCCGTTGGAGTTAGTCTTTGTGGATACAACTGGAGGCAACAGTGCATTAAATGCATAGAGTTGTTTTGAGCCTTTATTTTGAATTGACTTGAAGAAGGCTCCAAAATCATGTGCTTGATTTTTGGTAACATGTTCAACCGGTAAAAGCATGGGCTACAAAAGGTGATGTTAGACAATATAGAAAAAAGTAAATTTACTTTATAAAAGAAAGAAATAAGGAGAGAGAAAACTCCATTTAAGTGACACGCGTAAAGTTGATTTTGATTTTAAGACTTATGTCGCTTTTTCCACTTTTCTTTAAAGTAAGTGACATGACATTAGTGAGTTGCCCACTCCCATTGACCAAAGCTTTTCTTTACTGACCAAAGCAATCTTCATCAGTAGCAAAGCAAACATCAGTTTCTTGAACTTACTAAAGCAAACATCAACTCCTTTATTTTGCTAAAGCAAACATTAGTTGCTTCACCTACCAAAGCAAACATCAGCTCCTTGAAATTTACTAAAGCAAACATTAGCTCCTTGAACTTTACCAAAGCAAACATCAGTTGCTTCACCTACCAAAGCTATTGTAAAGTCTAATTAGAATTGTCTTCTAGTGTGTAGCACGTAGTCTACTACCAAATAAGTTTATAGGCAATCTTCTAAGACTTAGGTCACTACAACAAAAAAGGTCTTTCACAACGTTTAAAAAATGTTGTAATAAATATTTAACAATGTTTTAAAAAATGTTGTGGAACTTAACGTTGTAATAGGTCGTTTTTTACAACGTTGCAAAAAACGTTGTATTATGTCATTTTTTAAACTTATTTGGAAAATGTTGTGGAAAATAAATAACAACATTTTTTAAAATGTTGTTAATAGTGTAAAACAACATTCACTATAGAACGTTGTAATAAATTTACAACAACGGTTACAAGTAAACATTGTATAAAGTTTTATACAACGTTTATCAGGAAAATGTTGTATTAAGCATTATACAACGTTTATCAATAAAATGTTGTATTAAGTTTTTACAACGTTTCTCAAGAAAACGTTGTATAAACCTATTACAACGTTTAGCAGGAAAACGTTGTATTAAGTTTGATACAACGTTTATCAAGAAAACATTGTAAAAGATTTATACAACGTTTAGCAAGAAACGTTGTAATAGCTATTTTTCCAAAAAATAATAATTAAAAAGCGATCATGGATCTTGTTCTGTTCCTGCTTACACCAGCCAAACTCAACCTCTTCATCATATGCATACAATAATCGAAGGCGTAACACTAAAAGTGTACTACATCAACAACATCAGTCTTTTGTAATGAAAAAGTAATACCGTTATGATAGCTATAACAAAAGGCACAAGGGAACAACAAACATTGCGTGGAAAACAGGTGGTGGTTTTTTTTTTTTTATAACCAATGTCTCGGAGATGGATAAAACATGCACACAATCACATTATTTCATTTTATTTCCAAATAGTTTATTCCTATGTTCCATAATGGTACAATCCAATCCAATGGTATACTTTGAGGCAATATGTCATGATTTGATCACTGAACATTAAATGAATGAATTAGAAAAAGCGAAGGAAAAAGAATGAAGAAACTGATCGATCCCCAACGTAATTTAGTAGCATTAAATATAATAATGATAAAAAAATTGGATTAACCAAATACCTCAGCCCCTCAATTCAGCTGGTGTATCTAGTTGCTTTTCAGGTAGAGCTGTCAAAATGGGTTGAGCCCGTTGGGTTGACCCGTCCCGCCACTTAAAAAAGGTGGGTTGGGTTGGAAAAATATGAACCCATTAGGAGGTGGGTCAAATGGGTTGAGCCCACGGTGGGTTGCGGGTTGAAGTGGGTTAGGGCGGGTTGACCCGCCATATACTAGATTCAAATAACCAATTCATAAATTTGAAATAATTAGTTTTAATCATTTTCGTTCAAAATGTAAGATTATTTTTTATATCTGAAATATTAGTAAATGATTTTGAATTCGTTCAAAAAGTTACACTTATAGCAACTAAAAATGTCAGAATAAGGTATATTAACCGCAATATTTATAGAAAGATGATTATAAGAACATACAAAAAGAGTAATGATAAAATAGTTTCTTACTTATTTTTTTTCTCATTTTATACTATTAATATTAGAGAAAATTGTTAGAAACCACTATTAAAAATATAGTAGTAGAAAATATAATTTTTTAATGAATTGTGACATTTTTTTTTGTATTATTTAGATTAATTGGGAAAAAAACTGGTGGGTTGACCCGCCTAACCCACAACCCATGATGGGTTGGGTTGGTAATTTCCCGGCCCGCCCCGCCCTGCCAAATGGCGGGTTATAGCGGTTGCGGATTGGCCCGCCCCGTCAACCCATCTTGACAGCTCTATTTTCAGGCATAGCATCCTAGAAAGTAGGGATCTCTTTGTATACCTCATTCAATCTAGATAGAAGGGGGGTACTTGGTCTGCACAAACCAATGAATGAAGATACATCATTTTCGTATGACTTAGCTGCTAACCAGATGCAGAAAGAGCTTATGAGTAGAAAAGGCATCGAAAATGGATTGTGATCAGGTTAAAAATAGTTAAACATATGAATGCCTAATAGAGAACTTTGAGCAGAACAAGATAATTGCTAAATGTACAGTATTTTAAGCATACTTGCAATTTGAATAAAGTGGAAGCTGAATTATTTGAAATTTACAACCTAATAATGACTCTGTTTTTTTGCAAGTGATGGAATCAAATGAAGTATGTCACAATGTTTTAAGTCTTCACAATTCACACTTATTCTGCTACTGTTGCATACACAATAAACATTGCAATAATGGACAAACATCACATAAGAAACTACCAATGAGAGCAGTTCCACAGCTGACAGCGGTGAACGTAACAGTAGCAAAGTATGAAGGTCAAAAATGAATAGCTGATACGGACAGTGGATAAATTCTGAAAGCATGAGGTATTAGCTCACACGTTCTTGAAAGCATGAAGCCAAAAGCAAGGGCACTATTTTTGAAAGGAGTAATGCTTCATAAACATTATTTATCCATAGATTTAATTTACATCATGCTTTAGGTGTTGTACATTCTGACCAACATACAATATTTTGAAGGATGATGTAGATGCATTTAATGGATAAATTCCGTGGATGTTTCATTTTCCTTTTGAAAGTATTAGACTGACTGCTGTAAGTTCTAAAATAATGTTGAAACCTCGCCTGTTAAGATATACATGTGTGGAGAGCAATCAATTTACCTTTGAGTTCTTCTGTACCTCTCCTTGCTTGTTGGCCATTTTTTGTGCACCGAAACATCTGAAAAGGTGAAAAAGGATTCCATCAAATAGAGTTCTAAACACAAACACCATTTACACTCCAAAGAAACCGAGAGCGTGAGAGAGACAAACCTAGTGACAGGGCGAGTAAGCTGATCTTGGTACCAGGTTCTTCAATTCAGCTACTTCATTTCCCGAGATCATTGGTTTCCCTGTAATAACTTCTAGCAATATGAAACCTAACTAGAAAAGGTCTTCCTTTTCGTCGTTCTCAGTCTTGTAAACTTATTTAGCGTTCATATCATAACTCAAAAATTACTTTAAACATGTGTCAGATGAAATCGACAAAGAAGTACCTCTGGTTGGAAGCATCTTGTCCATTGAGAGCGCCTTCTGAACCTACCTGGATTTTTAAAAAAATATAAAAATAACTTTAATATTCAGTCGATAGCATGTCATAACTTAGAAAATTCTGATTGCCTTATACTTCAATGCATTTACTTCACCTTGGATGGCAAAGATGTGTTATAAAAACAATCTCTTTGCTAGCAAGCTTACAGAAGGGTAAGACCATGTATATTAGGTCTTGACAGACCCCATAGTGTGAAAGTCTCGTGAACTAGAGTTTCCTTGAATAAAATTAAACAAGACATTGCAGTATGCTCATAGCCAATAAAAGGTCTTACATTCTTGCCAAAGAGCATGAATTAGATTTCCACCCATAACCAAGATTTGTGTCTCGTCTGTGTGGGAACTTGAACGGGATGCCTCTCTCTAGTCTCTTATCAACCTACAGAGATTGGCAGACAATCTCATTATAGAAAACATAAAAATGAAAAAAAAGCAACATATTTAATTTATAAAGCAGAGGAGCCATAAGTGACTTCTAAACCCCATAATTACACCTTGCTTTTATCAATCTCACTAGATTTGCGCTTCATGACATTCTTGGTTTTAGCAATCTTACTTTGCATTACCAGTAGTATCCCACATATGAATAGACCCATCATCGCCAGCCATCACCAAAAGATGCATGCTAATCCACGAATAATCAAGCACTCCCAAAAATTGGTCTGAAACCATCAGACAAACATCTAGCATATCAGAGAACTACAAATAAGTGAACCTGTTATTGTATCAGTGTGACCTTTCAACCATTTTATACACCGTTTCCTCTACAAATCCCATATTCTTACCTTGGTCATGATTTTCAGGAGATCAGGGACTACTGATTGTTGATTGGCTCCTTCAGCCACAACTGCTACAACAAGGATGCTTTTTCCACTTATTATCTTCAACTGCTGCAAATAAGTGAACCTTCTCCCTCCTCCTTTATCCGGGCTTGGGATCGGAAATGCAATGCTATATATATCAATTACATTGGCGGAGTTAAAAAGGGGTTAGTTATCTAAATGGTGCATGAGTCTCTAAAACAATAATCAACAATAGCCAAAGCAATTAATAAAAGGCCTTAACATAGATTAATAGTCTAAAAGTTGAAAATATAAGTCCCTACACAAAATATACATATCCAAAAGAGCCGTACTAAACAAAGATTAATCAAAAGTGATGAAATCTTTATGCTATGCAACTGTACTCTCAATTGCATCCTCAATCACCGACATGGCAGAATTAAGCCTCCATAGTGGAGCCTTGGGATCCAAAGACACAAGGACCCAAACTTTCCAAACATCTTTTCCAAAGGGAACATGGTGCGCCACATCATTAGGGTCTATTGATGCTACTGAAGCTTCTGCAACAACCTTCTTTTGCCAATTAATTAACTTGCATTTTCTACCAACATCAGCAGTAATGGGGGCATCTCTTGCATTTACATCAGTACTACCAACATGAGAGCTGTCATTTTGTGAATGAAGAGAGGGCGTGCAACAATTTATAATACCCGTTGAATGAGGAGAGGGGTATTTACAATCTCATGTTGCGATTTATATTGTCTATTAGAACAGAATCAACTGATCTATTACTGTGTTTTTACCCCTTTGAGATGAATGCGTTGTTTCATTAGGATCTGCTTTAGACTAATATTCATGTTGATGTTGGAAACACATTCTTACATTTATAACTTCATTCTACACAACACACGACATTGATTTATCAGAAGATGAATTTTTAAGTTATTCTAGCTAAAAATAAGTATGGAACTGAGAGATTTTATGGTACATGCCTACATGGAAGTTGGTTTCTCTACTTCTCCAAACAGTTATGTGCAGGCATTAAAACTTATGCTTGAACACGTCGTACAATTCATTTCCAGTAAACCAAAATGGCATTTGTATTTGAGATCTTCCATGAGTCACTTTGGCCTGTCTGTAAGTTCTATAAATAAGAAGGTATATGTATGGAATTTAACTTGTCTTACCCTTGGACATTATCATCCATAATGGGGTAAAACACACTTGCTTATTTTTAGAATAATGCTAAGATTATATTCAGCGTTATAGTTGGCCCTCTCTTGACAATAGATTTTTGATGAGTTGGAAAATTTTAACATGCTATCAGAGATATATCTACGCAAGGTCATGGGTTTTCTATCTGAAGTTATGTTTCCCCCGTACGTTAGTAGGTGACCTTGCTTTGATCCTGCTTCTTAAAGTATTTTGGTTATTGATCGATGTATTTTATACGTCGATTTTATATACTTCTATGACTTAAATTATGCTATTTCACGAGGCTTTTGGCTACTGATATGTGTTTTTAGTGAGTTTTGTGAGTAACAGGGTTTTTAGTGAAAATATGCAAAACACAAGGGTTTTATATGCAAATTCCAAGAAGGGCCCAAGATGAAAAATGAAGAAGAAATGAAGGAAGTCCAAGCTGGAGACCTTGCGGTCGCAAGGTGTTTCAGACCTTGCCCCCGCAAGGTGGACAGTAAGCTCAAGAAACCAAGGGCCGGAAAGCTGGAGACCTTGCGGACGCAAGGTACCCCAGACCTTGCGACCGCAAGGTGGTCAGAACGCGATAAAGTCGTATTTTCACAAGAGATTCGATTGCAATACAACTCCATTGTATAAATAGGAACCGATTGCCAAAGCCTAGGATATAGAAAAACGACTAGAAACAGTTTTGTATAGCTTTAGAGTAGATTTTAGGTTGTATAACATATTTAGATTGTGTAATTACAAGTATTGAAGATCAAATCATGTCTCCGTTCATCTCCATGTGCTGTTCATTGTCTATGATGAACTAAATCATCCATAATCTAGGAGGTGGGAGGTAACTTGTATCGAATTTATTTTTTAATTCATATTTATGTTCATTCAATTCTTGTTGATTGTGGTGATTATCAATCCCTCTATTATTTCGCTTTGAACAAATGAATGTAATCGCAAATAATAAAGGCTTAGAGGTGCGGATAACTGCATGACAAATGTGCATATGTCGTACACTGGCTCACCATCACAATAAATTGGACTTATCGATGCACGAGAGTGATAAGTTAGGACCGGGTTCATACATGATTTAGGTGACAGATAAATCATATGTTCTTGTGCTTAGGATATAGAATGGATGAATATTGCGGGGATGGAGGCTGAACCAATAGTTCAACATATTATATCTATCTTTTGTGAACGAACCCAAGAAATTGAATGATAATTATTGTGAATTAAGCATAAAGGAGATACAAGTGAAACCCGAATCCTAGATTGCTATCCACCATAAGATCTTCATAACCTGTAATTACTGCTAATTAGTTAAACACCTAAATATTAATACTAGATTAGAATAAAATAATTATAAAAACCCGCCTTAGATTAATAATTTGCTATCAATAAATTGCACTATTCGTGATCTCTTGTCTCTGTGGGTTCGACCCTTGCTTCCAATACTATTCTATAATAGTCTTGTCCACTTGCAAGGAAAAATTTAAAATAAGACATCAATCAAGTTTTTGGCGCCGTTGCCGGGGACAAGCTAGTTCACGTAGTTAGTTTGTTGGTAGCGTAGTTTTTATTTAATTTTCAGTTTTTATAAAAATAAAAATACAAAAAGATTTTATTTTATTTTGTTTTAATAGTTAGTTCTTTTTAAATTGCTTTAATTTAATTTATGCACGGTCGTAGATCTTTGAATCCCAAATTGGTAGAACTGAATCAAGATATAAATAATATTAGAAGGAATCAAGAAGATCTTGAAAATCTAGTTACCGAGCCTGATAATCAAGAACAATTGAATCAAGAGGATCCTCTGGTCGATCCTACAATGGAAGATAATAATAATCAAAATCCTGAAAATCCAGTTAATCCAGTTAACAGAAATCAAAGAGAAGAAGAACATGCTAGAAGAAATATGGAAGTGGTGGTAAATCAAAGAACTATTAATGATTTCAGTAGACCTTCATTAAATGTAGTAACATCATGTCTAGTCTTACCAGATGCTGTAAGGAATTTTGAACTAAAATGTCATTATTTTAACATGATACCATCTTTTCATGGAATGCCTCACGAAGATCCTGTCAGTTTATTAAAAGATTATGAATACATGATGAGTATTTTTCCTTTAGGAGGGTTGACTGAAGACCAAGTTAAAATGAAATATTTTCCCAGTGCATTAAAAGAACTGGCAAAGTGATGGTTTATGAATCTAACACCTAGTAGTGTTTATTCTTGGCCTCAATTATATGATTTGTTTATGAGTAAATATTACAAGCATGCATCTCTTACCGAATATAGAAAACAAATCATGTCATTCCAAAATGAACCAGGTGAAACATTCCATGAGTCTTGGGATACATTTAAAAATCTGCTCATTATGTGTCCTCATCATAATTTGGCTCAACATGTGTTAGTACTTCAATTTTATCATGGTCTTTCGCCAGACTTACAAACTGTGGTTGATAGTGCAGCTGGTGGTTCTATTAATAGAATGACACCAGAAGCATTAGAGGAATTATATGAGATGTTAAAACAGAAATGTGCTAGAGGTAAAAATAGAAGTCTATACCAAATTCAAGAAAAATCAGATACACAAGCTCAATTTGAAAACTGGCAAATTCAAGAAGCATGTGCTTTATGTGGATTATATTCCTATGCTACTAATTTTTGTCCATCAAGTGCTATGTATGCTGAACAGGTTAATGCTATGAATATGTTCCCTCAAAGGCCAAGGAATGATCCCTACTCAAACACATATAATCCTGGTTGGAGGAATCATCCTAACTTTTCTTAGGGAGGAAATAAGCCTTTACAACCTCAACAATTCCAGCCTCAACCACCTCAACTTCCACAATTTCCAAATCAGAATCAATTGAGAATTGAAGAAGTTCCAAAACAAGATGGAACAATCAAAAGTAAAGCAGTGCTGATAAAATATATGCTTGAAGAGATCGAAAATTTAAAGAAGCACATTGTGACTTCTGAAGCCGAGAAAAGAGAAGAAGGGAAGTTCCCTAGTCAAACCGAGCAAGCAAAGTCAATCATTGTTTTGCGAAGCGGTAAGGTAATAGGTGAAGAGGTAAGTGATCCTGTTCATTCTTCTAATGTGCCTGATACAGTAGAGAATGCTGAAAAAGAAGTTGAAAAGGACAATAATAGTAATGAGAATAATGAAACAATTAATGAAGAAGTAGAAATTCCAAATAAGGAACAAGAAAAAGAGGTTCAAAATAAAGAAAGTCAAATAGAAGTAGAAAAAGAGAAAGAACCATAAGAAGAGGAACCATATGTGGCTCCACCACCATATGCTCCTCCAATTCCGTTTCCAAGAAGACTTATGAAAAACCGAATGGACAAACAATTTTCGGAAATTTATAACATGTTATCCAAAGTGAATGTTAATCTTCCTTTGCTTAATGTTATTAAAAATATTCCAGCTTATGCAAAGTTTTTCAAAGATCTTCACTCTAAGAAACACAAGTTTGAAAACAATGAGAAAATCTTTGTTTCTGAAAATGTAAGTTCTGTTTTACAACCCGAACTACCCCCTAAGTTGAAAGATCTTGGTAGCTTTAATATCCAAGTTTCCTTGGGAAGCTCTAAAAAGATGAAAGTCATGCTAGATCTAGGAGCAAGTATTAACTTGATGCCTTTTGCGGTCTATAAACAATTAGGGTTAGGAGAACTAAAACCCACTAATATGCAATTACAACTAGTTGATCGTTCAGTTAAATATCCTTTAGGTATAGTGGAAGACATCCTAGTTCAGGTTGATAAACTAATCATTCCAGTCGACTTTGTGGTTCTAGAGATGGAAAGGAAGATTTGCACAAATAATGAAGTTCCTATATTGTTAGGCAGACCATTTATGGCCACTGCCAATACAATGATAAATGTCAAAAATGGTAAACTCACAATGTCAGTCCTAGGTGAAACTGTTGAAATCTCTGTTTATGATGCTATGAATAAACCTAGTGACATAAATGCATGTTTTTCCATAGATGAAATCGAAAAATTATCAACTAAAACTTTTGAAAAAGATAATGAAGATGAAGACTATGAGAGAGATGCATTTATAGTTTATGATGATAGTCCTATCCCTCCCATAAAAATTGACATTGATGAGATAGAAAGAGAAATAGAAGAGGAAGAAAGACAAGAAAGAGAGAAGTTAGAAGCTCTTAAAAAGAAAGATAAAGGGAATATAGAGAAAGAATCAGAATCAGAAATTAGTTATGACAAATTTGAAAAAGTAGAAGAAGAAAGTAATGAAATTAAAGATGATGAAGTAGAAATCCTAAAATCTCTTTTTGAAGAAATTGAGATAGAGAATGTTAAAGTAGAAAATAAGGAAGATATTAAAGAAGCAAATACCGAGGAGGTTAAAATAGAAGAAACAATTAAAGCAGAAAATTCTGAATTTATGACATCTATAAAATCTCCTCCAGTTGAAGAATTAAAGCCATTACCACCCCATCTAAAATATGCATTTTTAGGGGAAGGTAAAACTTTGCCTGTTATTATAGCAGTCGATTTAACTGAAGAGCAAGAAGCTAGTTTGTTGAAAGTTTTATGGACACATAGAGAAGCTATAGGATGGTCCCTAGATGACTTAAAAGGTATTAATCCTTCTATGTGCATGCATAAAATACACCTAGAAGAAGGTAGTAAACCTTCAAGAGAAAGGCAAAGAAGACTTAACCCACATATGGAAGAAGCCGTAAGAAAAGAAGTTCTTAAGCTTCTAGATGCGGGTATAATTTACCCTATATCAGATAGTAAATGGGTTAGTCCTGTTCAAGTAGTTCCTAAAAAGTCAGGAATTACGGTGGTTAAAAATGAAAAAGATGAATTAGTCACTACAAGAACAATAATTGGTTATAGAATGTGCATTGATTTGCGAAAACTAAATGCGGCAACTAGGAAAGACCACTTTCCTTTGCCATTTATTGACCAAATCCTTGAAAGACTACCCGATCATGAATACTATTGCTTTCTTGATGGTTTATCTGGTTACAATCAAATCCCTGTAGCACCCGAAGACCAAGAGAAAACAATTTTTACATGTCCTTTTGGTACTTTTGCTTTTAGGAGAATGCCCTTTGGATTATGTAATGCACCAGCCACCTTTCAAAGATGCATGATTTCTATATTCTCAGATTTAGTTGAAAGATGTGTTGAAGTTTTCATGGACGATTTTTCAGTTTTTGGAAATTATTTTGATCATTGTTTAGAAAATCTTACATCAGTTTTGAAAAGATGATGTGAAACAAATTTAACTTTAAGTTGGGAGAAAAGTCATTTCATGGTCAAACATGGAATTGTCTTAGGGCATGTTGTGTCAAATAAAGACATTGAAGTTGATAAAGTGAAAATTGAAGTTATTTCACAACTACCTCCTCCAACTTCTGTTAAAGGTGTTAGAAGTTTTCTAGGGCATGCTGGTTTTTATAGAAGATTCATAAAAGATTTTTTCAAAATCTGTAAACCTTTATGTAACTTGTTAGCAAAAGATACAAAGTTTGTTTTTGATAAAGAATGTTTGGAAGCATTTAATTTATTGAAAGAAAAATTAACTTCTGCCCCTATTTTATCCGGCCCTGATTGGTCTCTTCCTTTCGAAATCATGTGTGATGCATCAGATTTTGCAATTGGAGCCGTGTTAGGACAAAGGGTAGATAGAAAGCCTCATGTCATACACTATGCTAGTAGAACTCTAAATGATGCACAATTAAATTACACAACAACAGAAAAAGAGTTTTTGGCAGTTGTGTATGCTTTAGAAAAATTTAGATCATATTTGTTAGGATCAAAAGTGATAATATTTTCTGATCATTCTGCATTAAAATATTTATTAAGTAAGAAAGATGCTAAGCCTAGACTAATTAGGTGGATGCTATCGTTACAAGAATTTGACATTACAATCAAAGATAAAAGAGGCGAAAATGTTGTAGCGGAGCCATTTGTCTAGATTAAATTTTCACCCTTACTTGAGCGTCAATTTCTTGATGACCGGTTCCCATAAATGAAGATTTTCTGATGAGCAAGCGTTAGCAATTAAAGATTCAGACCCTTGGTATGCTGATTTTGTTAATTATTATATGTCGACATCAAAAATCGATTTTGATCATTATGAAAAGAAGAAATTTTTAATTTGACGAAAAATATTTTTGGAAGCACCTCATTTATATAAAATATGTTCGAGACTCTTTAATAGAGATGTATTCGAGAAAAGACCAACAAAGTATTATGGAGATAACGCCATGAATACTCTTGTGGAGGAGTCATTTTAGTGGAAACAAGCGCTAGAAAATTTTTACAATCTGTTATATTGGCCAACTTGTTTTTAGGGTGTGAATGTTTTATAGAACATGTGATAAATGTCAAAGAAGCTGATGGAATAGAGGAAAATGAAAAAATGCCCTTGCATATCAATATGGTTGTTGAAATCTTTGATGTTTGGGCATTGATTTCATGGGTCATTTTCAGGTGTCAAATAATTGTGAGTATATTTTGGTAGCGCTTGACTATGTGTCTAAGTGGATTGAAGCCATAGCAACTAAGAAAATGATGGTAAGCGTGGTTAAATTTGTGGAAGATTTGTTTGCTAGATATGG
>CM028382.1:23720295-23755130 GCA_013146195.2 Codonopsis lanceolata | reverse complement strand
AATTTGAGGCTGAAATGAGACATTTTTCAATTTGCAGCTATGACTATGACAGATGAACCACTCGATACAATATTCTAGCACAACATTCAATCTTCTTGTAGTTTTAGTGCTTGATTGTTTCTTCTTCTCACATCAAGGTTTAGAAAGAGGTTACACCACACTACTAGAAGATTACTTAATTCAATAAAGTGAATGGTAGCTCTAGTGCCTAAGCAATTAATGATATGTGGAACAGATAAGATGCCTATGTGTGTGATGTGCCTCACTATTGCATTTGCTTTGATAAAAACAAAAATTGCTTAGGCAATACGGGTACCACTTCTACACTAACTTGTGATGATCTAGCTTCAACCAGAAGATAAATAATTAAACCTTGTAATGACCTTAAAAGTTTTCATCATGAAGCAGTGCAAACACGGAAAAATCCCAGTAACAACCCCACTTCTAGCACAAGCCCCTTTTTCCTACATTCATATCTACCCACTACTAACATTGTGCAAAAATTGACCACAATTTATAACTTTAGCTGCCACATTGTTACCTGGTACTGTATGATAATTTCCTACTAGCAACTACACTAGAGAGATGCAAGATAAGGTACATTGGCTATAACTTATCGAGGTCTCAATATCACAACTTACTAGTATGACACTTGAAGAGCTGTAAAAGAACTGGGCTTCAAGTGTTCGAGTTCAGCTCTTTCAATTTCAAACAATCTCGGCAGAGTTCAAGCCTCAAGCTCAACTTGAACCAACGACCCTACATTTGAACTTGATCCAATTACCTAATGGTTTGAACTATAAGCTACCAAGCTCTAGCCTCAACTTCGAATGTATCTTAAATCAGATAAAATACATTCCCTCATTTCCAGAAAGAGAATCACATTTGACTAGTCACACTTTCTACTTTCGTACTTTTGCTTCCCTATATTTCCTTTTAAATCACATTAAAGGAACATAAATCAATCTGCAGAACACCGGAAATAAATATCATGTCTTTCAAAAGAAAGAGAACAATTGGAAAAACTCATTCACACCTCCACCACCAGGTTACATTCTCATGGAAAAAGTCAATTAAGTTTCCTAGTCACACTTTCAAAAATTTGCAGCAAATTGGAATTTCTTTAAATTTTAGGATCCATAATAAACCAAATTTAATGTTAATACTCTCACATAATAGTGAAATGAGAAGGGAAAATAAAACTTTAGGCAAATATAAATGAAAAAGAAACATTGAATTCAGAAAAAAAAAAAAAAAAAAAGGGAAAGAGATGTAGAGAATGGGAACCTGACTGATGTAATTATATAAAGGCATAGTTAATTCCATAACAGTGCAAAAAACTAGTATGAAGGCATAGTTAATTCCATAGTCGGATTTTAGGGCAGATTTTATGTATTAGGGCATAGTTACATGGTTTAGTTCACAAATTAGATAAGGAAAGAGAGAGTTTCTTACCAGATGAACGCCTATTGTTGAAGTAACATCTTCAAGGGACCAAACAAGCCCTAATCGCAGATACACGCACACAAATTCTTCCTACAAAATCTAAGTGAAAGGGAAAGATAAACAGAGAACCATCAGCACGCATCCTCAACGTAATTTAGATTGAAATCTTTGGACTTACCTTGTCGATACAAAAGATTGAAGAGAGAAAGGCCAGTGCGAGAAAGATATGAGAAAGTGTAAATATTTTTAGTGTAAATAGCGGGGAAAAAATTAGTGGGTGGGGAAATTATGCCGCATCTTTTTTTGGGTGAGTTGAATTTTATAGCATTTTAATAAAACATTGGGTTAGGGATTGTGAAAGAATTTAACAACGTTATCTAGGAAAACGTTGTGAGTCACGTATTACACAACATTGTTTTTTTTTTTTACACAATATTGTTTAATCCAAACGTTGTGCTTAAAAGTAATAGAAAACGTTTTTATTATTTAAATAAGATCTGTGTTGTGCAGAAATCACAACGTTTCTTTAAAACGTTGTGTAAAAACGACTCTATTACAACGTTTAGTGAAAAACATTGTTTAAGAACGACGCTATTACAACATTTCCTGAAAAACGTTGTGTAAAGTGACTCTATCACAACGTTTTTTTTTAAAATGTTGTTTAAATTGACCCTATTACAACGTTTTTCAAAAAAATGTTGAGTAAAATGACCCTATCATAACGTTTCTTAAAAAACGTTGTGCATCAAACGTTGTGAATGCCCAATTTTCTTGTAGTGGGTAATGGTTACAAGAAAATCTAATATACAAAAAAGAAATATTCACAAAATGATTTTAAATAATTAATCTGGTTAATATTCCCAACATATCACAAAATTGATTTTTGCCACATCAGTTTGGTTTTGTTGCTAGGAAACAAAGCTTTTTCAAGCCTCTATTTTGCATTTTCCGACAAACTCCTCCGTTGTAATGGCCAAGAATAGCAAACACCATGCTACCGCGAGTGCCCGGCAAGCTGCAAGCTAGAAACTCGATAATCCTCAAGGGCTCCCACCTTGGGGTGTGGGAGTGCAAACAAGGGCACTGAAAGAAGCCGATTGACGTGCAAAACATGGAGACACTCCATATCTTGAGGAGGGCGAGGTCTCCCATGCTGCTAGACAAGGGCAAGGCAGTAACCTGGAGCTTTGAGACCAGATCAACCAACAGAGTGCTCGTTCTCAAGATAAGCAGGAACAACTTAATCAGTAGCGTGAGGCTGCCCAGGGTAGTCACATGGCTGTGTCTGAGCAAAAAGTTAAGCAACAATCCATTGCTCTCAAAATCCAAGCGTAATACTACAACCAGATGTTTGCGCTTAATCAAAAAATGCTCTCCTTGGGCCATGCCCCGGTACCAGTTGTTGACCCAATAATCCCCGCTGCTATTAATCTCGCTCCTAATGATGGTGGTCATGCCCTACAACAGGAGCCAGTACCGAACAGATGGATGTAGTCTGTCATTCATATCGTCTCTAGTCGTAGTGGACGTGAGCAAGGACATGAGCAACGGGCAGAAAGTAGGGAACATGCTCGGGATAATAGGGGTGAGAGACGTAGAGCCCGTGAAAACGTTGAATTCGTGGTATCACAGCCCAGGCACCGAGTTCGGGTAGAGGAGAAGGCTGAATCCGCTTATGATCCCACTTATTATACCTCAAGGTATTGTCATCCACCTCTCGGTCAAAGCAGACACATGAGGCCACCCAACCCTAGGCACGACGATCATAGTCACCAGTCAGAAGCAGCATGGTCAAGGGCGTCAAGTCGCACTACATCCACCAGACTCATAGTGGATGTTGAGAAAAGGCTAACCGAACAAATGGAGGCCATGAAAAAAAGACATGGCCAAGCAGATGGCAGATCTAACAACCACAAAGCAGGCCGATGGGTTGGTCAAACCAATTGAGGGTAGAGATGTTAATAGGGTCAAAAACCGCAGGTTCGAACGCTTCATGCGTGTAAACGCCAGCTGCATGCCTTAAAATTTGAACCGAAAAAGAAGCAACTGGTGTACTCTGGCTTGATCTTAAATCTACTTTCAACTCCTGGTATCAACGGTCATCGACTAATCTATCAAAATGATGGAAAAACTGTAAGAAATTATGCTTGCAGTTTACGTATCGTTTAAGAGTACTATTCATACTTTCACTGCGTTGAGTAGTTGTCATATCAGCACAAAATGATTGACACCCATAAACGAGTGCCCATTTTTCTCTTATTTTGAACAACATATCCAACCAATCATTACTTTGAAGCCCATACTTTTCCAACATTGTATGCCACCCATTCAGAAACACTTCTTCCTCTTCGTAATCATAAATGCAAGAACTGAAATCCTTAGAAAAACTCACAAAACTTGAAAACACACTACTCAGATGGATTGCTGCATTTTGGTATATGTGCCATAAGCAAAAACGATGACATGTTTCATGCCATACTTCTACCAATGCCTCGGCCATTGCAGCATCTTGATCTGTAAGAATGGATATAGGTTTTTTCCCCGACATAGCTTTAGCAAAAGTATCAAATAACCAAATAAATGTGTCAGCCGTCTCATCATACAATAAAGCTGCACCAAAAATAATTGTTTGCTTATGGTGGTTTACACCAACAAAGAGGGCAAATGGTCTGTCGTCCTTATTTTTCTTATAAGTCGTATCAAAACATATGACATCTCCAAAATGAGTATAATCAACCATCATCTGTGCATCAACCCATATTATATTAGCTATCATGCCATCTTCATCAACTTGAATTGCGTAAAAGAAGTTAGGATCATTTAAGAGCTTCTCTGCAAGTATTCTAGTACACCTCCAGTATCACCTATCTCCATTTGTCGAGTTCTCTTTGAACGCAAATAGTTTTTGTAATCTTGAAAAATAAACCCAACATTCTCACGCCCTCCCATTTGTTTTGCAATTAAAGCAAAACCTGCTTTTGGTGCTATTCCTGAGCTATCCAGATTGTTTGCTTGTAAGGTTAGTACATCAGTGATACTTCTATGGTATCTCAATAAGTGAGTTTTAGATGGACTAACTAGCTCATAACTATTATGATCAACAACAAAATCGGTAACCTATATTTACCCATACTACGAGCATCAATCATCATCTTTGCACCACAACCATTTCTTGTTTCTGGGCGGTGAGACTTGGTAGCACAATCTCTTTTATCCTTTTTTCTATGCCCTTCACATGAACAAACAAATGTCCGATCAACTATCCTCCCCCGCAAATCCCTATGGACAGTGTGTCTTCTAACACTAAATCCAGCTAACTTCACATATTCATTATAAAATTTAAAAGCTGCCTCTTCACTATGAAACTCCATACCAACTTTTGGAGCTTTTGCTTCGAGAATAACTAATTGATATTTACTTACAACATTCTCTCCACTATCATTATCAAGAATTTCCTTTTCTAAATGTGTCTCTTGCTCTTGGGAACAAAATTCCAATTCGCGTTGTGGAGTTGTCTTACCAGTAATATATTTATCCATTGTTATAGGGCAGAAATAAACCTGAAATCGTTACATTTGTGTCAGAATATGAGATCCCATAAAAGTATCCATAAATAATATGTTAGAATATTCCATAATCTCACCTTAGTATAATTGCGTATATAACACATAAATCCCTATTGGTGAATAGCTCTAACGATCACTAAACCTTAATTGTCTTAAAATGCAATTAGATCACTAAACATATTTTTTTTGCATTCGGGTTTAAATTTGCAGCAATTGTTAATAAACAAATGATGTCATGCAATTAACCTTGGTGTGTGTGTGTGTGTGTTTGGCAGCAAAATGGAGGGAGGAAGATCACAATCACTTTCCTTCTCAAAAGAAAGGAAAAAAAGAAGCAACATTTACTTAACCTTGGTCTATGGGTTTTGGAAGCAAAGTGGAGGGAGGAAGATCACAATCACTTTCCTCCATAAGCATTCATCCTAGTGGCAGGTAACTCAAAATTATTGTCTATATGTAGTTTCTCAGTTTTAAAATTATTGTAATGCTGCACATGAAATAGGTTAGAGTCTGCAGGGAAAAGACATTGCTATATGTTTCAAGTTCTTGGTTTTAGAATTTACAGAGTTACTGCTACCAATTCAACAATCTTGTAGATCCTATACAGAGTTAAGTTGGAACCTGTTATAATATGCAGTGTTTCAGTTGTATATATCAACTTTGTTACTTTATATCATAAAGTTTTGCTTTGACTTGTGATATCTCCTGCATCAATCGAGTTCCCCGATATGCTTGTAATGAGCATTGTTGTATTTATGTGGCTTTACTGAAATATAGTATATTGTAAAGAAGACTCAACTCAATCTCAAAGCAAGTAGTAATTGTATAATAAAATTAATACAAGAAACAGTGACAACAAATGCATATTTGCTGATGTGAAAGTTCCTTTTCTCAAAAAGAAGACTTAAACTAACCACATTTCCTATAATCTACGATCCAACCCGAAGATTAGTAGACATGTTTTCACACAAGCCCTGTGGCAAACAAAAAGGGAAAGCCTAATTTTGGGACGGATAGAGTAGTAAATATAAGAGTTACAATTAGTATCATCAATTGTTTGATAGATAAGTATGAATCATCTGTATGAGAATTGGAGCCAGGAACCTCAAAATGTCTTTGTCATTTCACACATCCCTTCGAGTTTATCATCATTAATATAGTCATAATAAAAAATATTAATAGCCGATTCTTCATGAATTCATATAAAAATAAAGCTATTATTACTATTATTATTATTAAAATACTTGTATGTATTATGAGTGGTCAAGTCAAACCTATAACAGTGATGAAACTTGTTGAATATAATAATCTTGTTCTGGTATAGCTCTCTTGCTAATTGAAAGATCCAAGCTATGATACCAATTAAGAAATCACTTAAACTAGAGGAATCATGAATACAGTTGTGCTCTTTGATATCAATATAAACGTACTTAATACTTTAAATATAAATAGTTAGTCTCATATCAATTGATATAAACAATAGCGTTAAATTCACTTGTCGTCCCTGAACTTTGGTCAAGGCTATCATCTTTTAACTTTAAAAGTGATAAACATTGATCAAAGAATGCTATTTTCGTCTACCCGTAATCCCTCGACCTAACGGCGAAGACTATTCGTTAAGTGAAATAGGAATTTAAAAGTCTTTCATATTATATGTGGGGACTAATTATAAATATGTTGTCTTCTTCATCGGCTCACCAACAATACAACGTCGAATGATTATAAAAAATTTCACCCCACGTCAATGAAACACTGTTCAACCCCCAAACTCCCTCAACAATCCAAACAATTACGGTTACATTTCAAAGATCTAATAAATCACCGTAAATCACTCGAATCTGAACTCACAAAATGCAAATAACCCGCTGACTAGCACATAACCATTCTCACATTCTTACCAACTCAACTGAATTATAATCACACATAAGAATTAAGCGAAAAAGTTAAAAGCAACAATTTCCCAATTCAATAATTAATCAAAAAAATTAGAAACATCTTACTTGAATTGGAGAAAGCCTAATTCAATTGCTGAGATGGTTGTGTGCCCTAGTGGTGGATGTGTGTAAGGGAGAGAGAGAGAGAGAGTCAGAGAGAGACAGAGATAGGGAAAGACAGAGTCCGAGAGAGACAAAAAGACAAAGGTAGGAAGAGAGAGAGAGAGTGCGTGTTGGTCGAACTAGAAGTTTAGAAAGAGAGAGTTGATGGGATGGTTGTGTGGTAAACCAACGATGGATATGGGATTTGGGATGGCTTGGCTGAAAATTATAGTGGAAAAGAAGGTTGGAGCTGGTTTGACTTTGTTGGAGTCAAAGATGGTGACCGAAGGTGGATGTAATTTTTGGAGATGCACATGAAGGCTAAATTTGGGAGTGGGAAGATTTTGGTCCGAGTTGGGTGAGCTGCTGCTTGGGCAATATGCTGGAAGTTGCGGCGGTGGACATGAGAAAAAGGGAGATGATTGTAGCTGGTGGATTCTGGTTAGAGATGACAACCGACGAGGTTGGAAATCAGAGAGAGAGAGAGACATCAGCGCACCGGATGAAAATACGTTTCCATTAGTTTTTTTCGTGTATTAAGTGAAGGAGACGGAGACAACACGGGAAAAGATAGATTTACCCTCAAGTTGGTGCACGTAAGTGCGAGCATGATGACTTAACGAACCTTAGCTAACGGCGTCAAGACCATGGATTACTGGTGAACGAAAATAGCACTCTTTGGTCAATGGTGATCACTTTTAAAATTGGGGGACTAATGGTAGAATTAGCCAAAGTTCAAGGACAAATGGTGAATTTATCCCTAAACAATAAATGGCATACACAAGCTTCTATACACTGAGTTTAACTGAATCTTCAAATGGGTACAACTGCTTGCAAATCTAAGAACTAAGTTTAGGCAAAGCAGTTAAGATTGTTAATTTGAGATTTGTGCAACACAGTTAGTAATATCAAGACAAGTTATGATCTTATCGTGTGTGTGTGTGTGTGTGTGAAGTATTGTTATGATTAATAGAAACAAGCAATAGTTTGTGATTAGATTGATTCAACATATATATATATATTTTTAAAGTAATATTCACAATCATGTTCAATTTAATAGTAAGCAAAGTAAGAGTAATGAAGTTAAAACAGTCAAGGTCAAGGGCAGAGAAACTTGACACAAGGATTTTAAGGGTTTTGGATCTTGAATCCTACATCTACCCCTCACTGCTCACGGCTTCTAAAGGAAATAATCCATTATATTTCATTATTTAATACACAAATTATTGAGGTCGAATGAAATATCTCAATTCCTTCTCAATTAGTAGGCTCTCGCAACTAATTCTTACACAACTTCAACAAGTTGACACAAAGGGATTAACTTCCTAAGTGAAAGACTCTATAAATAGTCGAATGAAGCTGTTGATTATGCTAGATGTTGACTTGATGCTGTGTATCTATGCCCTCGATCTGTGCTGATTTGAGTTTGATCTTGGTTTGGATGGTCATGTGGTCAGTAGTAACTTGATATTATATATCAAGTTATTCTGTAACTGAACAATGATAGTTGTTTTGACTGTTGTCTTGAAACCAAACGTATTTCTCTTTGTATGTGTCCTGCCTCGATTTTGATTACTCTTTTGTAAATGCTCTCTGATCAATGATATTTCTTGAAATCATTAATAGCCCACATACAATGAAATTTCTCTTCTCGTTGCAATCTAGTTGTTGGATAATGACTAAATAAGTTTTATAGCTTGTTCCATCGGTCCCACTTGTCTTCAATTTACATCCAACTTGTGAGAATGTTCCTTTAGGGTTTCTACTTTCTAGACATTCTTTTTAGGGTTTCAAACACAAATGATGTGGATCCATTGTTTATCCATTATGTGGCATGCATTGGGTTGATTCTTGTATTGGCATGCATTGGGTTGATTGTTGTATTAAATCATAGTTGTTATAATCAAAGTTGTTTGATCTTCAATCTTAGCTGTTTGTTTTCTTCGTTGTAGCTTTTCAAATTCTCAAGTTGTTTCTTCTTTACAATAACCCTTGTACAGTTTAAGCCTATTGACAATATTTAATGAGAAATTATACTATCTTAGCTTTGTTGTTTTGCAACATCTAAACTTTAATCAATTTAAAGTCCTAACATATTGTTACAAGTTAATGTGATACATATTATAACGATAATTGTAATTATTGTAGTAATTTAAAAATAATTACAATCATAATAAAAAAATTAAATAATAATAATAATAATAATCATGATAATATAATAATTGTCATTATCACACATTCACGGTTAAAAACTTATTATTTCTATGGAGAACGGGGGAAAAAACTAATTCACCATATTATAAATATGGTATAATATGTAGTATCGTTTTTAGCCTATGTGCATGTGATTCATATTTGAAGTAGGAAGAAAAAATAAAGGTAAAATGGTAAAAATAAAAAAAAGTTATTTTTAAAAAAGGAAACTTTGAAAACATGACATTTTTTTTGGAACGGGCGAAAAAAAAAAGACAATTATTTAGGAACAGAAGGAGTACTAAATATAAAATTATGTGCTTAATAATCTTAGGGTGTAGCAAGTATGTGATCAAGAATAAATATTCAATAGGTTCACAATTTAGAAACCTCGTATAAAACATGGTTTTAGGCCGCTTGGGTCAAAAAATATATAGAGTAGGTCTTATGTAAGACCGTCTTACGGATCTTAATTCATAAGACGAAGCTTCATTCTCCCACAGTTCAACCTACCAACATACGGTGGGTCAGTTAAAGAGGGATCGTCTAACAAAAAATATCTGTAAGACCGTATTACACAAGTATTTGCCAAATATATAATTCCTCTGATATAATTCTATATTATAATTTCACTTGATCAGTAGTTAACTACTGCCAAAGATTCATTTTTACAAAACATAACTATTTACTAGGATTAAATTTCAAAAAAAATTAACTACTGGTCAGGATTAATTTTTACCAAACATAGCTACTGGTCAAGATTAAATCACAATTTCCATGAGCTTGTGTACAATAGTTAATTCTAGCAACAGTTATTAAGATTTTACAGCGGTAGTCAAAGCATGTGCCCTAACTAAGGCAAAACACACAAATGGACCACCCAACTTTACCCTTTTTTGCAATTCGGCCACCGAAAACTTTGAAATATCTATTTTGGCCATCCAACTTTAGTTATGTTGCAAGTGACCCCATTTTTTAACGGACGTTTGACCAGGACGTTAAGTTTGAGTCAAATCCCTATTTTACCCCTGTAAAAATGGGTATAACTGTAAATAATAAAATATTAGGGTGAAAATGATGTGTGTGAGAGCAATTAAGGAATCTGAGAATTTACAAAATTATGTCTCCCCTGCAGGTTGTAAAATCAAACAAACAAACAATACCAATTCCAACCCCCCTCTCCTCACTCTCTCTCTATAAAACCCCACACCTGTCTCTTTCTCTCTCTACAAAACACCCCAAATTCCACACTAAAACCCAACAACCCTCTGATAGATCGACGGTGGGGATGGAGAATTTGGGTTACTGTTATTTGCTCCTACGCCGCGTGACGACGGTGGAGGCGGAGGATGATGACGATGGTGGGGTTGATACTCGATGACGTATTGGGCAGAAACATGATTCGGAGGGTCTTGCATCAATGAAGGAAGTGGAGAACAAGAGTTCGGCCTGACGAGGGAAGCGGACGCCGATTGAGGGGGTTCGGGGTGGTCTAACTGGGGTTAGGGGTTTAAAAGAAGCTCCGTCATGATGGCCATGGCAGGGGCGGTCTTGCATCGATGAATCTTATTCTTCTTGTTGTTGGTGAAAGCATCGTGAGATCCGACCACCATTTGAGAGGGTCTGACAAAATGGTGATGAGGTATGAAAAGGAAAGAAGGGTTTTCTTCTACATCTTGTAAGAAAGAAGGCGGCATACTGGTAGTCCTGTAATTGGCAAGAGGATGATCAAATTTGGGAGATAGATCAGGCGGATATGATAGTTTCTTAGCTGGAATCCCTTTGTTGGATTTGAAGGAGATGGATGAAGACTGGGCAACGAAATGGATTTGAGAGAGATCGCATAGAGAAGAGAGAGGCAGACCCCTCATGGATTTTCTTCCTTTTTTTTTTTTTTTAAATGAGGTGTTTTTGGGTTCATCGTTGGGTTCAGTCAAAATCGAAGGTGATTGGTTTTTTTTGATTTGACAAGTTTTGTGGAATATATGCATTTGTTTTGTCTTGTTTTCCACATATCTACTTTTCTTCCCCTTTGTTTTTTTATTTTCAAGAATCAATAATGAGTTTGAAATCAGAAAAAACTCGCCAGATCTACTATTTGCTATGCTTACAAAAATTGTTTCCCTACATTAATGTGATTAGTTAGGAACTGTAATCTGGATCAGTGGAAGAGAGAAAGGACACTAGAGAAGATTATCAGAATTGATGTGGGGAGAGCTTGACAAATCAAATTAGTTTTGACATTTTTAACGTTGTTTTTCCTATTTTGCCCCTTAAGTTAACGTCCTGGTCTAACGTTCGTTAAAAAATGGGGTCGCTTGCAACAGAACTAAAGTTAGATGGTCAAAATAGATATTTCAAAGTTTCGGTGGCCGAATTGCAAAAATGGGTAAAGTTAGGTGGCTCATTTGTGTGTTTTGCCCCCTAACTAAATTTACTATTTTACGATTTTACTAGACATTTATTGTTTCACTAAGATCATTTTTTATGATTTTACTAATCATCTTCATATTGATACCGTGTCATAAGCACGGGCACAAAATCTAGTTTACTAACAAAAAAGAGAGTCAAAGTTTGATTTGATAGAGTTAATGCTTGGAAAGGGTTACACTATATTGAAATATTCCCCTCCTTTGAACTTGTGTAAATCATATGCTAACTTCTAGTAAAAGGACGTAATTGCCCCCCATGTGAACATCCGTTAATTGTAGAAACTAATAAAATTTAGGAATTATGATATATCATTTCAATTGATAGTGAACATATATGTAGAAGTACAATACTTGTTACACAAGTTTAACCTAGCGTCTAAATACAAAAGGGATTAGGAAACCTAAATACACGTAAATTAGGAAAGTATAAACCAACGATAATTGTAATATATTACAAATATATTTTATTATCTTATATGCCCCCGCAAGATGGATCACCGTTATGAAAGTCCAATCTTGTGAAGAATATGCTGATAGCGCGCGAGTTGACAATGAGAGGGAGTGGTCGACGGTGAGCTGATGAGGGAGGGGTCGGCGGTGAGCTGGTGAGAGCCTAGACTTGCGAGGAGACCTTGGTGTGCTCTAGAAGCGAGTTGTTAAGGAAGGAGTCTTCAGCAAGCTGGGGAGATCCTGGATTTGCCAAGGAGACCTTGATGTGCTAGAGAAGTGAGCTGTTGAGGAAGGAGTTTTTGGTGAGCTTGTGAGAGCCTAGATTTGCCAAGGAGACCTTAGTTTACTCGATGAGCGAGCTGTGGAGGGAGTTCTTCGACAAACTGGGTCTTTCGAGGAAGGCAAGCTTGTGAGAGCCAGGCTAGAAAGGGAGGAGTCTTCGACGAGCTTGTGAGAGCTGATTTTGGCCGAGGAGTCATGACTTACTCGAGGAACGAGCTGTGGAGGGAGGGTCTTGGCGAGCTGGTGAGAGCCTGGATTGCCGAGGATGTCGGAGTCGCTCGAGGAGTGAACATTTGAGGGAGAGCGTAAAGTGAGAGGGGCCTCGACGAGCTGGTGAGAGTCGGGTTTTCCAAGGAGTCCGTGAGTTGCTCGAGGAGCGAGCTATTGTGTGAGGAGTTCGGTGAACTGGTGAGAGCTGGGTTTGTCGAGGATATCGGAGTTGTTCAAGGAGCGAGAAGTTGAGGGAGAACGTGAGGTGAGAGGAGCCTCGGCGAGCTGGTGAGAGCCGGGTTTGCCAAGGAGTCCGTGAGTTGCTCGAGGAGCGAGCAATTGAGGGAGAGCGTGAGGTGAGAGCGGCCTTGGCGAGCTGGTGAAAGTCGGGTTTACCGAGGAGTCCATGAGATGCTTGAGGAGCGAGCTGCTGAATGAGGACTTTGGCAAGCTAGTGAGAGTCGTGTTTGCCGAGGAGTCCGGAGTTGCTCAAAGAGCGAGCTGGTTGAGGGAGGGCCTCGGTGAGCTGGTTAGAGCTGGGTTTGCTGAGGAGTCCTTGAGTTGCTTAAGGAGCGAGCGGGTTAGGAAGGGCATCGACGATCTTGTCTTCCGAGGAAGGTGAACTTGGTTTGCTGATGAATGATTTGCTTGAGGAGCGAGCTGTTGAGGGTGGGTGTTGGTGAGCTGTCTTCCGAGGAAGGCGAGCTTCGTTTGCCGAGCAATCCTGATTTGCTCGAGGAGCGAGCTGTTGAGGGAGGACGTCGGCGAACTTGTCTTTCAAGGAGGGCGAGCTTGGTTTGCCGATAAACCCTGATTTTCTCGAGGAGTGAGGTGATTTAGCAGGCTGCTAGGAGCGAGGAGATTGTGACAGATAGCCTTTTGCAGCCCGCTTGAGCTGGTCCTTAATTTGTTTGACGTGTCCATAAGAGGGGCGAGTAAAGGGGTTGGCGAGGAGGACCCATGCATCCCTAGGGGTTGTTGTTTGGTCAATGAGCAGTACCAGAGGTAAGGTGAGGAAGTCGACAAGAGCTCCGAACAACATGTTGTCTAGGCTCATCCTTGGGAGGAGGGAGCTGGGTTAGGGTCTTGCGTGTTGTTGGCAATGATGGTAATTGGTGGATAGGAGGAGGTGACAATAGGGTTTTGAACGGTGAGGGTGTTGTTGCCGGTAGCCAGGGAGGCGGAAGTTTGGTTGGCGGCGGCTGATGGATTGACAAGGATGGAAAATGACGGATCTGAGGTGGGTGATTAGAGGCGGCACTTTGGTAAAAGGTGACACTTTGTTGGGAGGCGATCAGAGGGTGTTTGGCTTGATATGGAGGCGGAAGATTGGTTAGCGGTAGCTATGTGGGAGGAAGGTTTAATTCGACGGAAGTTAGATTGGCGGTGGCTGTGATTGGAGGAAGTTTAGGGTTGCGGAAGCTTTGTGGTTTTAGGTGGCTTTGATACCATGTAGAAACTGATAAAGTTTAGGAATAATGACATAGTCTTTCCATTGATATAGTGAACATATATATAGGAGTACAATACTTGCTACACAAGTTTAACATAATTACAAAGGGGATTAGAAGACTATAAATACAAAAGGGATTAGAAAACCTAAATAGAAGTAAATTAGGAAAATATAAACTAACGATAACTATAATATATTACAAATATATTATATTATCTCATATGCTATGCCCATGTGAACATCCGTTAATATTTCTACTACTTGTCACGATAATTTAGTGGGTAAAATGGGATGAAAACGTGGAGTATATATGGCATAGGCACAAATTTTATTTGAGGTATGATATCACGAGCTAGAGCTTATGATATTATTACAAAGTTTAGCGGTAGTGTCGTAGATCAAATTTACTTAAATCTATATACCGTTAGATCAAATATGTTTTTTTTATAATAATGACATGAACATTATAAATCATCACCAACTTAAATCTATATACCGTTAGATCAAATATGCTCTTTCTTCCTATTCATTTTTGTGTGTAGTCTTTTTCTTTTTAGTAGTTTGCTAGGATTAGAGTGTATTAGGTTGATGTACGAAGCAAGTTGCTATGGTAGACCTCTACTGAATTCAATGAAAAAAACTTTCGTCAATTTCGTCAATTTAAGGCCAAAATATGAATTACCCCCCAAGGTTTCGACCTAATCCCAATGTGGTACCCAACTAAGGTTTGTGTCAAACACATACCAAACATTTCAAATTGTCTCATTTTGCACCCTAGCCCTAATGAGCGTTAAAAAACTAACAAAAAGTTAGCATTTGCATCTCACATACAGGGGTAATTTAGTCCTTTTACAAATTTAGCTTTCTTGGGTCGGTAGTATGGGATTGAAAATCATAGATTTGTTCGTAATTTTAGGGTAAGGATAAGTCAGGGTTTGGGGTGGGTTGTCGATTTATTGGTAATCTATGGAGTGTAGAGAGAGAAAGTGAGGAGAGAAGAAGAAAAGATGAGGAACAATCGGGTTGAAGATGTTGACAGTGGGTTCAATGGAGGAGATTGTCGGGCAGGCTGAATTGATGGGGACATCGATTATCGAGGTGGTGGAGAATTAATTGATTACTCTTATGTATCCTCTCGTCTTCGGCCACATCTTCCTCCTCTCATCGATTATGGAGGTGGAACATATATTTCTTGCTCTCTCTCTCTCTCTCTCTCTCTCTCTCGATCAGATCTGGTTTTCACTCATCAAGATCTATGTCAGTGGGAGCAAAACTAAAAAGAGACAGACGGTCTTATTGTCGGAGGCGGTGTCAAGGAAGCGACTGTAGGAGGAGAAGGTGAGGTAGAAGATGCCGAGGCTGTGGTCCTGAAATTCCTGGAGTGGGGAGTCGTCGGAGGTGGACCATGTTTGGGCATAAAGGATGAATTAAAGAAAAAAATTGAAGACAATGACTAAATTACCCATGCATGTGAGATGCACATACAAACTTTCTGTTAGTTTTCTAACGCCCGTTAGGGCTAGGGTGCAAAAGTGGATAATTTGAAATGTCAGGCATGAGTTTGACATAAATTTTAGGTTGGGTACCACTTTGAGATTAGGTGAAAACCTTGGGGGTTAATTCGTATTTTGGCCTCAATTTAACCTGAAACATTATTATCAGGTATTGAATTTTCCTTGCTATATTGGTTACATCAACAGGCAACAGCTTTGCTTCTATACTATAAACCCAACTGATTTGCTTTAGTGCTTATTCTTTCCTTGGCAACTTTATAATTGCACATTCCAAACTTAGTATTCTCATGTATAATATACCCTGATCATATGTATTAAATGTACTATTAACATATCTATATTATAAAAGAGTTAGGTAATTGACTATGGCTATTCTGAGATTGAGATTAAATTCTCTTAAAACATTTAACGTTTGAGATTTACCCTCGCATTCACATATGCGAGTAGTTATCTATTTTTAACTCCCTATTTTTTCTTTTCATATTAAAAGTCACCCCCTACAATTAATATTATTAGCGGTCACCTTTTTTTTTCCCACTATGTTGTATATTTATATTACAAAGTCACACCCTACGAGTCACCCCTTATAAAACATCAATCCATCAACTACTACTTGAAGCAATGTACCCCTCAACTGTAACATTTTTTAAACCGTACCTTCTATTTAGGCACTGTCATTTTAATTAACGAAATAAGATATACTGATATCGTGCCATAGACACGAGCATGGAGATCTAGTATTATTATATATGAAATGAGAGCATGCTAAAGATTTCGCAAGAAATTTTTAATTTGAGATGAGATGTTATTCACCTCCCATTTAGCATATACTTATGTAACTTATCCATTGAGCTTTAGGTCTGGTAATTACAAACAGGAATTCATAAAATCATCCGATCCGACATGAAAATTATGCGACCCAATCCCAATCGATTAATATTTTTGGGTCGAAACGGAACCCAAAGATATTAACTAGTTGGGTCGAGTTAAAGCGTGTTGAACTCATTACTTATTTTGACCCAATAGTTTACTATGGGACATATTTATTAATAGCCTTCTCAACTTTCCAAAAAAAAAAACTAACCTAACTATCAAAAAATGTTTTTACATAGCCTCTTTTGTGACAAATTGTCCATAATACATTTTTGGATCTCAAAACTAATATAGTGTGCTCTAGGTGGATCAACTCGACCTATGGGTCGATTAACTCGACCTTTGGGTCGATCAATGGTCGATCAAAGGTCTATCAAAGATCGAGTTAATCGACCTTGATTGAACTTTAAATCTGAAGGGTATACTTGTCCGTTCCAAATGTTCCGAGATTCAACATAGTTAAAGGCTGTGAAAATAGTATGAGTCATAAAGCTCTACTTGACCATTCCCTCTTTATTTACTCTATAAATGTATGCATTGGGGACCCGTTATAACCCGGTTCGATTCTACCCGACCAATTTTAACTCATTTAATATTAAGATGTTAATGGATATTGACCGTTACCCCTTTCAACATGACCCATTTAACCCAACAAGTGGTATTCAGTAATATTGTAGAAGTAGAAATCCAATTTCGAGGTTTGATAGCTTGGCGAGTGGGTCCTTAGCTCAGTATTAGATGCAACATCGAAACGTTACAAATATTTTGATGGTCAAACAAATACTTTTGAAAATCGTTTTAAAACTTTAAAATTCATTTTTTATTTTCAAAAGTTGGGTGTGAGCATTTTATTGCTATGAGCTTGAGACATATGCATGAAAGAAATCTACTATCATATGAACATTTAAACACTCCATTTACTTGGAACGGTTTGGAAAGAAATAATGAACTTATTTTGTATTTTACTTGGAATAAAGTTGTACGGAATAAGCATATTGGTGGAAATAGTATACCTCATTCGTCTAAAAAAATAGTCCCATTTGCATATTGAAATGTCAAACTAAGATAATAACGAATTTCTAATTAATATGTATATATGAAACAATTTTCAATGGTTACTTTTTCTCAATAACTATTAATAGTTATTATTAATATTATACATTGTATAAAAAAAAAATAAAAGGTTGACATATGTATGCAATTAATAATTTGTATTTTTTTAGGTGAATTAATTTTATTTTTCAACTACCCAATAAATCAAAGCTTTTAATTTTTTATCCAATGGTAATACAAAAGTAACCATTAATGGGTAGTGATAGAAAGTAATCATTAAAACATTCATTATATATATATATATATATATATATATATATATATATATATATATATATATATATATATATATAGTTTTTATAAAGTAGAATTAAACGATGCTATGACCTTTGCTTAGAGGTGTGGACAAAGGATAAAGGTGCTATGCCTGAATGTAGTAACTTGTAAATGCTTCCAGACCAACTCAGATACCTTACCTACCGTTCTCGAAAAGTTGAAGATTATGCGGATGCCTCAGGAGTTCCAAAACAAGGTTCGAGTGGTAAAAGGTATTCATGGAGAAGACTTTAACAAAATCCGACACTTCCGAACCTTTATCATAGGATGAAACCCATCAGCTAAGCTAGCAATCCATGAGTCTCCCTTTATCTAAGTTGGTTCCTCCAAATACAAATATTAATTAATGGAGTTTATTAATTTAGTTTTTTTTTTTTCATTTGACAATGAGTCTCCCTTTATCCTCTGCACTTAGAGCTATTAAAATAGGTTGGGTCTGTTGGGTTAGTGTGTATCGCCACTTAAAAGAGGTGGGTTGGATTGGAAAATATAAACTCATTATGAGGCGGGTCAAATGGGTTGAGCCACGGTGGGTTGTGGGTCAGAGTGGGTTGGCCTGTCATATACTAGTTGCAAATAACATAAGCTACAGGGGGAAGGGAGGAGGCGATGTGGGGGGTGGGGAAGGGAGGAGGCAGTGAGGGGAGGGGGGGCGTGGGGATTTGATTCGAGCTAAGTTTTTTTTGGGTGGGAGGGTTCAACTTATGAAGGGGAGGGTAATTTAAGAAGTTTAGATTTTTGGGGTCAACGTGTACCATATAGGTTAGGATGGGTTATATAGCTCTAACTCTAAAAAAAAATCATTTAAAGAAACGGGAGAGTATAATATCTTACTTGTGCGGTTCATTAGAAGACAAGGGAAAAGAATGCAGGAGAGACCCACTCATGAAATTCTTACTTCCTCCCTCCCGTCTTTCTTAACTTTACTCCTTTTTCACGAAATTCTATGATGCTTCCTATATGGCAAGGGTAGTTTTGAAGCTTTTTTCAAATCTCTGTTTCGAATTATGAGTTGAAGAAGATACAATGGCAGATGCAGTGGTCAGTAGCGCTGTCGAAAGAATTGGTGATTTGCTGCTGAAAGAAGCACAATTTTTATTAGATGTGAGGGGCCAAGTTGAGGAGATCCAAGACGAGCTACGTCGAATGAAATGTTTCCTGAAAGATGCATACGAAAAACAAGTCACAGATGCAAGGGTGCGCAATTGGATTAGGGAGGTTAAATTCCTTGCTGAAAGGATTGAGGATCTCCTTGAGATTTATGTTCTCAAAGTTGCTTCAGAGAAAGGGAATGGCTTAAAACAAGTCTTCTTGAAAAGACTTGCTTGCATTTTCTCCGAGTGTGTAGCCCTGCATAAGATTGGGTCCAAGATCGCTCATGTTAGAACTAAGATCTCCAACCTCACTACAAGCTTACAAGCTTACGGCATAACATCTATCAATGAAGGAGAAAGCTCACGTGCCAATGATGCAGAACAAGAACGATGGCGGAGAATGTCTTATCCTCATTTGGTTGAGGAGGATTTTGTTGGGATGGATGATACTGTGGAGAAATTGGTTTCACTTGTTATTAATGAAGACCGGACTCGGCATCTCGGGCTACTCTCCATTTGGGGGATGGGTGGTCTTGGCAAGACCACGGTTGCCAACCAAGTCTACAATCATGATCGTGTTCAGCGCAGTTTTGAAGGCTTTGCTTGGATTTGCGTAACTCAAGTCTGTGAAACAAGACGCTTATTACAAGATCTCCTAAAACAGCTTCTTCCGGGAGAAAGTAGGGAGGAGATCATGAGCATGGGAGATCAAGAGTTGGTTACTCGACTTTATAAGGTTCAACAAGAGAAGAAATGTCTCGTTGTACTCGATGATATCTGGAAGATAGAGGATTGGGAATGTAGAAAGGAATAGATTATATTAATTCAAGGATGATTACAATAGGGTAAATACAAGCGTATTAATAGTTACAGCCTAAGGTGTGAAAGGGTTAGAAGATATCTACATTAAGGAGAGAATTAAGCTAATTGATATACACAATAAAAGGTTAGCTAAAATAGGGGAGAATAATTAGAAACTAATTATTCTCACGTTGACTTCTCTACATCCCCCCGCAAGATGGACGGCCTTTGGGAAAGACCAATCTTGGACATTAACATAGTGAACCGAGGACGATGCAAGGGCTTGGTGAGGGCATCGGCAAGCTGATCATCATTAACAACGGGAACGACACGTAAAGTGCCAGCTTGGACTTTCTCACGAACAAAGTGAAAATCGAGTGCAAGATGCTTCATACGAGAGTGGAAGATCGGGTTGGCACTGAAGTTCGTTGCACCAATGTTGTCACAATACACAACCGGTGGGGTAGCAGTCTTGACTCGTAGCTCTAGGAGGAGATTCGATAGCCAAATGATTTCGGCTGTAGCATTGGCAACAGACCGGTATTCGGCCTCGGTTGAGGACCTAGCAACAGTACGTTGCTTTTTCGAGCTCCATGAGACAATATTTCGACCTAAATAGACAATATAAGCAGCCGTGGAGGTGAGGTCATTGGGATTGCCACCCCAATCAGAGTCGGAGAAGGCATGGAGATTTACCGGGGAGTGACGAAAAATTGTTATGCCATGAGAAGATGTACCAGCAAGGTAGCGGAGTAGACGCTTGAGGGCATTCCAGTGACAAACCGTAGGAGCATGCATAAATTGAGAGAGCTTGTTGACGCGGGCGATATCGGACGAGTTAATGAGAGGTACTGAAGACCACCCACTAAGGTACGGTATTGTGTTGGATCATCGTGGGCAGGGCTGTCACCTAAACTGAGCAGAACCGAGGCATCCATAGGCGTGGTGGCTGCCTTAGCATCAGACATTTTGGCACGCACAAGGAGATCAAGGGTGTACTTGTGTTGATTTAGGAATAGGCCTTGAGCGCAGGGACGCACTTCAACACCGAGGAAGTAGTGGAGTGGACCAAGGTCTTTGAGGGAGAACTTGGTTGAGAGGGCGGCAATGAAGGCAGCAACTTTCGACGGACAAGCACCTGTAACAATAATGTCATCAACGTACACAAGAACATACAATGGGTTAGGGCCGTGGAGAATAAAGAGCGAGGTGTCACAAATGGAATTCGTGAAACCCGAGCCTTGGAGATAGGAACGCAGTTCATTGTACCACGCCCGTGGGGCCTGTTTCAAACCATAGAGAGCCTTGCGTAGCTTACACACATGAGTTGGTTTTGATGGATCAACAAACCCTTGAGGTTGTGCCATATAAACCGTGTCGGTGAGGGTACCTTGGAGGAAGGCATCATTGATGTCAAGTTGACGGAGCGACCACCCATTGGTAACGGCAAGACTAAGCAACAAGCGGACCGTGACAGGTTTTATAACGGGGCTAAAGGTTTCCGAATAGTCGAGTCCGGGTCGTTGATGAAACCCTTTTGCGACGAGACGGGCTTTGTGTTTATGAATGGTGCCATCGGGGTTGTATTTGGTGCGAAAAACCCATTTACAACCCACGATATTTTGGGATGGGGACGGGGGAACGAGTTCCCAGGTTTGATTACTTTGGAGAGCACGAAATTGGGTTTCCATGGCGGAGCGCCAAGTCGGGTCGAGTAAGGCCTGTTTGGCAGTGGTGGGTTCGGGTGAGTGAAGATGAGCACTAAGGTTGAGTTTATTGATGGGTTTGAAGATATTGTGAGAGGCACGAGTTGCATGAGGGTGTGTTGGTGGAGGGGGTGGTGGAGGAGGCGGTGGAGGCGAAGGCGAGGGCGCTGGTTGTGTAGGGAGAGGAGGGCGAGGTAGGGTAGAGAGTGGGAGAGGGGAGTGCAGGGAGGTTCTGGGGCGGAGGGGTGTTGGCGGAAGCAGAGGTGGGAGATGGCTGTTGGGGAGGGGTCGTGGCAGGGATTAGGGAGGGAATGGAGACGGTACACCATTCGGTGGAGGTGGGTAGAGGAGCCGTGGTAGGTTGGGAGGCAAAGGGATAGGTGGTTTCTACAAACCGGACATGACGGGAACTATAAACCCGGTTAGTAGATGGGTCAAGGCAGAGGTAGGCATGTTGAGAGGGTGAGTAACCGATGAAAACACAAGCAATGGACCGAGCCTCAAGTTTGTGATGGGTGTATGGGCGGAGCCAAGGAAAGCATAGGCATCCGAAATTATGGAAATTGGTGTATTTAGGGTGCGTTTGGAAGAGACGGAAATAGGGAGTGTCATTTTGAAGAGTGGGTGTGGGCATTCGATTAATTAAGTAGGTAGCAATTTGGAGGGCATATGACCAATAAGGAAGGGGCATGGAGGCATGAGCGAGAAGAGTAAGGCCGGTATCGACTATGTGTCGGTGTCGTCGTTCCGCAAAGCCATTATGTTCCGGGGTGTGAGGAGGAGAGGTGAGGTGTTGTATGCCGAATTTGGCAAGGTCGGGTTTTAATTTCTCAAATTCGCCCCCATTGTCGGAGTAGAAAGTGAGAATTGATCGGGAAAATTGTTTTTCGACAAGATTTTTAAATGATAAAAAGATGGCATGGGTGTCGGATTTTTTTCTTAAGGGAAAAAACCAAGTGAATTTAGTGTAGTGGTCAACAAAGATGACGTAATAATTAAATTTATTAATTGATTGAACTGGAGACGACCATAGGTCGCTAAAAATTATTTCGAGTGGGGCGTTGGATGTAATTGACGATGTATGAAATGGTAATTTATGACTTTTGTAAATATGGCAAGACGAGCAATCAGTTTTGATAATAACTTTGGAATCAAAACAAGACACAATATTCTTTAAAACAGAAAAATGGGGATGGCCAAAGCGGTGGTGAAGGTCGGTAGTGGTGAGAGAGGTGGAGTGGGCTTGCGGTGGAGACGCAGGCCAATAGTAGACTCAGTCCGTAGCTGGTCCCGGTGTAGAGGATGGCTCCATTCTTAGTGTCCTTCACAATAAAACAATTGGAACAAAAATCAATAGTCACATTATTATCACGGCAAAATTGGGATACGGAAATAATGTTTTTGTGCATGGCGGGAACATGAAGAACATTATGAAGCTTAAATAAAGAGATAGAGGCGGAACCAGTATTAAGAATCGGGAGACCGGAGCCATCACCAATAACTATTTCATCGGTTCCGTCATAGGGTTGGTGAAGGGCGAGGTTGTCGAGGTCCGAGGTAACATGGTGCGGCACCACCGCCAAGAGCCACGAGACGGGGTTAGGGGCGTGAGAAGCGTAGGGTGAGCCTGGGCTTGGGTTTGGGTCACGGGTGCGGGTGTGCGGATATAGGGAGGGACTTGGATATGTGGGTATAGGGCTTTGAAGATGGTGCAATAGGCGAGGGTGTGTCCTTGGGTATGACACCACTGACATTTTCCTTTGAATGGGTTGCGCGGATTCTGATTTGAAGCGGGAGGTGGGGGAGTGGCAGTGTGGGTAGCGGATTGGGGTGGTCGATAGTGATGGGTATTGCGGCGGGTGGACGTGGGGTGGGCAACGGCTGGGAAATCAGTCGAGGGAAGGGGACTTGGGGTGGTTTGGGAAAGAGTCAATTCGATTAATCGGTTTTCGAGAAGAGTAGAAAAGGGAATAGGATCGCCACGGCGTTGATAGCATCAATGACGGGTTGATAGGAATCGCCAAGACCGGCGAGTACTTGGTCTGCATGACATCCTCATCGGTATTATGGTGCCTAAGAGGCTAATTCATCAATGGTGTTTTTGATTTGGGTCATATAATCAGTTATGGAGAGGGAGCCTTTGGTGATATGTTTTAATTTATGGCGAAGTTGTTTGATATGACCACGAGACGGGCGAGCATAGGCGGCTGCAAGAGCATCCCATGCGGCGCGAGTCGTAGTCAGACGATTGAGGAGGGGGGAAATGGCAGATGTGACGGTGCTAGTCACGGCGGAGAAAAGAAGCCTGTCTTGCCGATACCAAGAGTCATACGCGGGTTAGGGGTGAGTTGTTTGTCTGCAGTGGCGTAGCCACCTGCTTTTGGAGGGGGTGCAGTCCCATCGATGAAGGAGGCGAGTCCATAACCATCAAATAACGATTCAAGTTGAATACGCCATTGACGATAATTGGTGCCATCAAGTTTCACGATGGAATGCACGTTGAGGAGGACAAATGGTTTGGTTGGGTCATTTGGATTGGGGATTGTTGCGCCTGACATAGTCGATCAAGGCGAGGAGGAGGATGGTGTTTGGTGGGGTTTTACTTGGAAGGGGATCGTTCCTGCTCTGATACCATGTAGAAAGGAATAGATTATATTAATTCAAGGATGATTACAATAGGGTAAATACAAGCGTATTAATAGTTACAGCCTAAGGTGTGAAAGGGTTAGAAGATATCTACATTAAGGAGAGAATTAAGCTAATTGATATACACAATAAAAGGTTAGCTAAAATAGGGGAGAATAATTAGAAACTAATTATTCTCACGTTGACTTCTCTACAGGGAATGCTTGAGACCTGCTTTTCCAATTGAGAAGAAAGGTGTTGTGGGTAGCAAATTGTTGATAACAACACGGATAAAAGAAGTGGCTGAAATGGGTCGTGTCCATGAACTAGAATGTTTGAATGAAGACGACGGTTGGGAGCTACTCCGGAAGAAAGCAATCCCAAAATTAGAAGACGAAGATGATGGAGGTAGGTTTGATTTCCAACGCTTCTCTCACTCTTTACTACAACTCTGTTCCTATTGTCAATTTGCTCCAAATTTAAGGGTTCATTTAGGATCCTATTTTCAATTTGTATGAATAAAAAGGCTTCATGGTGGAAAGGATCTTAATAGGAACAGGCCAATAAACAGCCATGTTCACCCATACAGTATGCCAACATCTAACCATCTCAAAGCAGATCCCACAAAGCCAAATATATGACATATTGACATGAGAAGAAGATGGCTCCAGATAATTACGTAGGTAGATAATTAACTCTATAATATATATTAGTATGATCAGTTATATTCTCCAAGAATGCCAATGTTAAGAGAGAAACCTATATATCCTCTACATATCCTCTTCCTTCTCTCTCTCTCTCTCTCTCTCTCTCTCTCTCTCTCTCTATATATATATATATATATATATATATATATATATATATTATTATATTATAATTATATTATTTATATTTATATTATATATATATATTATATTATATTTATATTTATATTTATATTATATTGTATTATATTATATTTTATTTTATTTTATTTTATTTTATTATATATATATATATATATATATATATATATTATATTTATATTTATTTATATTTATATACATATAAAAGTCAAGGTTGTTTCTTACAAATTAATAGATGAACAAAAATAACCCTTCACCAAATAAACCATCCACCATTTAATTAAGGGCAAATCAAGTAAATTTACCATGACAACAAATAATGTTTGGACAAAAATAGCCTCAAATATAATAAATCATCCATCATTAATTAAGGTCAAACAAATAAATTTGTCAGAGACTAATTAATTCCATTAATAATCAAATAATAACTCTTCATCAAATAAACCACCCACCATTTAATTAAGGGCAAATCAAGTAAATTTACCATGACAACAAATAATGTTTGGACAAAAATAGCCTCAAATATAATAAATCATTCATCATTAATTAATGTCAAACAAATAAATTTGTCAGAGACTAATTAATTCCATTAATAATCAAATAATAACCCTTCATCAAATAAACCACCCACCATTTAATTAAGGGCAAATCAAGTAAATTTACCATGACAACAAATAATGTTTGGACAAAAATAGCCTCAAATATAATAAATCATCCATCATTAATTAAGGTCAAACAAATAAATTTGTCAGAGACTAATTAATTCCATTAATAATCAAATAATAATTTGATCAATTGACTTATACATGTTTTAAAGTTAGGTCCTACAGTTTTGAATTATATTTATTTCGTCTTGTATTTTTATTTTCTTATCAGTTTCCCCCTTCTACCATTATTGTTACAAATGTCGTCCAATATTTTCTAAAATAACAAAAATATCATTACTTAGTCGAGAGACTAAAACTTTATTTGAAACTAAAAAAATAATATGATATTACTTTCTTAAATAATATAGTTTTACTCAATAAAGACATTATAGAAGTAAATGAAAAAATGTTACTATAATAATATATTTGTTAGTGAGTATCAAGATATTAAGCAAACATATGTAGCATCTTTAGCTATTACCCATGAATAAGCTAAGAGAAGTGGGTTAAGAAAATATGTCATAGTGTCAATAAGATGAAGAAAATGAAGAACCAATTGATGAATCTGTGCGTTTTGTTACAAAAGAAAGCAAAAATCTACAGTTTACTTTTTTGAATTTTCAGACTACTACAAGCAACCTTAAAAACTATCATACTGATCATAACTTATAGATATTACAAACAAACCATTGTTAGTAATCACAAATAACTAGGTTTAAAATATTTTATAACTTCTCATAACTGGGTCACAAACCTCTAACCTCTTTTGGTCTTAACTTGCTTGTTCCTCTTCATAGAACCCGAAGTAGTTACGTGTGAGAATCTCTCTATTCCAATCCCCTGGCTATCAACTTTCTTTTCTTCTACCACAACTCTCCTTGAAAGAAATTATCACCAATCAACATCCTTTCAAGTAGTTCCATCCTAAATTATATTCTTTCTTTGCTTAGTAATTTGATACCGAAAGTGGATATGAAGTAAGAAATGAGAGACGTTCGAGAAAGAAGTTCGACTAATCAGAAGCTAAAGAGATTATATGTTTCTATTTTAGCAAGGCGAGGTGAATGCGTTTCTTGGTGATGGTGATGGCGATGGTGGTGCTTACGACCGCATGGATGATGGTGTTAAGGGTGGTGGTGACAGTGATTTTAGGGATGACAGTGGTGGATTAGATGAAATACATCGTTGTGAGATTTCCTAATCTATAGTGAGACATAATAGGTTGGGAATGACATTAATAATACATTGTAACTATCATATGTTGGTGAGGGGGTTGCTTAGTAAGCGTGCTAAGCTAAGCGTGCTTAGAAAATGCTAAGAGAAATGTGTTAAGGAAAGGTGCTATAATGTCAAGAAGATAAAGAAAAATGGAGAACTTAGTTGACAAATCTGTGTGTTTTGTTAGAGAAGAAATTAAGTTAGAGTCGATAGGAAAGTTGTTTGAAGAAAGTAGTTCCACTTAACGGAAGCTAAAGATATGTTATTTTTCCATTTTATTAAGCCAATGTAGACACGTTTCTTGGTGGTGGTGATAGTTGTGGCGGCATTTGCAGGGATGTTGGTGGTGGTGAGGGCGATTATAAGCATGACAGTGGTGATTTAGGTGGAATACGACATTGAACAAATGAGTAAGAAATTAAACAAAGAAATAAGATTCAATAAATTGATTTCTAGGCTAATTGTGTTATTTGAGGTGGTAGCGGTGGTAATGGTGGTGGGTGTATGAATGATGCGTGTATAAATTAAATAAATTCTAAATTTAATAATGAGACAAATTAAAATAATAACATTGCTAGCTTTACAACTAATTTTATAACTTTCCTTACTAGTAAGCTTTTAAGAGCAAAAATGTCTTTGTTCAAAACAACTTTGTGCTTCTTCAAAGCATAGTTGTAGGGAAAGTAGTATAATTTGTTTTAAGGATATCATTTTCCTTACCATTTCTCTTCATTCAATAATAATGAGACAAATTAAAATAATAACATTGCTAGCTTTACAACTAATTTTATAACTTTCCTTACTAGTAAGTCTTTAAGAGCAAAAATGTCTTTGTTCAAAACAACTTTGTGCTTCTTCAAAGCATAGTTGTAAGGAAAGTAGTATAATTTGTTTTAAGGATATCATTTTCCTTACCATTTCTCTTCATTCAATCCCGTCTCTCTTTCCGATGAATTCGTCGATAAGGGTTATATGTTTTTTGTTAATCGCATGTTTTTACTAGGGTTTTTAGTAAGTATATTATATACCCTCTGATTTCTACTTTAGACGCGACTTTTGCATGTGATAGAATGAGGAAGATCAGAGATGGAGTTTGGCTAGAATCGAAGGAGGATGGCACCAAAGCTGTGATAGGCGTGACCGAAGTAGAAAGGGTTTGGGCTGGAGATGGCGACTATTATGGTGGAGCGAGAGATGGGAACTTGCACCGGGAGAAGAGGGAAAAATAGAGTGTGAGATTAGAGATTTTTACTTTTAATACATTTACACCTAAAGCAGATAATGAAAATGTCATTTTTGCCCGCACATGGAAGACCATATGCTATTTAACGTGAATATTCTAACGTCCATCACAGATAGGGTGGAAAATGAAAAAAAAAAAGTAACGTCAGATATCATTATAGGACAAACCTTAGGTTGAGGTGCATTATACGATTTAGTGGATACCTTGGGAGAAATTGTAATTTGGTCATATAATTATTTTTGAATTATTGAAACAATTATTTATTATTATTTTTATTTAAAAATATATTTTAAATACTAAATGGTTAATTATATAATGAAGTTATAACTAAATCTCATTTTCCACCCCAAGCAAAATGACCAAAATAATATTCACGTGACATGCACATACCATTTTCCGTAGGTTACTATTTTTAACACCCATAGACGGGAGAAGCAAAGTGAGACAAATAGAAAAATAAGGTATGAAAGTGAAACACTTCGTAGGTTGGGATCAAATGTGAGATTTAGTGTGTAATTTGAGGTGTTAATCATATGTTTGCCCCATCAAAATTAGTCCAAAATACACATTGTCCCCTAAGGTATCCACCAAATCCACTTTGGTCCTCAACGTAATTTTGTAGCATTTCCATATTTCATATCAAATTTGGTGATTGTGATGTAACGTGTGGTAATCGTAGTGATAAAAATGGTAGCGAATAATGTTTAAGATCGATAATTTACTCCAATCAAACCATAAACTATATCAATGGTGTCAAGGAGAAATTTGTTGGAGTTTAAGCTAGGAACGACGAAGACGAATTGAATCATGACGTGCCTCATCATTGTCGTATACATATGTGATGAGTTCAAATATGAGTTTTAAAATTAATCGGGTATGCATATGCATTGTGTTTTTGGCTTGGTCATTTAACATCGGCGGCTCTGACAACTTTAATTTTTTGTGAGTTCTTATTCATGGCGGCTTGACACCTGAATGCGATCCTCTAACCTTGTGTTCTATCTCTCTCTGATATGATTCTGCACTATTTTTATTTATTTTTCTATATAAAAATATGAATAAAAGATTTATATACTCTTGAGTTTTATCTCACTTAAAATTTAAATAAGATGTCATTGTTGAAGAAGAAGCAGAGAAAGCGTTGTCGGAGAATAAGAAAATGAAGTTTCTCTTTGGGTAATAAAAACAGAGAAAACATTGTTAAAAATGACCAAAATGCCCTTCAACATGAAATATCATGTGCACCTTAACGTCATATTGGTAACCTTAGTAGTGTCTAAAGGGAAAACTAGAAAAAACTTATACAATGAGATATGAAAATGACACAAAAGTTAGGTTGGGTGGTAAAGTGGGACTTTATCGATACTCTGGGTGAATTTTGTATTTTAGAGTGTAAGTATATACTTTGGGATTGTGAGTTTGATTTCTATAACACAATTTATTATTTTCTAAAGAGAGTCATAAATTCCAAAAACGACATAAGCAAAGTCTCCAATAACAATGTGTTTATCTAAGAAAGTAAGTTTGAATTGTTTTCAATTCCAACACCGATAAAAGTGAATGAATTCATGTTTGGTATTAAAAAAGATTTTAAAATAATCAATAAAAAAGACAAATGTGTAGGATAAGTTGCAATATAATGACTAAAAGCTTACATTATAAATGACCGGAAAACAAAATATTGAAAAACCTAAACACCCAACAACACAATTTATAAGTCTCAAAAACTGTAAAGATTAAAACACAAAAAGAATCCAATAATTAAAAGTAAACAAAAAAATTAAGAAACTAGCAAATCACTTTAAAAATCATTAACACCACGTGCGTTAACCACGTGCAATGCACGTGAACCTTACTAGTTAACTAAAGTAGTAACAAATTTCAGGTAAATTTAATATCCCAAAATAGATATATTAGGAAGTGTACATTCTTTTGGACGGTTTGAAAAGATAATTATTTATTTATTATTTTTGGAATAGATACTTCATGCTTCCTAGTATAAGCACATTTATTCAACGGGCAAGACCAGACGCACTAAGCCCATCGGGACAAACGTTACGATGGGGCTGAATTGGGCCTGGCCGACTAGGGTAGCCCATAGGCCTACCCATTGAACAAGGCAATTTTGTCTATTTTACCTTCTTTTTTGGCCTACGACAAAGCCCATCGGGCCAAGTATTGAAGTTGGGCCGACCCGGCCCTGCTCTAAATTTCTCCGCACCTATGGAACTTTAAAGCCTAGCCCTGTATAATATCGAGTGGGCTAGATCGACCCATTGGGCTGGACCTGTTTTTCATGGCTCTAAATCGAACTAATGAAATAGGCATATTGGTGCGAATAGTATACCCCTTTCGTCGAAAAATGTTGTCTCATTTCCTTATTGAAATGTCAAACTAAGAGAACAACAAATTACTACTCCCTCCGTCCATAAATTATTGTTCTCTTTTTCTTTTTCGTTTGTCCCAAAATAATTGTCCAATTTGAAACTTACATTTTTAGAACATCACTTTTACCACTTTACCATTATTTTTCACCCTACTTTAATTATGAGCCACATACACATGAGTTTTAAAAGAAACTACACATTAAACCAATATAAATAATCAAGTCAATTGTTTTTTTTAATCCGTGCGCCGGGTCAACTAGGACGATAATTTAGGGAAGGAGAGAGTACATAATATATGCTCCCTTAGTTCCAGGTAAATAATGTACTATTCTATATTTTTTTTGTTTCACTTAAAGAATCCACTTTAAAAAATAAAGACATTAAAATATTATTTTATTATTAATGAGCTACTAAAATTGTAATTTTATTAAAAAGTTTGACTTTCAAAGAGATACTATTTGCCCCGAACGGAAGGAGTATTTATATAATGTGTTACCTAATAAAATTTTAGTCATTTAAAGAATATTACGAAAATTATCAATAGTATATTTTTAGAAAAATTGTGGACCAGTCCATTTTTCATAGTTTTCAACCACTTTACACCTATATTTTTTTTGTAACAGGAAAAAGACACTTCATGCATCGCGATGCATCATTTGTATATCACGATGCATGAAAGTGTCTTGTTTTGTGATGTATGACGTGCCTTTTTTTTATTACGAAAAAATATAGGGGCATAACTCCAATCGGGATTGGCCCAAATTTCTCCCAATTTTTTATACTCTGTCCAAAAATTGATTTGATTATTAATAATGGTTTGATATGTAGTTTTCTTAAAAGCCCAAGTGTATATGACATACTTAAAATAGGTTGTAAAAGTAAGAATAAAGTGGTAAAAATATTGTCCTAAAAAAGAAAGTTTCAAACAAATCAATTATTTTTTTAAACGGATGAAAAAGGAAAACATAACAATAATTTTGGGATGGAGAGAGTATATCTTTGGTTCAAATTTATTACTTTTTGTGTTTTTTATTTGAACAATAGTAGTTATTTGAATGTCTAATATGAATTATTTTCTTCTTGTTTGTAGATGTTGAAGTTGATGCTGAAATGGAAAAGGTAGGGAGGGAAATGGTTCAGAAATGTGAAGGACTGCCATTAGCAATTGTTGTGCTTGGAGGGATTCTAAAAACAAAGTACACAATAAATGACTGGAAAGCTGTTGATAGAGCTATTTTTTCATATGGGAGTAAGGGCCAAGGTATTGAGAAAAGATATGCAGCAGTACTACAACAAGTATTATTGTTGAGTTACAACAATTTGCCTGGTCATTTGAAGACATGTTTTCTTTATTTGGGAGAATATCTCGAGGATGAGGTAATAAATGCAAATAATCTTTATCATAAGTGGATCGTTGGGGGTGTTGTATCTACAAGCGACCAATTAGAAGGAGAATCATCGATGCTTGAGGTAGCAGCAAGATATTTGGGAGACTTGGCACAACGGAGCATGGTTCAAGTAGACTTAAACAATAGTATTTATAAGTTTAAGTCATGTCGTCTTCATGATCGCATGCGTGACCTATGCTTGTCAAAAGCAAAAGAAGAGGAGTTCTCTAGTGTCATAGCAATCAAATCACGTGGAAATGGGTTGGTATCATCGAGTTCCACCAATGTGTTGGGCGATTTTAATTCCCGTAGGCTTTCCATATATTATTATGACGAAAGTGTCAACCTTGATCTCGGACCGATATTGGAATCTATTGATCGGCAGCGGATTCGTTCTCTAGTGTTAATTCCTAAATCCATAGACTACGTGCTAGAATATATAGAATATCCATTAAGTATTGGAAATTGCAGTCTGCTTAGGTATTTAGAACTTGAAAAAATTACGTTTCCAAATGGAAAGTTACCCAAAAGTATAACAAGACTTGTCCATTTGAGATGCCTCAAGCTTCGATTTTGCTTCTTGAAGGAATTGCCGGCATCCATAGGTAACCTGCTTTACTTACAGATACTTGATTTAATTTACATTTATTGTGATCAGGTAATCATACCGAATGTTTTGTGGAAAATGAGACAGTTGATTAGTCTTTACCTACCAGAAAACATGTGTATAAAGAAAGAGCAGAAGTTACGATTGGATGGCTTAATCAAACTTGATGTATTACGCAGAATTGATATATCTCAGTTTAATGTGAAGGATGTTGTTAAACTAGCCAACCTTCGACATATTTCCCTTCTAATAAATGGGAGTAGTACTTTTGAGGATGTCGCTTGGTTCATAGACTACGTGAACATTGACACCTCACACCACATCAATGGTGTTCGTCTTCATTTTAATGACTGTGATTTTCACGAGGAAGAAGGTCGGTCAGTTTTGCAGAAAATGTTTCAGTGTTCGGTTCGTCTTTTATGGTGGGTATCTGAAAGCAAGTTACCAAAAATCAATTTTGATGAAACTCATTGCTCATACCAGCTGAACAACCTTACTAGGATAATTATAAAATTTTCAGAATTCGATGAAGACCCTTTCCAATTATTGGAGAAGCTTCCCAACTTGCAATTTCTTGATTTGACAGCTATTGATTTTCCAAGGACGGAAATGGTATGTTCTGCGACAGGTTTCTCACAACTAAGAAAGCTATGGCTCATTCGTTTGAGCAACTTAGAGGTGTGGAAGATGGATAAAGGGTCTATGCCAAACCTTTCTCAACTACAAATATGTGAATGTAGCAACTTGAAGATGCTTCCAGACCAAATCAGGTACCTTACAGCCCTAAAAAAGTTGGAGATTCTTGAGATGCCTCAGGAGTTCAGAAACAGGGTTGGAGTGGTAAATGGTATACCAGGGGAAGACTTTGACAAAATCCGGCACGTGCGTAAGCTTATTATAGGATGAAACCATTAGGCATTAGCTAAGCTACCAATCCATGAGGTATGTAATTTTATCAAGTGTTATCAACAACAAACAAAAAACTGCATTTGGTTTTACATGCATTTTTAGTTTCCTTCTGTATAATTATTTACTTATAAAACAATTATTCCTCTTAATATTATATTTGTACGCGATCCCGTAATACCAACTACTTTCTCCGTTCGGGCAAAAAGCGTTGTTTTGAAAGCCAAACTTTTTTTTTTAAATGAAACTTTTAGTAGCTTATTAGTAACAAAATGATATTTTCATGTCTTAATTTTTTTAAAGTAGACTCTTTAACTGAAACATTTTAAAATGAAATAGTGTATTTTTTGCATGAAACAAAGGGAGTAATATAATCAAGGGAATTTTTTAGTAACTATTAGTAAAATTTATTAAGTAGTCTTATCCTCTGTGCTACTAGTACCAAACGAAGAATTATCGTAAATCAAATTAATTATTTATGTCTATTTTTCATTAAAAAATGGGTCAAGTTTGTTTGTTTTTGTTTTCTTCCTTAATTTTAACTGTTTTGGTAAAAGTTGACATGGATATGGCTATTTCACACAGTTATCAATCTCCATCTTTATGTTTCCTTTGTAGGTATTTTTGCATTTGCAATGGGATGGAAGGTTGATCTACGTACCGATTCACGAGTTGCTTTTAGGTTTGCTTTCTATTTGAGAGACAATTACCAAACATTTTATTTCCTGTCATGAAATGAGGATTTTATGTATTTATATGTGGAGATCCAATAGAGTATAATATTTTATATGTTTAAGATGATTTTTTGGAATGCTAATTTGGTATTCCAAATGATTTTTGTGTTTTCTGGGGCCTTGAACGCTTTGTAGTGCTAAGCCTTTGTATGTTTGGAACCAATAAACACAAATATTTGCCTAATACATATTAAAGTGGGAAAGATCTTTTTTTGGATAAAAAACTTAGTAAGACCGTTTTACGGGAATTTTTCAATAAGACATGCAGTTCACATCGTGTGTTCTTGGGCTAAACTGTAATAGTGTGTGACTCGTCTTACGAATTAGGATCCACAAAATGGTCTGAAGACATATCCTTTTTCTTGTTCTTTCTTACAATTGAATTGTGTATGTGTAACAAGTATGCTAGATAGAAGTAGTTTTGTGTATGTTGTATTTTAGTGGGAGAGAGGGGGGGAATTAACATGTAGCTAGGAGTGGAGGGGAGACCGGGAGTGTGAGATTTTCTTGCCAATGCTCCTCCTATTTATGCCTCCTCTTCTGGAAGACTCAAGTATGCTAGATAGAAGTAGGTTTCTCGATTCTGGGGGCCTTGCATCCTGTGAATAAATTGCAGATTTTTCCATCGTAAAATGACTTCGAAAAATATTTTCCTTATTTTTCAGTCTATATTTACTTAGATATTAATATTAGAATATACTTTTGTAGATATTCATTAATTGTTTTCCATAACATTTTCTCGCTTTGTGAAGATCCCAAAATATTTTCTGACATATTTTTAAAACATTAT
>CM028382.1:23618711-23720195 GCA_013146195.2 Codonopsis lanceolata | reverse complement strand
AAGAGAAGAGAGAAGGAGAGGGTGTTAGATTAGGTATTATATTTACTCCTTAACCGATAAGGAAATAACATTTTTCCGCCCTGGAAGACCATGTGCTATTTAATATGAATTTTATAAATTAGGAAAATTGGAAAAAAATGTTACATTAGATACCATTATAGAGCAAACCTTTAGGTGGTGCACTATGCGATTTGGTGGATACTTTGGGGGGAAAATTTGGCTATGTAATTATTTTTGAATTATTTTTTTTATTATTTTCATTTAAAACATATTTTAAATACTAAATGGTTAACTAAGTAATGAAGTTATATCCAAATCCAATTTTGCACCCCAAATGACCAAAATAATTTTCATGTGACATGCATATATTATTTTCCTGTTACTATTTTAAATGTCCATAGACGGGAGGAGGGCAAAGTGAGACAAATAGGGAAAAGTGAGACACTTTGTAGGTTGGGGTGCAATGTGAGATTTAGTGTGTAATTTTGGGGGCTAATCATATTTGGCACATTGAAATTAGTCCCAAATGCAATTTTCCCTAAAGTATCCATCAAATCCACTTTGGCCCTCAACACGCTTTTGTAGCATTTTCATATTCCATGTCAAATTTAGCGATTGAGATATCACGTCCGGTAATCGTAATCATAGACATGGTGACGAATAATGTTTAAGATTGAGAATTTTATCAAATCAAACCAAAAAACAAAAGTCATAAGAAATTTGTTGTAGTTGAAGCTAAGGACGATGAAGACGAATTGAACCATGTCGTGTTCCATCATTTTTTATGGGTTCAAATATGGGTTTTGAAATTCATTGTGTATGCTTGTGTACCGTGTGGTACGAGAGAGATGGAGAAATGAATTATGGAGTTGGTCATTCAACATCGTGGCGCCTTTAATTTTTGTAGGTTTTTATTTATGCCGCTCTTTGACACTGAGTATGGTTATCTCATCTCTCTTGAGTTCTATCTCGCATCTCTTGATTTTATCTCACTTAAAATCTCCGAGTAAGTGTTAGAAAAATGATGTCCTAGTGTGAAATACCATGTGCACCCTTACCTTCAAATTGGTAACATTTGTTGTGGCTAGGGAAAAACTAGAAAAAGCTTATAAAATGAGATATGAAAATAACACAAAACTTAGGTTGGGTGGTAAAGTGAGACTTTATAAATACATTGGGGAAATTTTGTATTTTTTAGTGTAAGTATATACTTGGGGGTTGAGAGTTTGATTTCTCTAACACAATATATTATTTTCTAAAGAGAGTCTCCAAATGACATAATTAAATAAAGTTTCCAACAACAATGTAATCTAGGGCAAATTAAATTTACATCATCCTAGATACTCAACATAATTTATCCAATGGTACTCGATGTTATCATTTATGCCAAATAGCTACATAGGGTCTAACTTAAGTGTGTTTGAATTAACTTTTTTCACTAACAAAAGTTAGCCCTAGTTAGCTATTTGACACAAATGACAACATCATGTACCAAATTGGCACAAACCTTATGTTGGGTAGTGATCTAGAATTGAGTGTATATTTTGGGGGAAATTTGTAATTTGACCGTTAATCTCAATAAGTTTGAATTGTTTTAATTCACACTGTTGAAAAAAAATATTTAAAAATAACTAACGAAAAAGACAAATGTATAAGATAAGTTGTTATACTATTACTAAAAGCATACATTATAAATGACTAAAAAACAAAATATCAAAAAAGCTATACACACAACAACACGATTATAAATCTAAAAAATTGTAAAAATTAAAACACAAAAAGAATCCAATAATTTAAAGTAAACAAAAAAAAAAGAAGGAATTAGCAAATCACTTTTATAAAAATCATTAATACCACGTGTGTTCACCACGTGCAACGCACATAAATCTTACTAGTATGTATAAAAAGGCTTCATGGTGGAAAAGGATCTTAATAGGAACAGGCCAATAAACAACCATGTTCACCCATACAGTATGTCCCGCAAGACCAAATATATGACATATTGACATAAGAAGAAGATGGCTCCAGATAATTACGTAGGTAGATAATTAACTCTCTATTAGTATGATAGTTATATTCTCCAAGAAGGCCAATGTTAAGAGAGAAACCTATATATTAACTAAAGTAGTAACAAATTTCAGGTAAATTTAATATCCCAAAAAAGAAATATTAGGAAGTGTACATTCTTTTGGACAGTGTGAAAAGATAATTATCTATTTTACCTTCTTTTTGGGCCCTTTGGGCCCACGAAAAATCCCACCGGCCAAATAGATGGAGTTGGTGGAACTAAAGCCCAGCCCTGTATAATATTGGGCTAGGTCGATCGATTGGCTGGACCTGTCTTTGATGGCTCTAAATCGAACTAATGAAATACGCATGTTGGTGCTAATATTATAAAATGTTGTCTCATTTCCTTATTGAAATGTCAAACTAAGAGAACAACAAATTATTTCCTGCCTCTCAAAATTATCGTTCTCCTTTCCTTTTTCGTCCGTTTCAAAATAATTGTCCAGTTTGAAACTAATTTTTTTAGAACATCATTTTTACCACTTTACCCTTATTTTTTTCTCCATACTTTAATTATGAGTCACATACATATGAGTTTTAAAGGAAACTACACATTAAACCAATATAAATAATCATGTCAAATATTTTTTCTTAACCCAGGGTCAACTAGACAATAATTTAGGGACTTAGTATTTAATATGTGCTCCCTTCTTCCTGCAAAGAGTGTACTATTCTATTTTGAGTGTTTCACTTAAAAATCCACTTTAAAAAAATAAAGATATTAAAATATATTTTATTATTAATGAGCTACTAAAAATGTAATTTTATTAAAAACAAACCACTATTTCCGAAACGTATGAATAATATAATGTTCTACCCGATAAAATTTTAGTCATTTAAAGAATATTGCGAAAATTTGTCAATAGTATATTTTTAGAAAAATTGTGGACCATCATTTTTTATAGTTTTCAACCACTTTACATCTATATATAAAAAAGACACTTCATGCATCGCGATGCATCATTTGTATATCACGATGCATGAAAGTGTCTTGTTTTGTGATGTATGATGTGTCTTTTTTTTGTTACGAAAAAATATAGGGGTGTAACTCCAATCGGGATTGGCCCAAATTTCTCGCAATTTTTTATATTTTGTTCAAAAATTGACTTGATTGTTAATATTGGTTTGATATATAGTTTTCTTAAAAGCTCAAGTGTATCTGACATACTTAAAATAGGATGTAAAAGTAAGAATAAAGTGATAAAAATATTGTCCAAAAAGAAAGTTTCAAACAAATCAATTATTTTTTAAACGGATGAAAAAGAAAATATAACAATAATTTTGGGATGGAGAGAGTATATCTTTGGTTCAAATTTATTATTTTTTGTGTTTTTTTTTATTTGAACAATAGTAGTTATTTGAATGTCTAATATGAATTATTTTTCTTCTTGTTTGTAGATGTTGAAGTTGATTAATCCATAATGGAGATGAAGACTGCCGAGGATGAGGTAATAAATGCAAATAATCTTTATCATAAGTGGGTCGTTGGGGGTGTTGTATCTACAAGCGACCAATTGGAAGGAGAATCATCAATGTTTGAGGTAGCAGCAAGATATTTGGAAGACTTGGCACAACGGAGCATGGTTAAAGTAGAATTAAACGATGATATAACAGGGTTACACAATAAGTTTCATTCATGTGGTCTTCATGATTGCATGCGTGACCTATGCTTGTCAAAAGCAAAAGAAGAGGAGTTCTCTAGTGTCATAGCAATCAAATCACGTGGAAATGGGTTGGTATCATCGAGTTCCACCAATGTGTTGGGCGATTTTATATTTAATCCCCGTAGGCTTTCCATATATTATTATGACGAAAGTGTCAACCTTGATCTTGCACCGATATTGGAATCTATTGATTGCCAGCCGATTCGTTCTCTAGTCTTAACTTCTAAATCCATCAACAATATAGAATATCCATTAAGTATTGGAAATTGCAATCTGCTTAGGCATTTAGAACTTACAAAAATTAAGTTTCCAAATGGAAAGTTACCCAAAAGTATAACAAGACTTGTCCATTTGAGATGCCTCAAGCTTCGAGATTGCTTATTGAAGGAATTGCCGGCATCCATAGGAAACCTGCTTTACTTACAGATACTTGATTTACTTGGCAGTTTTTGTGATCAGGTAATCATACCGAATGTTTTGTGGAAAATGAGACAGTTGATTTATCTTTACCTACCATTAAAGATGCGTGTAAAGAAAGAGCAGAAGTTACGATTGGATGGCTTAATCAAACTTGATGTATTACATGGAATTGATATATCTCAGTTTAATGTGAAGGATGTTGTTAAACTAGCCAACCTTCGATCTATTGAACTTCTAATAAATGGGAGTAGTACTTTTGAGGATGTCGCTTGGTTCATAGACTACGTGAACATTGACACCTCACACCACATCAATGGTGTTCGTCTTCATTTTAATAACTGTGATTTTCACGAGGAAGAAGGTCGGTTAGTTTTGCAGAAAATGTTTCAGTGTTCGGTTCATCTTTTATGGTGGGTATCTGAAAGCAAGCTACCAAAAATCAATTTTGATGAAACTCATTGCTCATACCAGCTGAACAACCTCACTAGGATAACGTTACAGGAGTCGGAATTCGATGAAGACCCTTTCCAAATATTGGAGAAGCTTCCCAACTTGCAACTTCTTTTTTTGACAGCTATTGATTTTCTAGGGACGGAAATGGTATGTTCTGCAACAGGTTTCTCACAACTAAGAACGCTATACCTCTGGTATTTGTGCAACTTAGAGGTGTGGAGGATGGATAAAGGGTCTATGCCAAACCTTTCTCAACTACAAATATGTAAATGTAGCAACTTGAAGATGCTTCCAGACCAAATCAAGTACCTTACAGCCCTAAGAAAGTTGGAGATTCGTGATATGCCTTCGGGAGTTCAGAAACAGGGTTGGAGTGGTAAATGGTATACCAGGGGAAGACTTTGACAAAATCCGGCACGTGCGTAACCTTATTATACGATGAAACCCATTAGCTAAGCTACCAATCCATGAGGTACGTAATTTTACTATATGACATTTTATTAAGTGTTATCAACAACATACAAAAAACTACATTTGGTTTTACATGCATTTTTAGTTTCATTCTGTATAATTACTTTACAACTACAAATTATAAAACTTATTCTACATCTTAATATTATATTTGTACAAGACGATCCCGTAATACCAACTACTCTCTCCGTTCTGGGCAAAAAGCCTTGTTTGAAAGCCAATTTTTTTTTTTAAATGAAACTTTTAGTAGCTTATTAGTAATAAAATAACATTTTTATGCCTTCATTTTTTTAAAGTAGACTCTTTAACTGAAACATCTTAAAATGACATTTTTATGCCTTAATTTCAATGGAGTCTCAAAGTTTTTTTTTTCCTCCTAAGGGGGGTATGGAAAGGGATCGAAAAAAAAATAGTGTATTTTTTGCACGAAACAAAGGGAGTAATAATCAAGGGAATTTTTTAGTAACTATCAGTTAAATTTATTAAGTAGTCTTATCCTCTGTGCTACTAGTAAGTAGTACCAAATGAAGAATTATTGTAAATCAAATTAATTATTTATGCCTATTTTTCATTCAAAAATGGGTCAAGTTTGTTTGTGTTTGTTTTCTTTCTTTTTTATTTAAACTGTTTTGGTAAAAGTTGACATGGATATGGCTACTTACACAGTTATCAATCTCCATCTCTATGTTTCATGTGTAGGTATTTTGCATTTGCAATGGGATGGAAGGTTGATCTACGTACCGATTTGTGCGAGTTGCTTTTAGGTTTGCTTTTCTATTTGAGTGACAATTACAAAACATTTTTATTTCCTGTCATGAAATGAGGATTTTATGTATTTATGTGGAGATCCAGTGTAGAATATTTATTTGCTCTAGTTTGACCACTGCTATTAGCAGATATAAAATGTACTATTAGCAGATATCATTATGTATGAAATGCAAGTCATCTTAAAGGTTTCCTTCCATATAGTAGAAATCCAATTTGCAGGTTTGATAGCATGAGAGTGGGTCCTTAGCTCAGTATTAGATGCAACATCAAAAGGTTTATTTCATTTTGATGGTCAAACAAATACTTTTGAAATCATTTTTAAAACTTTAAAATTCATTTTTTTATTTTCAAAAGTTGGGTGTGATCATTTTATTGCTGTGACATATTTACTACTTGCATGAAAGAAATCTACAATGATATGAACATTTATTGAGAGTTTGAGACTACTTGTCTCGAATGCAATTCACAAGCAAGCTAGAAAGGCAACTCTAAGTTTGTTCCTGATTCTACCTTATAGTTAGAAACAAAACCATCACTTTCTAATTGTCAAGAACATCTTTTGCAACTGAAGTTGCACCCAAAACATACCTTTCTTTGCCTCATCACTAGTATTGAAGAGCCCGACTCCATTTGCTGCCTCCTGAATTTAGCTGAAACAAGCCGCCAGCAAACACATTAAAATAGTTAATTGGGGCATAAATTGGAACCGCAAATCCTCCAATCCTTATGCTTTTTAAAACACTTAATACTCCTTGTAGTTCCCATTTCTTGTACAAGAAAAAACTAAAAACAGAATTATTTAGTCCATAAAATAATTGCAGATTGGATACCAGTGCAAGTTCTACACATACACATGCGTAAAGGATAGTAAAGAATCATTTCTACAAACAATTGGTGGGCAGAAGCCAGAGCCTTTAATTTATCTTGTAATACTCATCGCGATTGTTCACCAAAACACTGGTAGAGACGTTCATGACACATAAGATGCAGAGCAACTAAATTCAAGTCCTTTTGTTAAGAAATGAAGAGAAAAGAAAGAGAATTTTTGTATTTCATGAATTGAGATTTCATTGAAAGATTGAAGAAGAGAATACATAGCAAGGGGTCTGTATATATATCCCCTTCAATGCTGCTTCTGCTAAATCCCGATAAGAGAGATCAAAGGGAAAATACAAGAATACCCTTAATGATAACTAACTTAACTGACTAACTATCATAATATGACACTCGACACCCCTAAAGTTTAATACTTCTGAAATATGGCACATTAGACCCTGAAGAAGCTATATAACTGTTTTCTTCTTCATTTTAATATCCCCTCTCAAGTTGGAAGGGAAGAATAAATTCTTTACTTGCAACTTGCCAAGAAGATCAGAAAATTGATGATTTGGGAGAGCTTTAGTAAACAGGTCTGCAAGCTGTAACTGGGATGGAACATACTCAGTTGAGATGAGATTCTTCAGCAGCATATTTCTTACAATGTGGCAGTCTATGTCTATGTGCTTGGTTCTTTAATGGAACACAGGATTGGCAGCAATGTATAAAGCAGATTTATTGTCACAGTGCAGAGGAATAGGTCTGTCTACATGAATCTGGAAATCTGTAAGAACAGCCATGAGCCAAGTTAACTCACAGCAAGTGTCAGCCATACTCCTGTATTATACTTCTGATGAGGATCTGCTTACTGTGTTTTGTTTCTTGCTTTTCCAGGATATAAGAGCATCTCCAAGAAAAACACAGAAACAAGTGACTGATTTTCTGGTAATAGGACATAAAGCCCAATCTGAGTCACAGTAGGCTGAGAGATGGAGTTGATTATTTGCAGGAGAGAATATTCCCTAACCTGAGCTTCCCTTGAGATACTTTACAAGCCTTAAGCCTGCCTTCCATTGTTCAGTAGTAGGTTTGGCCATGAACTGACTAAGAATATGGACTCCATAAGATATGTCAGGCCTTGTAATAGTTAGATAGATTAATCTTCCTACCAGTCTTCTGTAAGGAGCAGGATTAGAAAGGAAAGATTCATCAGAAGAGGCTAGCTTATGATTCTGTTTAATAGGGGTAGATTTAGGTTTAGCATCTAAAAGACCACAATCTGAAATAATATCCACAGTGTATTTCCTTTGGTGAAAGCAAATTCCTGATACATTTCTTGCAACTTCAATCCCAAGAAAATACTTAAGTTCTCCTAAATCCTTGACTGGAAATCTGGCCTAAAGGTAGTGGTTGACAGTAGTAGTTAGCTCTTTATCTGTTCCAGTTATAATAAGATCATCCACATATACCAGGATGATGACCATATCTTTTTCAGACTTAAAAGTGAATAAGGAATGATCATTCTGAGATGAACTGAAACCAAATTGAATAAGGGTATTTGAAAGCTTTTCATACCACTTTCTTAGGGCTTATTTCAGGCCATATATAGACTTATGAAGCTTGCATACAACAGGTCCATTGTCAAGAGATAAGTTGTGATTGTAGCCAGGAGGAAGGTCCATGAAAACTTCTTCTTTCAAATCTCCATGAAGGAAAGCATTTGAAACATCCATGTGATTTACTTCCCAAATCTTTGAAGCAGTAATGCAGAGAAGAATTCTGATTGATGTCATCTTTGCTATAGGAGCAAAGGTCTCAAAATAGTCAAATCCTTCCACTTGAGTAAAACCTTTTGCTACTAATCTGGCCTTGTATTTATCAATACTACCATCAGCATTATATTTGATTCTGTATATCCATTTTGACCCTACTTTTTGATGATTTGCTCGTAAATGTTGTACTGTCTAGGTTTTATTGACCTCCAATGCTCTTAACTCTTCTTCCATAGCTTGGCACCACAAAGGATCCTTTGCAGCCTGCTCAAAGCTTTAAGGTTCACAATTTTCAGAAATCTTAGTAGAATATATCTTGTAGCTTTCAGAAACTTGACTGAAGTTACAAAAGTTTTTAAAAGGATATGGAGATGTACCTTTCACAAATCCAGAAGTATGATCTTGAAGATGAGGTGGCAGATATGTATAGTCTTTAAATTTTGTAGGAATACTTTTATTTCTTACTGGTCTGGTTGTTAAAGGGACATCAACATGTTTTTCAGGTGAGTTTGTAGGCTGCTCAACATTAGGGATAAAAGATTGAGTAGGAGTATTATTCTAGACAATAGGGTTTTGATCACTATCATCATCTACAAAGGTGTCAGATTTAGTACTAGGAAATAACAAGTTATTACTAGAATCAGATTCATTATTATCTTGGAAAGGGAATACATTTTCACTAAATTCTACATCTCTGCTAAAGAGAATTTTGTGTGTGATGATATTATAGCACTTATAGGCCTTTTTGGATGAAGCATAGCCTAAGAAAACACATTTTTGAGATCTGGGCATAAATTTATCCCTATTATGGCTAAGGGTAGACACATAACAAAGGCAGCCCATAGTTTTGAGATGTTTATAAGAAGGAGGGGTTCCATAAAGAGCTTCAAAAGGAGTCTTAATGTTCAGCACAGAGTTAGGCAGCCTATTGATCAAATAAGTTGCAGTAAGTAGGCAGTCTCCCCAGAATTGTATAGGGAGATTGGCTTGAAATTTTAAGGCTCTGGCAAGCTCTAAAAGGTGTCTATGTTTTCTTTCAGCTCTGCCATTCTGTTGAGGGGTATCAATGCATGTACTTTGATGTATAATACCTAATGAGTCCAGAAGAGAATTCATGCAATTATTAAAGAATTCAGTCCCATTGTCAGACCTGATTTCTTTAACAGATTTATTGAACTGAGTCTTGATCATAGTTAAGAAGGATTGCATAATATTGTAGACATTGGATTTGGAATTAAGAAGGATGGTCCAGGTAGATCTAGTATTGTCATCAACAATAGTGAGGAAATAATTACAGCCTTCATAAGTAGCATGTCTATAAGGGCCCCATACATCACAATGTAAAAGGTCAAAAGGAGAAGATTTGATAGAGTTACTAATGTTAAATGATTTTCTGGTCTGTCTGGCAAGATGGCAGATATCACAACAAAATTTTTTATATTTGTTGAAATTTAGAAAACATAAAGACTCAATATATTTCATTGCATATAAAGGTAAATGTCCTAGTCTTTTATGCCAAAGGTACATGAGATCATCAACATTAGAAATATTAAAATGTATCTCATTGTCTACAACATGGGGAAAGTCATTGCTAGAAAGGGTAGAATTAGAGTGGACTGCTTTGGAGCTGTTCATTTTGATGTCCACATAGGGCTCAGAAGGAAGAAGTTTATACAGTCCTTCATCAAGCTTACCAATCACCTTGCAAGTTTTCTTGGCTAGGTCCTGAATGTAACAAAGAGATTTAGAAAAGGTGATAAAACACTGATTATCTTAAGTATACCTACTCCCTAACAATAAATTGAATTTAAATTCAGGGACAAAGAATACATTAAGTGAGGTGATTTCTTTGGACAATATAACAGTCCCTTTGTGAGTAATAATGGAATTCTTTCCATTAGGTAAATGAATTACAGATTGTGTAGGGGTAGGATTAATGAGATTTGCAAAGCAGTTAGTAATGTGATGGGAAGCACCAGTATCAATGATCCAATCTAAGGGATTGGATTTGTAATTAGATAGACACAAAGGGTTAGCATATTTATTGGAATCAAGAAATTTATCTGCCATATGATCTGCATTGAATTCTAATGGTGATTCAACTTCAATGTTGTTTGCCTTAGGGTTGATCAAAGCAAGCAGTTCAGCTACTTGCTCATCAATGAAGTGGCTGCTGGTGTTCTCCTTCAAGGCTGCAGAATTAATAGTTTTTCCTTTAGCTTTGTTCTTTGGCATCTTAGTGAAATCAGGTTGAGTGCCAAATAGAGGATGCCAATCAGGGAAACCATGGATGAAGAAACATTTCTCCTTGGGATGTGAGTATCCATGGAAAAAGTCACAGAAAAACTTCCCTTTAGTGGCTGTAGAACCATTGTTTCCAGTGTTCTTGACTGTATTCTGACCAGCTTTGTTGAATCTGTTTCCTCCACTATTATTATTTCCAAATCTGCTAGGCAAAGTAGTATTGGTTCCAGTGTTCTTGTTGACAAACTTTCCAAGAAGGGCAGTTGAGAATTCAGATTGATTGGAGGTAGTATTACACTGCCTTTGACCTTCTTCTTGAATGAGTATGGATACTGTTTTGGCTAAGGATGGTAAAGGGACCATTCTCAATATTTGTCCTCTTATATTTGTATAGGAATCTGATAGCCCCATTAGGAATTGGGTAATTTTGTAGATATGATCATAATCTTCCCTAAATTTTGAAGCTCCACAGTTGCACTCACATATGCAATTAGGTAAGGGAAGGAGATTTTGCAATTCATCCCATAGGCCTCTAAACTTAGTAAAGTAAGCATTGACAGACAAGGTTTCTTGTGTACAAAGGGCTATAGTTTTTCTTATTTGATAGAGTTTTGTAGAGTCACTTTGAGAGTACCTAGTAATCAGATCTTCCCACATTTCATAAGATGTGGGAAAGTAGACTATGCTTTGTCGAATTTCAGGGGTGACAATATTAAGAAGCCAAGAAATGGTCATGGAATTGCATCTATCCCAAGAATTTGAATATTTAGAATCAGGTTGGGGTTTCTTGAAAGTGCCATTAATCATGCCAAGTTTATTCTTGGCTGATAAGGCAATTGTGATGGCTAATTTCCATTGAGAGAAGTTGGAATCAGTAAGGGGGTCTGAAACAAGAGTCATACCTGGATGATCTTATGGATGCAGATATAGAGGGTGTCCAGGAGGCAATTGGAAAGAGGATTCGGGAATGTCATAGAACTCATCTGTATTACTTGTTGATTCTTGTTTCTTGTTTTTGTTGTCTTCTTTAGTAGATGTTGGACTGGATTAATTTGTCATACTGAAAGAACCAAAGGGAAAAGATACAGATCATAGAATAATAAAGAGAAAGGAAAAGAGATAAACCAGAAGATTCATGAAGAAGGATTCATAGCTATATTTCAGTCGGCAGACAGAAGAATGATGAGCAATCAGAATCAATGAAGTCGAGCATTCAGGATTAATGAGGTCTTCAACTTGGCTCTGATACCATGTTAAGAAATGAAGAGAAAAGAAAGAGAATTTTTGTATTTCATGAATTGAGATTTCATTGAAAGATTGAAGAAGAGAATACATAGCAAGGGGTCTGTATATATATCCCCTTCAATGCTGCTTCTGCTAAATCCCGATAAGAGAGATCAAAGGGAAAATACAAGAATACCCTTAATGATAACTAACTTAACTGACTAACTATCAGAATATGACACTCGACACCCCTGAAATTTAATACTTCTGAATATGGCACATTAGACCCTGAAGAAGCTATATAACTGTTTTCTTCTTCATTTTAATACCTTTCCCTCCTCTTCTTCTATACCTTCACCTCACCAACACTCGCCGATCTCTTCGTTCCCACTGGCTCCGGTGACGGACTTCTCTGTTCTGGTCGGATCTGCGATTCCCCGTTGCCTACTCTGTTCTGGTTGGATTTGGTTAAAATAAAATGCTTTTGATATATTCTTATTTCATTACATTTGGGAGAAGGAGAAGAAGAAATCAGAAGGTATGTTAAAGGTAGCACGGAAGTGGCCGGTGCTGGTGGTCTGATCCGAGATTGGGGGAGGGGCATGGAGAGTGGGTTTATAATGTGATTTGGGTGTGCAATTAGGCCAGTCAATTTGAACTCGTTACCAACAAACCCACCCAACCCAACCGTTAATTATCCTAACCAACCCAACCTAATGATAAAAGACAAAGACTTGTTTAAGACGGTGACGGAGCTCCATTTAAAAATTTGCGGATTAATAACTAAACATGTTAATAAAAAACACAAAAATTGGTCAGTTGAATGACACATTTAAAACCAAACATGACACATTAAAAACACAAAAGTGACACATTTTAATGTTAAAAGTGACTCATTTTAATGTTAAAAGTGACACTATAAATGAAAATGTATTATAATTCTTATTATAATACAAAGTAACATTCTTAATACTAAAAAGTGACTCATTTAATACTAAAAAGTGACACTCTTAATACTAAAAAGTGACACTCTTAATACTAAAAAGTGACACATTTAATACTAAAAAATGACACATTTAATACTAAAAAGTGACACATTTAATACTAAAAAGTGACACATTTAATACTAAAAAGTGTCACTTTAAAACTAACGTTGACTGTCAAAAGTGACACATTTAATACTAAAACGTGATATTTTCAATGTTAAAAAATAACACATTTAATTCTTAAAAAATGACAATTTTAATGTTAAAAAATAACTCTTTAATGTCAAACGTAATTATTTTTATTTATAAAAAAATGAGACACTTTTCAAAGTGAAAGTATGATGAGGACATCCCCAACAACAACAACTCAACACCAATACCGACAACCATTGGACCGGTCACAAGAGCTCGAGCCAAGAAAATACGTGAAGAAGTCAATGGCATGGTTCGTGAGACAATGGAAATGGAAGAACGAGCAATGAGCCATGAAGAGAAGACCCCAAAGGGTCAAAGGAAGCTGCTGAACGTGATCCAGGTCAAGAAGGACGAATTTGTGCCTTGTTATTACGCGAGCAAACATTCTGGAAGGCTTGCGGACGCAAGGTCATCAAAGGCTTGCGACCGCAAGGTGTGACAATTCTCGAGCCGACTTTCTGCCGACCTTGCGGACGCAAGGTGTCAAGGGGCTTGCGACAGCAAGGTCCCCCGAACTACCGTTTTTTCGTTTTGTTAATTAGGGTTTTCTGCTAAACTTTACCCTAATCGCTTAGTACGACTTTTCAGCCTAGTTTAGGTATAAATAGGGGTTTTCTTTCATTGAACAGACAGTTAACTTTGAGTATTCTATTTTGTGAGTTTTATCAAAACTTATTGGTTCTTCTTGAACTATTGAGAGAATATACAGGTGTGAAGCTTGTGTGTTTGATCTTGACTTATCAATTGATTCTTCCATATCAATTGTGGCGTCTATCACTATACTTAGGTTCTTCAATTGCTTCAATTGCAGGTTGCGGATGTACATGCCAAGGTTCATGTCGTGCTAATTGTTGGGTCGAGGTGTCATCCCCCGCAAACATCCTTCGATCCCTAGCTTCCGTCGCGTGAGTAAATCGCTCTTCAACGAAGCCTTCCGAGAAGATCGTATCATTTTTGGTATCAGAACAAAGGTTCGTCCATAATCTATCCTGTCTTTAAATTGTTCTTAATTAGTTATCTGTTTCTTTCTCTTCTTCCTTCGAACTAGGATCATCAATCCTACGTTTGTTCTTCATAATTCGTGTTTTATTTGTTCTGTTCAAACCCTACAATCTTTCTAGGGTTATAAACTCAAAAAAAAAATTATTATTACTGATATTTTGCTGCTACTAAACTCGGCAGCCTCGAAAAAAAAAAAAAGAGTACAAATCTCCTGACAAAAAAAAAAATTGGGAGAAAAGGAAAGAATACCTTACCAGTGACCGAATTGAGGTTAGATTGTGATACAAAAAAAAATGAAATTTACTGTTCACGTTACTGTTCATCCGTACGGATTGGGCATATTTTCCGAACAGCTTTCAAAATACATATCTATATTAGTTCGAATCAAAAAAAAAATTGTGGATTCGAAAATTGAATATTCTGATCAAAAGCTTTTTAAACGTTGTGCGTCTTCGTTTCTTCAAATTTCTTACTCCTAAATTAATTCTCTATACGTTATCGATTGTTGAGTCTTGTGTTGAACTGCCACTTGATTTGCACTTGTTAATACTTGATAGTTCTTTTAGAACCCTAAAGTTTTGATTTGAGTGATTAAATCTTTTGTGTGATACACGAGTGGAGAGATACACGTAAGGGAGTTTTGTGAGGAATTAAAAATGGCAAATGATAATAAATTGTTCATGGAAGCTATGATGGCTAAAATGGAAAAGATGATGAGGGAGCAAAGGGAGGAGATGCATGAGGTGATGGGTAAGATGAGTGAGGAGTTTAATGAAAAACTTGATGTGATAGGTAATGCGAGTAAGAGGCAAAGTCCAGTTGAACCTAAACGTAATTTAGAGGAAGAGTTTGAAGGAGAGAATTGGGACTCAAATGATAGGAGAGACAGGAATAGATGGGGAGGAAATAGAGAAGATAATAACATGAATGGGATAAAATTGAAGGTGCCTACTTTCACGGGTAAAAATGATCCAGAATTATACCTAGAGTAGGAGATGAAGATGGAGAGAATATTTGGGTGCCATAACTACACCAACTTGAAGAAAGTCAAACTAGCCGCCATTGAGTTTTCCGACTATGCCGCGGTTTGGTGGGAGAAGATGAGGGTGGATAGAGCGAGATATAGGGAACCTCAAGTTGAGACTTGGGAGGAGATGAAAAGATTGATGAGGAAACGGTACATACCATCTCATTATTGTAGGGACCTACACCAAAGACTACAAACCTTGAGGCAAGGTACTAAGAGTGTAGAGGAGTACTACAAGGAGATTGAGGTTGCTATGATTAGGGCACACATAGAGGAGGATAGTGAGGCGACCATGGCACGTTTTCTAATGGGGTTAAATAAGGAGATTGCTAATGTGGTGGAGTTGCAATCGTATGTTGACATTAATGAACTAGTTCAAAAGTCCATTAAGGTAGAGCAACAACTCAAGAAGAGGGGTAATGCACGGGTTTTCCCTAACTCTAATTGGAAGTCTAATTATGGAAGTCAAAGGGAAGATAAAACAGTTGTGAAGTCTAGGTTTGAAACACCAAAGGTTACAGCATCTACACCTACTTCTACTTCAAAACCCGAACACACTAGAACCAAGACGAGAGACATTCGATGTTACAAGTGTCAAGGTATGGGGCACTTTGCCAATGAGTGTGTGAACAAGAAGGTGATGGTTATGAGGGAGAATGGAGAGTTCTCATCCGAGGATGAGGTGGAGGCGTGTTCGCAAATACCGCCTTTAGAGGAGGTTGAGGAGGTTGAGGAGGAGATAGTAGATAGGGTGAGTTTGGTGACTAGGAGGGTAATGAATGTACAAGTTAGAGAGGAGGATGAGACTTTGCAAAGGGAGAACATATTTCATACTCGTTGTCAAGTGAAGGGTAGAAATTGTGGAGTGATCATAGATGGGGGTAGTTGCACTAATGTGGCTAGTACTACCATGGTGATGAAATTGGAGTTACCTTTGATTCGACATCCGAGACCATACAAATTGCAATGGTTGAATGATAGTGGAGAGGTGAAGGTGAATAAGCAAGTGATGGTACAATTCAGAATTGGGAGATATGAGGATGAGGTGTTATGTGATGTGGTGCCTATGCAGGCGAGTCATATGCTGCTAGGGAGGCCTTGGCAGTTTGATAGGAGAGTCCACCATGATGGGTACACGAACAAGTACTCATTTGTTTTCAACAACACAAATTTTATACTTGCACCACTTACTCCAAAGCAAGTATTTGAAGATCAGCTTAGTATACAAAAGAGTGCGGCTTGTGAGGAAAAGAACATAGAGACAAAAGAAGCCGAACAAAAGGAGAGATTGAGAGAAAACAAGAGTGAGGGGCTGGCTGAAAACATGAGAGTTAGTAGTGAGATAGCCAGGCAAAAGGAGAGCAAAGTGAGCAATAAAAATATAAAAGAGAGAAATGAGGGGAAAAACCAAGAGAGAAAAGATAAGAGTTTCTATGCTAGGGCAAGTGAGGTAAAAAATGCAATGTTTCTTAACAGGCCCATGATCATACTTATGTATCGAGAGGCATATTTGAGTACTAACGATGATTTACTTAATGCTTTGCCTAGTTGTATATCTTCTGTCATACAGATTTATGAGGATGTGTTTCCCGAAGAGATTCCAAGTGGGTTACCTCCAGTTAGGAGGTATTGAACATCAAATTGATTTTATACCTGGCGCATCAATTCCTAACCGACCAGCCTATAGAAGTAATCCCGAGGAAACTAAGGAGCTTCAAAGGCAAGTTGATGAGCTCTTGATCAAAGGCCAAATAAAGGAGAGCATGAGTCCTTGTGCAGTACCAGTCTTGTTGGTACCAAAGAAAGATGGATCTTGGAGGATGTGCGTGGATTGTCGAGCCATAAATAACATCACGGTAAAGTATCGCTTTCCTATTCCTAGGTTAGAGGATATGCTTGATGAATTGCATGGTGCTCGATATTTTACAAAACTTGATTTGAAACAAGGATACCATCAGATTAGGATTAAAGAGGGAGATGAGTGGAAAACTGCTTTTAAGACTAAACATGGATTGTATGAATGGTTAGTTATGCCTTTTGGGTTAACTAATGCACCTAGTACTTTCATGAGATTAATGAACCACATCTTACGTGCATACATTGGTATATTTGTAGTAGTATACTTTGATGACATTTTAATTTATAGCAAAGACTTGGATGAGCATGTTAATCATTTGAAATCTGTTTTAGATGTTTTGCGAAAAGAAAGGTTATTTGCTAATCTTAAAAAGTGTACTTTTTGCACGGATAGTCTGGTTTTCCTTGGCTTTGTTGTTAGTTCACAAGGTATTCAAGTTGATAAAGAAAAGGTGAGAGCTATACAAGAATGGAAGAGCCCAACGAATGTTGGAGAAGTTCGAAGTTTTCATGGACTTGCTAGTTTCTATAGAAGGTTCATGAAAGATTTCAGCAGTATTGCTGCTCCCTTGACCGAGGTAATAAAGAAAAGTGTGGGATTTAAGTGGGGAGAAGAACAAGAGAATGTGTTCGTGACGCTCAAGGAAAGACTAACAAATGCACCACTTCTAGTCCTACCAAATTTTGAGAAAGCATTTGAGATAGAGTGTGATGCATCCGGCATTGGAATTGGAGCAGTCTTGATGCAAGAGGATAGACCAATAGCATTTTTCAGCGAGAAGTTAAGTGGGGCATCATTGAATTATCCTACTTACGACAAGGAGTTGTATGCATTGGTACGCGCTTTAGAGACATGGCAACACTACCTATGGCATAAGGAGTTTGTCATTCAAACGGATCATGAGACATTAAAGCATTTAAAGGGACAACACAAGCTGAACCGACGACATGCAAGATGGATGGAATTCATCGAGACGTTTCCTTACGTCATCCGGTACAAGAAAGGTAAAGAGAATGTGGTAGCCGACGCCCTTTCTCGAAGGTACACTTTAATTTCTGCTTTAGATGCTAGAGTTCTAGGATTCGAACATATTAAGCAACTGTATCATGATGACCTTGATTTTAATGAAGAGTATAAAAATTGTGAAAGAATTGCATGTGGAAAATACTATAGGTATGAGGATTTTCTGTTTAGAGAGAATAAACTTTGTATACCTCATTGTTCCTTGAGAGATTTGCTAGTGAAAGAATCCCATGGTGGGGGATTAATGGGTCATTTTGGGGTGGCTAAGACTTTGTCAATTCTGCAAGAACATTTCTTTTGGCCACACATGAAACGAGATGTAGAGAGAATTTGTGGAAGGTGTGTGACTTGCTTACAAGCTAAGTCAAGGGTGCAAGCCCATGGGTTGTACATGCCTCTACCTATTGCAGATCATCCTTGGGTGGATATATCCATGGACTTTGTGTTAGGGATGCCTAGAACCAAACATGGGAGTGATTCTATATTTGTGGTAGTTGATAGGTTTTCGAAAATGGCTCACTTCATACCTTGTCATAAAACCGATGATGCTTCACATATTGCAAATTTGTTCTTTCGTGAAATTGTTAGACTCCATGGCATGCCTAGAACTATTGTGTCTGATAGAGATTCCAAGTTCCTTAGCTACTTTTGGAAGACCTTGTGGGGTAAGCTTGGTACGAAACTGTTATTTTCTACTACATGTCACCCCTAAACTGATGGACAAACGGAAGTTGTTAATAGGACATTATCTGCATTGTTGCGTTCTATACTTTCTAAGAATTTAAAAGCTTGGGAAGACTGTTTGCCTCATATTGAATTTGCATATAATAGAGCTGTTCATTCAACCACTAAATATTCTCCATTTGAAATTGTTTATGGTTTTAATCCTTTAACTCCTTTGGATTTATCACCATTACCTGTTTCTGAGTTTGTGAATTTAGATGGCAAAGCAAAAGCAGAATTTGTAAGAAAGTTGCATGAGAAGGCAAGGCTCAACATTGAGCGAAGGACGGAACAATATGCAAAACAAGCCAACAAGGGAAGGAAACACTTGGTGTTTGAACCGGGTGATTGGGTTTGGTTGCATATGCGGAAAGAAAGATTTCCCCAACAACGGAAGTCCAAGTTGATGCCAAGAGGCGATGGACCATTCCAAGTGTTGGAACGAATCAATGACAATGCTTACAAATTGGATCTTCCAGGTGAGTATAATGTTAGTGCTACTTTTAATGTTGTTGATTTGCGTCCGTATGATGTAGGTGATTTGAGGACAAATCCATTTCAAGAGGGAGTGAATGATGAGGACATCCCCAACAACAACAACTCAACACCAATACCGACAACCATTGGACCGGTCACAAGAGCTCGAGCCAAGAAAATACGTGAAGAAGTCAATGGCATGGTTCGTGAGGCAATGGAAATGGAAGAACGAGCAATGAGCCATGAAGAGAAGACCCCAAAGGGTCAAAGGAAGCTGCTGAACGTGATCCAGGTCAAGAAGGACGAATTCGTGCCTTGTTATTACGCGAGCAAACATTCTGGAAGGCTTGCGGACGCAAGGTCATCAAAGGCTTGCGACCGCAAGGTGTGACAATTCTCGAGCCGACTTTCTGCCGACCTTGCGGACGCAAGGTGTCAAGGGGCTTGCGACCGCAAGGTCCCCCGAACTACCGTTTTTCCGTTTTGTTAATTAGGGTTTTTTGCTAAACTTTACCCTAATCGCTTAGTACGACTTTTCAGCCTAGTTTAGGTATAAATAGGGGTTTTCTTTCATTGAACAGACAGTTAACTTTGAGTATTCTATTTTGTGAGTTTTATCAAAACTTATTGGTTCTTCTTGAACTATTGAGAGAATATACAGGTGTGAAGCTTGTGTGTTTGATCTTGACTTATCAATTGATTCTTCCATATCAATTGTGGCGTCTATCACTATACTTAGGTTCTTCAATTGCTTCGATTGCGGGTTGCGGCTATACATGCCAAGGTTCCTGTCGTGCTAATTGTTGGGTCGAGGTGTCATCCCCCACAAACATCCTTCGATCCCTAGCTTCCGCCGCGTGAGTAAATCACTCTTCAACGAAGCCTTCCGAGAAGATCGTATCAAAGTAACACATTTAAGACTAAAAGTGACATATTTAAGCCCAAAAAGAAAAACTTTTTTAGGAAAAAATTATAATTTTCATTAAAAATGTAAAGTGACACTTCTAAGGCCAAAAGTGACACATGTTATACTATAAAGTGACACTGTTAATATTAAATGTGTCACTTTTTAGCATTGAAAATGTCAAGTTTTAGTATTAAATGTGTCACTTTTAGCAGTCAACGTTAGTTTCACTTTTTAGTATTAAGAGTGTCACTTTTTAGTATTAAGAGTGTCACTTTTTAATATTAAGAGTGTCACTTTTAAGTATTAAATGTGTCACTTCTTAGTTTTAAGAGTGTCACTTTTTAGTATTAAGAGTGTCACTTTTTAGTATTAAGAGTATTACTTTGAATTTTAATGAGAATTATAATAAATTTCCCTTTATAGTGTCACTTTCAACCTTAAAATGTGTCACTTTTGTCTTTTCAATGTGTCACGTTTGACTTTAAACGTGTCATTTAGCATTTCGTTAAAGTCCATTAAGGTCCATCAAGTATTAAATGTGTCACTTTTTAGTGTTAAGAGTGTCACTTTTTAGTATTAAGAGTGTCACTTTTTAGTATTAAGAGTATTACTTTGAATTTTAATGAGAATTATAATAAATTTCTCTTTATAGTGTCACTTTCAACTTTAAAATATGTCACTTTTGTCTTTTCAATGTGTCACGTTTGGCTTTAAACGTGTCGTTTATGATTTCGTTAAAGTCCATTAAGATCCGTCAAGTATCTCAAGGCAATTGATGCTAACGGGGCTGAAAAATGATTAAACTATAAGGCGTGGGAAACATAAGAATTTCGGCGGCAAACCTTTGAAAGTGCAGGGGCACCGGAGCAAAATGACACGTCTCTGACAATTAAACTTAAAAAAAGCGATGGTGGGTTTTAAACCAAAGACCAACCGCGCACTATCTTTGAAACCTTATGCAATTCGCTAGGAAACAACAGAGCTGACACATATTCATTATTTATTTTAACATATAATTTATTTATTATGACCCGCGAATTTCTGAATGGAGCTCCGTCTTATGGATAAGGATCCGTAAGACCGTCTTACAGGAGACCACCTCATAATAAAATGAGTTTATATGGGTTACTCATCTTAACCCAATAAATTTCACGGGTTAAATTGGGTTAAACCCACCTGATTAAACATAATTAATGGTTAATACCCAGCGGTCGTACTCAAACACTCCTCTCTCTTCGCTTAGTCTCCCCCCCCCCCTCAACGCCCCCCTCCAAATTTCTGCTAGCCCTTCACCCTTCGCCCTACCCTTTCTCCTCCTTTAATCCAAGTTTTTTACTCCCCAATCTCTATTTTTATATCTACTTTTTAACTGTTTATTTTGATTATTTACTCTCTACTTTGGATTTTAGTCTTTGATTTATCAGATATGTTCGATTTTGAGATGTTTATCTGCATAAATGTATTCGATTTTCTGATTTTTCTGATTTATCAGATCTGTTTGATTTTCTGATTTTTCTCCTTCGCCCACATTTTTTTTGACTTTTTAAGACGAATATTGGTTTTCAAATGAAGATCAGACATGGAGTCGTGATTCATGCAATCATTGATAACTTCCGACTTTCTTTGGGAATAGCAAGAATAGCCATTCTAGACTAAATATGATATCCAAATGTTTTGTGTTTTTGTTGCACATTGAGCATTGAAGGCGGTAAATTTTAGGTCCCTTATTCTCTTCTCTGTCTTTCTACGTCTCTTCTTTATTATCAATGGAGAATGGCAAGACACTCATATGGAGGTTAGGTATACAAATGTTGATTACCTCGTTTTCTCTGATGCTACATCTTCGGTGGTTGCTGGAAAGTTTCCTTACAAAATATCTACCTACCAGTACTCACCTTTAATTGCATTTCTTCTCATACCAAATGCATCAGGCAACCGAAATCTCCTTTTCTACAATGCTCAAATCCTCAATAATCTGCGATTTTGGTTCCAAATTTATGAATTGGTTGGAGTTGCTGGCTAGATGTGACATGAATCCTCTTTGTGAATCTAAATGAATTTTTGGAAGAAAAAAAAGTGGATTAACACGGGTTGACCCGCTTTAACCCAACCTAACTATGACCCAACCCATTTGACCTGTTTATTATTTGGGTTGTACTAGGTCGCGACCCACTCCAATCCATTACCCACTTTAATCCAACCCAACTATCAGGCCTAGTAATGACCCACTTATGACATAGTCATTTTCTGTTTTACTATTATTTTTTTTGGGCGAAATGCAACATTGGTCCTTGTACTTTGGGTTTGTCCACCGTTAGTCCCGAAACATCAAAACGTCTCACCATTGACCAAAGATTGTGTTTTTTGTCCACCGTTGGTCCCTTGCTCAAACACCATGACCTGTTTCACCATTAAATGGCCATGTGCGATTCACGTGAGCAAAATCAAAGACCAAAGTGTCTTTTCTCGCTGGAGGCAGCTACAAAATGGCCCCTTCTTCCTCATCCTCCTCCCAGCTTCCCAACGCTTTACTCCCAACTGCAAAATGGCCCCTTCAGTGACTAATGATGCATTTTGCCCAAATTTATTCTATCTTCTCGCTTCAGATCTCTTCAAACTGCTGACAACAACCAATAGCACCACCACTTCACCATCCTGCTTCTTCAAGTCATCAACCAGAGATGAAGATGAAATCGAAAACCCAACAGATGAAAATGAAATCAAGAAGATGAAATCAAAAACCCAGTAGATGAAGATGAAATTGAAAACCCAACAGAAATCGAACATGGAAGGGAGCCAATTTCTTGCTTTTGCCATTGTTGACATCATCAATGGAGGAATCAAATTTGGGTAGAACCCTAGAAAATGCATATGAAGAACAAGAAGACTCTGCTTTTGTCACCTTTGGGAAGTGAATTGGTGAGCTTCGAAGAGTTGGCCCCAAAACTGCGCTCCGAGTAAAGTTTGCAAAGAACTCGTACCGGCTCGAGCAATGCTCCGACCTAGATGTGGTGGCTAAACTTTTCGCAGGCCTCTTTGGCAACCATTCAATACGAGGGGGTCAACAAGGATCTTATAGTTGTAGCCCACTCTATTCCTTCTTTCTCCCAAGGCTCTTTTGAAAGAAAATCTACCCAGAAAACCTGAACCTGATTCTGTTGAGGTAGAATCTCACAAAGCGGCTTAGATTTGAAACCCCTTTTAGCTCCGGCAAGGGTAGTGTAGAAGCACGTGTGTGTCTTCTCTCTTTCACGCAGCCACTGTCAATTCGAGTCTAAGGGCTTGGATTTGAAACCCCTTTCTCATCTCAATTAACTTCGTTCCAGTTTTGGATTGGATTATCTGTTGCAATTGCAAAAAAATTTGCCTTGATATGGCTGACAATAAATTGAACCATTCAATACGAGGGGGCAACAAGAATCTTATAGTCATAGCCCATTTTATTCCTTCTTTTCCCAAGGCTCTTTTGAAGGAAATTCTACCCAGAAAACTCGAACCTGATTCTGTTGAGGTAGAATCTCACAAAGCGACTTGGAGTGAGCGTGGTGGGTCAAGCGTTAGGAAGCTGGGAGGCGGATGAGGAAGAAGGGCCATTTTGCAACCTCCAGCGAGAAAAGACACTTTGGTCCTTGATTTTGCTCACGTGAATCGCACATGGCCATTTAACGGTGAAACAGGTTACGGCGTTTGAGCAAGAGACCAACGGTGGACCAAAAACGCAAACTTTGGTCAATGGTGAGACGTTTTGATGTTCAGGGACTAACGGTGGACAAACCCAAAGTACAGGGACCAATGGTGTATTTCGCCCTATTTTTTTAAAATGAAATCCATACTATAGTATATTAAAGTTGGCGAAGACAACTCTCATAGTGACACATCATCCAACTTTTGATATTGTTGAATCCTCAAAACTCCACATCATTTGACTTGAGACTTTTCATTTTCTACCCATTAACTAAAAATAATACTTAATAATAGTTAATATGATATTGTGATATTAATCATTACTATTAATCTCTTTTATTGTTAATAATAGTAGAAATCTTATATAGAAAGACTTTTACTACCAACATCATTTCTTAACCAATGTGAGATAATATTATTATATTACCATTGAGTGAGTACTTTACTCTAATGACTCACTTCTAACATCATACTTTAAGTTTTGATATCTTATTCATCCAAAACTTGATTTGGACAAAGAAATATATCATTTCGATACTCTTACCGAGTAGAACACATTTGCACAATTACTTTTGTCAACAAACAAATGACACGTAAAGAAATTTGTGACTTAAGTTGCACAATTTTTTTCACTAAAAACACTAATTTTTTAACAAGTATTATACTTTAAGTATTGATATCTTATTCATCCAAAACTCGATTTGGACAAATAAATATATTATTTCGATACTCTCACAGAGTAGAACACATTTGCACAATTTCCGTTGCCAACAAACAAATGACGCGTAAAGAAATTCGTGCTTCAAATTGCACAATTTCATTCACTAAAAACATTATTTTTTCAACAACTATTATATTTTAAGCATTGATATCTTATTCATCCAAAAGTCGATTTGGACAAATAAATATATCATTTTTATGGTCTCACCGAGTAGAACACATTTGCACAATTACCTTTGCCAACAAACAAATGACGCGTAAAGAAATTTGTGCATCAAATTGAACAGTTTATTTCACTAACAACACTAATTTTTCTCTAAGATGCATTTATACTATAATTACCAATAAAAGTGATGTAACAAACATTTGTTGAAAAGTTATATTTGCTTAAAAAGTATTTAGATAAATGATTTTTGGTGATTAACATAAATATTCTTTTATCTAAAGACTTTTATGACCAATATCCCTTTATAAATGTTAATCGTAACTTCTACGAAATAATATCGTAAATTTATTTCAATATTTTCTCCGCGAATAAAAATCCAATATGATCAAAACCGAGCCATAACTCCAGCTGCTGCCGCTCACAACAACGAAAGTATGATTTCTACTTTATATGTGAATTTATCTGATTTATTTGTTTACATCTATTACTTTTTGAAGCATAATTTATACTTTATATATATAATTCATCAATGCATAATGAAGCATTTGAATCAATAAAAGTAGGTAATTGTTGATCTTTAATTTATATTACACATGTGCGAAGTACGAGCTCAATAACTAGTATTTAATATATAGATGAGGAAAAATAAAAAAGAGGGAGACAACCAAGAAGCCTTACTGTTGAATCTTGTCTTAAAATAGATTTGCTTAAAATCATTTCACTTGTTGTCAGCCAATTCTCTAATTATTATTTTGGTCAGCCTGCCGCATTATTTTTGTCAGTCATTTATATCAGCTTACCACCGTTTTAGAGTGTCAGCTTCTTTACCTCATTTAATTGAACATTCCTTTGTACTGACACTTTCTTATTTTGTGTTTTGATAGATACTCTGAATATTATCTTTCTAACTGGATTCCTGAGATCTTGTGAAGATAAACATATATTGTTCAAACACATTTCAAATTCAAATATGTTCCTAACGGGATAATCTTCAAGTTCTTCCCTATAAATACCCACAGGAATCACTTGAAGAAAATATAGAAGTCTGAAGCATTTTACTCCTAACTGAAATTCTATCTGCCTTAGTCTTCTTGAAAAACTTTAGCTAGATACTCTTATTTGAATATTTCCTTCTAGTTATTATTTAGACAAACACTGAGTGATTCATTTTATACTCTTTAGAAATCAGTCAGTTTGTCTAACGAGTTTGATTGTTATTCAATCATTCTCCATAAACACTGGTCTTTTGTTGTACACTTATCCATTAGAGATCACTTAGATTTTTAATAAAATTAGTGCACTTCAAAAATCCAAGTTTGACCAACTTGGTAATGGACGTAGTAGTTTTACTGTGAACCACTTCAATTACTCTGTCAGTTATATCATCATCTCTTACAAACTGACCTAACACTTAAGAAGTCTTGATCTACTTAAGTATCAGCCAGTTATTTACATTAATTGTTTAATTATCTGTTTTGATAAATTGTTTTTCAGTTCATTCTTTATATTCAGTGTTCTATCTTTCAAACATAAATTTTCTAACACTATTGTGTCAGCCAGCTGACCATATCAGCTGACTGACAAAATCCCAATTTCCGCTGCATATTTAAAGTTTTTAAAGTCAACCCTCAAAGTTTTTAAAAGGCTATTCACCCTCCCTCTAGCCTTGTCAGTTGCCTACTGGACTTACAATTGGTATCAGAGCTTAACTTTTTGAAAAATTATCTTTCCAATCCTAACAACTTGAAAGCTCGATCATGGCAACCTTAAAAGCTTTTCAATCAAACAATGTTACTCAAGTACCTATTTTTGATGAAGATCACTTTGATATTTGGAAAGAAAGAATTACAAGATATATGAACAATATAGATAAACGCTTAATGGAATGTGTAAGAGGTGGTCCTATGCAACCAATGAAAATCAATACTAAAGTTGGTAAATCTTCTATTGCAGATGATGATACCATAAATCCTCTTGCTCCTGATATTGAAGAATATGTCCTCAAGCCTCAATCAGAGTGGACTGAGAAAGATAAAATTACTGACGGACTAGATGCCAGAGCTGTGCACATTATATCAAGTGTTGTACCTGATGAGAACTACAAACAAATATATGACTGTGTTACTGCCAAAGAAATTTGGGATGCTCTCGTTGAATACGTCGAAGGAGACCAAAACACCAAGTACAACAAACTCTATGACTGTATACAAGAGTTTGATGCCTTCAAGAAGGATCCAAAAGAGTCATTGAAGAATGCTTACGATAGATTTCTCGAGGTAAGTAATAGATGCTCTTCTCTTGGTAAAGTTTATAGTATAAAAGATTTGAATATGCGTTTTCTTAGTAGCTTGGGAAGTAGATGGCATGTTAAGGTCACTACCATAAAGGAAGCAAGAGACTTAAACAACACTCATATATGTAGTCTTGTTGCAAGTCTAAAAATCTATGAAAAAGAAGTTCTCAAAACTCAAGAAATTGAGAAAATTTTTAAAAGTATCTCTCTTCAAGCTGAAGAAGAGACACCTAAAACTTCTACATCTCTGTCAGATGATGACTTTAATGAAGATGAATTTGCTGCTTTTGCTAGACAGTTTAGAAAGTTTAAATCTTTTAAAAGGAACTTCCAAAAACCTTCTGCAAATTTTCCAAAATCTTCCTCAAATCCTCAAAAATCTTCCTCAAGCTTTCAAAGACCTTGTACTTCAAAATTTCAAAAGCCTTACTTCAAAACAAATGAAGACAAGGATGAGAAAGAAAAATTGTTGTGCTTTAATTGTAGAAAACCTGGTCACTTTGCTTCAAACTGTCCTTTTACAAAAAATGAATATTACAAAAGAGCTCCCATAAATTTTGAAAAACAAAAGGGTTTAGTTACTGAAGATCAAAATCTTGCAACATGGATTGAGACAGATTCTGAAGATGAATCTCCTGATTTTGTGCAAGAAGGAAATCTGTGTCTTGTTGCAGAATCAGCCATATATGATTCAGAAAATGATTTTCCTAGTCCAAAATACTCAAATGAGTCTGAAAATGAGTTGCCAAGCTCACCCATTAAAAACCCCAAGCTGACAAAGGTCATCAAACCTGATCAGTTTGTGGTTAAGAAAATAGGAAATGGTTTTTATGGACAAGAAATTATAAGTCAGCCTGAAAGAAAAGTCAAGTCAACTTCTCCAAGGACAGCTGACATCAAAATAAGCAATCTGTCAAAAAGGTAGGAGGAGAAGGTTACTGACTCAAGTGTTGATGATCTACTGGAGTAAATGCAAGAAATGTATTCTAAGTTTGAAACACTTAAAAGAATTCATGTTTCTTTATCTGGTGATTTCAAAAGAATTTCTGATGAAAATGTGAGCTTCAAAAGATCAATGAGCTTTATAAAGTACAGCAAAATGAATTGCTGCAACTTAAAAGTATCAATGAAAAACATGAGATTCAAGCAAAAATCTCAAATGCCCAGATTGCTGACCTTGTAGAAAGAAATCTTCGACTGACCAATGTTGTTGATACTTACTCAAAGTCAAAATCTGCTGTTGAGACCATCATCAGTCAACAGAAAAATCATGAAGACCGACATGGTCTTCGATATTCAAAAGATGATGGGAATTGTGAAATCAGACAGTCAAACGGTGGACCTAAGATTCTGCTAAAAAAGGATAAGGGATTAGTTTATAATCGTGTACTTTTTCAGTATTCCAAAAGTATGAATCAGTTTAAGAAGTCCTCTAACAAAAAGGATAAGCTAAACAACGACAGTTGTCAGACTTCTGGTTATAAGCCTTAAAAAATGTCAGCTAATGCTTCAGCTTACAAATGTCAGTCAACTGACAAATGTCAGCCAGCTAACCAAAGAGGAGGAATCAGAAGAAAGACAGTTGACAAGTTCAAGCCAATCAATTTTGTTTCTGCAAAGACTTCTAAACTAAGTCAAAATGAATCAAAGAAGTCACCTTCAATGACTGATAAACATGGTTATAACAAATGCAATATTTGCTTTACTTTTGGTCATTAGTCTCATGAATGTTTGTTTAGATTTAAACCTACTGACAAAGCCAAAATGTCTAATTTTAGGCTAGTTTGGCTACCAAAGAAAACTAACCCTTTGGACCCAAAAGTATAAAGGGTACTATGATTTAAATGTTCATATTTCAGGTATGCTTAATGGCAGATGATCAATCAACTGACATATGGATATTAGACAGTGGATGCTCAAGACACATGACTGGGTCAACTAAACTCCTTACTGACATTATATCGGCCAAAGGACCTTCTGTCATTTTTGGAGACAATTCAGAAGGGAAGACTATAGGTTATGGATCTATTATCAGGGGATCTATCAAGATTGAAAATGTCTCATTGGTAAAAGGTCTGAAACATAATCTTCTTAGCATCTCACAATTTTGTGATAAGGGTATGAGCTGCTCTTTCTCTTCTACTCATTGTTTTATCAAAAACAACATCACAAATGAAGATTTACTTACTGGTTCTAGAAAAATAAATGTTTTTGCTATTGATTTACTTGCCTTAAATAAAAATACTCAAATATGTTTAGTAGCAAACAATTCTTCAAAAACTTCATGGCTTTGGCATAAAAAACTGTCACATTTGAATTTTAAATATCTTTCAAAACTCTCAAAAGGAGACTTAGTGAAAGGACTGCCTTCTATAAATTTTCCTTCTGACAAAAAAATGTGATGCATGCATTTTAGGAAAAATAACAAAAGTTTTTTTCAAACCTAAACCATGTCTTTCAACCAAAAGGATTCTTGAACTACTTCATATGGATTTGTTTGGTCCCATTACTACTGCAAGTTTGGGAGGAAATATATATAGTATAGTAGTTGTGGATGATTACTCAAGGTACACATGGGTTGAAATGAAGCAATCCAAGGATGAAACTTATGGCATTCTTACTTCTCTGTTTAGAAATCTTCAAACTCAAAAAGAATGTGAAATCATAAGTGTAAGATCTGATAATGGTACAGAATTCAAGAACCTTGGCATGGATACATACTGTGATGATCATGGCATTGATCATAATTTTTCAGCAGTCAGAACACCTCAGCAAAATGGTGTAGCTGAGAAAAAGAACAGGACATTGATTGTAGCAGGTAAAACAATGCTAGTTGAAGCAAAACTGCCAAAGTACTTTTGGGCAGAAGCTGTCAACACAGCATGTTTCACTCAAAACAGATCTCTCATAAACAAGTTTCATGGAAAGACTCGCTATGAATTATGGAGAGGAAGAACACCCAACATTGCTTACTTTAAAAAATTTGGGTGCAAATGTTTCATTCACTACAATGGTAGTGACCATAGAGGTAAATTTGATGAAAAAGCTGATGAATGTATTTTTGTTGGTTATGCCAAATATAGTAGAGCTTATAGAGTTTATAACAGAAAAACTCAAGTAATTGTTAAATCTATGCATGTTACATTTGATGAATTTAATTTACTTGAGTCTACTGAAGCTCCTGATGTTACTGACAATTTAGAAATTTTTGAGACAGGAAACAATGTTAGTTCAACTCAGAATAATCCTTCATCTTCCATTCCTCCATCTGTAACCTTAGATACTCAAAATGATCATCAGTAGGCTAACAACTTTCAGCCAACTGACAATCCAAATCCTGTCACAGCTGACCAGTCAGCTGACATGCTTGCTTCTGAAACCCTTCTGTCAGCTGACATTCCTCTCTCTTCTCCTTTACCAACTGAACCTCTCCCAGTTCTACCTAAAGAAATCAGAGAAGCTAAACATCATCCAGTTTCAAACATCCTTGGAGATCCATTTGCTGGCCTAAGAACAAGAAGCAGTTCCAGAAATGAAACACTCGATTCACATGCTTTTGTCTCCTCAATTGAACCTAAAAAGATTGATGAAGCTATGGAGGACCCTCAATGGATTGAAGCCATGCAAGAAGAACTAAATCAGTTTGAAAGATGTAAGGTTTGGGAACTTGTGCCAAGACCCTCATATGGGTGTTCAGGAAAAAGTTGGATGAAGATGGAAATGTCACTAGGAACAAAGCAAGGTTGGTAGCCCAAAGCTATAGACAGGAGGAGGGTATTGACTATGATCAAACATTTGCTTCTGTTGCCAGGCTAGAAGCTATTAGATTATTTCTTGCTTATGCTACTTTCAAGGACTTCAAAGTCTATCAAATGGACGTAAAAAGTGCATTCCTAAATAGTGATCTACAAGAACAAGTTTTTGTTGAACAACCTCCTGGGTTTCTTGACCTAAAAAATAAGGACCATGTATACAAGCTAAGAAAGGCTCTCTATGGTCTCAAACAAACTCCAAGAGCATGGTATGAAACTCTATCAAAATTTCTTATGGAAAAAGGGTTTCAAAGAGGTAAAATTGACACTACTCTCTTCTATCTCAAGCATAAAGGTAATATCTTACTAGTTCAAATTTATGTTGATGATATTATTTTTGGCTCTACTAATGAAGTGTTGTGTAAAAGATTTGAAAATCTTATGAAAGGAAAATTTGAAATGAGCATGATGGGAGAACTCACTTACTTCTTGGGTTTGCAAATTAAGCAAACTGAAGAAGGAATTTTTATCCATCAATAAAAATACACAAGAGAGCTGATCAAGAAATATAACCTTCAAGAAGCTAATTCAGCGAGCAATCCAATGGGAGCTGAATGTCATTTGGTCACTGATGAAAAAGGTAAACCAGTTAATACAACTGAGTACAGAGGTATAGTTGGCTCTCTTCTTTATTTAACTGCTAGTAGACCATACGTTATGTTTGTTGTGTGTATATGTGCTCGTTTTCAAGCTAATCCAAAGGAATATCACATGATTGCTGCAAAAAGAATTATAAGTTATTTAATTGATACTGAAAAGTTTGGTATTTGGTATCCTAGAGATTCTTCTTTTAACCTATGTGGATATTCAGATGCTGACCTTGCAGCTTGTAGAGTTAACAGAAAAAACACTAGTGGAACATGTTAGTTTCTTGGTAACAGACTGATATCTTGGGCATGCCAAAAGCAGGCATCCGTTTCCACCTCAACTACAAAAGTTGAATACATTGCTGCTGGAAGTTGTTGCTCACAAATTCTTTGGATGAAACAACAACTATTGGACTATGAGATGCAAATGGGAACATGTCCTATTTATTGTGATAATACTTCTGCTATTTCAGTTTCTAAAACAAAACATATAGAAATAAGATATCATTTCTTAAAAAATCATGTTGAAAAAGGTAATGTTCAGCTAGAATAAGTTCCTACAGAATTTCAATTAGCTGACATATTTACAAAATCTCTAAAATACGATAGATTTGAATTTCTAAGAGGTGAATTGTGAATGCTTAAAATGTCATAGTGTAGACACCCCAAATTCGTACCCCTATTTCATATTGTCCAATAAATTTTGTAAAATGGACTACTAATTATCTCTTGTATATTTCAGGAACAAAGGTACGAAAAGATAAATAAAACAAAAATCAAAAAGAAAACAAAACAAAAAAAAGAAAAAAAAGAAACACAAAAGAAAAGCAAAACCAAATGAAAAAGAAAACAAAAGAAAAAGAAAAAAATAACCCATTAGCCGCCGGTTGCCCCCCCTTTTTTCTTAACCCACTAAACAATCCACCTATATATACAAATACTCCCAGCTCTCCCAGATGAATCACTCCCACTCATAAGTCTCTCTCTCTCAATTTTTTCACGGCCCACACCCAGATAAAATACTCCCTCTCTCTCACATATAATCCCACTCTCTCATAATCCCTCACTCTCCAGCCCTCACTCACTCCACCCGTCTCCCTCTCCCTCACTCACACACACTCACATATATATACTCCCTCACTCAACCGTCCCTCTCCCCAAAATTTCCCCCACTCACGCACACTCACATATACTCCCTCAAACCCGGCAGCTCCACTCACACACACAGCGCACACACACACAATAAATACAAACACGCACACACAAAAATACACATAAATATATACCCTGCTGTTACTCTGCCCGAGTAACGAGCTAAAAAAGTCAAAACTTAAGTCTAGGTTCCGCCCAACTAAAAGGCCAAAACCTACCCAAATAAAGCTGTCACTCTGCCCGAGTTGACTAGCCCCAGCCTCAAAACCTCAATCAAATCCAGTTCAAATCCAGTTCAAATCCAGTTCAATTCCAGTCCAGTTCAATTCAAAACAAAAAAAGACTCCCTCTCCCGCAGAGGACAGAGCGAGCACACCACCGCTCTAAAAGGTAATACCTTTAAGAGCGTATTTTATTTTATTTTGTATTTTCTTTCTTTTATTTATTTTCAAAAAGTTGTATTTTAAATCCGGCACAATGTAGCCAATATAAGCCGTTGTGCTGCCCGGATTAGATTAGGAAAAATTATGTAAAAGAGCCATTATTATGGCCAAATATTCTTAAATGTGTTTGTAATTATTGGAAGGAGGCGGCTGCGAGTCCAGAATAATGTAGCCACGAATGTATCTGTTTAATTTTCCTTGTCAAAATAAGACCTTATTTATTTTCTAGATTAATATAACAATGAGCATATTTCAGCCAAAAACGCTTTGAGACCGAAAGGGCGAGTTGGGTGCCTAGCACCTTCCCAACTCGTAACTTAGCCCCCGAACCCGTTTTCTAAAATCTCTGGTTTTCTCTTCTGGTTTTCCTTTATTTTTGCCTTAAAATAAAGGTGGCGACTCTAAAAACTTTCAGATCCAGTGGGGCCACGCAACATTCCCTCTTTGCACTTTCCTGTTCTCCCCTAAAAAAGGGAGATACGGGAATGGAGGGGTGATGTATTCCCATATCCTGGTATCCCCTAAACAAGGGATAACTTGATGCGGGAAACCCATAGCTCCCATAGCGATCTGATTGGGCCATAAGGCCATTTTAATAAATCCATAAGTGGGGGCGTCGCAATATCTTTTCTTGCACTTCTCTATTATCCCCTGACAGAAAAAAGGGGAGAATGAGAATGGAAAGGTAATGCATTCCCATATCCTGTTATCCACGAAATAAGGGATAACCTGACATGAGGAAACCTTTAGTTCCCATTTTGGATACAAAATCCACTCAAGGCAACCGAGGCACATTCCAACGTGCTAATATAGACAGCACTCCTCTCGCACTTTGGATTTCGTCTTCCCCTAAACAAGGGAGGGTGGAACGAGAGCAGTGGTGTCCCGCATCCGCACGTACGCGCACCCCTAAACAAGGGCGCGCGGGGCGCGGGGCACATCCCTGAACCTCACAAAGGGCGACTCTGGCTGGGATTTGTTTTATTTTTAATAAAATGGAGGGCTAGACTCATAAAATAAAACCTTTTTTTGGCTTTTCTTTGTTTCTGGCTGCAATATGCTCGTTATATTAATTTACGCATTTCAATAAAGTGTTCCCATTACGGCCGTGGCTATATTTGTGGATATGATCCTCCATCTGGCAGCAATCACGTTCCGATATCTGTTACAGGCATGTTCGAGAGTATTAAAAAAAAATCAATCAAATAAAAAAAAATCGAAAATATACATATACATAAAAAAAAAATTTTGAAAAATCAAAAAAAATATATATATATATATATAAGGCGTCTAAGTATATTGGCTGGAAACTCCATTGATACCCTTAAAGCATTCTGAATAGAGTCTGGTATCGCCGGAGCACACAACGCCACGTACTTGGCCGATCAAAAGCCTTCAAACACTATTATATATATATATACATAAAAAAAATTTCGAAAAATAAAAAAAAGAAAATATATATATATATTATATATTTTACAAATAAATTCCGGGCAGCACAACAAAAGAGCTGGGGCTTTACTTCCGGCTCTATTTTCTTTCATTTATTTCTTTCAAGTTCATTTTTCTTTTTCACTTTATTCTGTAACTCTGTATATTTGTACATTTCTACATTCATTCTGTCATTTTATTTTGGGGACATAGGACCAAAATTTGTAATTAATAGGGATAGATAGTTTCCCCACTTTTCTTTCTATTTCTTAATGTGATGTGCTTGCTTGCTCGCGCTCAAACTAAAAAAGCCGAGAAAATCCACACAAACAGCAAGACAAGCCAAATTTGTTTTATTTTCTATATCTGTAAAATAAATAAAGATTTTACTACTTTCTAGATACCGCACACACGTGCACGCATGTAAATATATTCCGAACTGTTACCCTACACCATGGCCAGCCTACCCCCTGCATAAGCCAACGTTAGAATGCATATAGTTTTTCAGGACACTTCGCGGACCGACCGGTTTTTGCATTTTTGAATTGTGGGTCAGCCCCTGTCAAAAAAAAATCATCAAAAAAAATCAGAAAAAATATATATGTTAAAAAAAAATGCGCAAGTTAACAAAAAAAATGATGAAAAAAAAAAGAAAAATAAAATGCGCAACAAAAAAAAATTATAACAAAAACAAATAATAAACAGGGGCTGATTTATTATTCTCTGATGCTCGACCTAGACCATTTCGAATGGTGGATCCTAGAAAGAGTATAGGCCTTCGCCTGGGACCACCCATCCTGGAGTCGAAAGGCGTGTGGAATACGTTGGTCCTATACTGGAGAAAGAATCCACTGCTCCAGAAAGTCCCGAGATCGCCAAAATAAAGCGTGTGCTTATCCTGGCCAACCTGTAGGGAACAAACAATTAAAATAAAATATACTAATAAAGGCACGCTGTACTCCAAACCCAAAAAGCCTTCAGCCAGCCTCCTGATACCTCAAAAACCCATTTTCCTCAGAAACCTAGCCCGAACCTGGAAAGGCAGAGATAGTAATCGGCCTGGTTGATACGGAAATAAGTTCGTAAATCGAACGTAGGTCTCAATATCATATCAGACAAGGGCAGAATCAATACAGAAAATACAGATCCTAGCAGTATGGCAGCAGAAAATGAAAAGTCCCCGACAATCCCCCAAGAAGCATTCACATCTCACATGCCTCCAAACCCAACTCCTCAGCCAAACACTAACCCACCAAATACTGCCACTACCCCAAATCACAATCCTCCACCAAGTCCCTACTACCCAAATATCAGCCTTTACCCGTCCTATCCACCATATCCTTCCCCAAGCACCAAAGCTCTTCAAAGCCCAAATGACCTCCCTGTTCCCATAACCAACCCACTCCAAAACAGCCCACATATAGACCCACAAAATTATAACCCGCCAGGCCAAGTTACCACATATTTACCTTATAATGATCCTGGCCGCTCAGCCGAAACAACCCAAAATCCATATCCTACCCAGAATCCACCAACCCAATATCCACATCCAGTCCAAAATCCTTACCAGACACCACAACCAGAAATTAACCCAGCCTTCCCTAACCCTGCCAGCATTTACCGAAACCCAACTTTCCCGCCCGCCAAAATGGAGGCTGACATCGAAAATTTGAAAACCATGATGCTTAGAATCCTTAATCAAGAAGTTTCTAATGAAAATTTGGGGGACAGCTTCCTGGATATGATAGATAAAGGCACTTCTAAAAAAAAAAAAAGCTCCCTACTAAGTTTGGGTCTACTTCTAATAAACCTCTGCAGAACTAGTATACTACGACCAGCCCACTTTTGACGCCTGCAGATCTGGTGGACTACTTTGGATATTACCCCTATTCATTTCCCTAGCCTTACGGATTTCGTCATCTACCAATCCGCTCCCTAAAATTGAGTACCCCTATTCCTTTCCCTAGCCTTACGGATTTGGTCATCTACCAATCCGCTCCCTACAATTGAGGATCTCAAACCCCAGGTCCTCAATAATGTAATTAACCCTGTACGTTGTGCTTTTAATAATAATCTAAACGTCTTTGCTTATTTCTTAGTTGCACCTGCATTAAAAGACGCATTAAATAATTAAAATAATGAGTCATTTAAAAGGACACAAAAAAAAAAGTAAAGAAAATTCTTGAGCTTGTAAAGTCAGTAGAGCCAGGAACAACATCATCAACAGCAACTGAAGACTGATCCACTATCAATCTGGGGCTGGACAAGGAAATCAAAAGAAGTCAAAATCGGCAACTACCTGCAAGGCTCCAAAAGAACACCACTCATGGATCTCCTCAAAAGGTTCGTGGACATGCTCGCCTAGTCCTATAAAGATATGTCAGGAGTAGACTCAGCCATGGTTGAACACCGGACCATCATATGTCCGGATGCTCAGTCAATCAGACAAAAGCTCCACTGCATCAAGCTGGAATGGTCACTACAAGTTGAAAAAGAAAATCATGAAACAGTCACACGTCAAATTCATTCGGGTAAAAAAATAAAAAAAATAAATACAAGAAAAAAAAAAGAGAAGAGAAGAAGTAGCCAAAAAAAAAAAAAAAACCCGATCTGGCTATCCAAAATAGTGACCATTCCCAAATCCAACAACAGCATGCTGGGCTATAGTCAAATCAAAAGCAGCAGGAGACCAAGAAAAGACCTCATCCCTTGAGGGAACTACTGCTATCATGTCATGCCATCTGAGCTAAAGAAAAATGCTGGGGGGCTACTTATCAAAGGTTGCTACCCCTCTCTTCCACGATGTGTTGTATGTTGTCAAAAAGATCCAGTCAGGAGATGCCGTACTCCTCACAAGCCAGGAAAGAAGACCTTGTTCAGCCCTCCAATTTCAACGAGCTCAAAAGGTATTATGCTCGATCCATTCTATCCAACAAGTGCTTCCCTCTCCAGCCCGCTAGGCTGAAAACCCGAAAGGGCGGTCTAGGCAAAAGTTAGGGCATTCAAAAAAAAAAATGAAAAAAAATGAAAAATGAAAAATGAAAAAGGAGAAATAAGGGCTCGCTAGGCTGAAAACCCGAAAGGGCGGCCTAGGCAAAAATTAGAGCACAAAAAAAAATAATAATAAAGGCTCGCTAGGTTGAAAACCCGAAAGGGCGGCCTAGGCAAAAGTTAGAGCCAAACAAATAAAAAAATAATAAGGAGAATAAGGAGAGGGAAGGCACTTTTTGAAACCTCGACATCTTACCTCCGGTCTTCAGCATGCAAGGGGGCTCGACTGACAGAAAAGAAGAAGAAAAACCACGACAGGAAAGCTCACAATAATACACTAAAATATAATATTACGGGTCCTAAGGTGCAACTTAGGAATAATTGCTAAAGAAGTTTAGGTTATACATTAATTGCATGTACATATCTATCATTGCCTGTACCCCCTTTGTTTCCCCCAAAACTATCCTTCATTTGCAGCTTAAGCCCCGGAGCAGTCCATCAATGTCTGTGGCGTCCGCCCGGCCGGTCCCGTGTACTTCTTCTGCAAGGCACAGAAAAGGCTCAGTCTCATCAAAATGAGAAGCACCAGAAGCATCCTCGCCCTATTCATCATCTGCGTTGCCATTGTCCTGAAACAGCCTGACGATTTGGATCCCGATCATTTACGGCTGCCCTGTCTGATTATAAAAAAAAATGTAGGAGTTGTGAGAATAGCCTTATGCCAAATATAGCCCTGCAACAATCATATGGCCAAGGAGGTATCTGCCTTTTCCTTTCCCCGCATCTCATAAAAAAAAAAAAGAAGAAGCCTGCTCGAACCCGAAGGTATTTTCCTTTAAAACCCATTTTGGAAATACAGCGTGCCGTTACCCATTAGGTCGGTTTAGCTTTGCTTTGTGCGTGTGTTTTGAGTCTGCACGTGTTTTATTTCATTTTACATCATATAAAATTAGACTGCATTATAAATATTTGTACAGGTTTTCAACAAAAAAAAAACAAACAAAAAAAAATGTATCATTCTTTATGTAAATAAACACTTACCATTTTTTTAAAAATATATATATACATGAACAAAATTCACATGTAAATAAACATTTGATTTCAAAAAAAAAAAAAAAACTTCTGTATATATTGTACATATATACCATATTCTTTTACATTCCTCAAAAAAAAAAAAGTAAAACAGAGAATAAAAAAAATCGGGAGAGGGGAAAATGTATGTACAAGAAGAGAAAATTTTTCAGGTACATGCAACAAGGAAAATGCGGCGGCAGAAGAAGAAATTTTCGACTGAAGCTAGAAAATGGAGCAAAAAGAAAACAACAGCAAAGAAAAGATGACATCAGCTGATACCAAAAGATGCTACGGCAAGGAAAAAAGGGGAGCTTCTGACCAAGGTTAGAAGGAGCAACAAGAACAAATGCAGCAGCATCAAGAAAATTTTCCAGCTAAAGCCGAAAACAAAGTGGGACAAGGGAAAAGATTTTCCAGCGAAGGCCAGAACAGTGATAAAAAGAAAAATCCCCAGCAGATCAAAAAAAATCAAAAGAAAAAAAAGCAAGCAAAAAATAAAATCCTCAGCTCAGGCCGAACTACGTTTGGTCTGATTCCTTGAAAAAGGATACGTAGGCAGCCTACATCAGTAGGTCCGACCATCCCAATCATAAAACAGAGAAAAAAAAAAAGAAATTCCCCAGCGAAGAGTGGCAAAAATGTCAGAACCAGCCGAATCTGCGGCAGCCACCCGGACGCAAAAAGGTAAGTCAGGTATAGTATTCTTACCCTGACTCCAGAATAATTTCTTTTTTAAAAAAAAAAATTTTGAAAAAAAAAATTTGTTTTATTTTCAAATAAAAGAAAAACTCTTTTTCAAATTGAGTTTTGATTTCAAAAAAAAAAAAAAGAGGAATATTTCAAAAACACAAAAAAAAGAGGAATATTTCAAAAAACACAAAAAAAGAGGAATATTTCAAAAACACAAAAAAAGAGGAATAAAGAAAAAACAAAAAAAAAATGGAAGGAAAAAGAATGTTTTCCATTTCACAATTTTCGAAAAAACTTGAAGAATGATCAATTCGTCGTGTTCGGCGACAGATCTTTAGTCAAGCACAATTTTCTGATATCTGAAAATTTTCGAGTTATGTCTGGAAACAAGACAGCGATCAAGGCCCAGACATACCTAGAAAGTTTTCTTAACACATTTCAATGCCAAGGTATTGACCGGTTGAAATTGTGGTAACAGATTTGCAATGCTCGGCAACGGATCTTTAGTCAAACACAATTTTCTGATATTTGAAAGTTTTCGGATTATGTCTGGAAACAAGACAGCGAACAAGGCCCAGACATAATTAGAAAATTTTCTTAACACGTTTCAACTAGTTGAAAGGTGGTAACAGAAAAACATTCAAATCTTCATACCGTATTTGACAACGGTTTCGAACCGGAAGAATACGGCTTTTTCGAAAACACAAAAATCTTTCTCCATTGTAGTTTAAGGTTTTGGCCTGAACTACGCTTGGTCTGATTTCCTTTTAATAGGGAATACGTAGGCAGCCTACATCAGTAGGTCCGACCATTGCAACATAAAAATATTTTCTTGTTTCGAATTTGGGAGTCTATCTTTTCAACGATGTTCGTTTACTTGGTAAGCTTCGGGTTACCCGTAAACTCCATCGTTGAGGGGCTCTGTAGACACCCCAAATTCGTACCCCTATTTCATATTGTCCAATAAATTTTGTAAAATGGACTACTAATTATCTCTTGTATATTTCAGGAACAAAGGTACGAAAAGATAAATAAAACAAAAATCAAAAAGAAAACAAAACAAAAAAAAGAAACACAAAGAAACACAAAAGAAAAGCAAAACCAAATGAAAAATAAAACAAAAGAAAAAGAAAAAAGAAAAAGAAAAAAATAACCCATTAGCCGGTTGCCCCCCTTTTTCTTAACCCACTAAACAATCCACCTATATATACAAATACTCCCAGCTCTCCCCCCCGATGAATCACTCCCACTCCAGCGCACTCTCTCTCTCTCAATTTTTTCAGTCGGCCCACACCCAGATAAAATACTCCCTCTCTCTCACATATAATCCCACTCTCTCATAATCCCTCACTCTCCAGCCCTCACTCACTCCACCCGTCTCCCTCTCCCTCACTCACACACACTCACATATATATACTCCCTCACTCAACCGTCCCTCTCCCCAAAATTTCCCCCACTCACGCACACTCACATATACTCCCTCAAACCCCAGCCTCCACTCACACACACAGCGCACACACACACAATAAATACAAACACGCACACACAAAAATACACATAAATATATACCCTGCTGTTACTCTGCCCGGGTAACGAGCTAAAAAAAGTCAAAACTTAAGTCTAGGTTCCGCCCAACTAAAAAGGCCAAAACCTACCCAAATAAAGCTGTCACTCTGCCCGAGTTGACTAGCCCCAGCCTCAAAACCTCAATCAAATCCAGTTCAAATCCAGTTCAATTCCAGTCCAGTTCAATTCAAAACAAAAAAAGACTCCCTCTCCCGCAGAGGACAGAGCGAGCACACCACCGCTCTAAAAGGTAATACCTTTAAGAGCGTATTTTATTTTATTTTGTATTTTCTTTCTTTTATTTATTTTCAAAAAGTTGTATTTTAAATCCGGCACAATGTAGCCAATATAAGCCGTTGTGCTGCCCGGATTAGATTAGGAAAAATTATGTAAAAGAGTCATTATTATGGCCAAATATTCTTAAATGTGTTTGTAATTATTGGAAGGAGGCTGCGAGTCCAGAATAATGTAGCCACGAATGTATCTGCTTAATTTTCCCTTGTCAAAATAAGACCTTATTTATTTTCTAGATTAATATAACAATGAGCATATTTCACCAAAAACGCTTTGAGATCGAAAGGGCGAGTTGGGTGCCTAGCACCTTCCCAACTCGTAACTTAGCCCCGAACCCGTTTTCTAAAATCTCGGTTTTTCTTACGGTTTTCCTTTATTTTTGCCTTAAAATAAAGGTGGCGACTCTAAAACTTTCAGATCCAAGTGGGGCCACGCAACATTCCCTCTTTGCACTTTCTGTTCTCCCTAAAAAGGGAGATACGGGAATGGAGGGTGATGTATTCCCATATCCTGGTATCCCCTAAACAAGGGATAACTTGATGCGGGAAACCCATAGCTCCCATAGCGATCTGATTGGGCCATAAGGCCATTTTAATAAATCCATAAGTGGGGGCGTCGCAATATATTTTCTTGCACTTCTCTATTATCCCCTGACAGAAAAAAGGGGAGAATGAGAATGGAAAGGTAATGCATTCCCATATCCTGTTATCCACGAAATAAGGGATAACCTGACATGAGGAAACCTTTAGTTCCCATTTTGGATACAAAATCCACTCAGGGCAACCGAGGCACATTCCAACGTGCTAATATAGACAGCACTCCTCTCGCACTTTGGATTTCGTCTTCCCCTAAACAAGGGAGGGTGGAACGAGAGCAGTGGTGTCCCGCATCCGCACGTACGCGCACCCCTAAACAAGGGCGCGCGGGGCGCGCGGGGCACATCCCGGGAACCTCACACATAGAGAGATATTTTGTATTTCTCATTGTTGCAGGTTATTAGATCAGGAACAAAAGAAAATCAGCAGTGCCCTTCAATCTGTCAGCTGACACTCATCTAGCTGACAAAATTATATCAGCTGGCATTTGTAAACTGACACTTTTCAACCTTCTGATTATACTCTTCAAGGCAATAGCTGACATTGTGAAGATTGTCAAATATGGTCAGCCATTAGCTAACAAAGTATATCCGCGTTGAAATTTTGATTTGTCAGCCAAGTCTCATCTAGCTGACAAATATTGTCAGTTATCAGCTGAAGATAACTGATCTTCGTATCTACTTTGAATCAAATTCCATCAGTTGAACATCTCTCAGCTGACAAAAGAGACATAGCTGACATAATTTCTTATCTCTTAGATGACATTACAGTGACTGATATTATAGTCACTATTCAAGGAATCTCTTATCCTTAATCAAAGCTGATCGTATCTCGGCTAAGAATCATCATAAATTAAAAATAAAATTTCCTTATTTGTTTCCCGCCTTTATTTCTCCTAGGAACTAGTGAAGCTTCCTTGAGAAGCCAAAACGACTTCTCCACTATTCCACTAACTCTAACGATTGAAGTGACAAGTTTACACCAAAACGGCTCATCATTGTAAAGATAACCTTCTGTCATAAATCATCTTTTTATCAAAAAACCAAAATTCTGTGTACTTTTTCACTACATGCCATATCTTCACTTTTAAAACCCACTCACTCACCTTTTTATAAGCATCCGTATTTATAAAATCCCTCATATATATACATATACTCTCTTCACTTTTCAATCCTCACTCTCTCTTTATAAAACGTCTTCTTCTTCAAACCTTCATTTCTTCAAACCCTAACCTTAAAATTTTTCTGGTAAAGATTTTTTTTCTCTCTTCTTTTCTTTCTGTTCTATCTCTTTTCTAACCATCTTTTTTTGTTTCAGGAAAATGACATCTAATACAGCTATAGGATGTCTCTTGGATGTAGTATCACTTAACGAGGAACCCATAGGGCTTGAGCTCATTCATCTACTGACAGCTTCTGGGTTGATGCCTCTTCTATCTTTCAACATTTGCACATATAGTTGCCAGTTAACCGAGGAATTCTTCAAGTCTATGGAAGAAAACCCAGCTGATCCCTTCTCTCTCACTGAAACTATTAGAGGCATTCCCATAATTTTCGACTCTGAATCTATCACAACTGCCTTTCCAGATCTGTACGATGATGGTTCAACCACTTACACCTTTCCAGAAGAAACCCAACAAGTAGGTTGGATTACTATGCGAGGAGAAGTACCTATAGAGCTTGCATTTGATAAGCACAAGCATAGATTTGCTCCTCTGCACTATGCCCTAGCTACTGTTCTGGACAAATGCCTTATCATCAAATCTAGAGGGCATTACAAGATTACTGAATCTCAGTTGTTTCTCATGGAAGCCATTGTGGAAAACTGTGAGATGAACTGGGGTGTAGTTCTGGTTGAATGTGTGAAGATGAATATAGCCAAGATAAGGAAAATATGGCTACAGGAAACCCAAGACTTACCCATCATCTTATTATCAACCAGTTTCTTCGATCTCTTCCAGCTCTTCAGCATCATCTCATTACTATTGGAGACCTGGAACTTGTAAGAATCAAAAAGTATTTGGCTGCTGACATCAAGCGGGCTAATGTTTCAAGCCGCTTTGGACAGGAAATATCCACAGCTCAATCAGGAAGAAGACCTAGAAGGACAAGGACCCATGCTCTCACATCAGATCATCTAGTCACTACCGACGTTGTTCAAAGAACCGAAGTTGGTCACCAAGAGAGGTCACCGGTTGGTGTGTAAGAAGCTGATATCCCTCAAATCCCTGTATCCCATCGAACAAGAAGAAGAAGACTGACCTTGGCTACTGCAGTTGCCCCCAAAAGGCAGAGAAGAAATTCTTATCTCAATCCACGTAATTTTGTTCCTTTTTCTCCAGCCCCAGAAATTCTTACAACTGATCTTATACCAGTTTCTCCTCCCTCTAATCCTAGATCCCCAAACATTGCCCCCAATCAAGTTTTTCCCTCCTATCGGGAATCCTATCTTCCATCCAAGACATTCATACTACCAAGCAAATCCTGTACCCATTCCTCCAAATTGGGTATTCCCAATTGATCATCTTCTCTATTTTGTACAATTTCTTCTCTCCTTCCATGAGGAGAAGAAAAATGAAAAACCACCTGTCAATCCTATTAAATATATTGACCATAATCTGAAGAGGAGACCTTATGTGTTGTATCCAGTTACTTCCAACTTGAGCCAAGAAGACCTGGTGGCCAATTATGGCAAATATTTTGACCCCTTTCCCTTGCTTTGGAATAGATTCTACCTATCCAATGATAGATTTTTTCAGGATGAACTTATCTTCTTAGCCTGGACCATCTACAATAAAGTACATGAACTGCCTGTTTTGCCACATAATGATCCCTATCTGGTAGGAAGACATGCTCTGCCAGAAGATGATGAGCTACATCAAGACTGGGAACAACGTTCAGAAGACTCAGTCAAATTGGCCAGAATCCAGAAAGCAGCAAACAAATATGTACAAGATGTAGTCAATACAGCAAATCAAGCCTACATTGAACTCCACAGACAGATGACCTCCATACAAGGAGGAGCTTCTCAGTCCTCTGTATTCCTTGATGCCTTCACTATTGACCCTGCCCCTTTGATCTCAGAGTCAATTCCCACAGTTCCTTTTGTAGTACCCTCATCTGTTCCTTTTGTTGTCTCATCGACAGTTTTACTAGTATCTACTGTAGTTGCACCAACACCCACCTTCACCTGTTCTCTACAACCTATCTCTCTACCTTCCTTTACTCCGACAGTTGCAGCCTCAACATCAGTCCTTCCAGTCACTGCTCCTATTCCAGCATCAATTCCTGTGTCAGCCACTCCAGTATCAGCCACAACTGTGTCAGCCACACCTCTTGTTCCAATTACCCCTTCAGCTGATGCTGTTCTTTTAACCATCCAACTGTGTCAGCTATTCCTATCCCTCCAGCTGATCCTTCAGCTATTATTGTGCTCTCTTCAGCTGACACTATGGTTCCTACTCCTACACTTCTTGATGCTGACAAACCATCTCACCCAAACCAGGCTTCTCCTCTGATCATCTTACCTGACTTATCACTTCATTCCTTTCTTCCCATATCAGTCAACCCCTTTAATGTTCTCAAACCTGAACTGTCTGAAAATTCTTCAGTTGATGAGTCTGATCATCAATCTTCCAAAGAATCAGTTGAAGCATCTTCTATAGACTCCTCATCTGACTCATCCAAATCTACCTCTGAAGATGAGTCTCTTCTCATTCCTTCTCAGCTTGCCTCCAGAAAGGCAAGGAAACAAAGGGAAATCATTTCTCAAACTCTCCATCATACCATTGGTAAGAAAATTATCTTTCCTGAAATCCTTCCTGATCCTAAGCCAAAGCCCCAATCTCAAGTTCCAGCTTACCCTTTGTCCACTTTCTTCCCTCCAGACCCTGAGGATGCAGATATACATACCTTTCAGCTCTTCTCTAGTGTACCAGGCTCTTCTCAGCCTCTTGCCCCTGAGCCTACTGCTCCTTCTCGACCAGTTACTCTTTCTACCTTAGCAAAGTTGCACCTTCTTTATGTCCACCATCTCCAGATGAAATCAGCCTTCACTCATCACACCAATCAACTAGCTACTCTTCAGCAACAGGTTGCCTCCCTTCTCCCTAACCTTACCGAGATAATCACTCAAGTCCAGCCGCCATTCCTTTGGTGCCCCTAGAGAGGCTAACATGGATGACTGGAGAACAATCCTGCTTTATCAGCAAGAATGGGCAAACAGGGCATTCAATGCGGAAGCTACACTGCTTCAAACCATTCAGGAAGAGAAGAAGGAGAAAGCGAGAGCTGATACATATTTAGCTAAAAACAAGATTCTTAGCAACGACTGAAACTAAGGCCATCTCAGTCAATAACTGAAATTGAAGCTGAAGTAGAAAAGGAAAAGAATACTGATGCTGGGAAAGACGCTGATGTTGAAAAGGCACCTGAAGCTAATGTAGGTCCATCAGATGTTATTCAAGCTGAAAAGACCACTGAAGGATCCACATCCACTACTAGAAAAATGACCTTTAGTGACGGAATTTTCCGTCGCTAAAGGCAAAATTCTGTCGTTAATGGCTCCCCAGCGACGGAATTTTTCCGTCGGTGGCCCGTCATTGATTTGTCGTCGCTGATGTCCGACGGATTGATTTCCGTCGCTAAAGGCTTTTAAAAATTAATTAAAATGGAATTTCAGTGACGGAAAATTCCGTCGCTAAAGGCTTTTAAAAATTAATTAAAATTGAATTTCAGCGACGGAAAATTCCGTCGCTAAAGGCATTTAAAAAATAATTAAATTTGAATTTCAATTTAAAATTTCCGCTAAAGGCTTTTAAAAATTAATTAAAATTGAATTTCAGCGACGGAAAATTCCGTCGCTAAAGGCGTTTAAAAATTAATTAAATTTGAATTTCAACGATTTAAAATTCGTCGCAAGGCTTTTAAAAATTAATTAAAATTGAATTTTGACGGAAAATTCCGCTAAAGGCGTTTAAAAATTAATTAATTTGAATTTCAGCGATTTAAAATTCGTCAAGGCTTTAAAAATTAATTAAAATTGAATTTCAGCGACGGAAAATTCTGTCGCTAAAGGCATTTAAAAATTAATTAAATTTGAATTTCAGCGACGGAAAATTCCGTCGCTAAAGGCTTTTAAAAATTAATTAAAATTGAATTTTAGCAACGGAAAATTCCGTCGCTAATAATGTAAAAAAAATTTAAAAAAACTCAAAAATACTATTATTATAAATTTTTGTACCTGATAATATAACAATTAATACAAAACTGAAGATACAAAATAAACAATAATATAAAACTAATTTAAAAACATCAAATTGTAAATGTTATTACAACAATACATGTAAATTATGTATAACAATTAATATCAAAAACTTGTTTCTAGAGTTAACTTGTAAATTTAAACTTATACCAATCAATGTAAACCATATCTAAGAAAAAAACCTAAAAATAAAATTAAAAAAATCCTACGACATGAGAATCAAGAAAAACTTCATCTTCACAGCAATCAGCTAGAAAACATGTCCAAGTAAAATTATTACTTTGATTAAAAATCAACAAGAAATAGTAAGTCATTGTTTTCATATGATCAAACAAGAAGCTTTAGAAGCTTACCATAGGAATACATTTATGGCATAATCATCATTTCTTTGCTTTTTTTGCTGGATGAACCTAAACATGTACAAGTTATCCAAAATCAATTAGTTAATAATAATAACAAAAAGGGTCCAACCCTATTTCCCCCACCCCCCCCCCAATATGAGTATTAAACCATAGGAATGGAAAGAGAAGAAATGGAATGAATGTTGCTTGAAAGTAAGCACGTTCGGTTTCAAAATCCCCCAACGTACATACAGTTATGTTGTTCGGTTTCAAAGTCAATTAAACTACAACCATGGATTTCATAACATCAACATGGCTACCTAACTATCAAGCGTACATAAATCGATGCTTAAACATTAATACACTAAATTTACACTAACACATGTTTATTTCTTACTATTTACACTAACACCCCCCTAAACGTACATACAATTATGTTGTTCGGTTTCAAAGTCAATTAAACTACAACCATGGATTTCATAGCATCAACATGGTTACCCATCTAATAAATGTACATAAATCAATGTTTAAACATTAATACACTAAATTTACACTAACACCCGTTTAGTTCTTACTATTTACACTAACACCCCCCTAAACGTACATACAATTATGTTCTTAGGTTTCAAAGTCAAGTAAACTAAAACCATGGATTTCATAGCATCAACATGGCTACCCAGCTAACAAACGTACATAAACCGATGTTTAAGCATTAATACACTAAATTTATACTAACACCCCTTTAATTCTTACCATTTACACTAACACCCCTCAACGTACATACAATTATCTTTTTTGATTTCAAAGTCAATTAAACTACAACCATGGATTTCATAGCATCAACATGGCTACCCAGCTAACAAACGTACATAAATCGATATTTAAGCATTAATACACTAAATTTACACTAACACCCCTTTATTTCCTACCATTTACACTAACACCCCTCAACGTACATACAATTTTTTTTTGTTTCAAATCAATTAAACTACAACCATGGATTTCATAGCATCAACATGGCTACCCAGCTAACAAACGTACATAAATTGATGTTTAAGCATTAATACATTAAATTTACACTAACACCCCCCAACGTACATATAGTTATCTTCTTTTCTTTCAAAGTCGATTAAACTAAAACCATGGATTTCATAACATCAACATGGCTACCCGGCTAACAAACGTATATAAATCGATGTTTAAGCATTAATACACTAAATTTACACTAACACCCTTTTAGGTTTAATGTTATGGTTTAGGTTTAGTGTTATGGTGTATGGTTTAGGTTTAGGTTTAGGTTTAGGTTTAGGATTTAGGGTTAGGGTTTAGGTTTTAAAGTTAGGGTTAGGGTTAGTGTTAGGGTTGGGGTGGGGTGGGGTTGGGGGTAGGGGTGGGGTTGGGGGTGGGGGTGGGGGTGGGGTTGGGGTTGGGGGTGGGGGTAGGGGTGGGGTTAGGGTTGGGGTTAGGGTTGGGGTTGGGGTTGGGGTTAGGGTTGGGGTTAGGGATGAGGATGGGTATGGGGTTGGGGTTAGGGTTAAGTTTAGGGTTAGTGTTATGGTTTAGGTTTAAGGTTAGTGTTACGAATTAGGTTTATGGTTTAGGTTTAGGTTTAGGTTTTAGGTTTAAGGTTTACGTTTTAGGGTTAGGGTTGGGGTTTAGGGTTGGGGTTGGGGTTGGGGTTGGGGTTGGGGTTGGGGTTGGGGTTGGGGTTGGGGTGTCCCCTAAGGATGATAACAAATCTAAGGGGAAATACAAAACATACGGAACTCGGCCACGCCAACTGCTCCAAGCTCGGGAGGTAAACATTCTCGCAGAGACAGAATCAGAACCTCAACGCCCCGCCAAAGGTTTAGAGAGTCGTTGTTCACTCATGTGAACGCTCCCAAGGAAGAGATTATGCTTCAATTCCAAAACGAGCTTCCTGAGCCATACCCGCTCTATCCCAAGTATGCTCATCTCAGGGATACGAGCAAATTTTGTGCTTATCATAACGACATTGGGCATGAAACGGAGAACTGAAATATGTTGACATGCGAGATTCAAAAGCTCATCAATCAGGGCAAGCTCGATCGCTTCAAAAGACAGCGAAGAGATGGTAACAACAACCATAACTAACGGGCAAAATCTATTCGAGGTGGCAAGGCCCCTCAAATTCGAGGAGTTATTAACGTGATCCTCAAAGAAATGCTGACTAACACTCAGCTCAATAGACATATCTATATCTACTCCCTGACCAAAACAGTGGACGCACCACTAGTTCAGCGAGCCGGAGAGCAAGCGATCTATTTTACCCGCAATGAGGCTTACAAGCACTCCCTTGGCATCCGAGCAGTTACTTGTGGTTTCCACCCTCATCAACAATTGGCAGGTACATAGAGTTCTGATTGACATAGGAGCATGCAGGGACATCCTGTATTATTGTGAGTACCCCGTATTCTCCTGGATCACGCGCTCCCTTTTTTAAGGGAACACGAGTTGTGGAAGGACATCCATCGTCCCTTGTTTAGGGGAAGACGAAATTAAAAGTGCAAAAAGAGTGTTGTTAAAAGTGCGTTGAATACACCTCGGTCACTGAGTGTGCTTTAGTCCACTATGAGTGCTTTTGATTTTTCTGTATCTCATCCTCCCTTGTTTAGGGGAAAACAAGATATAGAAAACGCATCACCCTTTTCATTCCCATCTTCTCTTGTATAGGGGAAAACAAAAAAGTGCAAAAAAAAGGATATTGCGAAGGCGCGTGGGAGCACGCCCTGCCTCACTTTGAACTTATGTATATTCTGGATCACTATGAGTGCTTTGGGTTTTCCGTATCTTATCCTCCCTTGTTTAGTGGAAAACAAGATACAGAAAGTGCATCACCCTTTTCATTCTCATCTTCCCTTGGTTAGGGGAAAACGGAAAAGTGCAAAAAAAGGATGTTGCGGGCCTCACTGCAATCCAAAATATTGTAACAGAGTCGTCATCTTTATTTTTAGGAGAAACAAAGAAAAACAAAAAAATATCCAGATTTTGTAAAGGGTTCGGAGGCTAAGTTACGAGGTGGGAAGGTGTTAGGCACCCAACTCGCCCTTTCGGTCTCAAAATAGTTTTTGGCTAAAAATATGCTTTTTTTATATTTATTCAGCAGATGAAATAAAGCATTTAAACATATATATAGCTGTACATATATTATTACAAACTTGCAACAGCCTCCTTCCAGGAATTACAAATATACTTATAAATATTTGGCCATAATAATGGCTCTTTTTAGTGCTATTTTCTATAGAAATCAGGGCAGCATAACTGCTTATATTTATTACATCGGGCCGGCTAAAAATAGCACTTTTTATATAAACCTCTTAAAGGCTTACCTTTAAGAGCGTGGGGTGTGCTCGCTCTGTCCTTTCGGGAGAGGGAGTCTTTTGTTGTTGTAGAGATTCGGGAAGAGTAACTGCTTCCAAAAGTTGCTTTCTGGCACCGGGAAACGGGCGGAGCAACTGCTTGCTTTTTATTGTTGTTTGCTTGCTATTTGGCGGAAATCGGGCAGAGCAACTGCTTGTTTCTTGCAGATTTCGCCTATGGATTCGGGCAGAGCAACTGTTCTTTTTGGGATTTTCGGACCGGGGAAATATGGTGGAATCCTAGCTGGGAGGCTAAGGTTCACTTTGACCGGTTGGTTTTGTGTTTGGGGGAGATTTGACGGAGCTTTGAGGCTTATAGGAAGGATATCTCATATGACGATCGCTATCTGCGTAAAGTGTAAGCGGTGTGTGAAGTGTGTGAAATTTTCTCCGTCCCAATTCCTGAAGCCGGGCACCTTTATTTATAGGCTAGAGGAGGGACTCCTTTGGCATTAAGATTTTTCTTTCTATGCTTCACCGGCTTGTACCGCACGCTTGAGAGATTGTACCGAAAGCAAAACGCAACAGTGCAGAGGGACTATTTGGGCGCCACCCCCATAGGAATTGGGCGCGACTCCCAATTTGAGCATGGGTGGTGCCAGTTGCTTTTTTGTTTCGATTTCTGACACTTTGGCCCCCTGCCATTCACTATTCATGCATCCTTTCATTTCTTTTGCATTTTTTGCAATCTAGACCCTGTAACTTAACATTTGTTAGTGTTTAATAGGGCTTGATATCTCGTGTCAAGATTACATATCAGATGTACGAAATTAGGGTGTCTAGACTACAAAGCCCCTTAACGATGGAGTTTACGGGTAACCCGAAACTTACTTAGCAAACGAACATCGTTGATAAGAAATAGACTCCCAAATTTCGTGCAATTATAATGGGGAGATATGCAAATGCGACAGTTTATGGATGCAACAGTTTATAATGTAGTAGCTCCAATCTCACATACCCTAGACATATTTAGTCGGTTATAACAAGTTGTCGTAGTTTTAAGCAGATATGCAATAAAATGCTCTGATGGTCGGACCTATCGAAATAGGCTGCCTACGTATCCCTTAATAAAAGGAATCAGACCAAACGTAGTTCGGCCTCATGCAAACAAACAACCAGCACTGGGTGGGATGGATGGTGCATTTCGCCCAGCATAGGCAAAACAGGTGGGACCTCAGATGCTCTACGCCCAGCATAGGCAAAACGATGCAACTTTTAAAAACGCGTTTTCCCCAGCATAGGGAAAACGATGCAACCTTTCAAAACGGGCTTTCCCAAGCATAGGGAAAGTGATGCAACCTTAAAATGTGTTTTCCCAAGCATAGGGAAAGCGATGCAACCTTAAAACGCGTTTTTCCCAGCATAGGGAAAACAAAGCAACTTTTAAAAACGTGTTTTCCCCAGCATAGGAAAAATGATTCAACCTTTCAAAACGCGTTTTCCCCAGCATAGGGAAAGCGATGCCACTTTTCAAAACGCGCTTTCCCCAGCATAGGGAAAGCGATACAACCTTTTCAAAACGCGTTTTCTCCAGCATAGGGAAAGCGATGCCACTTTTCAAAATGTGTTTTCCCCAGCATAGGGAAAGTGATTGAACCTTTTTTTTTAAACGCGCTTTCCCCAACATATGGAAAGCGATGCCACTGTTCAAAATACGTCTTCCCCAACATAGGGAAAACGATGGAACCTTTTAAAACGCGTTTTCCCCATCATAGGGAAAGCAATGCAACCTTTCAAAATGCATTTTCCCTAGCATAGGGAAAACGATGCAATCTTTTAAAACGGACTTTCCCCAGCATAAGGAAAACGGTGCTACTTTTTAAAACGTGCTTTCCCCAGCATAGGGAAAACGATGCAACCTTTCAAAAAGTGTTTTCCCCAGCATAAGGAAAGCGGTGCTACTTTTTAAAATGTGCTTTCCCCAACATAGGGAAAACGTTGCAATCTTTTAAAACGGGCTTTCCCCAGCATAGGGAAAACGATGCCACTTTTTCAAACGGGCTTTCCCTAGTATAGGGAAAGCGATGCCACTTTTCAAAACGAGCTTTCCCCAACATAGGGAAAGCGATGCTGCTTTTCAAAATGGGCTTTCCCCAGCATAGGGAAAACGATGCTGCTTTTCAAAATGAGCTTTCCCCAGCATAGGGAAAGTGATGCTACTTTTCAAAATATGCTTTCCCCAGCATAGGGAAAGGGATACTGCTTTTCAAAATGAGCTTTCCCCAGCATAGGGAAAGCGATGCTGCTTTTCAAAATGAGCTTTCCCCAACATAGGGAAAGTGATGCTGCTTTTTAAAATGAGTTTTTCCCAGCATAGGAAAAGCGATGCAATTATTTAAAATTGTGTTTCCCCTCAGAATAGGGAAAATTGGTACTACTTTTAAAAAACGGGCTTTCCCCAGTGATAGACGTATTTTCTACGTCTTTATCGGATACTTTTATGACTTAAAATGAGCGATTCCATGAGACTTTTGGCTACTAATATGTGTTTTTGAGCTATTTTATGAGTTTCAGGGTTTTAGGTGAATTTATGAGATTTATGAAGCTTTTAGTGAAGATTTCGAGGAAGGGGGCAAAGTGCAACATTGGAAAAAAGGCAAAAAGAAGATTTTGGCCACCTTGCGGCCGCAAGGTCAAAAGACCTTGCCTTCGCAAGGTAGGCAGAAACAAGACCAGCCAGAATTAGAGCCTTGCGGACGCAAGGTCAAGACCCAATGCGGCCACAAGGTCCCTAGAACCGACTTTACGGGGTTTTTGAACTGGATTGAACCTCCTATTCCCCTACAACTCCTTGGTATAAATAAAGGACGGTAGCTAAAGCCTAAGGACGTCCAGGAAGTATTATTAAACAGCTTTAGCTTAGGAATTAGATTGTATTACATAGATTAGTTGTTGTAATTACAGTTTTGAAGATCGATCTATGTAATCCTTCATCTCGTTGTGCAGTTCATCTTCAAGGATGAACTAAACATCCATTAATCTAGGAGTTGGGAGGTAACTTGTATCGAATCTATGGCTTAATATATATTTTTATTCATTTAATTCTTGTTGATCATGGTGTTTATCAACCCCTTTATTATCTCGTTTTAAACAAATTAATGTAATCGGCTAATCGCAAGTAATAAAGGTCTAAATGTGCGGATACCTGCACGACCATATGCATATGCCGTACACTGGCTCACCATCATGATAAATTGAACCTATCGATGCACGAGAGTGATAAGTTAGGGTCAGGTTCTATATATGACGTAAGTGACAATTATGATCCATATATTCTTGTGCCTAGGATATAGAATGGATGAATTATTTGGAGATGGAGATTGAATGGTAATTCGACCGGCTATGTCTATCTTTCGTGAACGAACCCAAGTTATTGAATGATATTTTATCTAAAAAGGCTATAGAGTAGATACAAGTGAAACCTTAATCCTAAATTTCCCTCCTCCATCAGATCTTTACAACTGTGATTACTGCGTAGTTTAATTAGAATTATTGTGTTATTAGAATAATTAGATTAGATAAAATCAATAAACTAACCCCCTTAGTTTAAAATTGCTACTGATAATCTTGCCATCTGTATTATTTTTGTCCATGTGGTTCGACCCTTGCTTCCCAAGCTGTCCTACGATAGTCTTGTCCACTTGCAAGGTATAAATTTAAGACACGATCAAGTTTTTGGCGCCATTGCTGGGGACAAGCTAGTTTGCATAGTTAGTTTGTTGGTAGCGTAGTTTTAAATTCAGTTTTGATAAAAATAAAAATACAAAAAGATTTTATTTTATTCTTAGTTGTTAGTGTTTATCTGTTATATTTGCTTTTATTACTTTATGCACGGTCGTAGATCTCTAAATCCTAAATTGGTAGAATTAAATCAAAATATAAATAATCTTGGAAAGAATCAGGAAAACCCTGATAATTTGGAAAATCAGCCTGTTAATCAAGAACAATTGAATCGAGAGGATCCTCTGGTTGATCCTCCAATGGATAACAATAATCAAAATCCTGAAAATCCGGTTCCTCCGGTAAATGTGAATCAAAGAATGGAAGAACATGCTAATAGAAATATGGAAGTAATAATCAATCAAAGAACTATAAGTGGTTATAGTCGTTCTATGTTGAGTGCAACACCATCATGTCTAGTCTTACTAGAAGCAGTAAGGAATTTCGAACTTAAAGGTAATTATTATAATATGATGCCTTCATTTCATGGACTGCTATCTGAAGACCCAGTAAGTTTTGTTAAAGAATATGAATACATGATTGAAAATTTCTCGTTAGGCGGTTTGACTGAAGATCAAATAAAAATGAAATATTTTTCATGTGCATTAAAAGGTTTGGCGAAAAGATGGTTTATGAATCTAACACCTAGAAGTGTTTATACTTGGACTCAATTATATGATTTGTTTATGGGTAAATTTTATCAACATGCATCACTTTTAGAATACAGAAAACAAATTATTTCTTTTCAAAATGAACCAGGAGAGACATTCCATGAAGCATGGGATAGATTTAAAAATGTACTTATCATGTGTCCTCATCATAATCTATCTCAAGATGTGTTAGTAACTCAATTTTATCATGCTCTTTCGCCTGCATTACAAACTATGGTTGATAGTGCGGCCGGTGGTTCTATTAATAGAATGACACCAGCTGTATTAGAAGACTTGCTTGAGTTGTTAAGTGCAAATTCTCAACAGAAAAGTACAAGAGGTAAAAGTAGAAGTTTATTTCAAGTTCAAGAAAAACCAGATATGCAAGCTCAATTTGAAAGTTGGCAAATTCAAGAAGCATGTTCTATTTGTGGATTAAATTCTCGTGCTACTAATCTGTGTCCCTCTAGTGTTGTATACCCTGAACAGGTTAATGCCATGAACGTGTACCCTCAAAGACAAATGAATGATCCCTACCCCAACACATATAACCCTGGTTGGCGGAATCATCCTAATTTTTCATGGGGATGAAATAAGCCACTACAGCCTCAACAATTTCCTAAGCAAGGACAATTGCAAATTGAAGAAGTTCCAAAGTCAGATAGATCGAACAATGGTCAAGCTGCGATTAACAAATATTTGCTAGAAGAAGTGGAAAATTTAAGGAATCAACTCGCAAAACTTAAAGAAAAAGAAAGAGAAGAAGGGACATTCCCTAGTCAGACAGAACAAGTAAAATATATCACTACTCTGCGAAGTGGTAGAGTAATTGGAGAAGAGGTAAGTAACCCTACTCAATCTACTGATGTGCCTAATAAAGTAGATAATTCTGGCAAAGAAGCTGAAAAGGATAAAAGTGAAAACATTCAAGAAAAATATAAAGAAGTAGAAAAAGAAGTGTCAAATAAAGATAGTCAAGAAGAAGTTACTCAAGAAAAAGAGCAAGAAGTAGAACCTCTTGAGGAACCTTATGTGGCACCACCACCATATGTTCCTCCAATACCATTCCCTGGTAGACTTATGAAAAACAGAATTGATAAGCAATTTACGGAAATTTATAATATGTTATCCAAAGTGAACATTAATCTCCCTTTGCTTAATGTTATTAAAAACATTTCGTCCTATGCTAAGTTTTTCAAAGATCTTAACTCTAGAAAACACAAATTTGAAAAGAATGAAAAAATTATTGTTTCTGCTGAGGATCTTTGGGAGGTGGTCCTTAGCGAGATGCTGGTAGAACATTTATATTTTTTCAAGGGCCGATGCGGCAGAAGATCTGATAAGATGCAGTAGAAGGATGCAAGCATGTGAATGAAACTTTCTTTTTCTCTTAAAAAAAGGACTTTTGAATGTGCATGTGTATCATCCATTTCTTAAACATGTTAAGACAAGATAAGGCAAGGTGATGGAAATGTAATATAAGAGCTTGAGATGTGGCTTCTAGTTGGCTTTGAAGGGTTATGAGTATAGAAGTTGATGGTGATTTTTGAGATGGAGGTTGGTGAAGTTTTAGGGTTGCTTTTCTGTCTTTTGACTAGTGCATCATTCAAAAAAATGAATTCAATCAGAAGATCAGTAAATCCTACTAATCGACGCCTCGGAGTGATCACTTTTTTTTTCCTATGTTTTTTTTTTTTTGTGCTCTAACTTTTACTTAGGCCACCCTTTCGGGTTTTCAACCTAGCGAACTTTTACCTCATAGGGAGCCGGTCTTTCAATGCATGCGAAGATAAGCCGATTATTCTTGAGGGATCGCGCCTTTTTAGCTTCTTCGTTTCTTCAGGCAAAGATGGAAAGGACAACTGTTTCTAGAGATGATGAGACTTTATGTATCCAAAGAGTATGGCGGAAGAAGCCCCAGGATGACTCGATGAACCATATTTTGTAAGATGGGACGGGAAAGTCCCTGAAGAGATTAACTGGAGACAGCCCCAGAAAGACTCGATTTGGAAAGACTTTTTGTGGGAGACAGAAATGAGTATGCTCAAAGAAAAAGGATGACTCTAATAGACAAAAGAAGAGTCATGATCCAGAGTTTATTGTCGAATATCACAAGTTTCATGGACCCTACTTAACATTTATCTTTTGATAATTTTATGTTTTTAGCAAGGAGTTATGTCTTGGACCCATATTACGTTATAACCAATTGAAACAGAGATATAGGTGGCAACTAGGTTAAGGTATAGTGTTTAAGTATTTGGGATGGATTAGCTTTAGGGTTGAGGATTTGATTGGCCTCTTACTCAAAGGCATTTTGGGCTGTGGATTTGGTCATTTTCAGAAAAGCGATCATTGGCTGGCCTTTTAAGCTGTGGGTTTGGATGGGAATTTGGTTTCTGGACCTGGTTGTAGGTGTGGTTGGGAGATCGGATTTTGGCTTTGGTTATGGGTTATGGGGTTGTCCAAGAGTGATTGATATATATTTTTTTGTTACGAGAGAAAGATTTTGAGGAAATTGTTCAGGAGAGGCTTCTTTTTTTTTCTTCTTCTCTTTTTTTTTTAATGCATAGACCTCTTTTTTTTTTCAACCTTGCACCTTTTTTTTTCTTTCTTTTTTTTTTTTGTTGACCTCTCGGAGCAATTTGGGAGAGTGCTTGAAGAGATATCTGTCTTCTCTCTCTTGGGATAAAAAGGTGGTCACTTTTGATGGATATATATATAAGGGTGAAGCAGCCCCAGTTTTGGGAAGCCGGATCTTAGGGATGGTTAGGCTTTGGTATATGGGTTTTTAGGTATTTGGAAGGGTTTTGGTGTATGGTTGGAAGCCTCTAGTGTGATATTAATAGCTCGGTCGCAATGGATCGAAGATGACCTTTTACCAAGACAGAAGGTTGTTTTATCAAACTTATATTTTTAATGGTTTGTGGGTCCATATTGCGAAATAACTCATTATCAACCCGTGTAATTTTATCATGTTTTTACACGAGTCGACTCGTCATTTTTTTTTTTCACATAACAGATATTTCGGCGATAGATGGTGCTCAAAGATCAAGAAGAAGACTCGACAAACTAATATAGGAGAAGCAAGAATTTTACCAGACTCGAATATAGATTAAAAAAAACCTTTGGAAAGCTCGATTTGAGGACTTGGTTGGACTTTTGAAATAACGGTGACCAAATAGATTCGTCAGCATACTCTTGCAAGGATGGGCTATAAGCATATGCATCAATATGGGCAAAAGAGATACCCTTAAGGTTTGAAAGCCCCTAATCCTGAATTGTTGCGTAAGATCCTTGAGTTGTCTGACTTTTCTGGATTTCCCAGCTTTCCAGACTTTTCTGCTTTCTTGGCTTCTTGGCTTTCCGAGCTTTCCTTTCTTCCCTGGCGGAGCTATTGGTTTTTTATTTTTTCGTGTTTTCATTTTTTTATTCTTTTTTTTTTAAGAAGTGGTAGACCCTGACATCTAAAAGTAGGACTAACTGAATTATTTTTTTGAAATCGAGAATGAACGATGCACTTATCAAGTAGTGATGCATTTATGAGAGGTTAAGAGGGAAGAGGAATTTGGAGATGACAATTGAGAATAATAGCGAGGGGATTTCCTGTCTTTTCATGTTTCTGGAAACAAAAAGAAAACACATAGAAAATACCTCCTTTTTTTTGAAGAGTAAATCAAAGCATTTGACCGAACCCGAAGGCTGCCTACGTTCCTCATTTCGAGGCTCAGGTCATCGTAGTTCAACTCTGACAGAGAAATTTTCATTTTGCTAATCTTTTTTATTTTTTTGATTTTTCAATTTGAAAGAATAGAGACTTTCTTTTTTTTCTCTTTGAGAAAACGAAATGTTTTTTTAATTTTTTTTTCAAATTATTATTATTATTATTATTATTATTATTATTATTATTATTATTATTATTATTATTATTATTATTATTATTATTATTTATTTATTTATTTTATGAAAAGAAACAATTTTATTATTTTTTTTAAAGGAAAAGAGACCTAAGTATTACACATGATTTTTTTATTGTTAGAAAACTCCTTTTTTTGTTTTTTTGTTTTTTTTTTGTTGCAATATTTGAAATAAGATGTGATGATTACGTACCTCTGGACAACCCTATTAGGAGAGTAAATGATAATAGTCAAATTTTTTATTTTTCAGCCCCTGCAAAATTGTTAGTGGTACCAAAAAAAAACAACAAAGATCTCAATATGTATAAACACAACACATAATTTAAAGGAAAGAATTTTTTTTGTTTTTGATGATTTTTTTTTTTGAAAGGTTGAGTAACAGGAAAAATGGGTGTACCAAACGGTAAAAATAGATGACCTGATGGATAAAATTAACCAAACATCGGATAAAATTGTTCAAAAAGAGGAACGAGCCACGTAGGAAATGGAGGTGGGCGCAGCCCATAGTCACTTTGGGCGCTTCGCCCAAGTGAATGTTCACATTCTATTTTTGGGCTTTTGACATTAATTCCTTTCATCTTTTCTTCCTTTACCAATTAGACCCTCTATTGTTTTCTTCGTGTCTTGTATCCCCATTTAACTCTTTCAAGTTTTTTTTTTGAAAAAGAAACAAATAATATCTTTTTTTTTTTGCTTTCTTTTTTTTCATTTTTTAAACGAAATTATTATTATATATATATATATTTTTTTTATGAAAAAACTTTTTTTCAAAAACAATTTTTTTCTTTTGCTTTGAGAAAATGAGTTTTTTTTTTTACTTTTTTTTTAAAAGAGATTTTTTTTATTTTAGAAAACAAATTTCTTTTTTTTTAGAATTGAAAATTATATACACACACACAAGAAGCCAAATAAATATAAAAGAGAAAAGAAAAAAAAAACAAGCGTATCGATATTAAAGGAAAGAAGATTTTTTTATAATAAAAAAATGCAAACATGTATGGATGTACAAATAATATGACAGAATAAAAGAATATGTACATTTATTTTTTTATTTTTTTGCGCGACATAAACAGATATATAGATCAAAATAAAGCAATAATAAAATAAAGCCTCATCCCCATTTTTTTGTTATCCTGTCCGAATTTTCATTTTATTCTTATATATATATATATATATATATATATATATATATATATATATATATATATATATATATATATATATATATATTATTCGCAACGGTACCCAAAACGAAGCTGCTGCAAGTTTCACAGTTAGATGCACAAATATATATACATATATATATAAATGCAATATTTAAAATGCGAAAGAAATATAATAAGCATATTTTATCCAAAAACTAAAGAAAACTTGTTTTCTTTTTGTTCTGAAAATGAGTCTAGCCCTTCATTTTTATTTTCCTTAAAATAAAAACGACGTCGTAAGCAAAGTCGCCACTGTGAGTGCCCCAGATTCTCCCGGATCCCGCGTTCCCTTTTTTAGGGGAACGCAACTTGCGGAAGGACATCACTCTTTTCATTTCATCCTCGCTTGTTTAAGGGAAGACGAAATTAAAAGTGCAAAAAGAGTGTTGTCAAAAGCGCGTTGAATACGCCTCGGTCAATGAGTGTGCTTTAGTCCACTATGAGTGCTTTGGATTTTTCCGTATCTCATCCTCTCTTATTTACGGGAAAACAAGATACATAAAACGCATCACCATTTTCATTCTCATATTCCCTTATTGAGGGGAAAACAGAAAAGTGCAAAAAATGGATGTTGCGAAGGCGCGTGGGAACACGCTCTGCCTCACTGTGGACTTATGTACATTCTGGATCACTATGAGTGCTTTGGGTTTTCCGTAGCTCATCCTCTCTTGTTTAGGGGAAAACAAAATATAGAAAGTGCATCACCCTTTTCATTCCCATCTTTCCCTGTTTAGGGGAAAACGGAAAAGTGCACACAAAAAAACATGTTGCGGACCTCACTGTAATCCAAAATGTTGTAACAGAGTCGCCATCTTTATTTTAAAGAGAAATAAATAAAAAAATAACCAGATTTTGTAAAGGTTCGGAGGCTAAGTTACGAGGTGAGAAGGTGTTAGGCATCCAACTCGCCCTTTCGGTCTCAAAATAGTTTTTGGCTAAAAATATGTTTTTTTATATTTATTCAGCAGATGAAATAAAACATTTAAACACACACACACACACACACACACACACACACACACACACATATATATATATATATATATATATATAAAATTACAAACTTGCAGCAGCCTCCTTCCAGGCATTACAAGTATACTTGTAAATATTTGGCCATAATAATCGCTATTTTTAGTGCTATTTTCTATAGAAATCCGGGCAGCATAACTACTTATATTTATTATATCGAGTCGGATGAAAATAGCACTTTTTATATAAACCTCTTAAAGGCTTACCTTTAAGAGCGTGTGGTGTGCTTGCTCTGTCCTTCCGGGAGAGGGAGTCTTTTGTTGTTGTAGAGATTAGGCGAGTAATGCTTAGAAAGTTGCTTTCTAGCCGAAAAGCAGGCGGAGCGCTTGCTTTTGTTGTTGTTTGCTTCTTTGTTTGGCGGAAATCGGGTAGAGCAACTGCTTGCTTCTTGCGGATTTGACCTCTGGATTCGGGCATAGCAACTGTTATTTTTGGGATTTTTGGACCGGGTAAATAGGGTGGAATCCTAGCTGGGAGGCTAAGGTTCACTTTGGCCGGTTGGTTTTGTGTTTGGGGGAGATTTGACGGAGCTTTGAGGCTTATAGGATGGATATCTCACAGGACGATCGCTCCCTGCGTAAAGTGTAAGCAGTGTGTGAAGTGTGTGAAATTTTCTCCGACCCAATTCCTGAAGCAGGACACCTTTATTTATAGGCTGGAGGAGGGACTCCTTCGGCATTAAGATTTTTCTTTCTGTGCTTCACCGGCTTGTACCGCACGTTTGAGAGATTGTACAGAAAGCAAAACGCAACAGTGCAAAGGGACTATTTGGCCGCCACCCCCATAGGAATTGGGCACGGCTCTCAGTTTGAGCATGGGTGGCGCCAGTTGTTTTTTTGTTTTGATTTTTGACACTTTAGCCCCCTGCCATTCACTATTCATGCATCCTTTCATTTCTTTTGCATTTTTTGTAATCTAGACCCTATAACTTGACATTTGTTAGTGTTTAACAGGTCTTGATACCTCGTGTCAAGATTACATATCAGAGGTACGAAATTGGGGTGTCTACAATTACTCATGTTTCTGCGAGCTTGATTTGATAGATGCTCGCTTAAAGTCGTAATTGGGCACATTGGAAGTCTTAAAAAATCATCGGGTAGGGGTGAAGGGTACCATCGACCTGGAGGTCTTCATAGGAGATGAGGCGCAGACACGCACATAGAGCATCACTTTTTTGGTGATAGATCTCAAGTCCCTCTACAACGGCATTCTGGGTTCCCTAGCCATGACAAAGTTCAAATGATCGCCTCTATCTCGCATCAGAAGACAAAAGTTCTACACAACCAATGTGGTACGCCCAACAGCAAGCCACGTGCAATGTGAGAATAAGCTTTAGGAGATTGTTTTAAATGAGTCGTCGTCGAAGTTGTTGAGGCTTTGGATGGTTAGATATGCTTTGTAGCGTGTGTTGCATATGGTGTGTGTGTGTGTGTGTGTGTGTGTGTGTGTGTGTGTGTGTGTGTGTGTGTGTGTGTGTGTGTGTGTGTGTGTGTGTGTGTGTGTGTGTGTGTGTGTGTGTGTGTGTGTGTGTGTGTATAAGAATAGGACTAGATAGTGGTTCAGACATGAAACAAGCGACGATGGTGGTGGAGTTTGTGTTGTTTATATTAACTTTTAGATTTCATTTTTGTGTATGTGATTTGTGTATGGCTATTTATGGGTCATTATTATAGTAGGTCAAGGTGCAAGTCTTGACCAAGGTTGATGAGAAACTTGATGAGAAATCAGAAAGATGTTGAAATGAGAATAGAAACCAATGTTGGTGGTGGTAGATATTTTAGTTTTTTTATATCTTTTGAAGTGGGCATTTAGTATTTTTGAAGATTACAGTCCAACATAACTGATGTAAATGACTTGAGTGACTTTATTGAATGTTCAGACCAAGTATAATGATTAAAATGTAAAAAAAAAAAATATATTGTAGAATGAGATAAACGAACTTTCAATAATAGTAGAGTGAACAAATTGAGATTTAAGTATATTATTATTACAAAAAAAAAGGTGCATCCTATGTGAGTAAGTTTTACGGACGATGTAACAAATTTTAATTCGTAAAATAAAACTTCAATCTCGTTCAAATATATTATATATCAAATAAAGAGAATCTATTTTACAAATAATATTCGTAACCTATGGCTTGTAAAAGAAAAAAGTAACTCGCTCACTATATGTGGTTGTTCCTTGTGAACATTGACAAGATTCGGCGGCTCGATGCCTCTATAGCTTGTAAAAGAACAAAGTAAGGCCACTATGTTAAGTATGTGGTCGTCAACATTGGCAAGATTCGTGCATGAAAAATGCAATTAATTGCAGCCCATTTTTACCATTTAAAAGGAATCATCCGTCAGTCACTGCGTAACCGCCGTCAATCGACCTTCAGTCGACGCATAATTCCAGCCTTCATCTGCTCCGGTGTCACAAATTAAAGCTAACTGAGTAACTGCTGCTGCGTTCGGTTCGGAGTTCCGAATTGAATTTGAAAATGGCGGCGGCGGCGGAAGAAGGCACATCCCTTCAGGCCATCCGCTACAAGCGGGGTTCACTTCAACTCCTCGACCAGGTCTCACTCTCGATCTCAATCTCAATTTCAATCTTAATCTCAATCTCTCCCTGTATTTTACTTACCATCCATATTTGTTTTATTGGGTTGGGCCACTCTTTTTCGCCTCGATTATTGTGCAACCCCAAACGGTTCTAACGACTACCTCTTAAAAATTCGACTTTTCTGAAATTTATGTTTCAAAAAGATGGGAGTGAGTGATTTTAGTTTAAGAGTGTCAATCGTGATGTAAATATTTGACCTTTCAAACAAGAATTCTTTGATTCAGTAATCTTACCTCTTTGGGAGCAGTTTTTGTTGTCTAAAGCTAGAGTTAGTACTGCTAGCTGGGATATAAACAAACCCTCTATTTTTAGTAAGGATTAAATCTAACGGCATCTTTCTGGGTTTTTGTTGTTGTTGTTGGTATCTTATGCCCAATGCAGTTGGTGAAGTTTATGTTTACTAACTGTTAGTTTTTGTATTAACAGAGGAGGCTTCCTCTTGAAACAGTTTATTTGGATATTCAAGATGCAGCTGATGGATGGTAAGTTCCGTAGCTCCGGCTGAGTTTCACTCTATTTAAATATTACTTATCATATAATGCTCTAATATGGGTTAGTGAGGTTACGTTTAGAGTTGAGATCCACTCTGCCCAACTTATGGCACTTCAAACATTCTCTATTCTATCTTAACCTAGCTAACCAATTTGTATGCTACTTTCAGTAAAGACCTTAGTACCACTATATTTGGTCAAGTAAATAGAATTGCTATTACCTTTAGTTATTGATGATCACGTCACATGTCTGACTTTTTATTTTTCCTTAACTATTAGTTCATTTTGCTGTGTATTCACGTGGTGATTGTCTTATACTTCGAGTATCAGAGCTTGTCTTAAGTCTTAACTTCATATCTTGGCTTTAATTCTCTCTCTCTCTCTCTCTCTCCCCCCTGTCTCCTTTGAGTTAGTCAATCTATTAATTGAATTGACCTTCACCCATCACATTAATCCTGTCTTTGCAGGATACAATTTGTGATACAGTAGAAGTTTTTACTCGAAATAACCTTTTCATTTATCTTGGCTCCAACACGTTGCGATAACCTTTCGAAATCATTAAGTAATCAAATTTTGTTATAATCCTTTTCATAACATAAGTTTCTATTGTTCAGTAGCAAAGTTAGAGCTTCCTTGTTTACTATTAGGTCCTTGTGTCTCCATTAGTAAGCTTTCAGTTGTTTTAATGTTCTTTCTCTTGTTATTTGGGTATATGTGTGTAGTTTAGATTCATCTCATACCATGAATGAGTTACCAGTTCCTTCCACATGTTTTATTTTACAGTCCATTCGCGTATATGGTTTGCTCCCCATATCAGTCATCATCTCACTTTGTTCATATACTCCCTCCGTCCCTAAATAATCGTCCTAGTTGACCCGACGCACAGTTTAAGAAAAAACAACTGACTTGATTATTTATATTGATTTAATGTGTAGTTTCCTTTAAAGCCCATGTGTATGTGGTCCATAATTAAAGTAGAGTGAAAAAGTAAGGGTACAGAGGTAAAAGTGATGTTCTAAAAAGGTAAGTTTCAAACTGGACAATTATTTTGGGACGGACGAAAAAGGAAAAGAGGACGATAATTTAGGGACGGAGGGAGTATATTTTTCAGCCGGTTGATACTGAGCCTATAATAAGGAACCATTATTAGAATCTTTGTCCTTCCAAGTTCAAATTGGGAATATCATTCCTTTACTCATATTAATAATTTTGTTTGCAAGTTGCTATTATACAAGTTGCTTATTAAAAAAAAAGTTGCTATATTACAAGTCAATTGCATAGGTCAATATTTTTGTTTTAGAGTTTTAGTGTGAGGTTGGCCTTATGATGAACAGGGTGTGGTGCTATGGAATCATTGGGGGATTCTCTACCACAGGTTGCTGTAACTCCTCTCAACAACCCAGTGGTGCCCCATTGGTTTTAGATTGGTCCATCCACTCATTGGTTGTAGGCTGTGGCATGGGTATCTTTGCATGAAGCTAGCTTTGTGAGTCTCCCTAGTCTATGTCATGATTGTGGGCGTCATACTCTACTGGCCAGGATACTAGGGTATGCATGCAGATGGATCTTATTCATGAGTACCTTAACCAACTGGGCTAGAGATACTGAAGGTGAAATCAAATTTCCCTTGGACTAGCATCATGGGAACTGTTCATAGACCACAATAGCTAGTAAGGCTGGTGTTCATGGGGGTTGATTGGGTTGGGTAGAACGTGTTGGAGGGCGGGGGAAGGAGAAGAATGCTCCCTTGTACCCACTCCGTTCCTAAGATTCCTGTTTGCAGTTTGATTCAACCCATGGATTAGGAAAAGTTAATTGACTTTATTATAAATATTCGGATGTTGTGTGTTATCCAATAATGCCCATGTGGGAGTGGGATCCATTAATTAAAGAAGGAATCAAATAAAGGATAAAATGGTAAAAGTAACATCCCAAAAAGGAAATGTTAGAAAGTGGGCACTTATTTTGGAACGGTCAAAAAAGAAAAGATGGACTCATTTTTAGGAGCGGAGGAAGTATTATGTTTACACACTCTCTTGAGGGTCATATAGATTCCGATTGGTCGCAAGACATTGCATCTGTTATATTGTTTATTGGGCCTGACACTGCTACAGTTCTCTTTGTCATTGGTGAAGGATGATATCTTTCGTATCTTGTCCATCAGCCGAAATTCTATTTCTCTGCATAAGCTTCTTTTTCACTTTATGTTTTGCTCCAGGACCGCAATAAGGGATATGGTCGTCCGAGGGGCACCTGCAATTGCTATAGCGGCCGCCCTCTCTCTGGCTGTAGAAGTGGCTAACTTAGAGTCCTTTAGCGGGACAACTCACGAGGCTGTATCATTTCTCACTAAGAAACTGGACTATCTTGTCTCAAGGTAATTATTTATGAGATAATCTGCTGACCATTTACATTGTAAATTTGTTTCCAAGTTGCGAAGCAAAATAGTGTTTCGTGGAAACTATTGCTGATTGGTTATACATTTTTCAGCCGACCAACGGCTGTAAACCTTTCAGATGCTGCTACTAAACTTAAAGAGATCACAGTAAAGTCTGCTGCCACTGCTTCAGAAGCCAATGCCATTTTTCAGGTAGCGTAAATTTGTTATTTTCACCTTCGGATAGGTGCTTTCTTGTTAATATGGTTTTGTGAGTTTAATTTCGGGATCGGCTGGGAATTAGATCATGGAAAAGCATGAAGTGGTTATTTTTGAAATTTGCATGAGCATATGTTTTTGAACCAGATTGTCTTGTTATTTATCTTCTTTCTATGTTCTTTATCTTTTCAAAATTAGGCTTATATCGAAGCTGCTGAAATTATGCTTGAGGATGATGTTGCTTCAAATAAAGCAATTGGATCATACGGATCTAGTTTTATTCGGCACCAACTGAAAAACTTCAATAAACTCTCCATTTTGACTCATTGCAACACTGGCAGGCATGTTCCAATCATCTCTCCCTCTCTCCCTCTCTCCATTGTCTTATCTTATTTTATTGTTATATGACATCTGTTATTATTATTAAAGTAAATTATAGAGCTGAAATCAATTTTTGAGACCCAGCTGATGTTCTGATAATTAATCAAAACTGTTTTGATAGTCTTGCAACAGCTGGATATGGAACTGCTCTAGGAGTGATCCGTTCACTTCATGCTGAAGGAGTTCTAGAAAGAGCATACTGCACTGAAACCCGCCCATTCAACCAAGTGAGCACATAATTGTACTTGTTTTATTCTTCACAAGAATTAGAAAGTATAACTTCGAAAAAAGTTTGTTAGGTTAATCCAACTTAACACTAATTGGCAATGAGTTGAGTAGCCTCAAGATTATTTTGATTAAACTTTTTAAATGGGACTCTTTTTTGGGACGGAGGAGTACTAGTTGGACTAGGGAGTATTCATATCAAAGAGTGCCAACTGGTCTTGGACTTGGACAAGGTTTTGGTAAAGATTATATTTTTGCGCACAAACACACGATATATTACAGGATTACTAAAGTCTGGGGAGGACTGAGGAGGAGAAGCAAGTAGTACGTACTAGGGGGTTATCAAAATTAAGCACAGGGGAGACAAAATCAGAAGGACTAGAAAATCAGGTAAAGATGAATATATATGTGGGAACAAATACTTAAAAATGGACACACCCCTAACAGATGTTATTTGTAGACCAATGTGTTGAAGCGACTAGCGAGTGGTGTGATGATGGTATGGAACTTGAAGTGATTAATGTGGATGTCTTTATTCAAAAACATTATGTCATCCCGAATGTTGTAATGACCATGTTACCATGGATTTCTCTCTAACTTTTTGAAATTAACTAGTAAGATAATTATGTTGTGTTGGTTGGTGACCCATTTTAATTTTTTTTTGTTTAAGGTTAATGGCGTGGTCACCTACACAACTTTCGTTTTGGGTCCAAAAAACCCGTCTATGTAATTTGTGTAATTAGCTCTATACTAATGTTTCACGAAATATAATAAAATGTGTTTTAATGAGTTATTTTTTATTTATTTTCAAGAATTATTGAATTTAACAATAAACTTAACATAAATCCCTTTACTTTAAAAAATGGTAAATCAAAGTTGATTTTCCAAACTACAGTGGGTGGGAGGGCATATTTAAACTTTTAACAGTCTTGACGGCCGAGGGGTTTTGGACCTTTTCCAGAAACATTAGTATATAGTTAATTACATAATTTACATGGACGGTTTTCTTGGACCCAAAACGAATGTTGGGTAGGTAACCATCAACCATGCTGCTAAACCATTTGTTATATATCTAGTTTACGATGTATTTTTGGCATGAACTGCAGGGATCAAGATTGACAGCTTTTGAATTAGTGCATGATAATATTCCAGCCACTCTCATAGCAGATTCTGCTGCTGCTGCATTAATGCAAGCGGACCGCGTACATGCGGTCATTGTTGGAGCTGATCGTGTGGCTGCTAATGGTATTCAATGCATTTGTTCATTTTGCTTCTTATTTTTTTGTGTTGAAATTCATTTTGATCGATTATATCTTAAACCTAAATGCAGGTGATACTGCCAATAAGATAGGGACCTACAGTCTTGCCCTATCTGCAAAGCATCATGGTGTTTTGTTCTATGTGGCTGCACCATTGACTTCAATTGATTTATCACTATCTTCTGGGAAAGAAATTGTTATAGAAGAAAGATCGGCAAAGGAACTGTTAAACACACGCGGAGGACTTGGGGAACAAGTTGCAGCGTCAGGCATCTCTGTTTGGAATCCAGCCTTTGATGTTACCCCAGCTAGTTTGATAAGTGGTATCATTACAGAAAAGGTCTCTCTCTCTCTCTCTCTCTCACACACACACAAGAAATTTACTGAATTTTGATCTTCATGTTTGGTTGGTGTTGCTTTTCCTGACTAGGCTGTCATTACAAAGACGGGAACTGATTCATTTGATATCAAGGGTTTCATACAGAAGACATTGGGTAACTCTTAGAATCAAAGGCACCCACCCCCAAGGAAGAGTTGTTCTGCTCAAGAGGTTAATGGCTTGTATCCTCTTTCGATTTGGCTAATGCATCTCGAGAGGCTCCAGGGGGTTACATCTTGTATCATATTTACACGGTTAATGCATCTCAAACCAAATGATTTTTTGGGAAGGATTGCTTTGTTTTGGGGATCGTTGAGACCTATGATATTTATTTATCAAATTTTGATGGGTTAATCATCTCAAATAACGGGATTTTTACGCTGATTACTCTGTTTTGGGCATTTTTTTTCCTTCCTTTTTGTGAACATCAGCATTGGCCAACAGATGATCTGCATCCACTAGCTTTAAAATTGATGAATTTACCATAACTGGCTGAAGTTTTAACATCTAAGAGGATGTTAATAATGTCAGATACATGAAGATTCTTGATTCCTTTGCAGTCCTTATGACATCGTATCTTCTCGTATCCTTTCTGGTCACCTTTCTAATATACCTCCCGTAAGAATACACTGAGCTTATGTTCGAATGGGAGAGGGTTGTCGTTGTCATCGTCATTGACCTTGTGCTGTCTTGACCCTTCCCTCCTCCCTCCTCCCTCCATCCATTATAAATTTAATTGTCACCTTACGAAGTGAGTACGGAGTTAGCTTGGTTTTGATTTTGTGATGATGTTGGACCCAACTTTCAATCCCATGGTTAAGTGAACTGTTGCATGGGTTGAGATGGAAAGTTGAGATAAAATGTTGGGATCCCTAACATTATTCAAACAAAAATTGCTCTTTGCTTACCATGGTTCATTTTCTAGTCACTATGTTCCACCGAATGGTTCTATGTTAAAAAAGTAGATAATTGAGGGTAGGCATGACAATTGAGTGGGTTGGGTTGGGTTGGGTTTGAGTTAGGCTGGGTTGGAATGAGTAATAAGTTAAAATTTGTTAGAACCCAAATATCAAACTGGTTGAAATGGGTGACTGGGTAAAACGGGTCGATTCGCCTTAACCCTCCTTTTTCCAAAAAAAACATGAATTTATAGCATAATAAGTCATGGGTTGAAACAGGTAGCGGGCTTGTCCCATTTTAACCTAATTCGACCCGTTAATATTTTTAAAACGGGTTACCCGTTTTGATCCAAAAATGTTAACAGGTTAAGTGGGCTAATGGGTTGTAATTGTCATGCATAATTGAAAGATTTGTAAGTATTATTATAGTTATTCATAATTACAAAAATGCTTGAACATAGTAAATGTGTTAATATCAAATATGGAGTAAAGTTAAAATGTTATGAAAATTATAGATATAATTATTGAAAGTAGGTTTTTTATGTGAAATATCCAAAAATAGAATAATAGACTCTTTTCCATTACTTGAGTAACAAAATCTTTTTCATTGAATTTATGCTAGAGTAAATTACAGCAAACACCCTCGAACTAATTTCGGTTACTGGATCATCCCCGTAAACTATATTATCCAACATGAAACCCTCATCAACTGTCATTATTAAGAAAGACGAAGGTGACGCATCGGGAGTGGTCGGTTTCATTTTGGAACTACAGGGAGAGTAAGAGACGAATAAGAAAGAATTGTCAATTAGATATTGAGGGATAAAAGGGTATTTTTGTCTATGTATCAAACATGCCATGTACATATATGTCTTTTATGCTATTCCGTTAACAACGTCAATTAGGTTACCACGCATAGTAGTTAAAGGGAGTTTATAGTCGGGTAAAATCGTTTGGGGGGGGGGGACAATACAATATAGTTCAAGGGAATTTGCTACAATATAATTTACTCATAGTACTAAGAATACTATTAATAATACTTCCTTCATTCCACTCAAAGAGTCCTCATTTGAAAAATCTCATTATTAAGAAATATATTAATGTCATTAAAGTTCGTCATAATTATAAAAATAGTTAAGCACAAAAAATATGGTTACAAAACAAGTAGAAAGTAAATATGAAATGCTATAGAAATTATAAGCATAATTTTTTTAAGTGGACTCTTGGAGTGAAGCATTCCAAAATAGTATAGTGGACTCTTTACCTGGAACGGATGGAGTAACTTTTAAAACTTAAAACAGACAAGTAAATTGTTATAAATTTTTGGCTAAAATTTAATTGAGTTGACAAAAATAAATTAAAAATCAGTATTACTATTTTTTTTTTTTGACATAGTAATACTCCATCACCCAAAGAGACCATGGTTGAAAAGTCTAATTATTAAGATATAGCAAGTATTAATGTTGATCATAATTACAAAAATGATTGAGCATAATCAATATGTTAATAGAAAATATGATGGTAAAGTTGAAATATGATGGGCAGGGTCGGCCCAGGACATTTGGTAGCCCATGGAGAAAAAAAATAAAAGGACCCTTATAAAAATATAAAAATAAAAATGAGAGATAATCGGGTCGGTCACATAGAATGAAATTATAATCGAAAAAATCTTTCATATTTGTTTTCAACCGCTAAAGTACAATTTTAATAATAAAATGATGAATATTGATATTTAATACAACACATATAAAATACTTAATACATCACTTTTAAAAAAAAAAAGTAGACCAAATTGCTCTTTGCCATTTTATGAGTAAATGAAAAAAAATTAAATTTTTTTTTCTTTGTTTGGGACTGCTCCCAAACCAGTCCCAATACATTTTATTTTTTTTGTTTAAGTCTGCTTCCAAACCAGTCCCAAAGCCTAATTTTTTTTTTGTTTAGGACTGCTCCCAAACCAGTCCCAATATCTTTTTTTTTTGTTTAGGACTGCTCCCAAAACCTTTTCTTTTTTTTTTTTTTGTTTAGGACTGCTCACAAACCAGTCCCAATGCCAAAAAAAAAATTTGTTTAGGATTGCTCCCGAACCAGTCCCAATGCCTAGATTTTTTTGTTAAGGGTAATATAGTATTTTTACAACAAAAGGTGTTGTATTAAGTATTTAACAGGTGTTGTATTAAGCATTGACCAATGATGAAAATACCCTTAATGAACAACAAACGCGTGTACAAAAGCCCGTGGTCAAATTTCAACATCTCATAACTAAAGAAACGATGACTAATTAAATAACATCGAAACATGATTGGAAGAAACGATGCATAATTAAGTAACACCGAGACAGGATTGGAAATGGAGTGAACTTTCGACACCAATGAATTAAATTTCAAGCAATGCAATGTTTTATATTTTTTTTATATTTTTATTAAACTATAAGAGACGGTGCCTAATTAAGCAACATCGAGGCATGATTTGAAAAACGATGCATAATTAAGTAACACCGATACAGAATTGGAAGAACGATGACTAATTAAATAACACCGAGGCATGATTGGAAAAAAATGATGTCTAATTAAGTAACACCGATGCAGAATTGGAAGAACGATGACTAATTAAATAACACCGAGGCATGATTGGAAAAAAATGATGTCTAATTAAGTAACACCGATGCAGGATTGAAAAAATAAATTGAAGTCTGCCACCACATTGAAGAGACGACGCCTAATTAAGTAATACCGAGGCAAGATTGGAAAAATAAATTGAAGTCTACCACCATATGGAAGAAACGACGCCTAATTAAGTAATAAGGGTGTGCATTGGCCCTAAGCCCGCGGGCATTGGCAACGCCCAGTATGGGCCCATCAAGCAGCGGGTATTAGATTTAAAAGCCCAGTACTATTGATCAGCCCACTGACATTAATAGACAGGCTTCAAACGAGCATTGGGCGGGCACGGGCTTCAGCCCATTTGTTTATGTTTTTAAATAATTTTACTGTTTTCTCATTCAAACTTTGGGTCTCAACTTTCAGACCATCAATTCATTGCCATGAACTTTTTTTTTCAAACTATTATACTTGCAAATTTGAAATAAAACACACAGTTGAAATGGAAGAAAAGGAAGATAAGCAACTAAGTTAAAATATAAATTCAACATGTAGTAAACTGATTCATATAGCTCGACAACTCGTTGCAAGACTAAAAGCAACTAAGTTAATATGTAAAATGTAAATCCATGTTTTGCTGTAAACAAAGAAAAGTGGCTCCAAGAAAATAAAAACAAAAAAGTTGTTGTAGCATGTAATTTTTTAGCAATAACTTTATTAGTTTAAGTGTATTATACTATTACTATATTTATATATTATAATTTATAACTTATAATATATAAATATAGTAATAGTATAGTACACATATAGGATTTGGTCAAATATCTATAATTAAAAAAATTAAAAAGAGTTATCATAGAAAAGGACGGGTCGGGCCGAGCATAACGGGCAGGGAGCAGCTGAAGGCCCAGTAGAGCCCGAGACCATGGGCATTTGACTCATCTAAAGCCCAGTACTATGTATAACCCATGGGCACGGGCTCCATTGACCGGGCACTGACGGGCTTTAACGAGTATTGACGGGCCCCGCTCACCCCTATTAAGTAACACCAAGGCAGGATTAGAAAAATAAATTGAAATCTGCCACCATATTAAATAAACGATGCCTAATTAAGTAACACCGTGGCAGAATTGGAAGAAATGATGACTAATTAAATAATACCGAAACATGATTGGAAGAAACGATGTCAAATTAAATAATACCGATGCATGATTGGGAAAAAAGATGTCTAATTATTTATATACCATGATATAAAAAATAAATTGAAGTCTGCCACCATATTCAATAAACGAGGCCTAATTAAGTAACATCGATGCATGATTGGAAAAATAAATTGAAGTCGGCCTCCATATTGAAGAAACGACGCCTAATTAAGTAACACCGAAGCGAGATTGAAAAAATAAATTGAAGTCTGCCACCATATTAAAGAAACGACGCCTAATCAAATAACACCGAGACAAGATTTGAAGGAACGACGACTAATTAAGTAATACCGATGCATGATTGCACGAAATGATGTCTAATTAAGTAACACCGAGGTAGGATTGCATGAAACGATGCCTAATTAAGTAACACCGAGACAGCATTGGAAGATACGATGCCTAATTAAATAATATCGAGACAGAATTGGGCATACCTAACGTGCTAATGATTGTATATATGTAGAAACTCACATACTTTAGATTTACTTAAAATCATTAAGTTAAAACCGGCTAGTTTAAATACTTGTCCAAAATCTTTAAATTGATTTTAAGCTTAGACTTGTAACAAGTCTAAATTTATCTGCTGAAACATTTAACAGATAAGATATTCTCTGTTGCTTATGCAGCTGATACCCTTTTTGTTTAGCAGTCTACATTCTAGTTTCATTCTACCTGCCTAAAGCATAAGTCATGGCTGCTGATACACAATGTCAGCACCTGCTTATTCTCTAAGCTTTCTACCTGCTGAAAACACTGTATTCATTTGAAAAAAATCTGACTTTCACGCGCTTAGTATAAAACATTATTTTGGTAAAACTATTTTAAAACAAAAGAACTATTCACATGTCTCATCTATAGAAGGCTTTCGTGCATATCATAAATGTTATTTGTATACTCACACTTAGCTAATCACTCTCTTTAATATTTCATGTTAGGAAATACTATTTGTCTCTTACACTTTCTAGAATTTCTGGGCATTCAATAGAACATCATTTCATCAAAAAATTCAAGACTCAACATCGCTCTCTCAAACGGTTACAATTCTGGATACCTCTGTAAAGCGTTTGAAGCAAGGATTGAAGAAGACACCTTTTAGCAATATTATGTGCTCAAGCTTTCATAAATTAAAAATTCTCTACAGCACTAAAAAATAGACAAACATGTTGAAGCTCTCATTTAAACCAAGAACTTCAATCTTTCCTGGAAGAACTTCTTCTTCAAAATATAATTAGATTTTCTTTTCTAGTTTCCGTTTTGAACAATCACTACTGATTCTCTGTTCCTTTACTCTTTTAAATTCCTAAGTAATCTTTGATTGTTGCACGAGTTTGATTCTTGCTAGATCAAACTCATTAAACACTGATTTTTGTTGTACACTGATCTGTTAGTGATCACTTAGCATTTATATATTTTTAGTGCACTTTAAAATCCAAGTTTGACCAACTTGGTAGTGGATGTAGTAGTTTTAACACTGTGAACCAATCTAAATACTGTGTTTGTTGTTTTTACTGTTTATACACTTAAGCAGTTTCTATCTACTTAAGTGGTCAACAGCTATATTCATGAATTCTTTACATAGTTAATCTTAGATATTGTCCTTCAATATAGTCCTTATACTTAAGTGATCAAAAGAAAACCAAACCAAACCAAACTGCATTAAGTTCAGTAACTACTACCTACTGAAAACTTATTTTTTCCGCTGTAACTTTTAAAGGTTTTCAAAACAACCCTCAAAGTTTTTAAAAGACTATTCACCCCCCCCCCCCTCTAGCCTTATTTGGTTGCCAACTGGACTTACAATTGGTATCAAAGCTTCACTTTTTGAAAAATCTATTTTTCTAAGTCTAACAACTTGAAAGATCGATCATGTAAACCTTAAAAGCTTTTCAATCAAACAATGTCACTCAAGCACCTATTTTTTATGAAGATCACTTTGATATGGAAAGAAATGATTACAAGATATATGAACAACATTGATAAAAAAAAAATTGATGGAATGTATTAAAAATGGCCTCATGCTACCCATGAAAGTAAAAATTAATCTGGGTAAATCTTCTTCTACAGATAATGATACTATAAATTCAGTTGTTGCTGATGAAGAAGAATATGTACTTAAACCTCAGTCTTAATGAATTAAGGAAGATAAAGTACAAGATGAGTTAGATGCCAAGGCAATACACATTCTTTCAAGTGTTGTTTCAGATGAGAACTACAAACAAATATATAATAGCAAAACAATCAAAGATGTATGGGAAGTTCTTGTTGAATATGTTGAAGGAGATCAAAATACTAAGGATAACATGATGTATGAGTGCATACATGAGTTTGATGCATTCAAGAAAGATCTAAAGGAATCACTCAAGAATGCCTATGACAGGTTTCGTGAGGTAAGTAACAGATGCTCATCTCTTGGTAAAGTCTATAGTATGAAAGATTTAAATATGAGATTTCTTAGTAGTTTAGGAAGTACATGACATGTCATGAAGGTAATTGCCATTAAAGAGGTAAGAGATTTGAACAAAACACATATACGTAGTCTTGTTGTCCGTCTCAAAATTTATGAGAAGGAAATTGCTAAAACTTAAGAAATTGAGAAAAGTTTTAAAGACATCTCTTTACATGGTCAACATGAAAATCCAGAAGCCTCCACATCTCAATCAGACGATGACTTTGATGAGGATGAGTTTGCTACATTTGTCAAACAATTTAGAAAGTTTAAATCTTTCAAAAGAAAATTTCAAAAACCTTCTTCTAGTTTTCATAAATCTTCCTTAAACTTCCAAAAACCTTCTTCTTCAAATTATCAAAAGTCCTACTTCAAATCCGATGAAGATAAGGGTGATAATGAAAAACTCTTGTGCTTCAATTGTAAAAAACCTGGACATTTTGCTTCAAACTGTCCAATCACAAGAAATGAATATTACAAGAGAGCCCCTAGAAGCTTTGAAAGGCAAAAAGGGTTAGTTGATGAAGATAAAAATTTAGCATCTTGGATTGAAACAGATTCAGATGATGAATCTATTGATTTTATGCAAGAAGCAAATCTGTCTTGTTGCAAAATCAGCTATATATAATTCAGAAAATGAACATTCAAATTCTTTTATTGATTTTGATGATGAGCCTTTATGCTCACCTATTACTAATCATAGACTACCCAAGGTCATCCAACCTGAACAATTTGTGATTAAGAAAATAAGAAATAATTTTTATAAACAAAGCATTAGTAGTCAACCTGACATGAAAGTAAAGTCAATTTTTCTAAGAACTGCTAAAATTGTTAAAGTCAATCTGTCAAAACAATAGGAGGAGAAAACTTCAAACAAAAAGGTTAATGATCTTATGGATCAAATGCAAAAGATGTATTCCAAGTTTGAAACTCTCCAAAAAAAATACACACATCTTTGTCTACTGATTTTAAAAGAGTTTTTTATGAGAACACTGAGCTACAAAAGATCAATGAGCTATATAAAGTTCAACATAATGGATTGCTGCAACTTAAAAGTTTAAAAGAACAGTATGAAACTCAAGCTAAAGTCTCAATAGCTCAAATAGATGATCTTGTAAACAGGAATCAACAACTGACCAATGTTGTTGCTAGTTACTCAAAATCAAAAGTTGTTGTAACCATCATCAATCAGCAGAAAGATCATGAAGATCAACATGAGCTTGGATTTTCAAAAGCTGATGAATATTATGAGATCAGACAATCAAAAAGTGATTCAAATGTTATGCTCAAAAAGGATAAATGGCCAACTTATAGTAAATTTATGCCTAAGAATCAGCTCAAAAAGCCTCTCAACAAAAAGGAGAAGCTCAACAATGACAACTTTCAGTCTTCTACTCAAACCCCTCAAGCTGTATCAGCTAGTAAAACAACTAATGCACATCCACCTGCTGTCATAAGAGGAGGGATCAGAAGGAAGAAAATTAACAGGTTCAAGCATATCAATTTTGTTGCTGCTAAGACCTTTGAGAAAACTTAAACAGAACAAGAAAAGTCACTCACAATGACTGACCTACCTGGTTTTCATAAGTACAAAATTTGTTATACTCTTGGTCATCAATCTCATGAATACATGTTTAGATTTAATCCTGCTAATAAAGCCAAACTGCCTAAACTAAGGTAAGTCTGGCTACCTAAGAAAGCTAACCCTTTGGACCCAAATTTATAAAGCGTACCGTGTTTTATTCACATTTCAGATATGCTCATGGCAAATGACAAATCAACTTATGTGTGGATAATAGACAATGGATGTTCTAGACATATGATATGATCAACTGAATTACTAACTGATATCACACAGGCTAAAGGACCTACTGTCATATTTGGAGTCAATTCCAAAGGTAAGACCATAGGTTATGGATCCATTATAAGAGGATCCATAAAAATTGATAATGTATCTCTAGTACAAGGTTTAAAACACAAGCTGCTGAGTATATTACAGTTTTGTGACAAAGGTATGAGTTGTTCCTTCTCTTCCACTCACTATTTTATTAAAGACATCATCTCAAATGAAGTTTTATTAACTAGAACTAGAAAAAGAAATATTTTTTCTATTGGCTTATTATCTATTTAATCTAAAACTCATATTTGTTTTGTAACAAATAACTGTTCAAAAACTTAATGGCTGTGGTATAAAAGACTTCCACACTTAAACTTTAAATATCTTTCAAAATTTTCAAAAGGAGTGTTAGTGAATGGTCTGCCACAAATCAATTTTCCTACTGATAAGAAATGCAAGGCATGTATTTTAGGAAAACTGACAAAAACATCTTTCAAACTCAAACCATGTCTTTCTACCAAAAGAATACTTGAATTATTACACATGGATTTGTTTGGACTAGTTTTACCTCAAGTTTAGGTGGAAGCAGGTATACCCTAATTGTTGTTGATGATTATTCAAGGTATACATGTGTTGAAAATGATGTAGTTTAATGATGAAACTCATGGAATACTCACAGCCTTGTTCAGAAATCTTCAGATTCAGAAAGAATGTGATATTATAAGTGTAAGATTTGACAATAGCTCTGAATTTAAGAACCTTGAAATGGATACCTACTGTGATGATCACGGTATAGATCACAATTTCTCAGCTGTAAGAACACCTTAGCAGAATGGGGTTGCTGAAAGGAAGAACAGAACTCTTATAGAAGCTGGTAAAATCATGATTACTAAAGCCAAGCTGCCTAAGTTCTTTTGGGTCGAAACTATCAACACAACTTGCTTCACACAAAACATGTCTCTCGTCAACAAATTTCATGGTAAGACACCCTATGAACTGTGGAGAGGAAGAACGCCAAACATTGCTTATTTCAAAATCTTTGGGTGTAAATTCTACATTTACTACAATGGTAGTGACCACATAGGTAAATTTGATGAGAAGACTGATGAATGTATTTTTGTTGGTTATGCTAAACATAGTAGATCTTATAGAGTTTATAATAGGAAATTTCAAATAATTGTTGAAACTATGCATGTTACTTTTAATGAATTCTCTTTACTTGAGTCCAAAGAGACTCAAGATGTTTCTAACAATTTTGAGATTTTTGAGACACGAAACAATAACAGCTCAACTTAGAACAATCCTTCATCATCCACTCTTCCTGCTGATTACTCAATACTCCAAAATACACATCAGCAGGACTGCCAAACTCAAACAGCTGAAACTCTTACTCTATCAGCTAAAACTCTCACTCCATCAACTGATCATGTATCAGCTAATCCTTCAGTAGCTGAAATCCAACAAACAACCAAAACCTCTTCTTCCCAAATTGACATACCTACTGCTGCACCTCCAGATCTTCCCAAAGAAATTAGAGAAGCCAGATATCCCCTAGTTACAAACATCATTGGTGATCCATTTGGTAGCTTAAAGCAAAGTTATAAAAAGCCAGACCCCCTGGAAGTCCTCATGTTGCACCCCCCCCCCCTTTTTGCTGTTTTTTTTCGTAGTGTACATTAAGAAACCATATAAAAGAAAGAAAATGTTCGGTTTTTGGTATGTGAACAGTCAAAACGACCTTCACGCGTTTTTTTGTGATAGTACAAAAGAATAAAGATGAGGGGAGTTGACGAGAGCGATCATACTAGCACTAATGCACCGGATCCCATCAGAACTCTGCAGTTAAACGTGTTTGAGCGAGAGTAGTACTAAGATGGGTGTCCCCTGGGAAGTGCTTGTGTTGCACCCCCATTATGCTGTTTTTTTTACTGAGCGTACATTAATAAACCATATAAAAGAAAGAAAATGTTTTGTTTTGGGTGCTAGTGCCGCACTCGCCTACGTGGGATATAAGCGGCCCTAGAAAGAAGACATAATATCTTATTTTTAATATATTTTTATTATAACCTAATTATTAAACATATTTTTTAAAATATACTAATACTAAATGTCAGCTAATAATTTAAAAAATATAATTACATTATAATATTAAATTTTAAAAGTAAAACTAGAAATTTAATATCATCGAAGGTTCAAAATATTGCAAAAATAGTCAACATTTCAATTATACATATGTACGTTGACAATTACAAATTCACAAAAATAATTTAACAATTTGAAACTGATATTTATCATTATTATTATTTTAAAAACCCAAAATGACATTATTTAGGGCCAAAATTTAAAAAAAAAAACAAAAAAAATTGGAAAAATCATCGCTTGGCCACCTAGCCCGCCTAATCCCTTTGTATTTAGGTTTCCTAATCCCTTTGTATTTAAACTCTCTAGGTTAAACTTGTGTAGTAAGTATTATATTCATATATATATGTTCAACATATCAATGGAAAAATCATGTCATTATTCCTAAAGTTTATCGCTCTTCTACATATTCTTGTTGCTGGAGCAGAGCTGGCCAACATGAGGTGTGATGAGATTTGGTTCAAAAGTTTTACTTTTTGCCCCCAATATTCCTAGAATTCCTTGATCACGTGTAGTGCACGCACTTAAGAGAGAACAAGGGGAAACTCATTTTCTTAAAGACAACCACAACATATATTAAGCTATGACTAAGTGCTTGTTTGGTGGAATATCTTAACTAAAATGCCGGTAAAAATGTAATATTTTCTTTTAAAAGTGTTTTAATACAACGCTTTTAAAATGTATTGTGTTTACAACTATTTTGTTTATAAAAATAGCGTTTTGAAATAGTTTTCCAAACATGTTTACAAGCAAAAAATTATGTTTTGAAAATGCTGCGTTTTAAAAACAATGCATTTAGAAAAAGTCGCTTTCAAAGCACGCACTGCGCCTAAGTAAGATGGAAAAACTAGGTTGCTCTCCGGCTTCTTATCTCACTGAAGACTGTGGGTATTTTAGAAACAATTTTATTAAAATGAACTTTAGCAATTGAATAAAAAAAATAAGGGGGTAAAGGGATTACAATTTCATAAAAAGGGACCAACCCGCAATTATATCATGAATCATCCTAAAATAATAAGGTGGACTTCTTAATCGAAACGGAGGAGTATTATCTTACTTGAGGTACACATGTTTTGTCTGGCCATTACTAGAGGTAGCAAATGGACAGATATGAACGACGCCCATTTGAACAATGAACTCAAATGAGCGGACGAATAAGTACCAATTTATTAATATATGCATATTTAAACGAACACTAAATGAGTATGGCTGCTCATTTACTCATTAACATATAATTATCAAATATCAAATAAATACAAAAATTACAAAAAAAATCATTTCTTTTACTTAAAAAATACTCAAAAGTTACAACTATACATATATTATCGCTACATTGTAATTATTCATGTCCAACATCGATCGCAACGTTAATATAAGAGGCAGAATCGAAGATAAAGATTACCCATATGATCGATGGACTCAAATGAGAAGTAAGATTCATTTAATAACATGACATATACGAACAAATACCGAACGGGCATAAGCGTCCATTTACTCTAACACAATTATCAAACCATTGATTTCAACATACCCACTCCAATCAAAATCTCATAAACCTAACTCAACTTCAACCGTCATCCAAACACCCAAAATAACCCACCTACTCAAACACCACCAATTTAGCTAACCAACAGTCTACGATCCTTCCCCTCCCCCACATTCTCCCACAAGGACCCCAATCGCCAACCCATCTACACCGCGGCTGGGGGTTAGAATCACTGCCTCCTCCACCACTTCACCTAATCCCATCATCCACAACCTCAAACTCGTCGCCTGCCTCCCACTTCACAAATTCCAACAGTACCCAGCAATAGCCCAAGTCCCCCAAACTCTAAAATGTTCAGATGAAGTTAGCATCTCGAAAAAGTTGAAGAGCAGAAAATATAATTGAAGAGAAAAAAAAAAAAAAAACACCTTCCGTGATGGAGATCCTCCACCAATCCTAATCTGTGGGTGGAGTGTTGGCTGACAGGAAGGCGCAAGTACAGTGCCTAGAAGCCCGGCTAATTGCGTTCAAGATCCTAGAAATGTTTGGAAGGCTGAACATCTTTAATTGAATTGGTGAAATCAAACTGCTGGAGAAGTAAACTCGTGCTCATGTATATGAATAGTCGAAGAAAGAAAGAAAGATAATATAAAGGGTTAATGTCACCAATAGTCTTCGTACTTTTTGACTTTTTAGCTTTAGTTTCTGATCTGATTTTGAAAAGTGAAAAGTTGAGTTCAAAATATAAATTTATTGACGTTAAAGGTCCCTTCGTCAAATGCCGGTAGCTTTTTAAGGGCAAATAAGTCATTGTCAATAAAAAATATTTTTTTCCTTCGTCTTCAATCTCTAAAAATACACACACCCACATGGCCACCATCATCGAAACCCAACTCACATCTACGAGCACAGTGCATCTGCAAATTAGTCATTTTAAGAACCATGAACTAACCCTCACGAAATTGATTTTTATGAAACAACCATCGAAGCAAAGACGGAGATCTGGAATCTTTTCATTACATAGAAAAATTGGTTGACTGAATCTTTCTTCTTCTTTTATTAATTAATTTTCCTTTTTCACATTCAAAGAGGCTATGGTGTGTAGTCTTCACCATTAGACCACATCTCTCATAGACATATCTTTTGGATATAATCACCCATTTAACAACAGAATTCATAGCAATGACGACAAATTCATAACAATCCTCGATGGCAACATTCAAGGCAAGCAAAGATGGAAGCTTGCCCTCAACAACGTCGTATCGAAGCTGGAAGCTCTCTCACTCTATCTACGATTTGCTTTGATGGGGAATTTTGTTGATGAATTTTTTTTCCTCAATTTTTATTTTGAGTTGCTTGATGCCTAGCATACTCAGAATCAATCAACTTTTGATTTGATATATCTCTCCAATAGAACCATCAAAACTACGTCACAAGTTTAACACAATTGGATTGAGGGGAGGGAATTAATGTGGAAATGAACATGGGCTCCTGGCAACGAGGGAGGGAGGGAGGGCATCATCATTATCCCCATGGAAGAATTGGGTCATATTATGTAACTAGATTTCGGGAAACTCCAATAGTGCATATTCTAACAACAAAGGTTTTATCAAGAGAGCTTAAATATCTTACTCCCATAGTGCATACCTTTTCCTTTAAAAAAAACTCACGTGACAAGCACATAACCACTCAACGCAACTGTAGTCTGTAGAGAAGCTTATTCTTCAAAACCAGAGAAGATGAAAAGTATAGGTACTATTGGGCAACCATTTAACCCATCACACTTCGTAGTCTCAAATGAGACTACCCATTTGTACAAATTTAAAAATTTAACTGTGCACATACCCATATTTTAGTGGGTAGGACAGGCAAATGGGTATGAACAAAAGAAAAGAGATATGAAGACCTGCTTTACATATTTACGGTTCCTAGTAAAGAAATGAATCTTTGGGAGAGTCATTGATATTGAAAATATAGAGTGGAATAGAAGGAATTTTATATGGTTGTTATTGTTGTAAAGGAACTTTTTTTTTTTTTTTTTTTTTTTTTCACTGTAAATTGGAAATATAACATATTGCAGTACGTTGAATTCGCAAGTATTGTACAAGTTTTTCTTTCTTTGTCTGAGCACTACGACTGTTTATGAAGAGAATCTATTGAAGAATTTCTACTGAGGAGAAGCCTTTGTATGATAGACTAATCAGTTTACATGATCGTTTCTAATGACCAAAGGTAGCCATTACATTTAATATGAAATGGCCGGTTATCATCAAGAATTTCCATTTCCCTTGCAGTTCAAATTAGATAAACACAGCCAAGGACTTGACCAATTCACCTTTAGTTGTTAGAGAGTCCAACAATTTTTCTGTTAGGCTTTAACACTCCCGCTCAGAAGTAAGCTCGAACTGCATTATACGTGGAGAGATAAACATGGTGCATCATGAACCAAATAGAGTGTCAAATGGGGCACCAACTGGAATTCAATCCCAAGACCTTGACAAACTTGAACTCTTATATGATGCCAGGTAACAAACTCATCGACGAGGTACATCAAGCCTTAACAAACATAAGTAAAGAAATAGTTCCTTTTTTTTTCGAGGAAGCAGGGGCGGCACCCCGCTTTGAGATGGGATGGCAATTCATACTTGACACGGCTGATAATCTGACGAGGAGAAGAGATGACATTCTCAAACAAAGCTCTGTTTCGGTGCTTCCATAACTCCCAAATAATAAGCGAGAGCAACAACATATAGGATGGGGATGCTCTGCGGGTGAGCCACCATGAGAAGGAAGCTTATGGAACAGAGTTGAGGCAAGTGTTAATGTTACAAGCATTACTAAAATAAGACCAAGTCACTGGAGCAGTGATTCTATGGAGAAAGACATGAGAGAATGTTTCAGAATTCCCTGTAGGGCAGCAAGCGCAATTGGACGCAAGGTTAAAGCCTTTGGATTGTAAACCTTCATCATGAGGCAGCCTTGAGAGAAAAAGTCGCCAGAGAAATAGACTGATGCGCTTGGATAAAAGATTATGCCAAATATATTTGGCTGAGAGAAGAGTAGGAGGATGATGAGTCCGAATCAATTGCCAAGCCGAAGCAATGGTGAATTTTCCCGAGCTAATCACGGTCCAGCACGGGACATCATCATTGTCGAGAGATGAATTTGATGCTAGTGAACCACTTGGATGGCAGTAGCAGAGCTTCATGAGATAACAGAGTGGGAGTGGCAAACAGCTCCTTGACTTTGGTAATGAGAGTACCCGGGGATTGATGGAGAGAGGTCGCGGGCAGCCAGTTCAGCTAAATATAAGACGGCACATATGATTCCAAGCCTTCCAATTCATAGTAAGCCTAAGCTCTAAACAGATGAAACTAAGAACCTAGACAGATACAGGCGAGGAGCCTCGAGCGATGGTAAGCCTCCCATGTGAGCTGCTGACCTCGAGGTATCAATGATTGCTCCCCATTTTCCTGCTTTGATCATTGGCCCTGCTGTGTGCTTTATTCCATGTATGGTGCCATTCACGTTGATGCCATTACTTAACCGAAAAAAAAGGTAACAGATTTCACAACAGCCTCCTTTTTAGATAAAACAATGGAAGTTTGGACGAGCACTTAAGACCATAAATTGAAAGGGTTCCTCTGTTCTCTTCCCATCAAGATATCTCTTCGCCCTGGAACTACAAACCCCCTGTGGAAGAGAACTCTTTCAAGCTAATTTGATCTTCAGAATTGAGCTCTGTGGAACTTCTGCTGCAGCAAAGCAAGCTTTACTGCAATTGCGACCACAATCCAGTTGTACATGTTTTCAATGAGCTGAAAGAAAGCATGCCTCCATGACTTAATAAAATGTAAGATTCCACAAACACCAAGGAATCCAGTAAGGAAACCGGGTTCTACACCAGCGTAAAACCATAATTGATCAGAAGCATTCATCTCCTTCACCTTCATCAACATGTTCATAACTACTGGACCATTCGTTGTCGCCAGGGCAATCATTTAGAAGTGGTGATCCACAAAGTTCTTTGTTACCCATATAGATAGATGGATCATCCAAGGTCTGGAGCTGATTTCCAGTTGGGATTTTCCCTGATAAACAATTAAATGACAGGTTCAAGTGGCTTAGATAGTTCAATTCAGACAAGCTTGCTGGAATTGCACCAGAAATTGTTTCCTGACAAATCTAGAGATTCCGGTTGTTTCAAATTGCCAATCATCTTTGGAATCCTTCTTTTGAGCATATTTCCAGCTACGTTAAAGTTAAGTAATCCGACAAGATCAGTTATCTCATCTGGAATCTCTCCAACTATGTTATTAGTTGATAGGTCTATGGACACGAGAAATGGGAATGATGTTTTATGGTACTCCAGCTCCCTCCCCTTCAAAGAATCTAATACCCTTTCTGCATATTCTCGATACATAAATTCCATCCAATCAAAATCAATCGAGAACCCAGAGTAAACCACAGATTCTTGAACCATGGTCATTGAAGAAAAATTTCCAAAACATTGTGGAATTCTGCCAATAATATTATTTTGTGCCAAGTTTAACAGTTGAAGAGCTGGGTGGTGGCAAAGCTGTAGAGGAATCTCTCCATGGAAACTATTTGATTGAAGACTTAGAAACTTCAGATTTGGAAGCCTTTCCATTATCCACTCAGGGATCGTATCACTTACAGCATTGTCACCTAGATCAAGTGTGATCAGGTTTCTTAAATTCTAAAAGACAAAGGGAACTTCCCCTCAAACTTGTTGCTGCGCAAGTGCAAAAAATTGAGGTTTTGTAGAGAACCCAAAGTTAGAGGAATATGACCAGAAAATCCATTATTTTTCAAGTCCAGCATTCTCAAATCTTGCAACTCTCCCAAACACAAAGGAAGTCCTCCAGAAAATTGGTTTGTCGAGATCAACAATTTCCAGAGACTTTATCTTGCATAACATTGAAGCATTGCCACTCAAACTGTTGTTTTGTTGAGAAAAAATATTTGATGCCTACATTGACATAATCAGAGACGCATGGTGGAATTATGGGTGGCAAAGATGCAGAATGCAAGTAACAAACAACTAGTAAAAGACATTTATCCAAGATATTTCGGGAGATGATCAAGCACTACGAAAGGAAACAGTTCATAAACCAAAATCACTGCTCTCACAACTAGTTTAGATCTGTAAATGTTTAAATAACATCCAATTCATGGAAGAAAATATTAGAAAATAAAAATTGCTCAGCATCACTGAGCATTAACAGCTGCTTCAAATCCAACCCCCTTAGCGGTACTGAAAATCATAAAATTAATAAAAATGGTATTAGAACCTTCTGAAGGAAACCATACATGGATAACCAACATTAGAGATATAACTTGTACTAGAAACAGGCATTGCTGAGTAAGTAACATGTAAAAACCAAAATTTCCGCAAGGAGCCTGGCCAACGATCTGTGGCTCATGGAATGCAGGCACGTAAGAGACCTGGAGATACAAGCATTCTCACAAGACTCGACAATATTAACATGTAAATTTAATCTTTATGGTTGCCTATAACTAAGATGTAACCTGATAACTTCTCATTCTGGCATAGTTTTCAAAGAACAGATCAAATATAAGCATTTAATCAATGGAGACAGTTGTATATAGGGGTCAACGTAAAGCCATTCACAGAGATATTGACCAGTCACAGAATCCAGCTTACTTTGCAGCAGCACATATAAGCTAAACCAAGTTAATGATTTCATAAGAGACTGGAAGTCAAATCAAAAGCATTTTCAGAACTACCGAAACATGACACACTGGATGGATATTTTTGTACTGTTGATGTTTTTCACTTGCAATTAAGAGCCTACTATTCACCTTTTACTATCCAATTTTGTTAAAATGCAGATATAGAGGGTAGTTAATTTAATGGGTGGGAGTTCGCCTTTGCTAAAGGGAAACATAAAAATTTCAAGAGTGAGATGGGGCTTCAGAAAACAACAATCCCAATAAACATCTCAAGGCATTTCCACTAACAAGTAACAATTATATACAAACCTTGATGAATCCAATCTCCTTCGCATTGCTGCGGAAGCACTGCCTGCAGCACATAATTCCATACTTTCTGATCAACCCATGAGGGTTACCACACACGCGGCTGCCAAAAATGAAGGAAATAAGATGAGTAAGTTTTGCAACTAAATTCACAACAATACTTCAAAATGTTAAACTATAATAATGCCCACCTCAGTCCAAAAAACAAGTCCATAAAAAACCATCCAAGATATCAAATCAATATTTAACATACATTCATTATATTTTAGGTGATAAACTTTCAATCATTGACACAATATCAAGAATACTACCAACTAGAACTTTTAGGATTTTGGAAGGACAACTATATTTTTATAAATATTTGGTCAAAATTTAACCAAGTTCATTAAAAAAAACAAGGCAGATTTTTTTTTCGAAGGAGGGAGGGGGGGCGCAGAGGAACTACAGTACTTTACTGTGACAAATAAAAATTCTAATTAAATTTGACTTTTGACTGCATTCCAATTCTTAGAATCTTATTCTAAAGAAGTTCTCATAAATCTCCAGAGAAACCAAAGCTATTTGAAAATCGCATTTAACTAAAAACAACTGTAAATTGCGTTCAGTAACCCTCCGATTCATCCAGAAACATTTTCTTGGTAACGTAGATGTGAAGGAAACCAAAATCTAGCAAAAATTGCAGAAACTTTCAGTAGATCGATACAATTTCACGAAATTAGAAACAAATACGTATAATTGAAGAGCTTAGCTTGTAAGAAAATCAAAGCAAAATAAACGAATCAAGCACGAATAAATCATTGAATTCGAAAATTAAAAAAGATTAATTCGATCTATCGTTACTCACCAAGTACGAGATCCAGGACCATAGGTCTTGGGATGTGCGTTCCAGATGTTCGAATGCCCCATTCTTCTCTCTTGCTGTTCTAACTTCAGAGAGAGAAAATAAACCCTAGTTTCGAAGCCGCTCTAGTTCGCTACAAAAACCCTAATCTCCAGCTCTTTTTAAAGCTAGCCGAACAAACATGAATTTCCTATATTACCCCACCTAAACTCTCAAAACTTCCCCATTATCCCTTTTTTTTCCGCTTCCAAATTCGTGAAATTACCCACCAACCTGCTAACTCCAATCTCCAGACAATGACAATTGACAAGCGTTCTCGGTCACCGTTGATTTCACGTGTTATCTTCTCCAAGATTCTAATTCTCACAAAATATAGTTTTCAGACAGAGTTCATTCTTTTACACTTTAGTCCATCAATAGATGATCCATCTTACATATTTTTTAAGTTTTTGCCCTCTCTAAATATTTAGATGTATTAATTCAAAAAATGGTATTTGTTGAATTTTCGTTGTTGTCACACAACCGATAACAATTGTTAGGTGTTCAGTCGTGATACAAATCTTTAATACTCTCTTGGTCCCTAAATTATTATTCTATTTTTTTTTTCGTTTATCCCCTCAAAAAAATCTTGTTTATATAAAATTAGCATACAATCAGAATAAAAATATAAGAGAAGAAGATATAAGGGTGCAAGGAGCTGAAATGAGTGCTATACAAATAACCTCATAGCATCATATATATAGGAGGAGCTGTCAAAGAAGGTTGGTACTACCTATGCTATTGTTCACTTTTACTTTTCTAATTTCTTTATAACACTCCCCCTTTAACATAACATTACAAGTTGACACTACAAGAAAAGAGAGTATTTGGGTCGTTCATTTGCCGTCCCTAAAAGTCTATTTGCCGTCCCTAATAGTATTTAGGACGGCCATAGGGACGGCAAAATGGGAGCTTAAATAATATGGGTGCTAAATGTTTTAGGGACACGACGAGCCGTCCCTAAAGGTTTTTAAGAACGGAATTTTTGCCGACCTTAATATGTTTCAATACGTTCTAAATAATTGGCGGAAAACAAAAGGACGGATTATTGATTATTGCCGTCTTAAATGTTTTGGCGCCAACACATTTGGTTGTAAAATTTTGGTGGGAAAACAAAAAGGACCGATTGTTGGCGTCCTAAATGTTTTGGCGCCAAAACTTTTGGTGGGAAATTACAAAAAATAGTGACGGATAATATTGGAAAATTTGGTAAAAAACTTATTAAGGTCGACTTCCACCGCCCTAAAAAATAATTTCTTATATTGATATATGCATTCTATTAACGAATTATAAATTTAACATTTTCATCAATACAACAAACAAAAGTTTTAGTAAAAAAAGATATCATTAATAATAAAAGATAATCATTACATCAATCTGTTAATAAAGTTGATTGTTTACCAAAAGAATCAATCTACTAGATCCAAATATTAATTAACCAACCTACAAGCAACTTCTTGAAATATAAAAATATTGACTCAACTAGTTTAAACTACAAACCAGTAGATCATAAAAAAACAAAAGCAAATGCTAGCTTGATGATAATTTTTAACCAATGTGCATCGAACGACATCTTGCGATATTCCCAAAAGCAACCTGAAAAAATAAATGAAATAAAACAATCAATTGAAAAATAATCACATAATTTTCATTTTCCAAGGAGAGAACAACTGATAGTTCAATGATTGCATTAATGAAGATATAACCGCTTAAATTTCACATAGGCCCTTCTTGCTCTTATTCTCATCATGCATTAACAAAAGGTTACAAAGTTATCAATGCCTGCCTTCATAGTAGGAAAGCAAATCCAACATAATGGAACATAGATGAGACGGTTTTGAAAAAAAAATTGAATATTACCGGCTCCTTCACTTCTCTTGGCGCCTTCGAAGGTAAACAAGGCGCTCTGTGAATATCATCAAAATGCCCCTGATAGTATGATAGCAAAAACGTTGATCATTAGAGAGAGCTATATGGAGGAAAGATGAAGGGCATGAGCACACTCTGCTATTTATCTTAAGCTGCATTGACGAAGAAACAGGGGGGGGGATGTTTCATCTCATGCAACGCACTATAGCTACTTGTGAGAAAGAATTCAAATGATTAAACTGGAAGTAAAGGGAGGCTGCTTGATTGCTTCAAATTATTGTAAGAACATATTATTTGAAAAGCAGATAATAGATCAAGTATCTTAATAATCAAATACATTTAAAACTAATGAGTTTTATCCCTTATAGAATCAAAAATAAAAATAAAATCCAACATTTATTGGTCTGCCAAAATCTGAAACACGTGGCTCTAACACCATCTCAATGGTCCTAAAATTGTTGTTTCAGGACATTAGAAGAACTATGAAGCAACTTTTCTACTTACTCTGAACAAAGCTAGTACAATAATTTTAACCAGACATAAACAAATTTAAATGAATGAGAACGTAGTGCTGGATAATCGAAAACTTATAACAGTTATCAATCAATAGAAGACGTGCAGTGATGCAAGGTCTGTAACATTTCAACACAACATAGAAGACATCAGCATATCTCAAGTTAATTCAAATATACATGACAAGGACTACAGGACCAACATGGTCAATTTAAAAATTAACAGGAAGGATGAGATGACTGATGATATAAATCATGAAAACATGACTTTAAATCTAACTTGCCATTGGAGAAATTTAAATTGAAGAAGGAAAAGGGTCACCTCAGAAATTCGTTTCTGAATGAGATCCTCAAGGGATAGAGTAACCTCCTCGGTTATTACAGGCGCTGGTTTCACATTGCGCTAGAAATCAAGATCAACCTCTAATTAATGCACTATTCTTTGGCCATTTAGCAGCAGTTACCTACCACTTGATCCAATTATTTAATTTTCAACTCGTATTTTATAACATCAGGGCAATCAGAAATCTATAAAACAATCAGGGAAATAAAGAACAGTTGATTATCTAGGGCGGATGCTTGGAGATAAGAACTGTTACCTCCCCCTGCATGGTCCATGTTTTTGTTTCCAAGTTTTCTTTCTCCATTTCCTCTACTTTGGCACGCTGTTTCTCTAGCTCCTTCTCATGAGTTGAAAGAGGTTCATTCTTCTGTAGATGAAATAGGAAGAAAACAAGAATGCTTCAATAGATGATCAATAAATGCACTAAGAGTACCAGAATAAACAGCACACAATCTGTAAAGATATAAAAAGTATCACATTACCTGACTACCAAGTTTCATATCATCATCTTCCTCATCACCCAAATCCTCATATGCTTTAATCAATTTAGGTTTTGTCTTCTGACCACTTTTATTCTTTTTAGGACCAAAATTGGAAGAAAACAAGAACGCTTCAATAAATGATCAATAAATGCACTTAAAGTACCAGTATAAACAGCAATCTGCAGAGATATAAAAAGCATCACACTACCTTATTACCAGAATCCATATCATCACCTTCCTCATCACTGAAGTCTGAATGCTCATCTACTTGAATCCATTTACTTTTTGTCTTCGGATCAGATTCTTTTTAGGAGCAAAGAAGTCCTCGTATCTGAACAAGCACAATGAGGCCCTTTTCAATATTAACATTTCAGGGAACCAAGAAAGGAATAAGTTGCCCTGGGAGCTGGGATCCAATCAAGAAATACAGTTTGCATGTAACAAATAAGTGGTTTTAAAGTACCATCAAGATGCTGGATTTAACTGTCCTAGTTCTTAAGAGATGAGAAAAAATCATGTACTCCATTCCACTCAAAGAGACCACTACATGACCACCAAGTTACTAACCCTCCAAATCTTTCCTTTTTACTCAACCAGCAGATTGTTGTGATACCTCAGTGAGTCAGTTTGTAAAACTTTCTACCACCAACTCCCAAGCAATTTGGAATGGCAGGAATTACCCATTTACATGCAGGCTCCCCTTGAAACTTGAGTTTCTAAGAAGATTAGGCTTGAACCATGAACCTAGAGAATTCATGAATGGGGAAATATGAAAAATTGGAACATTACAAACAAAATACAATTTATCCAAATAAAAAGAGAAGATCTGAACTTGTATATCTACTAGGGATGATCAGCCTTGTCCATTGGAGAATAAACCAAGAGGAACGATCAAACGAAAGATGATAAATAGACTGCAGAAACAGTGTGCAGACAGCCCGGACACCTCATACGAAAAATGCTTTATCTAACTCCACAGAGCTCGAAACGACAAACCGTTTTTCCCCCTTAAACTAGACTCGTATATCTTTCCAACGCATATAGCCACACCTTCTGGAACCTCCCGAGTCAATACAGTTTATTAGTTAAAATTGGCTGAATTTCTGTTATGCACATTGGCCACCTTTAACCCCATTTCTTGACCATTGCCATGCCTTTCCGTGAATTCATTTTAATGAGACATTCCGGTGTCAACTTTGTACACCTTCGACCTATTACCTAATTCTAAAAGCTCGAGTAAATACTTTCATACTATCTCATCTACTCATATTTTTCTTTAAGACAAACAACAAACATATTGTTATGTGGTTACAGGGCACTATTCTTTTCAGAATCCTACTCTGCAGTTACAAAACTACCTACAAACAAGATAGTTAGGAAATCAAATAGAGTTTAGGGTCCATCAATATGCACAAACCAAATAGAGTGCAAATACTGCAGATCGGAGGCCTTGAACCCGAGACCTTCCAGAACAGTCAACTGTTAACCATGATAAAGTTAAACTTAACCTGAAGTTGTTTATATCACACATTTCACCCTTGACTAGTTAGCTTGGTAATATTAGCTCGTTAGGTTAGTAAAATTAAAAGACTTCAGATCAGTTTCCTGCTCAACAATAACTGAAGCTTCAATTACTACTCAAAATACATAATAGGAAACAAAACTAATCACATGAATGAAACTAAAGGCAAACAGTCATGTAGTTGGAGAAGACTAAGAAAGAAGATGAATGTTGTACTTAACCTCAATTACTGAGCTGGTCTGATACTGAAGTCGTTGGCCCCATTGAAGGCACTTGAAATCTAGGTATAAATTACTCTGCAACCCAAGACCTACTAATCACCACCAGAACAAAAAAAATAGAACAATGTTTCACTGGACCAACTGACTGGTCTTTGGGCACATAAACATGAAGCAGACAAAAGATCGTAACAAGAAAATAGTAGTATCAATACAGTATGTCAACATTTAACATGCATGGCTTTTGTTAGGAAACTCAAGCATAAATCCAAGTTTAGGTAAAAGAAATGAGATAGGTTCAGTTAAAAATGTTTTCCTCATCCAGAAAGGAACCAAGGAACCATGAAATTCTGCCAACTTTTAACCAAAGCTCTTATAACAAAGTGGCAAAATGATGGCCGCTTGACACATCTTCTAAATGGCAATAATGGTCGAAGGTTCTGATCTAAAAGCTAACAATCAAAATAACTCACCAACGAAAATAAAAGCTTAGACATTAAAAAAGAGGGTTCATTGGACCATTGCTTTTGCACTGGAAACATAGAAGTCCTCCAATACGTGTGGCGTCTCCAATCTTGTAGTCTATAAAACCAAAAATAGCATGTACCAACCCAACTAAGAACAACACAGACCAAACTACATACGCGAACAATGGACCGAGCAAGAACCAACTTTAAAAGCATGCAACAAACCAGTGACTAGAAGATGGGTAAGCCTTGCTGATCCAGCTTAAAAACTATCTTTTGTGCACTTTGGTGCAGTGGTGTTCAGTGGCAGACTCTTCCTTCAATGTAGCCAATTTTTCTTTCATGGATTGTGTGAATAACATTTGCTTAGATTAGGCTTTTTGTATACCGCTAGTGTACAAAGGTCGCATCTCCTTCTTTGACACTTTATATATATCTCATTATTCATAAAAAAAGTCTGGGTTGGGACCAAAATCTGAGAGTCGCAAACCTGGATCTATTAGCCACATAAGTCTGAAGATTAGCCACATAAGTCTAAAGATTAACCACATAATGTTATTTTGCTTTTGATATTTTCTTTTGCCAATGTTCATCTAAGTATTGAGTGAGTCCACAACCAACTATGATAATATTTGGCCATTTTGATGACATTCTCTACCTTTTACAGTTGAATTCTGAGGATCCTGTTCCAATTATCCTATTTGGAGGAGGTGGCTTGGCGGCTCTCTGGTTTGCAACAGCTGTTGTTGGAGCCATTGATGCGATTCCAGTGGTACGTATTCTTAATATTCTTCTTTCAAAGTTGAATCTATCTTATTCTAAGATGACTCTTTTAATTGATAATTTTGGTTCTAATTTAACAACCTCAGTTTCCCAAGTTAATGGTGGTTGGTCTTGGCTATACTATCTGGTTCGGCACTCGCTACTTACTCTTTAAGGTACAAGTTTGTACTCATCTTGTGTGTCTCTTTGTCCCTGTGAGGAAGATTTCTAACCCTTTTTGGTGTTTTTGGCAGGAGAATAGAGATGAATTGGCTGCAAATATCGAAGAGATTAAACAACTAGTTCTAGGTTCAAAGTAAGATTGCTTGACACAGGTTCGCCGAGCTCTGGCAGTTGCATGCATTGTAAAGGATTTTTTTAGTTGAGCATGCGTCACTTTTGCCTGCCAATTTGTGGATAAATAGGACTGAGGCAGATATCTTTTTTTTACTATAGTTGATGAAAATGCAAGTCAATATCTTGACCAAATGATTCTCTCTGTCCTCTAGTTGATTCCCGTCCACGGGAAGGCTCTATGTCATATTCAATTTATAAGCAAGCCATGTGGAAGGCTCTTTTTGTTGGAAACATAATGGCTTATTGGCTTATTCAAAGGCTGGAAGTATATTATAGACTTTAGGTTGTTTAGATTAGATTAGATGTATGCATAAATTTGCCGGTTGTTCAAAGCTTAGCTTGAATATCCTCTATGAAATATCAGGGGAATATGTTTCGTAAAGTTACACCCTGCTTGTTCACTTCAGTGTTTCTACTGAGATTAAAGTTAGTGGCATTGTTATGCTCATGAACCTATACTGGTTTTGGCGTTGTAGTTTTGGTGGCCTTGAGTCTTCTCAATTGTTGGAAATTGGAATGCAGGGATCTTGCAAGATAGAGCTGATTGATTATCTCAAACTCAGCTCTATTACCTGAATACCTATATTCATTTAATACTTCATAGGTTATATTATATTCGAGTCGTTTTGATTTATATTTTGGTTAGCTTGGAAGTAACACTCACCGAGGAGCGAAGTAAGAGCATGAACAATGCTAAAATAAAAAACAAATCAAAGCAAATTATAGCTTACAATGGTGAATCTAAAGTGTATCTAATATAATTTAGATTTACTTTGGCAAATCATAGCTCGAATATGAAGGTAAACCTCACATGGGAGCAATTTGATGAACCATAACCATCCGCATCTGTTGTGGTTTGTAATGAACTCTGCAATCTTCCCTTGCCCATCCAACAATTCATCCACAATAAACCATGCAGCTTATTCCCTGCCAAAACCACTATATCATACAAACTAAAAATTGATCTTAAAATGGAAAGGGGACACTAATTTTGGAACGGGGAGCAGAATATTTTTCTCAAGGCCAATGGGAACTTCAGTATTCCATCATACCCTGTAAATGGGAGCACAAAACTGATGTTGGTAACAGTTACGTTTACACAAGCATAGTGACAATACTGATGCTTCCTGAAGCAGCCGATGAGCTGAAATACTATGATGTTGTTGAAGGAAAGGGTGCCACTACTGAAAAAGGATCAACTGTTCAGTTTGTTTTAAGCATGACTCGTACAAATTTTCTATTTACTTGGTCTCAACTTTCTATTATTAGTATAGATCTATATCATCTTATCAAAAAAAAAAAAAAGGCCTATATCTTTACTGCCATGGTACACATGTAGTCCTGGAATGTGGTCAAACAGTAAAGGGGGATATGAGGCTATCCAAGGCGGTGAGGTAAACCAGCCTAGGCCTTTCTACTAGTGCTACTAAAAGGCCGTTTGACTACTCTATTGAATGAGGACTGATCTCTGATGTGTTTTTCTCTCAGTCAATGCCGGATTGTAGAGTTTCATAGTATCTTTAGTGAAATTATTGCTTCAAACTCACATAAAAAGGCTGGAACAAATAAACTTACCGGCATAAACTTTCAAAAAGTTTCTAATAAAGGTTATTGAATAGAGGACTCGATCAACCCTCCACAATCACTATATTGTCATCTCTCGTACATTCACAAATCAAGAAAACACGCAACAACTAACACCTTCATATGCATTATTTGCAACAACAAAATTGAAACAAGCAAGGGATTTCTTGACTAACCAACTATAATAGAATTGAGCTTCACCATATAAGTAATACGAACGAAAGATGCAAAGAACATGATTGTACTTGATTGAAGAGGATTGCTGAAGCTGCACTGGTTCCACAAACAATCAACCCCTCATGATACCATAATTTTTTTTTAAAAAATATCAATAATTGAAGGAAGGAAAAAGAAAAAGATGAAATTGAGGCAAGCATGTATAAAAAAATATAAAAGTGAGTCTCTCAACACACATGAGCAGATGTAATCGAGGTAAAACAAGCAATATTCATTTGTTATACTACAAATGGAAAATGGAAAGAGCATAACAACAACAATTTCATGTGATAATCAAAAATGGATAATCAATTATAACCCCCTCCCCCAAACCCTAGCCGTAATCAGTAAAGAACGAATTGAGCACACTCCATTCATAGAACTTCAGATATATATACATATCTATATATACTTAGGTAGAGAAAATGGGGAAGAATTGAGATTGGTGAGATGGGGGATTTGAGAATCAGTGATAGTGATACCTTGTTCAATTCGGTGGAGAGGGAAGGAGATATTCTGTGGCCGAAAAAGCAAGCAGACGAATTTCACCCGAGGAGAAGGGAGAAAGGCCGATCCACAGACCTAGCTAGGTGATGTACGCGGCTGGCAGGCAAGGGAGAATGGAGAAAGGGAGAGAGTTTTTTAGAGGGAAAGGGAGAAGAACTGTATATTCGACTTTCATTCTTTCAAACCAAAAAGGTTGCGGGAAATAATTGGGGAAAAAAAATTGACCGGCAAAGTAAAAAAAAAATATTAAGGACCCTCATAAAGCTTTCTGTCCCCAAAAAACTAGGTATTAGGATCCACCGTTACAAGTGACCTAAAAAGTGGCGACCCAAATACTACTTTTTCTTGTAGTGATGTCATAATAAGGTAGATTAACCATAATATTTACAAAAACAAAATGATATGAACATACAAAAAGAGTAATGATAAAATGGTTTTTATTCATTTTATAATATTAATAGTAATATAGAAAGTTGTTAAAAAATTTAATAAGTAGTGAAGATTTTTGTGTTATTTATTATTATTATTATTAATTGAGAGAAAAACTGTGGATCGATATGCCTAACTCACAATCCATGGATTGTGGGTTGATTGCAATTTCGTGGCCACCACATTCGTGGGTTAACTTGTCCCGCCCCGCCAAGTGGCAGGTTATAATGGGTTACTGGTAGAGATGTTAATAGGGTCGAACCGAAACCGTCAGGGTTGAAATTTTAGATGGACCGCTTAAGTCGGATCGTTTAAGGACCGAAACCGTTAAGGTTGAAACAAAAGTCGACTTTCATACGGTTTAATATAGTTAGTAATATACTGGCGTGTATAATATCGAAACCGTTCATGGACCGATTAACAGCAACTTTAATATAGTTAGTATAATGTACGAAACATGTATACCGTGTTGAAAAAAACGCATAAGCCTCAGAATTGGGAAAAACCCGTATAAGTTTAATCATTGGCTGAAAACAACAGGTTTGAACCGAAATTGTAGGACCAGTCCGAAATCGTTAGGTTTTTGACCGGATAATATCGCTAATCGCCTAAACCGAACCTATATTGGACCGGAACCGTTAGGGTTGGACCGATTCTAGTTACGGTTGGCCCGCCTCGCCAACCCACCTTGACAGCCTAAGCTCATCCATAAACATCGCCCTCCTATACAATATAATAAAGCTAGCAGCTTTGAAGTTTGTGACCTGTTATCCACCTAAAGTTGAATTGATGAATAAAAATTAGCTACCTATTTCTTTCTCGATCTAGAGTGTCTTCCTTCATTTATTAGAGAAAATGCGGGATCTCCGCTCCAAGAGATGACCGTATAATAGGATTGAGGCCAAACCGTGAATGGTTGTGGTGCCATGGGTGAAGCATATAGCTCGCATCATGAATCTGATATATCATAATAAGAGGATCTCCAAGGGAAAAAGAAAAGGGATGTGAGTTAGCTAAGAGATTCAACGCATTTACCTCTTTTCCTTCTCTCTTATAAAGAGTTAACGTGTGAAATTTTTAGCAATAGTGAGCAAAGCTAGGCCCAACAGCCACAAGTCGACAAAGTTGAAGTCCGGTTTGTAACCTCGTTAATTAGATGGATCCCCTGCCTACTTCCTTAAAGCTTGTGTTATTCTCACCGAGTCCCCTATTCTCCCGCCAGATCATCAACGTATTTCTTTAGTACAAGCACAACGGAAAATCTTCAAAGAACTAAAAGAGGGAATCCCAACGAAGAAGATAGATTATACAAGTGGAATTAGGATAGACCAACCACGAGTCCTTACTTTACATATGTCAAAGAAAGTGGATTCACGATCCTCTTTTTAAGAAGAAATGTTTGTTTACAAGTGATTTTGCCACAATTGGAGAATGCTTACATATTATTTTCTTATATGTATACGTATTACATAGTCCACAATATTTTTGTTCTTTTTGTGTGGTGCTCAGCTTGCATTTGGTTTTATATCGAGTAATTTGATAAGCCCAAAATAAAAAAATGGATTAAAAAGACATCAATACTGTCAAGCTTGGTGAAGATGATGGATAGTTGAAGAAGCTTTGTTGTTGCGGACCACCACCATTGACGGTGGCCGAGGGGAAAGAGACGAAGATATGGCAAGAAACACCAAGAGAAAGAAGAGAAACCGAAATTGTTATTGAACCGAAAATTGTGTTTTCTAAAACTATTACAATGATATTTATATCTAAAACTAAAAGTATCTATCGGGCTAAACAATGTAAATGGCTAACCAACGTGATAGGCCCAATTGGGCTTACATGTTGAATTAATTTTTCTTTAACACTCCCTCAACTCGCATACACGCTTACTTTGTAAAGTGTGCGAAGTGGAGAGATAAAATGAATGAATGAGCCTTTCGATATGTGCCACTTTGGGCCCGAACGTTGTTGTTGAGCCACTTTGGGCCTAAATGTTGTTGTGCCACTTTGGGCCCGAACGTTGTTGTACTACCTTTGGGTCTCGAATTTTGTTGGCCACTGGGCCCGAATTTGTTGTGCCACCCGTGGCCCGAATTTTGTTGTGCCGCTGGGCTTGAATTTTGGTTGCGTCATTGGGGAAATGCCACTATGGGCCGAATTGTGTTGTGCCACTTTGGGCCTTGATTTCAAAGGCTACATCCCGTGATTCTTGATACCACTTTGCAACATTTGGGCCTTTTGTTGTTCTAATTTCTCCACCCTCTTCAAATGCACTTTCAAGATTTGAGAAGCTCCACTTGATCGATAAACTTGTTCCAACAGTCCCACTGTCCCAACTGGGAACACTGCCCATAGGTCTTCCAAATAACGCCGTCAGAAAGAATTCTGCCCGATTCAGTTTTGAAAGCTTGGGTCGCTTAACTCTTCTAATTGGGTCGACTGTTGTCTCAGAGAATGATTCTCGCCGCTCTTTGCTTGTCCTTCCGCTGAACCATCTCGCCACGGCTTCCTTTGGCCGCTTTCCTCTTAGATCCCTTCTTCATTACGTATCGACCCGAGTGAAACCTAGGTTTCGGGTTTCAAGATTATATGGATAGGGTAGCGCCGAGTTGACGAGTGTCAAATTTACGCAACTGGTTTGAATTGGGAGGATTGAGGGTCGTGGATATGGAAACGCCTGATGACCTAATATTGAAATCTGAATCGAAAGACTGATGGGTTAATTGAAATTGGTTTGATGATTTTGAAAGGGAGATGTGTAGAGATGGGTTTCTTGAAATTTTGATTTGGGTTTCTTGAAAAACTTACTCTTGCAATCGTTGTTGCTGGCGGGCTAAGTGACGAGCGCCAGCTTTGTCTCTCGACGCGAGGAGATTGATTCAATTGGCTGAATCAAAGATGAATAAGAGTGAAGAGTTTGAAGCGCAGCCCCTTGAGTATTGATTCTCCTCAGATCATGGATTTACAATGGCCGATCTTGAATTTCCGACAAAGTATGAGATATTGCAAATGAAATGGGTTTTGAAATTATGTCATATTTGGCTTCATCATTGATTGATCTTCAATCTTTGTTTCTTTAATTGTTCGATCGGGTCCTTGAAAACCCAATCCCGTGATCGTTCTTTCTTGGTCCGATTCCGATGGACACGAGACAAGAACTTACACAATGGGCCGGAGGGGGCGAGATTGTTTCGCTGAATCGTCAATGAGAAGTCATTCAAGAACTACGTTTAATGGAAGGTTTTTCATTTTGATTTTTGTTTTCGAGTTGATATTTTGTGGGAAGAAGAATTGATTATCGAATCTTCGCCTCGATACCATGTCAAGCTTAGCGGAAGATGATGGATAGTCAGTTAAGCTTGGAACATTTTAATTCACCACCACAGGCCTGAGGAAGGGAGATGAAGATATTGCAAAGAAACACCAAGAGAAAGAAGAGAAACCGAAATTGTTATTGAACTGAAAATTGTGTTTTCTAAAACTATTACAATGATATTTATATCTAAAACTAAAAGTATCTATTGGGCTAAACAATGTAAATGGGCTAACCAATGTGATAGGCCCAATTGGGCTTACATGTTGAATTAATTTTCTTTAACATAATCCTTTAATATTTTAAAATTTAAATTAAATAAAATGTCAATAAATTTCAATTCAAACCAATCTAATGG